>CM030366.1:118322008-119554081 GCA_017893485.1 Hemerocallis citrina
GGTATCTTGTTTCGATTATGCTTGCTGGTTGTATCTTTTGCTTCTGACTCTGATTATTCCTGTGGTATGTTGTAAAGAATTCCTGAACAGCTTATGGATGATGAAAATCATTCGCTGGGCTTTTGTTACGTATCCGTATTCCGTATTTTTGGAAAGCAGGGCGTGACATCGCCGTACGCCTTTTTGGTTGGAAATTGACCATGTCATTGGCCAGCGATCAATCCCTCCTTGGATAGCAATCCCGTCGGCGCACGAAAACTGCCTTTATCCGCTGTGTTCAAGGTGGCATGGGCTCCTATCTACCCAAATGATAATGTAGTAGTAATAGGTCATAGGGTACAATTCCCTACCATAAGTCATTTGCAAGTTATTAGCACTCTTGAAAAAAAAGTTTATCCCAACATCAATTTAACAAGTATATGGATATTCTAACCCTTATCAAGCTAGAAAATTAGAGTAACATGCAAGTTGCACTAATTGACGAAAAAATGAATTAAAATGAGTATTCTAATCTCAAACCAATTATAAGTATACTTGCAAAACTCTAATTTGATTAAACATGATTCATGAGATGTATAAATGCCATCATAGGTCTATTCTAAATCCCTAACATGATGGTATCCTATATACACAAACAGTGAGCTAACTATTCAACTTGCAGCTTGTGCTTGTTTGGAAAAATCATCATTAATCACATACTCAATGAAATTTCAAGTTCTTAGATTCTTTAGAAAGATCATTAGGTATACTTTAACTTCTCATTTGGGAATTTTCTTAAACTAGTTCATTTTAGAAAAGAAAATTGACCAAAACTGAGGGACATGTAAAACTTCCAGAACTGATAGAACTATCAACCAGCTACACAATAAAACTCATTTAAAATAACAAATGATCTCAAAAGTCTATAAGATTTGGTAGGTATGTCCCAGACACAGAATCATCATATATCCAAAATTTAGCCAAGAATTCCAAGTATAGAGGAAGTTATGATATTTTGAATTGGATGTAAAATTACTAAATAGCGACCACACTGTTCTTAACAACAACAGAAAGTTGTATTTTAAAGAGATAGCAATTCATATTCAAAATCATGAAACTTGATAGAAATGTTCCACACTGACTTAGGATACTATTGTAAATTTTAAAGTTGAAATTCCCTTTTACCATAGAGTTATGCTTTTCAGGGTAACAAGTATGCATAATGGAAATGGAGCTGAAATAACTTTATCCCAGTATAGAAACATGATTTTTGTTAAATATCAATTCATCTCCAAAAATTACCAACATTGGTGGGATTTCTGTAGACACAAATATGAGACATGAATAAAAATTTCCGCTTAATAGTCCATATAATTTGAAAGGAATGAATTTCCAAACTGAACACAAAAATTGTTGTGACAGAACCTAAAATAGTTCAATATTCTTACGCAGTATAGATGTAGCATTTTCTAAAATATCAAAATTTATCAAAAGATTATGAAAAATTGGGTAATGTATGTATACATATAAGAGAACCTACAGTAAAAATTTTAAGTCTAAGTTCATGATAGACACGGAAATATGGCTTTTTGTAAGTCAAGTCGATAGATTCAAACACAGCTGAAAATTTATCTCACACCTGCAACATGTTAGAATTAATTAAAATATCAAACTACATTCAAAATTTACGGAATTTGGTGGAGTTATAAAAGACATGTATGAGAAACTATAGTAAAGATTCCATCTCTAAATTCTCCCAAAACACAAAGATATGAATTTCTAATCATCTTATGTTAAATCTTCACAAGATTCAACCTTTTCCTAGCTATTGTTCTCCTAGTACCTTTTATAAGTTTTTAGACATACAAAAAATCTTCATTCACTACATCATGTAACCCAAATCAGTAACACTTGATCACAATTTGAAATAAAAACAACTTGCATGAGTTTAGAAAAGACACCAACAATTTGAAGTTTGTTGATTTCTTCTTCAACTTCTTCTTCCTTGTTTGGCTCCTTCTCCTAGCTCCTTGTTCCTTTCTTTGGCTCTTCCTCTACCACTCTCCACCTAGACTTGATGAAGGGTTCTTTTTGAAGTGTAGGACAGCTTAGAGATGAAAATGAAGGAATCGAAGTAGGAAGGTTGATTGCATTTTTTTTTGGAAGAATGAAGAAGGAAATGGTTTTAATGCTAACTTCAGGTTTTATATGGGAAGGGGGTGGTGGCTGGCTGGCCAAGGGGGTGAGAGGGGGTGGGGGGTGACCATATCCCATTGAAACTCCTGAACAAGCCCAAGGTTTGGAATTAGCAAATAGTTTTAATTAGGTTAAAAATGGTGGTTTAGAGTATAGTATATATTCATATATACATACACATCTCAAAACAAATGTATACACAATACATTTACACGTATTAAAACAAGCATACCCATACTAAAAAAGAAAAATGTTTGTACATATATATATATATATATATATATATATATATATATATATATATATATATATATATATAGTTTTATTATAGAAACACTATACGTCCCGTCTCGATTCTATTTGTGATAAACATTCAATTAATTGGGAAATTATCCTAACTCCAGTTCAACAAATATGTCATTATTGGGTTCAAAACATATTAAATAACTAGGTTTGCCTGTTAACACGTGCCTACGGCACGTCTTCGGAATGGTACACCTGGTTTAATTATATAAATTAGTTTTGGAGGTCCAGCAAATTAATTGAAGTAGCAAACATATTATATGAGGAACCGGTATATCTACCTTTAAGTTCAACCATCGCCTTCTTGATCATTAGCTTGAACTTACCTAGAATGCATATAGTTTGTTAGAAATACTACATATAATTTTTTTTTAAACTTTAGCATCACTTTTAGATGCTTGTAATCGTTATGCAAGGACATTATCATATAGGTTTATAGAGCTTACTCTAATCCCACAACTACTATGAGCAAGTCTAAATACAATGCTAACCCAAGTACAGGTGTGAAGGTATATGCAATACCAATAATCTAAATATTTGTTTGTCTTAGACTCAGTTTGCAAGTAAAATACCTCTTATTATTATTTCAACCAAAATAAAATACATGAAGTTCTCAAAACTCTAATCCTAGCTAATCATTTATTTTATCTCCACTTTGTCTTCCAATTGCACCTTTATAAAAAAAAATCAAAATGGATAAATAATAAATTTACTTTAGATGTCTTTCTTAAGTGGAGAGTTTGCACTCTTCACCGGTAAACTCGAGTCATCCCAATCCTATATATCCAAACATACGCTAAAAGTTCTTATATGTTATATTATCCATGGTTTCTAATAACCGGTGAAGGGAACACTTCACGATTGTATTTTCTCTTGTAGTAAAGAAATTAATGTTGCATATTTGCCAAGTTATTTTAGGTTGCTTGTCAGCTTATCTGTCCTGCTATGGTTTGGAAGCCCAAATTGATGCCACCAAATAATCCATCTCTCACATGCGTACACCTTAAATCAAAACCAATAAAAAACTCATCAAATAAATCACTAAATTAAAAATATTTAAACCCAAAAATAAAACAATCATACCTCTCTGAACTTAGATCCCACGCACACACAAAATTCGAGTCACCAAAAAACTGAGTAATCCCCTGCACACACAAAATTAAAAATTAGAATGAGAATTTGGTTAATGAGATGAAATTAGAGCCATCACATCACATATAGAGGCTCTCGATTCGATGGAGGGGAGTCGCCGATACGGAGTTGCTTGATATTCACTCTCGATTTGGTGGAGGATAGTCACCGATACAGAATCAGCAGCGGATCAGATATCGGCGACAACCTCTTGATTGGTGTTCGACATTGGATTTGGATTTGGATTTTCTTTAAGATTTTCAAATTTTCAAAATTCCAAAATTTTAAATTTTTTAAATATTTTTATTTTAAAATTTTTTATTTTTTAAAATTTTTTTATAAGTTTTTGATATTTTTGATTTTTTTGAATTATTTTTAAAGTTTTAAAAATTTTTATTTTTTATTTTTTTTAGTATTTTAGTATTTTTATTTTTTATTTTATTAAATTTTTTCAAATTTTTATTTTCTTAATTTTTTTGAATAAGAGAGAGAGAGTGTGAGAAATAATTAAATAAATAAATGAGTTGTTTTGGGTGGGGTGATTTGAATTTGAGTTTTGGGGGGGAACTTTGGGGGGGGGGGGGGAGGGGGGGGAGGGGGGAGGGGGGGAATGTGTTTTGTGAGATTAGGTCTGGACCTTTGATTTTGTTGGTTTGAAGGAGAGCCACTTGATAGCTTTCTTTGTGTTTTATTATATAGATTTGTCTCAATGCTTACTCAATTAAAATTGAGAAAAATCCATTAATACGTGCAACTCTTAATCGTGCATGCACTAATGTAAAAAATAGTTATGTACTATTTTGTGGGATCTTACAATTACCGAAGCTCCATCCATTGCTACAGCCCCCGACCTCTAACTTCACCACCTCGACAGCCTCCGTGTCGTGCTCCTCCTCACCCAACTACACTCCACCACCACAACCTTCGCCACCTGACCTTACTGCCGTCTCCACACCACCAGCGAACTCCAGTACCTTACTGCCTGGCTCATTGAAACCCGAAGCTCTTCTTCTTTAACCCACCTGCCCTGAATCCTTCTCCTCATCTCCTTCTGCCTCCACCATTAGCCGCAGCACTCACCACCACCGAGCTCCCCCTCACGACTGCCTCCCTGACTCTCGCGTGCCACCACCCTCTCCCTCGCCCTTTCATGCGTGTGACCTACGCTACAACACCGCTGCTCTTCACCCTGACTGCTCCTCCTATTCACTACCTCCTCAACTATCCCGAGCTCTCCTCGTCACACCGATGGCCCCCACCATTACACCATCAACACCACCAGACTGCCCCTCGCTGCCATTAAAACCCGAGCATCAACCCGACTTCGGCATTGCCTCCCTCCTCCTCACCTCGCACCGACGGAGTTCTCCATGACCACTCGTCGCCGAACTCACTCGCTGCCACATCCACAACCTCAAGCCTTCCACCTTGTTGCACCCGATCCACTCCTTTGTTACCTTCAACTCCTATAGCATGATCCTGACAGCTCCATCCCCTTGCTGCCTTCTCCTTACCGTGGTCACAATTTCTTGTTGTTGTCGCAATTCGTGTTGTGTGTTGTTATGTTGCTATTGGAGTTAGTGTCATCACGATTGTTTGTTGCTATTCTTACCCACTGCCATCGTCGTGCTTGCTTTTTGTCGTCACTCGTCGTTACGCCACAGAAGTAGTAGCCACTCCTTTTCTCGTCGTAATCAACACGATGTAAGGCAAGCATCTCTTGTACATCCTTATTGCTCTTGTGCAAATACTTTCTTTGACCCCTCGCAAGTAGTATTTCTATTTGATCATTGTATCTTGAAGCCCATTAATCATCCATGTTTATGAAAAAAACCTTTGTAGATCTAAATTGTTGAACTATAATATCATTGCATGCCTTGTGATCATTCTATGTTTAAATCAATCGTTAGTACATTGAATCAATCCATTTTGCCTCCGTTGATTCAAAACCCACCGAAAAATCGTAGATTTCATTGTCACCATATACATTGCATGAACACGAACTATGAATATGTGTATATACGTAAATATAGTGATTTGAAAAATTTTGATTGTATGCATGTTATAGTTTTGTTCGTAGTTTAATATCGTAGAAATAATAAATTTCATCAAGTTAACATTTGAAATCCATTATAATTATTAGATGTGAATGTATGTTCAATTCTAGATATAAAACCACATGTTCGTAAATCAATCGTTACAATTACAATTATTATATTGCTATCCTACTATTACTCCAACTTATAGTAAGATTATGACCTAGTTATTTATAATAAAATTTAGAACTTTATAGAAGTTGTACCGTTTGTGTCTAGAATCCAGAACATCTGACGATTTTGTAATCCGACTTACAGATTACAAGATATTTAGATTCTCGTGCCGTAACGTTTGATTCCAGAATACCGTTTGAAAAATACATCACCATGTTTAATTAATTGAAACCATAGATTAAATTAAAAATTAAGAACTGATTAATCATGTTGTTATTGAACATTGATAAGAACTAGATTATTGTTTTTACAAGATTTTTAAATGATTTTTCCAGTCATTTATTTATATAAAAACATGACATTTAGTTGCTGCCTGAACAGCAAACTCGTAAAGAACTGACTGGTAGATGTAGTTATTATAATTATAATGTTTCTTATGAATAATAGTTGGAACCGGAAGGGAGTCTAGTTTCTAGAACCCCTGACAGACCCTGATTCGCTTTCCCATAGGAGCGAGGAAGTCAGCTTTTTTACAGCAACGTATTGCTATCCAGAATTGGGATTTTATGTTTTTGAATGTTATTCTTCACAATTAATGAATTGAACTAGTACATCATGTATTGCATAAATCTTGATACCTCCTTGATATTGTTCTTGAAACACATTTCCATAGATTGCCAGGGTAAAAAGAGGAACGACTTAATTAAAATAAAATAATAACAAGCCAGGGTAAAAAGAGGAACGACTTAGTAGTGGATATTATAGGAGACTATGCTCAGAGGAGGGACCCATGTTTCCCATACTGATTACTGACATCGGCTATTGTTTTATCGATTGATTGTAGATTACTGACTATAGTATCCCAACTATCGAGTGTTGTAACGATTACTGATTTTTGATTATTGGTTACTGTTGCCGAGTACACGGCCATATACAATTCACCACGATAGTCGAAACATTCACTTGATTGTATACACCCGAACCTATGGTATGAGACGCAGGATTGCATGCATTAGATAGGTTAATAAAAGATTGATAGACTTAAGATTGACACTGAGCATTGACACTTACATTATTAATCATTGTATATTGTTTATCGTTCATTGATTATTGAATATTGTTTATCAATCATTGATTATTAAATATTGGTTACCAATTATTGCATTATTGATTACTGTTTACTGATCATTGCATTATCGACTATTGTTTACCGACTCTTGCACTATTGATCATGTTATCATCTGTTGTTTATTGACTCTAATATCATTTCAATTTCTTGTTCTTGCTATATCGTCCTTTTATTGTTTAACTACTTGCTACTAGTTGCGCCCGAAGCTTACTTTAATGGGTACTCCCTCCTTTCTTTAAGTTAATGTTTATACAAGTATATAAATGATGGAGTACTGAAGGAACTTGGCGAACTGTTTTCTGCATTATACATTCTCGAGAATTTTTTAAGTTCTTGTATCTCTGATATTAGTTATTGTATCATCTTGTTCATGTGATTGATATTGTATTGTTGAGCTTACTGGTATTGTATAGCTTATGGCTTATTTGAGTTAACATACTTATATCATTCATCGGTTCTCTGTTACGTACATGTGTTTTCGCATTTTGGGAAGCGGGGCATGACAGTCATCTACAATTACGAAAGCATACCGTGCACCTCCTTTACTACATGTTCGTGATGGTCCAAAAAAATCCATGTACAAAAGTTCAAGAGGTCTAGATGTTGATACCATTTTCATGGGCTTGTTGAAACTTTTAGTTTGCTTACCAAACTGACATGAATCACAGGTCTTATCTTTCTGATACTTGATTTTGGGAATTGAATTCTACGCACAAGTTCTTGAATGAAAAGTTTGTTGAGATTATCCGTAGTTGTATCCAAGTCGCCTATGTCACAGCCAACGTCTTCGTTTCTAGCAACGATGCATTTCATATTCTCTTGTGCTAATTCATTGGAATTGATGACATAGACATTATTGCATCTATTAGCAAGAAGTAAACATGATATATTATTAACTAATATAGTGCATGCATTTTAATCGAAGTAAGTGTATAAGCTTTATCGCATAATTGACTAACGCTAAGTAAATTGTGTTTTAAACCGCTTACTAAAAGTACATCGTCAATGGAGCATGATGAACCAAAATTTATTTTCCCTTTATCGATGGTATGACTAGTGCTATTATCTACAAAGATGATGTCATTTCCTCTTTCCCATGATAGTGATGCAAAGTATTTGTTGTCACCTATCATATGGTTTGAGTATCCACTATTAATGTATCACCGATCTTTAGGTTTGGCATATTGATGCACTTACATTAAGATTGGTAGGTGATGCTACTTTTTTTTGGAGTGGCAGCAACAGATAATGTGAGTTCTTTTGGGAAAGAGGAAACTCGGATCTTACTCTATTGCGAGGCTGATGTGGTTGTTTTTGGTGGATCTAGGAGGTTCGACTATCGCCGGACACTTGCAAAAAATTCTGAGACACCAGGAGGACTCCCGACGGTAGACCCTTCGACGCTCATGTCAATAACCAGAGGATTAAGAATGGCTTAAATAGTGAAAATTGCAGTTACCTGGTTAATGTAGAGATAGGGCTGTATTTATAGGTGTAAGAGCCAGATTAGGGGGAGGTTCCCGGGTCCCTTGATTAGGGGGTGTGGTGTGACCCGGTCCAAATAGGGCTAGACCTGGGTGACGGGCCCATAGTTGACCCACAATGAGAAGTGAGATGACTTTGAGATTCGCTCAAGGATCGAGCAGTATAGATTGTTTGCTAATTTTACCCTCATCATAAGCCCCCTCACTCTTGGAGGTGACGTTTCGGTCTCCTTCGAAGAGTAGTCGGCCTATCAAGGGTGCTGATTAGATGATTGCAATCGATGCCCATCTGGATGGTTGGTACCCTGATGTCATGCCCCACTTCCCAAAATACGAGAATAAGAGCATGTATCGAAGGCCCAGCGAATGATTATACATCATCCATAAGCTGTACTAGTCTAACTCAACAATATACAAGAGAAAACAACCACGCAGTAAGAATATAATCACATAAACAAAGAATAAACTCCAAAATGATCATGAAATAAATTTACCAAATAATGATCCAACATCTGGGATAAAATCAAACTTCGGGTCATAAAAGCCCAAGAATACAAAGTATGATAAAAAGCAATACAATAAGCAAATAACAAAAGATAGCTAAGCAATCTAAAGTACAGCTCCGATCTTCAGAGAGTTTGCTCACCAAGTTCTTCTGGTATTGCTCCTTCGGTACTTGTAAGCTTTTGATCTAAAAAGAGAGAAAAGAGTGCCCTTAGAGTATGTTGTGGGCAGCAAGTAGAGAAAAACAGAGGATAAAGGAAGCATGATTATCAAAGAAAAAGGGATAGGGTCAAAGTCAAAGAGCAAAGCAAAGAACAGGCAATAATATCAAAGGTTTACAATAATCACGCATGTACTGAGTAATGTCAAGTCAAGTTCAGTACAAGATCAAGTATGCAGGTTATTAATCATTTTATTAGCCTATCTAGTGCACGTACTAGCATCCCATACTACAAGTTCGGCGCAAACACACAGTGAACGTTTTAGACTGATGGTGATTTTACGGATCATGTACTCGGCATCGATAAAGATAGTTTTACAATCAATAATTAACAAACAATAATTTGCAATCAATACTTCTTTCAATCAATATTTCTCCTCCTTCCAATGACAATACAATATAACGATAAGGCCTTGCCGAGTACAGTTTCTGATCGTTCACTACCAAGTCCTACCCATAAAACGCTAGCTTATTATTAGTTTATTTTCATCATGTGTGAGCATGCAAGAAGGTGTCAATGTTGTATGATACTAAGTGTGTCTAACTCTATGCGTTACAGACAAAGCAAGAAGCAAACAAGTCATTCACACAATTTGCATAATCAGAACAGCATGAATTTGTTGTACTAAAACATGGATTACGGTCACTATAAAATAGCAAACCTGGATCTGTCAGAAATTCTAGAAAGTAGACTCTCACACGGTTCCAGTAAATATAAATAAGACATGTAAAAGATACAGGAACTAGGATGAAAACTCTATTCTATTCAGGTTTTATGTTCAGACAGCATGCAGTAAATTGTGTTCAACTATTTGTTTCAGGTCAGAGAACTCATCAGATAAATCTATAAAAATTCTGGGTGATTCCTATACGTGTCTAGGTTCAGCTAGATTTATTTCAAATTTTTTTAAAAATTTTAACATGGTCAAATAAATTATAGAACAGCACGATACGCATGCATTTGTGAATCAGAAAGTTCTAACACAACTGTACTAAAATGATGATATCTAACAGATGACACATCGGAAACCAAATCCGCAAAAGGGCAGTAAACTAGACATCAGAGGCTAAATTTCATGTTCAGAAAGTTATTTCAAATTATGATAGTAGCATGGTTAAAAATCTGATTCCAAATGAAACAACTAGTAGTCCAGAATTTATTTTAGCATGAAAGGAACAATAAATAAATCATGCAATCATATATTTCATGAAAACTGGTAATCAAAGTGATCCTAGGTGTCAACATGCATATTTCTATGTTTAAGATACAATCTCACGGGCATGGTATTAATTCATCAATCAAATTCAATCTAACATGCGTACAATTCATCAACAAGTCTATAGAATGGATCTAGTTAATTACATGTAAGTGCATATGCATGAAACAATAGGGACTAGGTTTTAGATCAAAGAGAATGGCACGATGTTAAGAGTATGTCGGGTTAGCTCGTGTAAACCCTCGATAAACTTAACATAATTTTCAAATACAGCATGATGCGAAAAAGGATGGGATATACTTGCAGAGATCAAATAAACTTGAACAAAACAAAATATTAGTTCAAGAAGACACTTACCTGTGAGACGATTAATTCGAATAACTAGAATAATGGGATTGAAATCCCGAGCGACGAACCAAAACACGTGCGAGACATGTGCAAAACACCAAACGGCAACTCGATGACCGAACAGCAAACAACAACATACGCACACACAGCGGATCCAACAGTAAGAGCAATACACGCACACCGGATCGGGGCAAAACAACAAACACGAACCCGGATCCACTATGCCCAGAATAGCAAACACCGACACAGGCCAATCACGCTTCGTATTCTACCTTCGACAGAGAGAGAGAGAAAGAACTCTGGCGATGCTGGGGCTGGCGACGGCGCAGCACTGTGGTGGGGCAACGACGGTTTAAGGCGACGACATTGCGGTCGAGAAGCGACGGCAACGGCGAGACTCCGACGCAATGTGAGCTCTGTTTTCCGCTAGAAAATACGGGAACGATGACGGGGAGAAGAATGGCTTGGACGGCGGCGCCGATGCTAGGAGAGGTTCTCCGGAGGGGGGTCACGGTGAAAATGGCGAGGACGGGGGACGGCAAGACGATTGGTTCAGCGAAGTGGATTCAAAAATGGGGGAGTTCGAGCGGGAGACGAAGATGACGAGGACGGGGAGATGGAGATGGGGATGGGGAGCGACGAGGTAGGCGGAGTGAACAGGAGAGGCGATCGGAGAAAAGGGAGATGGGTTTGGAGGCAGAAACAGAGAGAGCGGGAGATGGAGAGGGGTGGAGGAATAGTAGGCGGGGGGGGGGGGGGGGGGGGGGGGGGGGGGGGGGGGGGAGGGAGCTTCACAGTATAGGGGTTAGGTTTAATGACGGCTAGGGTTAGTTAGGGTTAGGGGATTAATAGAAGATTAGTATATATAGGGGGAAAGTAAGATATTGGGCTATTGGGTATAGATCCAATAAATGAAAATACATTGTACATGAATATAATTGATCAATACAAATCTGAATACAAGAAATAAGATATCTGATGAAATATAATTTGTATTACATAAATTATTTGAAACAATTATAAACACAATTATCAAATAAGAAGGGATTTGTTTTAATAATCAATCATAATAATAAATAATCACCATAACCATAAGAATACTAAACTAACCTTGTCAATAAAATAATAATACTAGTAATATCAATCAATCAATAAGAATAAAAAGACTATCAATAATAACAGTGACAATAGTAATAATAAAATAAAATAATAATAATAGTAATAACAAAATAGCAATAAATAATACCAACAACGACAATAGCAATTATCAAAATAATAACCGCATATAAAAATAGGAATTTATGGAAATAGTCCCAATAGTAACAATATTTTTGAGGGCTAAGATGCAAATAGTTGATCAAGTAGAAATGGAAACAAAGTTTATTCGAAATAATTATATTTATTGTTTAGAAAAATGCTTTAACAAAGAAGCTCAAAACGAATTTAACAATAACCGTAAAATACTCATGAAAATACGTATTTGCGGAAATAGGGGTTACACCTGATGCGGTGTGAATTGACGAGATAAAGCATACCCTGCTCAGGGTCTTCGCAGGGTCGGCCTTAGATGCCTTGCCGAGGGTATGATGGTTGGGAAACCCTGCGAAACGTGAGTCAGCTTCAGTTACTATGCCGAGGTCTCAGCGTGTTGGTCTTGTGTGCATCTCATGATGGTCGGCCTCGGATCTCATACCGAGGGAGCGATGGAATTGAGGTCTTAAGAAAGCTCCTTATGAGTGTCAGCCTCGGATGCCACACCGAAGGTGCGGCGAAATTGAAGCCTTGTGAGGCTCCTCATGAGAGTCGGTCTCGGATGCCAAGTCGAGGGCAAAGCGAAATTAAAGTCCTTAAATGCTCCCCATGGGAGTCAGCTTCGAATGTCATGTCGAGGGCGCAATGAAATTAAATCCTTGAAATGCTCCATATGGGAGCCGGCTTCGGATGCCAAGCCGAGGGCATTGCAAAATTGAAGCCTTGTGAAGCTCCTTATGGGAGTGAGCTTCGGATGTCATGCAGAGGGCACAGCGTAATTGAAGCCTTTGAAAGCTCTTCGTGGGTTTGGGCCTTGGATGCCATGCCGAGGGCGCGACAAAATCGAAGCCTTTGATAGCTCCTCATGGGAGACGGCTTCGGATGTCATGCCGAGGGCCTTGCAAAATTGAAGCCTTTTGAAGCTTCTCATGGGAGTTGACTTTGGATGCCATGTCGACGGCACGGCAAAATTGAAGCCTTGTGAAGATCCTCATGGGATTCAGCTTTGGATGACATGCCGAGGGCATGGAGAAATTGAAGCCATTGAAAGCTCCTAATGGGAGTCGGCCTCGAATGCCATGTTGAGGGCGCGACAAAATTGAAGCCTTTGAAAGATCCTAATGGGGGTCGGCATCAGATGTCATGCCAACGGCGTGGCAAAATTGAAGCATAGAGAATAGCCCCTAATGAGGGTTGGCCTCGGATGCTGAGCAGAAGGCGTGGCGAAATTGAAACCAGGAGAAGGCCCCTCATGAGGGTCAGCCTCCAATTCCACACCAAGGGCGCGGCAAAATTTAAGACTGGAGAAAAGTAGGTAGCTTGTATTTTGCCTTTATTGTGAACTGGCCACCGCAGTTGTACTTGTTTTTTTAATTAAATAAATTTACTTGCCTCCCAATCTTGGAATTTAACTCTTTGCTTTGAACCTTAGACCATCTGCTTGGGACTGCAGGTTCAACCCTTAATTTCTTCATTTCTTCTGTGTCTGACAGGTACATCGGGAAACCACGTGTCCTTGCTAGCATAATGTTCTCTGACAATTGCGGTCACTGTTGATTCCGTGGGTTGAGCGTTGACTGCAATAAGTACTGGAACTTTTGTGGAGGACTTCAATTGCTTATAAATATCATTCCCCATAACTCGATTCTCGTATCGCAAGGGTGAGTGGTTGACATGTTGAGAAGGAGTTTTGATGTCCGGGTGTTTGACTCGAAAGGGATTGGAACCCATGCTTTTGGTTTCGGGCTGCTTGCCCCAGATTCTAAGATCTAAGGATTTTTCTCGAGACCCGAAATGTGTGGCCTATTCGCTGTCAGGCTTGTCCATGGCTTAGGGGCGTTCATCCTGGCATGGGCTTCACCAACTGGTGGCTTTGGCTCGTTAGGACTCGAGTAGGATCGGGGGATCTTGTTGAAGCCTCATCAGGTACATCTCGAAATCCAAGACCAGATGGTTTTCGTTGGTATCTGAAGGCTGGAGCCGACTATCCACCCTTCACAACGGGCTTGAGTATTCTCTTACGAGGTGAGGGCTGGGATCTGGTGCTTGTTCATCGCTTGGGCATCTTTGGTGCAGCTCCCCGAACTCGCAGCCTGAGGAACCTTCAAGGTGGATGTTTACAGAGGAGCCCATATCTAGCCTGTGCGGTCGGATCTGAATGTTGCAAATAGTTTTGCTGGAGTTTCGCCACCGGGGCGCGTCTGGTTCGGCGTGTCAGTAAGGAGGTGGATTGTAGGAGTGTTTAGTTGTAACTTAGTTGTAACTTTGTTGTAACTATTTGATTTGCCAACCATGGACTGGCTACCGCCCTTGCAATTCTCTCACTTAATACAAATCTTGTTTTTGGTTTGTTTAAATCATAGAATAGGTAGACTCATTCTTTTTGAGGTGTTGGTGTAAAGTGTGGCGCCCGAGACGACCAAGTTGTATAGGGTAAGCATCGGAAGCCACGTGGAGAGCGTAACGAGGTGAGGCCTTATGATGGTTCCAGAGGATCAGCCTCAGATCACATGTCGAGGGTGCAGAGTAAGGCCTGTGAGCACACATGATGATCGACCTTAGATCACATGCCAAGGGCGTAGAGAGTAAGGCATGTGAGAGCTCATGACAATCGACCTCGGATCACACGTCGGGGAATTTACCCCGGCGTTGCCAGTCATGTGACACAGCATGTGTTTGCTTACGACACCCGTTGATGCATTCAATGTGCCTAGGGAGTTGTAGTGTCGCCCACAATAACTGCGGATAGTTGGGGGAGTCCTTCATGGCCTATAATATCCTTGTTGCCGGATGTTAGACTCACAACTTTCGCGAGCTCCTATCTTCAACTTATGATGTCTTGGTGTTCAGTGGGGCATGTGTTGAGCAATCCAAGGACTTGTTTGTGGATAGAGGACAATGGGAAGATGGCCAGAAGGGTTGGGCTCAGCCCCACCGGGATAGGTGGGGGACCCATCTTTGTCCCCGATTTTGAGATCTGAATTGTTTTCTACCGAGTTTCGAGGATAGTCATCGTCAGTTCAAAGTGGAGGAATGAGAGTTTCCTCCGTCAGAGGATTCTTCATCCACATGCTTCACGTACACTGATGTGGTTTCGGGGATGATGGGTTGTGCTAAGTCCACTGTTCCCGGTGTCGTGCTGGTTCAGCTCCTCCTGGCGCTGAGGCTTCACAAGTGTCTTGTTGGTCGGGACTGAGCCCGTGCGGATGATTCTTGAGAGACTCTTGTGCCTGCCAACCCGTTTCCTGACAACGACACCATCTTTTGGTCAAAAGTCGGTGTATGTGTGGCACTTCTTCTGCATGGGGGCCACCTCTGTGCTCAGGCACGTATGATGCCTCACTTGCATTCTAAGTCTTGGAGATGCTTAGATAGAGCGCGAGTCGGCCATGAGCCAATATTGAAGTGTGATATGACCACGAATGGTTTAGGCAGTAGTTTAGTTACTTTGCTATAATTAAAAAAATGCGGACTGGCCACCACCCCCTTGTAAAGAATCATTGATGAAAGGAATTTTTGTCTCGATTCTTTGTTCGTGTGTATGTTCTGTGCATTATTTCTACCATATCGAGAGGTACCCTCCGGATCCGCACACTGAAGGGGATCCTCCAAGGATTTTTGGCGTTGGAACCTTCAGCATCGGACGCAATCCCCGAAGGGGTTTTTTGGCGTTGAAGCCTCCGGCATTGGATGCCTACCCCGAGGAGGTTATCGGAGGATATCCTTCAAAGATATTTGGGGATGAAGCCTTCGGCATCGGATGCCATCCCTGAGGGTGTTTTCGGAGGATATCATCAAAGGATATTTGTCGTTGAAGCCTCTGGCATCAGATGCCATCCCCCAGGGGGTTTTTTGGCATTGAAGCCTCTGACATCGGATGCCAACCCCAAGGGGGGTTATCGGAGGATATCCTCGAAGCATCTTTGGCGATGAAGCATTCGGCATCGGATGTCATTCTCAGGGGTTTTTTTGGTGTTGAAGCCTCTGGCATCGGATGCCAACCCTGAGGGGGGTTATCGGAGGATATCCTTCGAGGATATTTTGTGTTGAAGCCTTCAGCATCAAATGCCATCCCTGAAGGATTTTTTTTGGCATTGAAGCCTCCAGCATCGAATGCCCACCCCAAGGGGGTTATCGTAGGATATCCTTTTAGGATATTTGGCATTGAAGCCTTTGGCATCAGATGTCCTCCCCGAGGGGGTTTTCAGAGGATACCCTTCAAGGATATTTGGTGTTGAAGCCTTCGGCATCGGATACCATCCTTGAGGAGGTTTTTTGGCGTCGAAGCCTCTGACATTAGATGCCAACCCCGAGTGAGGTTATCGGAGGATATCCTTCAAGGATATTTGGCATTGAAGCCTTCGACAATGGGTGCTGACCCCGAGGGCGTTATCCTTCAAGGAATGATCCTGGGCCTTGGGTGCTCATTGCAAGTGACTGAATAACTTAAATTTAGCATGAAAAATAAATTATGTTCATTGAAGGAAGAAGGCGAGTACATGGGTCGGCTTTGGAGGGCCTTCTTACAAGTGCGGACCCCTAGGGTCTTCGTGGAATTTCATCAAATGTTCTGCATTCTAGGTCCTCTTGATTACCCTGCCACTCGGGTCTTCAAGTCGGTACGTGCCCTGGTGGACAACTTTGAAGACCCTATATGGGCCCTCCAAGTTAGGTGCTAGCTTTCCCCGCTTACTTGTCTGGGATATTTCAGGGTGCCTGAACACAAGGTCGCCTTCTTTGATGTAACACCCCGAGTTCCGTACCCAGGAATCTCGAAACACAAGGTGTAACATCCTAGAAAAAAATATACATATAATAAATTAATTTTTCACATTTTTGCACATGTAATGCACGTGAAAAAATTTCTTCACATTTTCTTAATACACCTTGCTTTACTAGTTTTATTTTTAAGCTCATGGGAATAAGAAAATATTTTTTTGTTTCAAAAGAAACCCATTTTAATGAGCCCATTTGTAAAATTAACTTTTTAAAAAAAATTAATAAGAGGTGGTGTGCACAAGCACGTGCACACGTGCATTGTGCACACAAAGAAAAGGGGCGTTGAGAACGTTGGATTATTTGACTTGGTCATCGGAGTGAGGAGTAGTGGGGAGAGAGAGTAGGGGTAGTGGGATGATTAACCGCCTAATCATCTATTTGTTAAATCCCCAAAGCTTAACCATTTGTTCACTTAATCCTAATCAAAATTAAAAAAAAAAAAGATAAAGCCAACAGTGAGAGAGAGACAGAGCGTGAGGAGCTTTTAGTTTGGGTTTACTGTGCATTTTCAGGAGGATTTGTGCTAGCTTTTGTGCGGACTTTGGAGTGCTTTTGAGAGGATTTTGCTTCTAGTAATCTACTATAAGGTGGGTGTTTCTTTATACTCTCTAATTTGTTGAGTAGTTGCGTGTGTGGATACTCTAAAATTCAAATTTGTAGATGTAGAATGGTTTAATTTATTCTCATTGATTGTGATGCATGCAGTAGAAGAAACTCTATAATTTTTAAATGAAGTACATGTTAATTAAAGTAAAGTTGTGAAACAAAAGTTTAGAAATTGTGCAAATTAGCATGTGTAATATTATAATGTGTTTCTCTTTAGAGTGAGTAGATTTTATGGAGTATGAATTTAATTGATCTTGGAGAAATTCAATATTAGTTGTCATGGAAAAAGAAACAAAAAAATATAGTTATGTGATGTGGATTATTATTTCATAAATTCTTTAGAGTGAGTAGATTTTATGGAGTATGAATTTAATTGATCTTGGAGAAATTCAATATTAGTTGTCATGGAAAAAGAAACAAAAAAATATAGTTATGTGATGTGGATTATTATTTCATAAATTCTTGTGGTATTTAAATTATTCTATATGTGTTAGAAATCTTTGTATTGTGTAGAATTATTGTTGCAATGAAATTCAGTATAGTTTTCCTCTGATATTTTAGAATGTGTAGTTTGATCACATTAATTTAATGAGACGAACAATAGAGTTTAAACGTGTGTCTTTTGGAAAGAGGGAATTAACCGAAACCAAATACTTGAGGATTTAAAGACCATACAAGTTGTTATTTGAGCTACGGTTCAGTGGGTAGGAGATTCGTTGCCTCTCGGTTGGCGCGGGTTCGAGTGGGGTGTTGCTCTGTGTGTTTCAATTTTTTTTTAAAAAGAATGAAATGAGATGAATTTGGACATTTAAAATTTTTCAGAGGCGGCTTTATACCGTGGGCGCAGTTGGCCCAATGGTTTGGCGCTTGGGCTTCTTCTCTGCTAGCGATGGTTCGAGCCTTGCAAGGGGTTGACTTTATTAAAAACAATTTTTTATATCTTTCTCTTGGATTTTTAGTATGAAATATAGACAAAAATTATGAGAAAATTTGTAGAACATTATTAGAGTAATTTGGAGATTTTTTATATACTATTCTAAAAGATATTTTTTTGAATCTAAATAGGTATGTTTGTTATGTGTCAAGTTGGGGCTTCAAGATTGAAAATGCATTTAATTGAAGATTATTAAGCTTGATTTTTTAAAATAAAAGAAAGATAAAGCTAGGATTTGGAATAAATAATTTTGGGCATGATTTTAATGAAATTTGGAAAATTTTGAATGAAGTGATGATTCTTGGTTAAAATACAGAGGGAGTTATTTGAAGGAGAACTAAATTGAAGAAAGTGAGTTTTGAGAAGGCTTGGGAAGTGATGGTCTTGTTTAGCAAATTAAAAGTTAATCATGAGGAATTTGAGTTGGAAATTATTAGTGAATGAATTTTGAAAGTTGAATACTTCAATGGCTGAATGAAAATCATTGTTATGAAAATTGATATATTGTTGTTGAGGTTGAATATAACTTATTATTGATCTCTAGAATGAGATAGTTGTTGGAATCTAGAGGCCAGGCGAGACCCTAATAACTGGCAATATTATTAATTAGATTTGAGGAGCAACCAGGGTGGGTTGACTCTCTCTTTGAGAAGTAGCTGGTGTGGGCTGACATTCTCTTGTGGGTTTAAGTTCGGTAGGGTAAGCTAGCTCTAGGTTGTGATAATTTTTAAACTAAAACTTAGGGTTAGGCATTAAGGGGAGATGTGATGAGGTATGAGCAAACACGAGTATGAGGGCCTAGATAGCACGGTGGGAAGTATCTCAAGAATTACCGGGGTTGAGGCTCGCGGTAGGGGATATTACTCCAGAATTACTGGGATCAAGACAACGCTCGTGGGGTGTTTGTGTGATTTGGTACCGATGACAGCGCGGTGTGGGTATTAGCCTTCAGAATTACTGGGTGTGAGGCAGTGTGTCCAATATCACTTGAAGTGGGAGTGCCACACTCAAGAATTATCAGGGTTATAGCTCGCAGTGTGGGTATTCATCTGCAGAATTAATGGGTGTGAGGCAGTGTGTCCAAAATCACTTGAAGTGGGAGTACGATACTCAAGAATTATCGGGGTGCTGCTAGATACTCACAGAATATCTAAAACATACATTAGTCACCGTAGAAGTAATTCATGGCGAGGGATTAAACCCAATATTGAGGAGTACGATCAGGGCTTGCCCTCAAACCTATGTAGAATGGGATGCATAGAATCCGAACAAGCATGCATTAGTGCATCATAGTGTGAGACTGCATTAGGCATCTAAGGCATAACATACACTTACATGTTTAGGATAGTCACTCCTTGCACTTTATTTGCATTCAAGTTGTGTTTGTATTTTGCTATAGTATAAAGAATCATTATATTAAGTTATAGTGAGGATGACTGTTTTATAATATTGCGTCGGTTGTAAGCAACTGACGTGCCCACAGTCTTCAGTGCAGGATTTTGGATTTGCAAGAACACAAAGATGATTTGGTGCTAAAGATTGCTGTCATTAAAGTTGTATTTCTATCGTGTTGTAATTATTCATTTCTGCTGCGTTAATGTAAAAGAACAATCTTGTATGAAATGTTTTAAATTCCTTGTAAAATTGTACGAATTTGAAGTAAAAGATCATGTTGTGCTACAAATTACCATGTTTTGGAATTCGGGGCTTTACACAAGCCATAATCTTTACTTCAAATAGTCTCACAACACAGAAAGTACAGGAAATTAAAAACTTTTATTGCATCTCAGAATGTTACATTATACAGTACAATCTTACATAAATTTTACAACGTGAATTACATCACTAAAATTTATTGTACAAATTTTACAATCTCCACTTGGACGCTTCACGCATCTCAAGTCTACTGCTTCCACGATCTAGTAGTCCTACAACTAAATAGACTGTGGGCACGTCAGTTGAATGCAACTGATGCAATGCTGATAAAACTAGTGACTTTCCAAACTCAATAATCAATATTTGATGCAAAGGAAAATATGTAGTCAAATCACAAGTGTTAGTGTATGTCATGCCCTAGAGTCTAATGCACAATTCCAAATGCATGCAATGCACTTACTCTAATGCAATTTTTTGGGAAACGTTATGCATCCCATACTACATACTTTTCCAAATACAACTTCAATGGAAACGTTTTCATCCCATACTACATACTTTTCAAAGAGTTCGTAGTCTTCAGATCACAGGATTTGATCCCTCGCTATCTATCCTACTCTTGTATTCATTCCAGTTCCTGATAGTTAACTAGTGACTGATGAGGTTGCAGTGGTTCAGTCTAATTCCGCAACTGCAGTCAATAGTAGTATGCAAGTTTTCCACTATTCTCCAGCACCCGGACCTCACTCAAAAGTTGCTACGAACATTAAGGAAGCCCGCAATCTCACCGAGTGGCGCCGAGACACGTATAGCCGTAACTCTAGTTTTCTGTCAGTACCCAACAACATAGAACCTGACGGATATTTTAGGGTCCATTCCCTATGTCTGACAGGAGAACCTACCGTTAACATCCCGTTCTTATCAGAGTACTTTAGGAATTCAAAGATGAGACTATGCATCTCGTGCTCCCAGACAAGTGGGAAGACACCGCACGTGTCCTTTTGACAGGCAAGTACAACCACCCGACTAGTGCCTGTCCTCACAAATAAATGACATGTTTTGGTCTTAGGATGATACTATTAGCTTACCGATCTTAACTTAGAACCTACACATTGGTCTACACATTGGTCTTATTTTAAGCAACTTGAGATGATTAGTGAAATATCAGACGATTGCTTCCTAGTTAATCATCCTATTCTTTTATCCAAACTTAAACTGTCCTAAGTGAAATCCAACCTAGCCTCCAACCCAAGCCCAAAGGTTGGCCCGACTTGACCTCAACTTGACCCAGTGACGACAGCGACTCAACCTTGTCGATCGTCGTCCGCCCGCTTGCTTTGATTTCGACCACGAATTCAGCCCGCGATCAACCCCTCCTCGGATAGAATCCCGTCGGTGCACGAAGATTGTCTTCATTCATTGCACTCGCGGTGACATGGGCTCCTGTTTACCCAAGTAATCATGTAGTATTAATAGGTCCTAGGGTACAATATACTACCCTAAGTCATTAGCAAGTTAATAGCATTCTTGTGTAAAAATCATCCCTAACATCAATTTAACAAGTAAAAGGCTATTCTAAACCTTGGAAAGCTAGAAAATTAGAGTAACAAGTACGTTGCACCAATTGGAAACAATGAGTTAAGTATTCTAATCTTGAACACATTAGAGGTATACTTGCACAATTCTAACTTGATTAAACATGATTCATGAGTTGTATAAACATCATCCTAGGTCAATTCTAAAGCCCTAACATGATGGTAACTTATATATATACAAACATTAAGCTAACTATTCAACCTGCAGCTTGTGCAGTTTTGAAAAAATCATCATTAATCACATACTCAATGACATTTTAAGTTCTTAGATTCCACAGAAAGGTCTTCAAGTATAATTTATTTTCTCAGTTGGGAACTTCCCCAAAATACTTCATTTTAGAGGAGAAAAAGGGCCAAACTGAGGAGTATGTAATACTTCCATAACTGATATAACTATCAACTAGTTGCACAATAAAACTCATTTAAAATACAAATTATCTCAAAATCTTATAAAATTTTGTACGATTGTCCCAGACACATAGAATCATCATATAACCAAAATTTAGCCAAGAATTCCAAGTATACAGCAAGATACGATATTTTGAATTGGGCGTAAATTTAAGACAACAACACATACACCGTTTCTTATCATCAGGAGTAAGTTGTATTTTGTAAAATATCAGATAATGCTTAAAATTATAAAATTTGGTGGAGTTGTTCTATACTTGTCTAAGATACTACTGTAAAACTTTCAGTCTTAAATTCATTTTGATCATCGAGATATGAATGCTAGAAATCAAGCATGTGTAACAAGCAGAAAATAAGATGGTTCTATTCTAGCAATGAATTATGATTTTTATTAAAATAGAAAACTATGTCCAAAATTTACAAAAATTGGTGGAGTTGTTATAGACATATAGAAGAACCATACATAAAACTTTTAGCTTAAGATTCCATGTAATCTGGAAGGAATGAATTTTTCAAACTAACCCAAAATATAAGGAGGAACACGGAAACAGCGCAGCCTTCTTCCTGCTTAGTGTAGTTTTTGCATTTTATAAAAATATCAAACATCCTTCGAAAACTATGAAATTTGGTGGAATCATTATGGACATGTATGAGAAGCTATAGTAAAAATTTTAGCTCTGAATTCATTGTACACATAGAGATATGATTTTTAGAAATCAAGCATGCTAATTTTAACAGAACAGAAAAATTGGTTCCCTTTCAGCAAATGTTGACTTTAATAAAATATCAAAACATACTCAAAATTTATAAATTTTGGAGGGATTATTAGGGACATAAATGAGATGCTACTGTAACAATTTCAGCCACAAATTCTATCATAGCACAAAGATATAAATTTCTAATCATTCCATACTAAATCTTAACAAGATTATATCTTTTTCTAGCTATGGTACTCCTAGTATTTATAAATTGTAGACACTCAAAATCTTCATTCACCTCATCATGTATACCAGAATTAGCCACATTTCATCACATTTTTTATAAAAAAACAATCAATATGCATAGAGTTCGGAAAAGACCCCACGTTGATTATTTCTTTTTTGCTTCGCTTCCTCCTTGTTTGGACTCCTCCTCCTAGCTCCTTGCTCATTTATCTTCTTGCTCCTTGCTCCTAGCCTCCTTCTCCTTGGCTCCTATTTCTCCCAAAAATAGTAGCTTAGAGTGTAGAAGTGGGATTTGGAAGTGGTTTAGAATAGAGATAATAGTTTAGTTAGAGTAGAAATGAGAAAAATGGAGCTAGGGTTTTTAGGGTGGAGTTCAAAATAGAGAGAGGGGAAGATCTGGCTGGATTTCTTGATGGGGAGGGGAAGAGTTGCCAGCATTGGAAGGGGAGAAGGTCCAAGCCCATGGTTTTGATAGCTCATGGTTTATTTAAGTCTCATAGTTTAATTTAGGTTAAAAGGGTGGTTTAGGGTTTAATTAAGGTATAGGATAGTTTGTAGAATTGTATATATATACACATATACTTATATATACACATACATATATTCATACATACATACACATATCAAGACAAATGCATACATAATACTCAAATAAGAAAAATGTTTGAATGTATATAAATAGTTTATAATTATAAGAATACTATGCGTTCCATCTCAAATTATAGTTGAGACAAACATACAATTTAATTCAGAAAATACCACAACTCTGGTTCAATAAATATGCCTTTTTTGGGTTCAAACATATTAAATAATGTGTTTCGATATTTACTCAATTAAGATTGAGAAAATCTCATTAATGCGCATGACTCTAAATTGTGCACGTATTAATATACAAAATAGTTATATATTATCTTGCGGGATCTTACATTTGATGTCCACGAGGCAGACCATCTAATTGTAAAAATTTTCTACCCTTGGTTAGTATATGTTTTTTTTCTAATGGTCGCCATTTCTCGAACTTCGTCGAGGAGGTCCAGGTTGGCCCTGAGGCCGTTTGAGTTAGAATTCTCGTCAAAGCTCATGATCTATGGTGATGGCAATCTAACTTGCAGGGGAGTTACTGCCTCAGTTCTGAATGTTAGGTTAAAGGGTGACTCGCCTGTGGTGATCCTTTTAGTCGTGCGGTAGGACCACAGTACGCTAGGCAGCTCGTCAACCCACAGTCCCTAGTCACTTCTTAAGACCATTAAGGATTTACTGATTGGTGTTCTCGACCTGGCTGTTTGACTGTGGGTGTGTGATGGAGGAAAATCTTTGTTGAATTCCAAAGTCTTCATAGAATTTGCAGAAGGCCTTTCCCGCAAACTGAGCTCCGTTGTCGATAATGAGGATCTGAGGAATTCCAAATCGGCAGATGATGTGTTTTCAGAAGAATTAGGTGATAGTGGCCAGGGCTCTGCATTGACCCATTTCGTGAAATAGTTGATGGCTACAATGAGGAAATGCCTCTGACCGGTAGCTTTGGGGAATGGTCCGACCAAGTCCATTCCCCACATCGCAAAGGGGGCTAGACTGGCGACCGATTTGAGATTTGCTTGGGGCAAATGACGGACCGAAGAGAACCTCTGGCATGGTTTGCAATTTTTAACCAGATCTTGGGCATTTTTTAGGAGGGTCGACCAATAGTATCCATGGTTGAGAATTTTCCTCACGAGCGAACGATTGCCCATATGATATCTGCCGATCCCTGCATGCATTTCCTCGTGCGCATAGTTGGCCTCCTCCGGTGTTAGACATCGGAAGTAGGGTCGGCAATTTCGGAGGTCGTCCTCATTCTGTTCGCTGCTAAGGAAGTTTCTCAGGTCGAAGACCATCGGCTGGGCGACCAGTCATGCCACCGAGCAGGAAGCGCTCGGGACGGGCTTTTGTAATCCTTGGTCCTGTAGCTATCGGGACCCTTGAGTTTTCGCTCGACTTCTTGTCGAGCGAGGAGGAAGTAAGGGATCGGACGGTCGACCCTTGGGTCGAGTCTTCTTGGCCCTAGGAACCATAGGGATCGTCTATCACGAGGTAGAATTTGGAAAAAAGGCTTGGATCTAGGTTTCCCACAGACGGCGCCAATCTGATGTTTCTGTTTTTTGAGTGTGGGAGCAACAGATAATGTGAGTTCTTTTGGGGAAGAGGAAACTCAGATCTCGGCCTCCGATCTGAATCTACTGCAAGGTTCGACCGTTCTCGGACACCTGCAAAAAAGTTTAAGACACCCGGATGACTCTCGGCGACAGACCCTCCGACACTTAAGTCAATAACCACAGGATAAGAATGGCTTAAATGGGGAAAATTGCAATTACTTGGTTACTGTGGAGGTAGAGTTGTATTTATAAGTGTAAGAGTCGGATTAGTGGAGGTTCCCCGGTCCCTTGATTAGGGGGTGCAACCCGGTTCACATTAGGTTGGACCTGGGTGATGGGCCCGTAGTCGGTCAACAAGGAGAAGTGAGATCACTTTGAGATTCGTGCCAGGATCAAGCGGTGCTGATTGTCTGCTAATTCTACCCTCATTAGTAGGTATAATTTTGGGTGTCGAAATTGGTATTGTTCCTGCACTTACATTCTTTTTTCATCCAAACAAAATTAGTATTCTTCTTTAATGAACAGTTATATGATATATGTCCTAATTTACAGCAGTAGTCACAAGTAATGCGATTATGCCTTGGGTCATGCACATTTGCATAGTTATGTACTAATTTGTAAATGTTTTGGTGGCCATGCATATGTGTATGACAAGATTTCTTAATATTTTAATGTTGTAGTGATTCATTGTAACCATCATGATATGATCTTGAATTCCTTGTCATAAGATAATTGGGCCCTTCATATTTCTCAACAACTTTTCAAAGCTCAATTATTTAATTACAAAGTCTTTTTCTAGTTTTCTCATCGTCTTTAGTTTTCCAACGAAGAATATCTAGAGTAGTAGCAAGTATCCTATTTTGTTCGAGTGCATCCTTACAACCTTCCAGTATCTCGTCAAAAAAAATGCATTCATTTAAATCATCGGTGAGTTTAGCAATAGAAGAAGTTTTCTCATAAATTTCTTTTAAGTTTTTAGCTATTCCGTATATGATTACCAGGGACAGTGGCATTTATTGCCAGAGATTCTTGAACTTATTGTTTTAGACACTCATTTTCCTCCATCAATAAATCATGATCCTTCCTAAATGACTCTAATTTCTCAATAATCGACAAATTTGCATCTTTCAACTTTTTATTTTTAGCAATGCAGGAGTCATGTGATTCATTAAGCATTTGTTTATATTGTTTCAACTCACTACTTAATTTCTTTGCATAATCTTTTATACATTACATATGTCTACTAGATCATCATAGGTGGATTCTTCGATCACCTCTTCTTGGAGTGGTGATTGCACCTCACCATCTCCAAGAGCTATGAATCTGAAGTTGTTTTGTTCTTGTTGTTCATCACTTGAATCTGAATCTAACCATGTTGCCTTAAATGCCTTCTTTCTGAATCCTGTGTTGGAGTGATGATATTCTTTGTTTCTATCCTGTGAGAGGGACAGTTTACATGGATGTGTCCTGCCTTCTTGCATTTGTAACTGTCACGCCCCGCTTCCCATTATACGGGAACACAGGAGCGTAACTGAGGCCTGACGAATGATATAAGTATGCCAACTCATATCATCCATAAGTTGTACAATGCCAGTAAACTCAACAATGCAATAATAATCACATAAACGAGAATATAATACAATAACCAATATCTGAGATGCAAGAACTTACCAAATAGCCCGAGGATATGCATTGCAATAATATCTCGACGAGTTCTTTCAGTAACACATCGTCTGTACCTGTATAATATAACTCAAAAGAAAGATGGATGGAGCACCCGTTAGAGCAAGTTGTGGGCTGCAAGTAGTACAAGCAAAATATGAACAAGAGATAAGATATGCATGAAAAAAAAAGAATTGGGAATTCAAATACGAAACGAACATGATAACGAGAAACAACATGTATAACAAGAAAGCAACAAAGAATAACAAGCAGGAAACTAGAACTGGCGATGCAAATGTAATATAACATGATCAAGGTAATGCAGTTAACAACTGGAACAAGACTCAAAACATAACTAATCGGGAACGAGGAATAATGTAACAGGAATATATCATGTAACAAAAATCATGCAACCTCTAATGGGAGTCATGTAAACAAGTAACATGTAACAGGTAACAGGTAACAGGTAATAGGTAACATGTATTATATAACAGGTAACATGTAACATGTAACTTATAAACTTGTAAACTTGTAACAAATATCAAATAAAGATGTAAACTTGTAACAGATATCAGGTAAACATGTGAAACATGTGACAGGAATATGCAGGTGAAACATATTATTCTTAAGTCTTTTATTTAATATTATATAATGCATCACTTATGCGTCCCATACCACATAGTTTCTACATTCAAACAAGTTGTGTTTAGATTAAGTGGTGGATTCTATAGAGCCATGTACCCAGGCATCATGTAAATAGGAATCATATCATGTCATGTAATCAGGTAATGGATTCTAGAGGTGGTTCCTTTGGCTCTGAACATGGCACTTAGTTCCATATAACTTGTAAACAAAATAATAGGTAAACAGGCTCATGAACCATGTAATCATGTATTCATGCAAACAGGTGGAAAACACGGGCACCCTTCCGATTGCACTTGCCTATATTGTCCACTACTAGATCTTTTTCTTAACCCCGACTTGGTTACTTATTCTTTTTTCCAAAACAGACATGAATGTGCAAAATCGAGGACAGGTAAACATGACAGGGACAGAAACCAAGTTCAGACTGGGCGAAAAACATGTTCGGTGCCAGGTAAAATTATAAATATTGAAACAACAAGAACTCCAGTTCTAGACAGCAGGATGATGTTGCTACTGAAAAGAAATTCAAGATCAGTCAAGAGTTCCAAAAAATAGACTCCTCACCGGTTCTAGTGCATATACACATGATATATAAAAATCATAGAAACTATGTTCAAATTCTTATTCTTTACAGATTTCGTGTTCAGACAGCATGCCAAGGTCAAATTCAAGATTATAAGAATTAACTGTGAATTTGTTAAAAAATCTTATAAAAATCATAAATCTACTCTTAAGCATGTTTAGTAACATACTGGAAAATATCAGGTTTTAATTATTGTCACACCCCGCTTTCCAAAAATACGGAATACGAGCACGTAATATTGGCCCAGCGAATTATTTTCATCATCCATAAGATATTCATGAATCTTTACAACATCTTACAAAATAATCAAAGTCAGAAGCAAGAGAATCAACCACACATGCATAATTGAATCAATATACCAATAAAATTTACTTGAAACAAAATGTATTATTCTCAAATAAATCAGATCTGAATAAGTCAAATATTCCTGGGTCACATTGCCCAGACATAAAGAATACAAGTAACAGATACATTGTTCAAAAATGAGCAACAGGAAATAAATGAAGATAGCAAAAGGTCCAGCAAACTAGAACTTTAGATCACATACTCCATCGGGCAGCTGATCACCAAAATCTGCAATATGAAAAATTGCAGAAGAAGGAAAGACAAAACAAGTACCCGTCAATTGCAAGTTACGGGCCACTTATAATGTAGGATACAAGCACATGGGAAAACTAAAAATTAGCATGGAATAATGCATCAACAGTAATAACTAGCATGAATCAGTAAAATAAAGTCAACTAGCATGGTATACTAACAGTACAAATGAATGTGTCAGTAACAGTGTCATATGGCAACTAACAGTGTCCAGTAATAGTAAGCTCAGTATATCAGTGTAACAGTATAACAGTATCAGTCCAACAGTATCAGTCTAACAGTATCAATCTAACAGTATCAGTCTTATGTTCTTACAGTCTTGTGTGTATTACTAGCTAGGTAGCACTTCATGCGCCCCAAAAATATAACACATGGTTGCTACAACAAACAGTTTCGTTTTTAGATTTCGTAGTGCACCATAATGGGGCAGTGTACTCAGATATCAATAATAGTAGCAGTAGCAGTAACAGTAGTAGAAAAGTAACAGTAACAGTAGCAGTAAAGTAACAGTAACAATAGCAGTATGGAACACTAGTTCCCTTCCAAGTACACATTTCCATATTTTCCACTACTAGATCTTCCTTTAAGAAACCCCGGCTTGGTTACTTTTAGTATGGTCAGCAAACAGGCATGAATGTGTATGAAATAGTGTCAAACTAACATGGTATAATCATTATTAGGTTCAAGGAAACAAATAAACATGCATAGAGGATATACAGTCACATAAACGAGCAAAACAGTGTATGTTCATATTCAGGAAAGCATGATAGTACAGTACTAAAATAGTGATTCCTGTTACTACAGAAATCTAAATCTGAATCTGTCAATGAATCTGGAAAATTGACCTCCACACAAATCCAGCGATTATAAATAAGTCATATAGTAATTCACAAAATCATAACTCAAAACTGATTTTAATCTAGAAAACACATTCAGCCAGAAATCAATAAAACAAATTATCAGTCAAAAAAACAGCATTAAAACTCCTCAAATAAATCCAGGAAAAGTCTGGGATAATCCCCTACATGTCTAGTATCAAAATATAGCTTTTCATAATATTCCAGTAAAATTAGTCCAGTCAACAAAAATCAGAAAATAACAAGAAACGATAGTTTGGCAAATCTGGAATTCCCAACACTTCTGTACAAAAACATCAATATCTCGCAAACCGTGAAAAGAAATCTAGATCCGCCAAAGGGAGATGAAAACAGACAAAATAATATAACTTTTATATTTCATAAATATTTTTCATACAGTAAAAGAAAATAGGGTGAAAATACGATTCTTTACAGAACAGCGAGCAAAATCCAGCAAGTATAGCTTTCATAAATAAGCATGAAACGGCATATAAAACTAATCAATAAAATCCACCAAAATTCTGGGTAATCCCTAGATAGATATAGAAGTACTGACCAAAGTTTCAGATTAAAATAATATGTGTAACACAATTATTAAAATAATTTAGTCATCACTTCAGTATTAACATAATGAAGTGAATCGTTTAACACAAGTATTAAACGATTCACTTCATTATTTAGTTATTCAGTTATTCAGTCATTCATTATTCAGTATCAATGTCCATGGAATAATATGCAGTTATCTAGTTATTCAGTTATTCAGTCATCCAATTATTCAGTAACAATAGGGGAACCACGAGCTCCCTTAATTCGAGTACAGTCCCTATATCGTCCACTACTAAAGTCAACCCTTAAACCCAGGCTTGTTAACAATTCTTTATTCAATCATTATGCAATAGTTGTTGGCAACATTTCGATAACAATAGGAAACAATAGGGACAATAATATCAATGGGGAAACGATGAGACGACCAATAGGGGACACTAGAATGATGAAAAAACAACACTAAGATCATGCAATGCAATATATACACTTCAGTTCATACAATACAATGATATGCATATACTTATATTAAGAAAATATGGAAAATGAATTTCTGAACAGCAAGAAGTCACTGTACAAAAATCAGCTTTCCCGCTTCTACAGAAATCGAAAACTGAAACTATCAGAAATTCTTGAAACTAGACTTCCCAACGATTCCAATGCATATTTAAAATACAAAATTCGACAACAGTAGCAAGGTCAAACACATCATTCTTTACAGATTACATGTTCAGACAGAAAATCGACATCAAGTTATTATATCTTTAGAATCAGCAAAACCTCAATTATAAATTCATCAAAAATATTCTTTAGACTCCAAAATATGTTAACTATCATTCTGGAAATTATCAGAGCATTATTCTAACATTAATTTAGTTTTTGAATAGTTTAAACATGAAAACATACATGAATCTGAAATTCTGGAGATAAAACACAGCAGTAGTAAAATCATCACAACTTTTGCAATTCAACTCGAAATTTAAAGATCTTAGATGTTCTGGAAACTAGAGACATAGGAATAAAACTCTTATTTAGAAAGCTATTTATTTTGAGATCAAATACTGGGTCGAAAACAAAATGCAAAATCCAGACAGTAAGTAACAAACAGATTTTCATTTTCAATATTTTTCATGAAATAAAGTGACTTAACGTGATGGTTTCACTTAGATTAGTCAATAAATTTCACAATCAGCATGGTAGGTATAATAGCATGGTAAATACAATTAAGAACACACACATGCACTAACTTAACCACACAATTCATCAATCAATTATTCAAACAATCAACCTAATATTCAATTCTAAGATAATATCTTTATGTGATGACTATATGAACAACTCCTATTTTCAATACTATATGAATGCATGAGAGATTCGATCTTTAGAGTCAATAAAGGCACGAAGTCGAGAATATTTGGGTTAGCTTGTGTAAACCCTCAATATACTCAACGAAGAGAAGAACAATATACGATACAATAAACAATTGGATCTACTTGCAAGAAATTCAATAAAGACTTAAATTTGATACAAGATTCAATTCAAGAGAAAATGGACTTTCCTTATTGACGATTAGTTCGAATACCAAAGAATAACGGGATGAGAATCCCGGAGCAACGGCGACGATTGCGAACCCAGCAAATCTTGATATGATGATCACGATCAGGTACGGACCTTGATGACGACTGAAGATTGATGTTCAAGTGCAAGACCAAGCAATCAACGGCCGAGATCAAGTGCAAGATCAAAGTTCAAAGATCAACGGCTGAGATCAAAAGACCAAGATTAAGATCAACAGCAAACAGCAGAAAACTTGTGGCTTCGGCTTCGATTGGTTGGACAGCGGGGTGTCTCACTGGCGACGGAGGACAGCAACAAGGCGGCAGGGCTCGGCTGCAGCAAAGTGTTGATTCTAGGTTTTAATGACTACAACACAATACAAAGTTGTTCTATCACATATCTCTTGCAGGGTGTATCAAAGTCAATACCATGGTGGAATACACAAAGGCAAAACAATCCAATGATGCTTTCAAAAGTAATTGATCAAGCTACAAAGATTTAAGCTCAAGCCACATTGATCAAGCAAGCTTCAAGATGTAAAGACAAAGGCTCAAGCTCAAGTCAAAGACTCAAATTCAAGACAAGATTCAAGTTCTTCAAATGTTCTGTAAAAAGTGTCTTGTAATATTGTAATTTTTATTCTTTGAGTCTTAGAAACTTGTAATAGCCTTGTCACACACACACTCACACATACTTTTTAATAACTAAGTGTTTTACAAAATCAGAAGGTCAAAACAAGCTTGAATAAGTTCAGCTGTGGAGTACCAGTCGACCGTTCCTTGGAACCAATCGACTGTCATAGTACGAAACGGTCTGAACTGATACAAGCTCTGGCCAGTCGACTCATTATCGCAACCCAGTCGACTGTTCAAGTCATTTCAACAGTTTTTCTGAATTTAAAACTTGTTTTTCAAATTTAAATTCTTTTCTATCTGTTTTAATAAAGTTTAGGGAACTGTTTTACAATGTCTGTTTGATTCTCACTCTATAAATAGAGTATAGGAATCACTTTGAAAAGGTTCCAAGCATTTCTTTAAGTTTCAAGCTTTTTGTTTTTGAGAAGGACAAGCATTTTAAAAGCATACAAATTGTCTAAGTCTTGGTTCTCTGAAATTCAGTCTAGTATAACATCGAATTCGTTTTAGACTGATTTCAGAAGTTAACCTAATAGCTACTATACAAAAGCACAAATCACAAAAAGGGCTATAGGTTATTGTACACTCTTTTGTTGTTGTTTTTTACTCTCGGGTTGTGAGAGTGGTCCTCTCGGTTGGAGAGTAGGGCTCTTGGTTGTAGAGTCGGTTTTTCACTCTTGGGTGTAGAGTGGGTTTGCTCTCTCTAGTGGTGAGAGAGGTCTATGGGTTTGACATATTTGTTGTCTAACGCCGTAGGGTATTTTTTGTACTTTTTTTAAGAATAGTGGAAAATGTCAAGTGGGTTGCTTGGGAACTGGATGTAGATCAGAGAACCGAACCAGGATACATCGCTGTGTACTCTCTGATTGACTCTGTGGTGGTTGTATTTTTTCAACTTGCAATTTCAATTTTTCTGTGTTTTATTTCGAAAACTTGTCTAGTAAGTCGACTGGATTTCTGCGCTAAGTCGACTGATCAAACTAGTAACTCTTCAGTAAGATACTCTTCTACTCTTACGCAATAGTCGACTGCATCTCTATTTTTAGTCGACTGAACGGTACGAAAAGTTCAATTTCTTAAGTAATTTTTAAACAACACTATTCACCCCCCTCCCTCTAGTGCATTTGCCTTGCCTACAGGATCCAACACTTGGTATCAGAGCGTGGTTGAGTGCAATGACATCAACTTCAAATACAAACCAATACCATGAAAGCCAATCCACACAAAGGCCACCCCTATTCGATGAAACAAATGACAACTATTGGAAGTGTAGAATGAAGATCTACCTTCAGTCCATCAACTATGAGATTTGGAACTTGACTGAGACAGAATACACCGCTCTTATAATTCCTTATGCACAATGGAACAATGAAATGAAGGGCAACACAATGAACAATGCAAAGGTGATGAATGCTCTATTCTGTGCTCTTACCAAAGAGGAGTTCAATCGTGTGTCCATTGTAACAACGGCGTATCATATTTGGCACACACTCGAGGTAACTCATGAAGGTACTAATAAAGTTAAAGAATCTAAGATATATGTTCTTGTTCACAGGTTTGAGATGTTTTGTATGAAGGAGAACGAGAATGTGCCATGTATGATAACACGGTTCACGGACATTACAAATTCTCTTGTGGCTCTTGGAAAAATGTATAAACAAGCAGAAATGGTGAGGAAAGTTCTTCGTGCCCTAACCTCCGAATAGGAAAAGAAGACCACCACCGTAGAAGAAGCCAACAATTTAACACAAGTTTTTCTTGAGAATCTTGTGAAAAATCTTATGGCATATGAAATACAACTTAAAGAACGCAAGAAGGATCTAGATCCTCAATAAGCAAAGAAGAAGACACTTGCTTTCAACGCCATGTCGGACTCCGAAGATGAAGAAGAGATAGCCATGTTCACTAGAAAGTTCAAGAAGTTTCTTAGAAAAGGTAAATTTAATTCCAAATTTAAAGATACTAATGAACTTTCCACTTGTTTCAAGTGTAACAAAATAGGTCATATGAAGAAGGATTGCCTATTAGAAAATGCGAAATCAAAAGGAAAGGATCCTAACTTCAAGAAGGACAAGTACACAAAGAATAAGTATATGAAGAACAAGAAGGCATATCAAGCAACTTGGGACGATAGCGACTCTTCATCGGAAGAAGAGAATGAGGAGTCAAACGAAGTTGCGAACGTATGTTTCATGGCCACACAAACGAAGTAAGTGATAACTTTGATTCAAATGACTTATTAGATACTTTCAATAAGGTTTTTCAAGAACTCAAGAAGGAGAAAATTAGAGTTAAAAACTTAGAAAAAAGTCAATCAAACACTTTCTCAAGAGAATCTTGACTTAAATGTTGAAGTCAAGTCGTTAAATTCTCGACTTTCTAATTTGGATATAGATCTTGTATCTCTTAAGAAAAATTATGAAGAGATATCCAAGAATGTATCTAAGTTTAACAAAGGAAAGGATAATTTAAATGAAGTTCTCCCAAATCAAGTTCAATCCAATAAGAGATTTGGACTTGGTTTTCAAAAGTGTCTTGAAAAACATCATGTTTCTAAGAATACTAGTAGTAATAAGACTGATTCTATTTCTACTGCTAAGAACAAATTATATGAGTTTTTTGAGAAACCAAAAACTATTATTTTCCAGGAAAATAGTCAGACCAGTCGACTGAACCCTAATTTCAGTCGTCTGTCCAGAGGTTTGGATTTTTATTTAAAGAGACCGAAACCTGAGATAAGTCGACCTATTTCACCTCCCAGTCGACTGGATTTTCATAACAGTCGACTGAAAGGTATAATAAAGTCGACTGGATAGACTAAAAATATTTGGGTTCCAGTCAATCTGAGTCTAAACAATAGAATTACTTATATAAATTCTTGTGTTCTTAATGTATGTAATTCTATAAATTATATTCCTGCTTTTGGTGGTAAATCAAACTCACTTTGGGTTTGGTTTTCCAAAAACTATTCCCTTTCGGACCCAATGAAAAGGGTACCATATTCACAATGATTATTTTATAGGTACCTAAAAGAGAACATTAGATACTTGAAAGCAGATGCTCCAAGCATATGACTGGTCATGCTAACCTTCTTTCTTCCATACAAGAAATAGATTGAGGAACAGTCACATTCGGTGACAACAACAAAGGGAAGGTTATTGGAATAGGCATGGTCGGTAAGAACACTACCCCTACTATAGAAGAAGTTTTTCTTGTTAGTGGTCTTAAGCATTATCTGTTAAGTATTAGCTAATTGTGTGATAAGGGATATAAAATTATTTTTAAAAAAGATGCATGTTTAATTTATGATTTTTCCATACAAAATGTAATTTTTCAAGGATTTAGGAAAAACCACATCTATGAATTATGTTTAAAAACCAATAAATTCTCTAATGATTTTTGTTTAGTAGCTTCTAATAGTCATTCTTGGATTTGGCATAAGATATTTGGCCATGTGAATATGAAAAATATTGCTAAATTGTCTAAGTACAACTTAGTTAAAGGACTGCCAAGACTATCTTTTAAGAAAATAAGTTATGTGATGCATGTCAACTAAGAAAACAAGTCAAATCGACTTTTAAGACAAAAGAAATAATTTCTACTAGTAGGCCTCTCGAATTAATCCATATGGATTTATTTGGTCCTACTAGAGTCGCTTCTTTAAATAAAAGTAGATATGTATTTGTTTTAGTAAATGATTTTTCAAGATTTACATGAGTTTTCTTTTTAAAACATAAATATGATGCTTTTGAAGAATTTGCAAATTTTTGTAAACGAATTCAAAATAAAAAATCTCTAACCATAGTCACTATTAGAAGTCATCATGGTGGAAAATTTGAGAATGAAACGTTTTCAGAATATTGTAACAAGAATGGTATAACACATTCATTTGTATTTCCTAGAGCTTCACCACAAAATGGAGTGGTCGAAAGAAAGAATAGGGCATTGCAAGAGTGTGCACGTACTATGCTTGTTGAAAGCAATTTGCCTAAGTACTTCTGGGCTGAAGTTGTTTCTACAACATGTTATGTTTTAAATAGAATATTAATTAGGCCTAAGCTTAAGAAAACTTATTATGAACTATTTTTTGAAAGAATTCCTAAAGTATCTTATTTTAAAGTATTTAGATGCAAGTGTTTCATTTAAAACACTAAAGATAATTTAGATCAATTTAATCCTAGATCTAATGAAGGTATCTTCATTGGATACTCAAATAGGAGTAAGGCATATAGAATTTTCAATAAGTCAACCTTGACTATAGAAGAATCAATGCATATTTCATTTGATGAATCTTGTCCTTCATTTACTATTATTGAAGATGATGAAATTGATTCATCACTTTTAAATAACGTTATTAAATCACTAGAGCAAACTACCCTAGACAAGTCGACTGATAAGGATATTAAGTCGACTGATGTGAATCAGTCGGCTGATGGACTTGTTAAGTCGACTGATCCTGTTGTGATGACTCTAACTTTAACAAAATCGTTTGTTGAAGTTAGAGATCATCCTCATGACTTAATAATTGGTGACATCTTACGTGGTATTCAAACAAGATCTCATGTTAACATGATTTCTCATACGGCTTTCTTGTCAGATTTTGAACCGAAGAATATACAAGAAGCTTGTGAGAATGAATTTTGGTTGAATGCCATGCTAGATGAATTAAACCAATTTATAATAAATGATGTATGGGATTTAGTTCCACGACCTCCTGACCATTCTATAATTGGTACCAAATGGGTATTGAAGAATAAGTTAGATGAATCAGGACAAGTCGTTAGGAACAAGGCTAGGTTAGTTGCTCAAGGATATAATCAAGAAGAAGGAATCAATTTTGATGAAACATATGCTCTTGTTGCTAGACTAGAATCAATTGGGATCTTATTATCTTGTGCATGTTTTATGAATTTTACACTCTTCCAAATGGATGTCAAGAGTGCTTTTCTTAATGGTTTTATTAAGGAAGATGTTTATGTTAAGCAACCACTCGGTTTTGAACATGAACAATTCCCAAACCATGTTTTTAAATTGAAAAATGCTTTGTATGGTCTTAAACAAGCACCTCGTACTTGATATGATCGGTTAAAGACTTTTCTCTTAGAAACTGGTTTTGAGATAGGTAAAGTAGATACTACATTGTTTATTAGGAAAATAGAGACAGATATTCTAATCATACAAATATATGTCAATGACATAATTTTTGATTCTACTAATAGTAATCTCTGTCAAGAGTTTGCTAATACCATGAAAAATGAGTTTGAGATGAGTCATATGGGTGAACTCAATTATTTTCTAGGACTACAAATAAAGCAGTCACAAAATAGCATATTTATTAATCAAGGAAAATATGCTAAAGAATTACTCAAACGGTTTGGCATGGATAGCACTAGTAGTACGACCACACCTATGGCTACTACTACTACACTTGACAAAGATGAATTAGGTAAGAGTGTCGATCAAAAACTCTATCGAGGTATGATTGGCTCATTCTTATATATAACTGCTAGTAGACCAGACATTATGTTTAGTGTATGCTTGTGTGCTACATATCGGTCGAGTCCAAAAGAGTCTCACTTAAAAGTTGTGAAACGTATTTTAAGATACATTAAAGGCACATCTGACTATGGTTTTTTTTATTCACGCACCGATAATTTTCAATTTTTGTCGTATAGTGACACTGATTTTGCTGGTAGTAAAACTGATCGTAAAAGTACTAGTGGAACTTGTCACTTTTTGGGACATTCACTATTATCTTGGTGTAGTAAAAGGCAAAATTCGGTATCCCTATCTACTACAGAAGCTGAATATATTGCTGCAAGTTTGGCTTGTGCCCAAATTTTGTTGATGAAACAAACTTTATTGGATTATGGTATTTCATTTTCAAAACCTGTTATAATGTGTGATAATACTAGTGCCATTAATCTATTTAAAAATTATGTTCAACACTCACGTACAAAACATATTGATATTCGATATCATTTTCTACGTGATCATGTTTTAAAGGGAGATATAACTTTGGATTTTATTTCTACTGATAAACAAGTAGCAGATATATTTATCAATCCACTTAAGGAAGACACTTTTATCAACTTTAGAAGAGAACTAGGAATTTGTTGTTTTCATGATATTTCTTGAATATTTATTTTGTGTAAGTCGAATTTAAAATAATTTTCAGTCAACTACAAAGTATTTTTCGTTGTCTATTTTTTTCTTTTGTCTGAATTTTAAGTTCTGGACAGTCGACTGTATACAGTACCAAGTCGACTGCCAAAAGTATTACTTGATGTTTTTCGTTTGATTTTAATTACTCTCAACTAAGTCGACTGATCCTTAAAAAAAACAAGTCGACTGTCGAGACATCAGTTTGTTTTTCAGATTCGAAACGTCACATTTCTGAGGCAATTTTCTATCTTTCTTTAACCCTTGGCTGATCCTAACCCTCCATTCATACCAGATTTCATCTCAGCCCTCTACTCCTTAGTAAAACCCTTTTTTTACGCCTCTTTTTCACATTTTCCCTTTCACTCTCTCTCCTTCAAGTAGAAGACCGGTCGGCTGCTCCTAGAGCTTGGAGATTCCAGAGATTTGAAGCCCGTAGATTCCAGATTTCCTCTAGATTTTGAGTACATTTTTCCGTTTTTGGAATCAATTTCGTGCTTCTTGAAGCCATTTGCTTCCTTCTCTTGTCATTTTTGGGTAAAACTCTTACTCTCTCTCTCTCTCTCTCTTTATGTTTTCTAGAGTTTTACAATGCCTCCCAAGAGAGCAAGAGGTTCCAATGTAGAAGAAGGTCAATCTTCACAAAATTACCTTCAATACTTGAGGAATCCGCATCTCATTGAGAAATTTTTTATCATAGGTCAAATTGCTATCTTTCCGGGGAGATTTGTCAATTTTCCTGATTTAGATAGGTTCCCCTTAGCCCCATTGTTTGAACAATGTGGGTTATTTGACTTTCTTTATCAATCAACCCTATTACTATCCACAACTTATATATTTGTTTTATACAAATATGAAAGTTACCACTTTTGAGGATGGTAGCGAAATATTTTTCATGACATCGGTGAAAAATATTCACATGAAACTAACTCCTGACAAATTAGGGATTATCCTGAGTATCCCTCATGAAGGGTTAGATTTAGGAGAGATTGAAATGGATGATGACTCTATTTTTTCCAAAATTTACTTGCCAAATCGCGGTCCCCCAATGACTAACAAATCAATTACTCCACTTGCTAAGCTAGTTGCAAGAATTTTGTCGTATAACATTATCCCTAAAATTGGGAGTTATAATCAATTTTCCCATGAGTTGCAACAAGCGGTCTATGCAATTTTTGGCAATATCCAAATAAATTAGAGTCGAGTCATTTCCAGTCGTCTTCATAAGGCTCACACCTCTTTCCTTCCTTTTGGTGCAATACTTACTCTTGTCTTCAACTTCTATGAAGTTGATCTTCCTTCTGAGTCTAGTGTTGTCACTCATTAAGAATCTTTTGATCGTGCGAGTTTAGCTCGTATGAAGATTCTTAACTCTCCTCCTAGGTCTCCTCAACGGAATGTCCCTCATATTCCTTTAGCCACTTCAGGTCGTAGGTCTTCTGCATCTAGTTCTTCTCGTCCTAGAGCTGTTTTTGCTGACCCTGAAAGTCTTTATACTTTGGTTAATTATCTCATGGATTGTACCGATCTTATCCTTGGTCAACAAGATAACCTTGAGGCTAGCCTTGCTAACCTTACCCATTTGTTCACTCAACAATTTCCACCTCCTCCTCCTGCCTCTTAAGGGTCTGATGACGAAGAAGAAAACTAAATTGCTGTATTTTCTATTTTTTTGTAATTTTTTTATATTTTATGTATTTCACTTCTATGTAGTATTTGCAACCTTGTACTTCATTTTCTATGTATTAATTTGTTATGGTTATGCAATGATTTACATTATGTTTTGTTTCTTCCTTCCTTCTATTTTTTTTGTTTTTGTTGATGACAAAGGGGAAGAAAATGCTTGTTTTTGGTTTATGCTTCGTCTTGTGCATGTTTTGTGCATATTATTACTTGTGTGCTTGTTGTACATTAGTTAGGGGGAGCATACATGTTTATATTTTATATATCTTTCAATTTTGTATGACTTCATGATATGTAATTGCTATTATTATAAGTTATTGTGTTGTCATCATCAAAAAGGGGGAGAATGCTGATTCTTGGTTTTGATGACTACAACATAATACAAAGTTGTTCTATCACATATCTCTTGCTGGGTGTATCAAAGTCAATACCATGGTGGAATACACAAAGGCAAAACAATCCAATGAAGCTTTCAAGAGTAATTGATCAAGCCACAAAGATTTAAGCTCAAGCCACAAAGATTTAAGCTCAAGCCACATTGATTAAGCAAGCTTCAAGACATAAAGACAAAGGCTCAAGCTCAAATCAAAGACTCAAGTTCAAGACAAGATTCAAGTGCTTCAAATGTTCTGTAAAAAGTGTCTTGTAATATTGTAATTTTCATTCTTTGAGTCTTAGAACCTTTTAATAGCCTTGTCACACACACACTCACACATACGTTTGAATAACTGAGTGTTTTACAAAATTAAAAGGTCAAAACAAGCTTGAATAAGTTCAGCTGTTGAGTACCAGTCAACCGTTCTGTGTAACCAATCGACTGTCATAGTATGAAACTGTCTGAACTCATACAAGCTCTAGCCAGTCGACTCATTATGGCAACCCAGTCGACTGTTCAAGTTGTTGCAATAGTTTTTTTTTCAATTTAAAACTTGTTTTTCAAATTCATATCCTTTTCTATCCATTTTAATACGGTTTAGGGAATAGTTTTACAATGTCCCTCTGATTCTCACTCTATAAATAGAGTATAGGAATCACTTTAAAAAGGTTCCAAGCATTTCTTTAAGTTTCAAGCTTTTTGTTTTTGAGAAGAACAAGCATTTCAAAAGCATACAAATTTTCTAAGTCTTGGTTCTCTGAAATTCAGTCTAGTATAACATCGAATTCGTTTTAGACTGATTTAAGAAGTTAACCTAATAACCACTATACAAAATCACAAATCACAAACAAGGCTATAGGTTATTGTAAACTCTTTTTGTTGTTGTTTTTCACTCTGGGGATGTGAGAGTGGTCCTCTCAGTAAGAGAGTAGGGCTCTTGGTTGTAGAGTCGGTTTTTCACTCTTGGGTGTATAGTGGGTTTGCTCTCTCTAGTGGTGAGAGAAGTCTACGGGTTTGACATAGTTATTGTCAAATGTCGTAGGGTATTCTTGTACTTTTTTCAAGAATAGTGGAAAATATCAAGTGGATTGCTTGGGGACTGGATATAGGTCGGGAGGACCGAACCAGGATACATCGCTGTGTACTATATGATTGACTCTGTGGTGGTTGAATTTTTTTAACTTGCAATTTCAATTTTTCGGTGTTTTATTTTGAAAACTTGTCTGGTAATGGATTTCCGCACTAAGTCGACTGATCAGACTAGTAACTCTTCAGTAAGATAGTCTGATACTCTGACGCAACAGTCGACTGTATCTCTATTTTTAGTCGACTGGACAGTACGAAAAGTTCAATTTCTTAAGTAATTTTTAAACAACACTATTCACCCCCCCCCTCTAGTGTTATTTCCCTTGCCTACAGGATCCAACACAAAGGCGCTGCGACAAGTGGGAGTCGAGGTGTATAAGAGGTTGGGATGCAATGCAACACAGGCAGCAGGGGTTTCGGCTGCACGGCTAGGAGGAAGAGAACAGGGTGGTGGATTGGGGAGTGCAGTCGAGGAGGGCGACTAGGGAAGAGGACGAGGCAGGGGTGATCGAGAGGCATGGCGGTGGGTTCTGCGAGGGTTGAGCGAAGTTGAATGTAGAGGAGAACGATCGGGGGTTGGCGACGGGGAATAAGGTGACGGGATGGGGGCTCGATAGTGATGGGACGACGATGCAGAGGACAGAGATAGTGAAGGCAGGGAGTGGATGGGTGAATAGGCGGGCTGGAGGTGGAAGGTGAATAAGGATGGGGTCTGTACAGTAGGGGGAAAGAAAGGGTTAGGGGGGGTAGGCGGCTAGTTAGATAGTGAATAGGTTTAAGGGTTAGGGTTAGGGAAAGAGTAGTATATATAGGGAAAATGAGGGTATATGGATTAATGGGTTAAAGGGTAGGATCCAATAAGAGTAGGGCTATAGGGTTTTGGGTTTATAAATCAATTAATGGGTTTCAATCCAATAGGGGAAAAATAATTAGCATTATAAGGTTTATAAAATATACATATACATATACATTAAATCAAATAATGAAATACGTACAAAATAGAGTATGCTCGGGCTTTACAAAATGATAGTAATAGGAATAATGATAACAAAATAATAATAATAATAATAATAATAATAATAATAATAATAATAATAATAATAATAATAATAATAATACCAATCATAATAATAATAGTAACAACAAATTACATAACAAAATAGGAATTTGGTTTAACAAAATAATCCAAATAATAATACTGTAAATGGTCGATCAATCAGAAATAGAAAATAAAGTTAAAATGCACCATTATCCGAAATAAATATAATTTTTGGATTAGAAAATATTTTAATAGAAGATCCAAATCGAATTAAAAACAAAATTGAATTTATAAACAATCAAAATACAGAAAATATTCAGAAAATATGTTTTTATTGGAACGGGGGTTACACTCTTAGTTCGGCCATCTCCATCCCATACGTCGTCAATTTTCCTTGAAGAGTGTAGTAGTCGGATCATTTCTCTTCAAGCGTCTCTCTCATTGCAGCAGCAATTATGGGGATAATTTAGCAAATGCCCCATTCAAAATGTAAAAACTAGCATATACCCCCACTATTTTAAAAAAACTAAGAAATATCTTTAGTTTGGATGGAACCGTTAAATTCCCATTAAGTGAACCCACGTGCATCACACGTGATATGTAAAATGACCTAAATACCCATGATAAAATGTACTTTAGAAAATGCCTCCAATCAGAATGTGGAAACTAGCATATACCCCTACTATTTAAGAAAATGATATTTGGAATATTTCAGCAAATGCCCCCATTCAAAATGGGGAAACTAACATATACCCTCGCTATTTGAATATTATGTGTTGTGAAAAATGTGAGTATTATGTGTTGTTACTCAGTCTGAATAACTTTCTACCTATACGGATAATAGCAATGTAATGCAAAGAGGTTCTACCAAATTTTGACCCCAAAAAACATAAAAACCATCATCTATTACAACGGATTGTTGTGCATCATCACTAGCTTGTGTACCATCATCTATTACCACAGATTGTGTGGTCTCTTGTTCCACTCTAGAATGTGCATCATCATTTTCATCATCTTCATTTACAATTGGTTCAACATTAGCTTGTGTATTACCCACAGTCATAAATTCGTCGTTTATAAATAGTTCAACAAGATTTAATATTCGGAAATCAACAAAAATCCAGCATATTTGAAAAGAAAAAAAAATCGGCAAAAGTTCAGGAAGAAAGAAATGCAAAATTTAATGCATCAACTAAGTAAAACTACATATCCATAATTATTTCTTGTATAATTCGTTAAATTCGCAAATTATTTGCGAAACATTCGTTTAATTCATGATTTTCATGAATAATTCGCGAACTGCGGGAATTAAATGCAAACCTGCAAATAATTCGCGAATTTGTTCGGAAAATTATTTCTTCGTGAATAATTTTTGAATTTTACGTATTATTCACAAACTTTGTTAATATAGTATTACCTACTGTCGCACAAGGTTGTGCATCATCTTCAATAACACCCAAGTTGAGATGTGAAAACAAAGCATTGATGGTGGCATTGATGTTTTTTTTTGTCAAAACAATAAACAAATATTATATGTGATTCAAAACCTAAAAACTGTTTCATCCAAACTGACGATATTTCTTAGTTTTTTTTTTAATAGTAGGGGTATATAATAGTTTCCTCATTTTGAATGAAGGCATTTGCTCAAATATCCTTTTTTTAAATAGTAGGGGTATATGCTAGTTTCCACATTCTGAATGGGGGCATTTGCTAAAATACATTTTATCATGGGTATTTAGGTCATTTTACATATCGCGTGTGATGCACGTGAGTTCACTTAACGGAAATTTTAATGGTTTCGTCCAAACTAAGGGTATTTCTTAATTTTTTAAAATAGTGCAGGTATAGGCTAGTTTCCATATTTTGAATGGGGGCATTTGCCAAATTATCCCGCTTTTATGTCTCATTCAGGCGTGTGAAAGCTTATGAGTTTTCTAACCTTTCGGCCATCATCTAACCTCTTACCTAAGATCTCATGTTCATGTGCGATAATATCAAAGCGAGCTAGCAACTGATTTATGTTCTGTCTTAGAATCATACAAAAAAACATCAAACTTATAAAAGTATAATGTAACTTTGGCTCTATTTCATATGTGGTTCCTTCATGACGTTTTAACATATTGTTCCAAATTTCATAGGTTGTTTTGCAATTTTTCCCACATCGCATCAATTCTTCATTATTTAGAATTGCATAAAGTGCTGTAATAGCTTTGGAGTTTGCAGTTTTCAATGATAGTTCAGCAGTTTTGAAGGTCCTCTTTCCATCACTGATAGGGATATCTGCTAAGTTTATACAAATGTTCCATACTTCATCTACAACCATCTGCAAAAAAGAGACATGAATTTTCCAAATATCAGAGCATTTTCCACCAAAATAAGGTGAACGTGTTAGACTTCTTACATTGGAGTTGGATGACTCCGATGTGTACAAGCCTTCGGGAGGAGGGATTTCGATCATTGGACCTTTTGCTCTTAGCTTTTAAGCTATTGATGAGCACATCATTCTTGATACCGCTGTAAATCATCCTATGGGGGGTGTGAATAGGGTGATTGTGCAGAAATTAAAAACTTAAATAAAATGTGTAAAGTAAGGAGATAAAGTTAGAGAAAGCAAAAAAAGCAAGCCCGCAGGACACAGCGATATAACGTGGTTCGACCCCCAGGTCTACGTCTACACCACCTACTTGTAGCAATTCTTCATCACAAGTGTTCCACTATACTTTAAAATCCTTGTACAGTGATTCTCGGGGTTCAGGTCGAGAGTCCTATTACACCCACTGGACTTCTATGAATAAGCCCCGTAAAACTCATTGAAGTGGAAAAAAAGAAAAACTCTCAAGATCTATAACGACCTTGACTGAAGAAAACAAGAAAAGCTCGCACACTCTAATCGTTGATTGAATGATTAGTTCAGAAGAATAATAAAGGCAAAGGATAAAGAGTACTCAGTGAATTCACCTTTATTTATAGAGCGGGAAATTATATATTTCCAAAAATGAAAAGATATTTATGAAATAGTCAATTCTGCAAGAGTACGGTCGACCGCTTAGTTGAGCAACTGACCATCCACATTTAACTCTAAAGTTGAGAGGTAGCCGGTTGACTGACTCGTCTTTACACTATAATGAGCAGTCGACTTTGTCACGGTCGATCGACATTTGTGCGGTCGACTGTTGTAATGCCCTAATTTTTCATTTAATGAAAAATATTTTATTTTGCACGTAGTGTGCACGTGCAATATTTTTGTAAATATTTTCATCAAGATGAGTAAAGATATTTAATATGTGCTTTTAATTATTTTTTTATAAGCCTTCTTTCAATTAGACAAAAAAACCCTTTCTTTTAAAAGCCCAAAGTAATTTAATTTATTATTTTATAATAACTATTTTGGCCCATTAAACTAAAGCCCATTAGTTAATTTTTTTTTTATATGACTTGTAATGTAGAATACAAAATTAAAGTTTATTTTATAAATAAAATGTACAATTTTTGGGCCTAGTTGCATGCACGTGCACTACGCGTACACGTGCAATATGCACACTCCTAGCATGGCCAGATTGCATCTTGGAGGGAAAACCAAAATTTGGGTGGTGATCATGGTGTGGTGGTTACTTGATTGTGGGTAGTTAATGTAACTCCTACTTTCATCCTAGCCCTCCATCTTACAACCAACTACTTGATCCTAGCCCTCCATTCTCTTTGATTTTTAGTATAAATACCCCCCCCCCCCCCCCCCCACATGGCTAGTTATTCTTGTGTAAAATTATTCTCTTCCAAACCTATAGTTCAATTACATTATCTAGTGGTGATTTTGTGAGTTAAAAAATTGAGAGTGTGTGGGATCTTTGCTTGCAACTAGAAGAGGGGAGGCCGGATACATCAAGGAAGAAGGAGCTCTCGGTGAGGTGTGCTTGGAGGCTTGGGTGCACGTGTTCAAGGAGGAGCAATTTGTCGCAAGGACATTCGTCTAGGGATTGCTAGTTGTAATTTTTCTCTCCATACAAGGTGGGTAAATTTTTCCTATTTCTAACATAGGAATGCATGCTAGATTTAATTAGCAAAATAATGCATGAAAATGATTAATAAGAATGCACATTTAATTGGAAAGATGATCTCTAATTGATTGAATTGTTGATATGCAATTCGTGTGTGTTTCTACTCTTAAAATTCAAGTGTGTGCAATAAGAATGTGGTTATAAATTGTGTGAAGAAACATTTGTTAGTAGCATGAAAAATTATGTGCAAAAAATTAGTATATCGACTATGTCACTTTTATGTGCTAAATTGGAAACTTTGTATGGCGTGGTGACGAATATATCAAGATGTAATTTTTATGTTTGGAAAATGTATATGTAACTCCCTGTTCCAATAGTACGTATTTTACTATGTAAATTTTTGTACTTCAATTTTCAGATCAGTTTTATTTTTCTCTTTGGACTCTTTATCTAAAGCCAGAATATTTTTCTGATCAATTCTATAATTTTGTGATTCTTCAATTAGAGTTTAAATACAAATTTTAAACCGTGATTTATCCTAATCCTAATACTAATCCTAATCCTAATCCTGCCTAACCCTACACCTTATTTTCCACCACCCTACTACTCCTAATCCTCTCCAATCCGTCAACACTCCACCACATTTTTCTACACCTCCATCACATTTTTCTACACCCCCCTTTGATTTTTCTACACCTCCACCACATTTTTCAACACCCCATCTCTTTCTCCCCTAATTTTTCCACACCTTGTTCTCATTTTTCACCCTACACTCCCATTTTTCTACACCCCCACATGCAGCACTCCTATCCCTTGATTTTCTACACCCCTGCACATGATTTTTCTACACCCCATCTCATGCATGCATACATGCATGCATTCACACCTCCCTTCCCTTCTATATATACACACACACACCTCACTCTCTACATCCCATTCTTCTTCATTTTCCCTTCTTCTCTTCCTCCGCCTCCTTCACACCCGAGAGCAAGCAACGCCCAAGCTCCACTTTACATTCCACCTTCGAGCCAATGACTCCGCTTCTACGATCCCGTGAACCCCGAAAAATAACCTGACGCCGCGCCACCTTGTTGTTGTCGTCGCTCATCGTTGCTACCGTTAGCTACCGTCTTACCGCCATTCTTACCGCCGTTGTGCAGCCGTCCGTTGCCGTTGTCGCTTCCTTCTGTGGTTAACACTACCACCGTAATCGTCACATTATAAGGCAAGTACCTTGTACACTCTTTTTGTTCTCGTACAAGCATTTTTCTTTGACTCGTGGCAAGTAGTCTAGTTATCATCATGTTTTATTGTCAAACTCCATTCTAGTCACTTGTTCCATACTATATCAACTCAAGAGTGAATCATTAACACATTTCGAATCGTGTTATCGAATATCGAATATTCAACCTTACTATCTCTAAAATTTCTTGACCTTGCACTAAGAAGTCGACCATGTTCCCGATAATGGATTGAAGATTTTCTAAATGGAAATCGTAGACCATCGAGTTCCGAATCCAGAACATCTGACGGTTTTTCAATCGGATGTATAGATTGTGAGATATCGCGATTTTAGTACTGTCATATAGTGAATTTCTGAACCTGCACGGGATTACTAACCGGCATCTCGTACTGAGAATTCGACCATGTTCCCGACACTGGATCGAAAAACTTTCTACATGAAAATCGTAGCCCTTCGAGTCTAGATATCCGAAACATCTTGCAGTTTCTCAATCTGATGTATAGATTGTGAGATATCACAGTTTTAGTATTGTGACTCCGAATTTCCAGAATGCACGTGAAATATTGAAATCAGCGAAGAATGAATTTGTACGCATCGCTACTGTCCTTAGAATGTATCGTGTGAATATGCGTTGGAACCGGGAGAGAGTCTAATTTCTAGAATCTCTGACGGAATCAGATTTGCTTTTCTGTAACAACGGAAAAGTGGATTTGAATGCAGATATGTCAAGTTGTCTAAAAATTCATCTATACATTTTTGCATATAAACCCTTTATTTTTCATAATTAATGAACTGAATGTATTATTGTTCTTGTAATAATAACTTGCATAGATATAATAGGTTGATAGCATGTATTTTATACCACTTGATAATTCTATAATAACTACTCTAGATATATGTACTCGTTTTACGTCTCATGTCCATGATTACTGTCCTTGATATTTTCCTTGGCTAAACTATTTGATTACACCGTTCTACTAGTCGTACCAACTGCATGTTCATAATTAATTATAAAAGAATAACAAGCCGGGGTTATAAGGGTACGGCTTAGTAATGGACAATATAGGGGAGTATACTCGGAAGGGGACCCGTGTTTTCCGAAATTGTGATTCTTGATTCTTGATTCTTGATTACATAATTCTCGATTACATGATTCATGATTACATGTCTTGATACTATCACTGGAAGACCCGAGTACATAATCCTATAGAATTCACTACTTAAGTCTAAACGTCACATGATTGATATGCACCGAACTTGTGGTATGGGACACAAGATTGCGTGCATTAGATAAGTTAATAACACAGATAAACTTGAGATCTTCACTAAGCATGATTCTTGATTACATGACTCTTGATTCTTGATTACATGATTCTTGATTACATGACTCTTCATTACATGACTCTTGATTCTTGATTACAGACTCTTGATTACATGACTCTCGATCCTTGATTACATGATTATCGATTAACAAGAGCCTAGGTTATCAATTGCTTATATCTTGAAGTCTAGAATACACTAGTTACAGTTATTACTTACATGATCATATTGTCCCAATTCCATGCTTACTTCCATATTGTATTTATACTTCTACTTCTTGTTTCTTTCATGTTATATCTTGTTATATTATCCCTTTTTCTGCTTGTTGCTGCTTGCTGCCCGAAACTTGCTCTAACGGGAACTTTTCTATTTTTCTTTGAGTTAATAATTATACAGGTACTGATGGACCCGACGAGCAGACTCTCTAGACGATCGTTGCTGCTTCCTTACTGCTTCATGTTGTTTTTCTTTCAGTCGCTATTCTATCTAGTTGTTATAGCGAACTGCTTATCATATTATTTTAATTCTGGCACCTTGTACTCTCGGGCATCTTGACCCGATGTTAGTGTGTTATCCAAATGATAGTTATTCTATTTTCAGCTCATGTGATTATTATATTTGCATGCGTGAATGTGTTATAAAGATCTTGTTGAGCTTATAATTGTATAGCTTATGGATGATGTATATCATTCGCTGGGCCTCAGTTGCGTGCCTGTATTTCCGTATAGTGGAAAGCGGGGCGTGACAGGTTTTTAGTGGTATCAGAGCTTAGGCTCGAACCATGCTAAGCTCAACAATATACACATCACGTGGATCACATGAATGTTAATAACCAACTTGCCATCTGGAGATTTACTCCATTCGAATATGCATTTCAGACTATGGTTCACGGAGGCTCTTCGACTTCTACACCCAGGGATGAACTATCGGAGATCGTCGCCATCCTCCAGGAGATGCAACGAATGATGGAGCTACAACACTCTATTCCTTTTCTCCTTTTCTGCTTGTTTCTTGTTCTTATCTTACTTAATTTTTCTCTCTTCCTAAACCTCTCATTTTATAGAAATGAGAGATGAGTAACTGACAAATTATTCATTCCCGTTTCTCCCATTTTTCCTTGCGGCACCTATCTTGCCACAATTTTTCAACATTGTTTGGTGGGTGGGGCCCACTTTACCAAATAAGTTTGACAACCAACATCTTCGTGTTACCAATCTCTTAATTCTGCTTAACTCGTCGATCACTATCACGTGATATCAGCATTTAGAAACATCACAATCAGAGTGGCGCAGCGGAAGCGTAGTAGAGTCCCTTATTGATTCGTGGAATGAATATCAAAGCAAACTTCAACGTCATCAACAACTCATGGTTTGATGTTATATTTGGAATGGATAGGGGCCAAAGTGCAGATACTGATCATAGGACGGTTATAGGGGGCGGTGCATTAATGAAGAAAAAACAAGAAGAGGAAGAAATAAAAAGAAGAGAAATGAGGAGAGAAGTCAAAGAAAGAAGAAAGAAAAAGAGAAAGAAAAAGAGAAAGAAAGAGAGAGAAGTCGGAGAAGAAAAAGAGAAAGAGAGAGAAGTCGGAGAAGAAAGAGAAGTCGGAGAAGAAAGAAAGAAAGAGAAGCCGGGGAAGAAAGGGGAGAAGAGAAAGAAGAAGACAACTCGGGAGCAAGCTTCGGAGAAGAGAAAGTGTGAGAAGCCGGTAGCAGAGGCGAGAGCAAGAAAGAAAGAGAAAGAGTAGGAGCTCGGATTTTCTTGGCAAATGGAAAGAAAAGATCAAGAATCGGTGGTAGGGATGAAGAGAAAATCGGTGCAAGAAGAAGGAGAAGTGGGTATGAAGAAGCTTTCTTCATCTTCATCATCTTCATCGAGATTCAGCAGAATCTGTGTATTTTGTGGCAGTAGCTCTGGCAAAAGAGCTAGCTACCAAGAAGCCGCGATCGAGCTCGGCAAGGAGCTTGTAGAAAAGAATATCGATCTCGTCTATGGTGGTGGGAGCATAGGATTGATGGGCATGGTTTCTGACGCTGTTCGTGTTGGTGGCCGACACGTTTTGGGAGTGATTCCCAAGTCACTGATGCCGAAAGAGATTACTGGGGGAACTGTGGGAGATGTTAGAGTTGTCTCTAACATGCACGAGAGGAAGGCTGAAATGGCTCGAGCTGCTGATGCTTTCATAGCCTTGCCCGGAGGTTATGGAACACTTGAGGAATTGTTCGAGGTGATCACTTGGGCTCAACTGGGGATCCACAGCAAACCGGTGGTTGTTTTAAATGTTGATGGATATTACGACTCACTGCTATCCTTCGTAGATTCAGCTTTGGCTGAGGAGTTTATATCCAGTAAGGCCAGATGCATCTTGATTTCAGCTTCATCGCCCCAGGAATTACTCAGAAAATTGGAGGAGTATGTGCCGGAGAGAGATGAGCTTGTGACTCAGCTGAACTGGGATGTTAGCGATGTCGGTGGTTCAGATTCTGAGCCTAGACATTAAATTATTGAGTCCTCCAGTTGAGGGTGCACAATTTGACTTTAGTTGTTTTCGTACCTTTGTACTCTTTGTTTCTTTTATCTTCCGTTGTACTCTCAGTTGAAGAGTATTGCATTCTTAGCTATCCTATATCTCGCCTAAGTAAATTTCGAGGACGAAATTTTTTTTTGTAAGGTGGGTAGGATTGTAACTCTCTGTTCCAATAGTACGTATTTTACTACGTAAATTTTTATACTTCAATTTTCAGATCAGTTTTATTTTTCTGTTTGGACTCTTTATCTAAAGCCAGAATATTTTTCTGATCAATTCTATAATTTTGTGATTCTTCAATTAGAGTTTAAATACAAATTTTAAACCGTGATTAATCCTAATCCTAATACTAATCCTAATCCTAATCCTGCCTAACCCTACACCTTATTTTCCACCACCCTACTACTCCTAATCCTCTCCAATCCGTCAACACTCCACTACATTTTTCTACACTTCCATCACATTTTTCTACACCCCCCTTTGATTTTTCTACACCTCCACCACATTTTTCAACACCCCATCTCTTTCTCCCCTAATTTTTCCACACCTTGTTCTCATTTTCCACCCTACACTCCCATTTTTCTACACCCCCACATGCAGCACTCCTATCCCTTGATTTTCTACACCCCTGCACATGATTTTTCTACACCCCATCTCATGCATGCATTCACACCTCCCTTCCCTTCTATATATACACACACACACCTCACTCTCTACATCCCATTCTTCTTCATTTTCCCTTCTTCTCTTCCTCTGCCTCCTTCACACCCGAGAGCAAGCAACGCCCAAGCTCCACTTCACATTCCACCTTCGAGCCAACGACTCCGCTTCTACGATCCCGTGAACCCCGAAAAATAACCCGACGCCGTGCCACCTTGTTGTTGTCGTCGCTCACCATTGCTACCGTTAGCTACCGTCTTACCGCCATTCTTACTGCCGTTGTGCCGCCGTCCGTTGCCGATGTCGCTTCCTTCCGTGGTTAACACTACCACCGTAATTGTCACATTATAAGGCAAGTACCTTGTACACTCTTTTTGTTCTCGTACAAGCATTTTCCTTTGACTCGTGGCAAGTAGTCTAGTTATCATCATGTTTTATTGTCAAACTCCAGTCTAGTCACTTGTTCCATACTAGATCAACTCAAGAGTGAATCGTTAACACATTTCGAATCGTGTTATCGAACATCGAATATTCAACCTTACTATCTCTAAAATTTCTTGACCTTGCACTAAGAAGTCGACCATGTTCCCGATACTGGATTGAAGATTTTCTACATGAAAATTGTAGCCCATCGAGTCCCGAATCCAGAACATCTGACGGTTTCTCAATCGGATGTATAGATTGTGAGATATCACGATTTTAGTACTGTCATATTGTGAATTTCTGAACCTGCACGGGATTACTAACCGGCATCTCGTACTGAGAATTAGACCATGTTCCCGACACTGGATCGAAAAACTTTCTACATGAAAATCGTAGCCCTTCGAGTCTAGATATCCGAAACATCCTACAGTTTCTCAATCCGATGTATAGATTGTGAAATATCGCAGTTTTAGTATTGTGACTCCGAATTTCCAGAATGCGCGCGAAATATCGAAACCAGCGAAGAATGAATTTGTACGCATCGCTACTAACCTTAGAATGTATCGTGTGAATATGCGTTGGAACCGGGAGAGAGTCTAATTTCTAGAATCTCTGACGGAATCAGATTTGCTTTTCTGTAACAACGGGAAAGTGGATTTGAATGCAGATATGTCAAGTTGTCTAAAAATTTATCTATACATTTTTGCATATAAACCCTTTATTTTTCATAATTAATGAACTGAATGTATTATTGTTCTTGTAATAATAACTTGCATAGATATAATAGGTTGATAGCATGTATTTTATACCACTTGATAATTCTATAATAACTTACTGTCCTTGATATTTTCCTTGGCTAAACTATTTGATTACACCGTTCTACTAGTCGTACCAACTGCATGTTCATAATTAATTATAAAAGAATAACAAGCCGGGGTTATAAGGGTACGGCTTAGTAATGGACAATATAGGGGAGTATACTCGGAAGGGGGCCCGTGTTTTCCGAAATTGTGATTCTTGATTCTTGATTCTTGATTACATAATTCTCGATTACATGATTCATGATTACATGTCTTGATACTATTACTGGAAGACCCGAGTACATAATTCTATAGAATTCACTACTTAAATCTAAACGTCACATGATTGATATGCACCGAACTTGTGGTATGGGACACAAGATTGCGTGTATTAGATAAGTTAATAACACAGATAAACTTGAGATCTTCACTAAGCATGATTCTTGATTACATGACTCTTCGTTACATGACTCTTGATTCTTGATTACATGATTCTTGATTACATGACTCTTCATTACATGACTCTTCATTACATGACTCTTGATTCTTGATTATAGACTCTTGATTACATGACTCTCGATCCTTGATTACATGATTATCGATTAACTGAGCCTAGGTTATCAATTGCTTATATCTTGAAGTCTAGAATACACTAGTTACAGTTATTACTTACATGATCATATTGTCCCAATTCCTTACTTACTTCCATATTGTATTTGTACTTCTACTTCTTGTTTCTTTCATGTTATATCTTGTTATATTATCCCTTTTTCTGCTTGTTGCTACTTGCTGCCCGAAACTTGCTCTAACGGGAACTTTTCTATTTTTCTTTGAATTAATAATTATACAGGTACTGATGGACCCGACGAGCAGACTCTCTAGACGATCGTTGCTGCTTCCTTACTACTTCATGTTGTTTTTCTTTCAGTCGCTATTTTATCTAGTTGTTATAGCGAACTGCTTATCATATTATTTTAATTCTGGCACCTTGTACTCTCGGGCATCTTGACCCGATGTTAGTGTGTTATCCAAATGATGGTTATTCTATTTTCAGCTCATGTGATTATTATATTTGCCTGCGTGAATGTGTTATAAAGATCTTGTTAAGCTTATAATTGTACAGCTTATGGATGATGTATATCATTCGCTGGACCTCAGTTGCGTGCCTGTATTTCCGTATAGTGGGAAGCAGGGCGTGACAGTGACAGTATAAGAGTAGAGAATTGGTATAGAGATTGATGAAATTATAATGTCAAAAAATGTATTAGTAGTATGTTACATTAACCAAATTGTATGGTAGAAATGTGTTAATTATGGAGAAAATTATGTTTAATTATTTAAGAAATTTATTTTCATCTACTGGAATAAAATTCATGATGGAAAACGATTAATTCGGATTTTTACTGTATATTAGTAAGAACAATGTGATATGCAATTTGGTTGAACGTCGAAATGTTCTAAATAACAGAGAGTATGGGTTAAATGAGATTTAAATTGAGCTAGTGACAACTTGAGCACGTAGCTCAAGCAGTCGGGATGGCTCTGATCGCTACAGTGGTTTCGGCCTTAAGGTTGCGGGTTCGAATCCTTGTGGCACTATTTTGTTTCATAAATTTTTAAGCGTATAAGATCAGCGGCCGAGAGTATTTATTACTCTCAGCGCCCCTTTATACCGTCTAGCACCTCTGGCCTAGTGGTTTGTGCTGTCGGCTGTGTTCTCCGGGGTTCTGGGTTCGAATCTTGCCCTCGGCAAGATGAGAAAAAATATTTTTTTTGATGTTTTGGTGATCAAAAAAATGTGGAAAAAATATGGTTATTCTTCTAAAAATATGTAGGACTTTATAAAAATAATTTGGGGATTATTTGCATGAAATAAAACATGATTTGAGAATAAAATGTGTAAATAGAACTATGGTTCTATATTTTTATTGTTGTGAAATTGTATCTTGCAAAAAAAATAATTTGAAATGAAGGATTAGAAGATTAATGTGGCAAGAAGAAAATTATATTGTGTGATGTGATGCAAATTATTCTCATTTGAGAATGGTGTGAAAAATGTACAATGTGAATATTCTTTAGTGATGTAAAATTCAAAGTGAAATTGTTAATTGATAAAGCATATGAATTTTCATGTATAGTTATGGACTATTTGAACGAATTAGAAATCATGATTGGAAAAGAGAAATACTTTTGAGTATGAAAAATCAACAAATGAATTTATGAGTGGAAATGCTCAAATTGGAAATTGTGAATTGGAATTGAAACGAAAGAGTAGCTAAGTCTCCCCCGGCATTTGGAAAGAAATGAAATGAAAGATTGAAATGAAAGACCAAGGTTGGTCATGTGTGAATAAATTAATAAGTCCGGTTTAGTGGAGAGGCTAACTCTAGAGCTTTGATTTTTTTCATGATTCTAATAAAAACTAAGGATTAGTGCACAGTGAAGATGTGATGAAAGTGAGAGAAAACGCGAGTATGAGAACTAGAGTTTACGGTGCGGGTGTGTGAGCCACAGAATGCATGCTTGATGAGTCAAGACATGGCGTGGGCACAACTCAGTAATGATCGGACTTTAGCCACGCCTGTGGGATGTTTGGTGACTGCAAGAGGATCGTGTGCCATGAAAGAGGCTGAATTGCCACAGAATGCATGCTTGATGAGTCAAGACATGGCGTGGGGTTCCCCTCCAGGTTTTCCTGTACACGAGCTTGTACTCATAGATCAGATAGGATACTCACCGTAGTTACAGTAGTAGATTAAGTCATGGCGAGGGATTGAACCCTACAAAGATGAAGAACGATTAAGAGGCTTGCCCTCAGACCTATGTAGTATGGGATGCATAGAATCTGAACAAGTGTGCATTAGTGTCATGTAACATAATCAACTGCATTAAGGACTAAGTGCACAATCACAACACGACATCAATAGGGTAGTCCCTTTAGTTTGATATGTGACAAGTTTGTGTTTGCTAAATATGGAAAATAAGTTATACTATTTCCGGCATAGAGAGAATGGCCGTGTATAATGTTCGTCGGTTGAATAAACTGACGTACCCACAGTCTTATATGCAGGTAAATGGCTTGATACAGATTAAAGAGGAACAAATGCTTAAAGATTATTCAATGTTGTTGTACATTTGTTTCATTGTTGTAAAGTTTACTTCTGCTGTGCAGTGTAAATTGTAATGTATTTATGTAAACTCTGATGTAAAGTGAAAAGTTCAAATTTCCTTGTAAAATTGAACTAAATGAAGTGAAAAGATCCTGTAGAATACCTCGAATTCAGTGTATTTGTGGTTCGGGGCATTACAGAGTGGTATCAGAGCCACGCTTCCACACTTGTACAAATTTATAAGGAACGACACCCTAGTAGTGGACATTAGAGTGTGTGTTTGAGTCTAGAGATTTAAATGTAAGTGACTTACATTTGTGTTGCTCTATAACTTATGCTTCTTCCTCTCTATTTCTAAGATGGCTGATCACTTCGACCCTGCTAGAGATGACGACTGGCATATCATCGAGGAAGAGTACCATCCTGGACAGGCAGATTCCGAGGACGAGTATTATCCAGGGCAAGCAGATTCTGATGGAGAAGAATGGCCTGAATCCTGAGAGATTACCCCACCTCCAGATTCATCTGATGACTCTTCTGACGAAGAAGAAGAACCAGTTCCAAATAGTCTTGTGACTTCTCTTCAAAGGCAGGTAGAGACACTGCGAGAGAGAGTCAGATTATTGGAGGCTCAGCTGGCAAAACGGAAGGACGACTATTTTGTTCTCAGTCATAGTATATGGGAACTCGAGAAGAGGAAGAATTTGACCGATGTGCTGAAGGATGAAGTTGATGAACTACGGGGAGAACTTCGAGAAGCGAAGAGGAACCGTAGGAGTTAGACTGTTGTAGCTTCTACTGTTTTCATTCTGATGTCAAGAAATATTTTTCAATTCGAATGTATAAATTAATGAAATGCAAAGTTCATGTTTCATACTTCGAATTTGATGAACCTTTTACATCAGAATATGGAATGAAAGCTGTTGTGTTGTTCGATACTGGATCCTCTCATACTTTTGTGTCTCCTAAATTTGTTAAAGTGTTGGGAGTTGAACCAAAGATTTTTCCAGGCAAGATCTTAGCAGTAGCTACTCCATCAGGGGAAACTTTAACCACTAATCGGTATTACGCTGATTGTGAGATTGTGATTGGAGATCGAATCTTTGCGATTTATCTGATCGAGCTGACTATCTAGGGAGTCGATGTTATCATTGGCATTGATTGGATGTCGGTGTATAGTGCAAGCATCGAGTGTAAGACCAAGACGGTAACAGTGAAGGCTCCAGGTGGACCTGAAGTCACTTTCCAAGGGAAGCAGAAGTGTTCTAGGCTGGTGGCAGCTATCCGCAAGGAAGAGACTCCTGTGGAAGTGCAAGGGATTCCAGTGGTTCGGGACTATCCGACTGTGTTCTTGGAATATTTTCCTGGGTTACCCCCACATCGTGATGTAGAGTTTAGCATCACTGTTCAACCGGAAAGTGCACCCATTTCTAAGGCACCGTATAGGATGGCTCCAGTGGAACAGGATGAGGTGAAACGGCAGATTAAGGAACTGTTGAAGAAAGGTTTTATTCAACCTAGTGCGTCACCTTGGAGAGCACCAGTGCTTTTGGTAAAGAAGAAGGATGGATCGATGAGAATGTGTATCGATTACCGGGAGCTGAATAAGGTCACTGTTCAGAATAAGTATCCTATTCCTCGAATTGATGACTTGTTCGATCGTCTACAAGGAGCAGCTGTATTCTCCAAAATAGATCTTCGATCAGGATATCACCAGGTTCGAGTGAAAGCTGAAGATGTGCACAAAACTGCATTTAGAACTCGACATGGGCATTACGAATTCTTAGTTATGCCATTTGGAGTAACGAATGCACCCGCAATATTCATGGATTTGATGAATAGAGTTCTGAGGCTGTTCATTGATCTTTCGTCATGGTGTTTATCGACGATATTCTCGTGTACTCCAAGTCAGAGGAGGAGCACACCAAGCATCTGGCAGTAGTTTTGAAGAAGTTGGAAGAGCAGGATTTGTATGCCAAGCTATCCAAGTGTGATTTCTGGAAATCTGAAGTGGCATTCCTAGGTCACATCCTTTCTAAGGAGGGAGTGGCAACTGACCCTCAGAAGATAGAGGCAGTGAGAGATTGGGCTAGGCCTACTACAGTAAAGGAGGTCAGAAGTTTTCTTGGAATGACTGGATACTACAGGAGATTCATTCAAGGTTATGCTCAGATAGCCGTGCCGCTTACTGGTCTGACCAAGAAGAATGTGAACTTCAAGTGGACTGAGCAATGTGAGGCAAGTTTTCAGGAGTTGAAAGAGAAGCTGACTACTGTACCTATTTTGACTTTGCCTAGAGCAGGTGTTGAGTATGATGTTTATAGAGATGCTTCACATCGTGGGCTTGGTTGTGTCTTAATGCAAGAAGGAAGAGTAATCGCTTATGGGTCTAGGTAACTAAGACTGCATGAGAAGAATTACCCGACTCATGATCTGGAGTTGGCTACGATTATCTTTGCCCTGAAGCAGTGGAGGCACTACGTGTACGGTGAGAAGTTGAACATGTACACGGTCCACAAGAGTTTGAAGTACATTTATCAGCAGAGGGATCTGAATTTGAGGCAGCAGAGATGGTTGGAAGTGCTCGAGGACATGCGACCTGAGATCAAGTATCATCCTGGGAAGGCTAATGTTGTTGCTGATGCACTTAGTCGCAAGAGCAGTTTATCTAGTTTGATTACAACTCAGAAGCATCTGATTGAGGAATTGGATCGAGCAGGTATTAAGGTTGTCTTGCAAGGATTGGGAGCATCTTTAGCTCAGTTGAGGCTTCAGCCTACTTTGAATGCAAGGATCATTGCAAGTCAGGAGGTTGATGCTGATATTTTGGAGATGAAGGAGCAGGTTTGTGCTGGCAGGTTGCCCGGATTTCAAATAAGGGATGGAGTGCTGTGGTTCGGAGATAGGCTGTGTGTTCCAAATCAGGCAGACCTGAAAGAGAGTATTCTTCAGGAGGCGCATGCTACTCTTTTGTCAGTACATCCTGGGAGTACTAAGATGTACAAAGACATCAAACAGCATTTCTGGTGGTCAGGTTTGAAGTGGGATGTGGCTGAATTTGTGGCGAAGTGTGAGGTTTGTCAGCAAGTCAAAGCCAAAAATCAGAGACCCGGAGGTCTATTACAACCATTACCTATTCCGGAATGGAAGTGGGATAACATCAGTATGGATTTCATTGCAAGATTGCCTAAGAGTCCTAAAGGCAATGATGCGATTTGGGTTATAGTCGATCGACTGACCAAGTCCGCTCACTTTTTGGCGATGAAACTCACTGCTTCGATGGACAAGTTAGCTAAGTTGTATGTTGGCGAGATCGTCCGACTTCATGGTGTTCCATCAACTATTATGTCTGATCGAGATGTACGGTTTACTTTGCATTTCTGGAGGAGTCTTCAGATAGCTTTGGGTACCAAGACAGATTTCAACACTGCTTTTCATCTGCGAACCGATGGGCAGACCGAGAGAGTCAACCGTATTCTTGAGAATATGCTTCGGTGTTGTATACTAGATTTTGGAGGCAGTTGGGAAAGGCATTTACCTTTGGTAGAGTTTGCCTACAACAACAGTTTTCAGGCTAGCATCGGGATGGCACCGTACGAAGCTTTGTATGGCAGGAAGTGTAGGACTCCTGTTTGTTGGTTTGAAGTTGGGGAGCGTTAGTTGTTTGGTCCTGAGCTTGTGCAGCAAACTTCTAAGAAGATTGATCTGATCAGGAAAAGGTTGGTAGAAGCTCAGAGCAGGCAGAAAAGCTATGCAGACAACCGGAGAAGGGACCTTGAGTTTGAGGTTGGTGACTTCGTCTTTCTGAAAGTATCGCCCAGTAAAGGTGTGGTTCGATTTGGCAAAGGCGGGAAGTTAGCCCTGAGGTTTATAGGCCCGTATAAGATATTGAAAAGGATCGGGAAGACTGCTTACCGGCTTGAATTACCGGAAGATTTATTTCATGTGCACAATGCCTTTCATGTGTCTATGCTGAGAGGTTATATTCCAGATCTGAGTCATCATTTGCCTGAAGTGCCTGAAGGTCTGCAATTGGATCTGAATTACATCGAGTCTCCTGTTGAGATTGTTGATCGTCGAGAGAAAGTCTTGAGGAATAAGACGATACCGATGGTCAAGGTAGTCTGGAGAAACCATTTGGTTGAAAAGGCTACTTGGGAATCTGAGGAGAGGATGTTGAAGGACTATCCTGAGCTTTTTGCTTGATTTGTATCTTTGTATTTTTTTTTCTGTTCTTGTTGTGAGTGTTGTATTTTTTTTTTGTTTCTCACTCTTGACTGTAGTTCCGGGGACGGAACTATTCTAAGGAGGGAGTGTTGTAATGCCCTGATTTTTCATTTAATGAAAAATAATTTATTTTGCACGTAGTGTGCACGTGCAATATTTTTGTAAATATTTTCATCAAGATGAGTAAAGATATTTAATATGTGCTTTTAATTATTTTTCTATAAGCCTTCTTTCAATTAGACAAAAAGCCCTTTCTTTTAAAAGCCCAAAGTAATTTACTTTATTATTTTATAATAATTATTTTGGCCCATTAAACTAAAGCCCATTAGTTAATTTTTTTTTATATGACTTGTAATGTAGAATACAAAATTAAAGTTTATTTTATAAATAAAATGTACAATTTTTGGGCCTAGTTGCATGCACGTGCACTACGCGTACACGTGCAATATGCACACTCCTAGCATGGCCGGATTGCATCTTGGAGGGAAAACCAAAATTTGGGTGGTGATCATGGTGTGGTGGTTACTTGGTTGTGGGTAGTTAATGTAACTCCTACTTTCATCCTAGCCCTCCATCTTACAACCAACTACTTGATCCTAGCCCTCCATTCTCTTTGATTTTTAGTATAAATACCCCCCCCCCCCTGGCTAGTTATTCTTGTGTAAAATTATTCTCTTCCAAACCTATAGTTCAATTATATTATCTAGTGGTGATTTTGTGAGTTAAAAGATTGAGAGTGTGTGGTATCTTTGCTTGCAACTAAAAGAGGGGAGGCCGGCTACATCAAGGAAGAAGGAGCTCTCGGTGAGGTGTGCTTGGAGGCTTGGGTGCACGTGTTCAAGGAGGAGCAATTCGTCGCAAGGACATTCGTCTAGGGATTGCTAGTTGTAATTTTTCTCTCCATACAAGGTGGGTAAATTGTCCCTATTTCTAACATAGGAATGCATGCTAGATTTAATTAGCAAAATAATGCATGAAAATGATTAATAAGAATGCACATTTAATTAGAAAGATGATCACTAATTGATTGAATTGTTGATATGCAATTCATGTGTGTTTCTACTCTTAAAATTCAAGTGTGTGCAATAAGAATGTGGTTATAAATTGTGTGAAGAAACCTTTGTTAGTAGCATGAAAAATTATGTGCAAAAAATTAGTATATCGACTATGTCACTTTTATGTGCTAAATTGGAAACTTTGTATGGCGTGGTGACGAATAAATTAAGATGTAATTTTTATGTTTGGAAAATGTATAAGAGTAGAGAATTAGTATAGAGATTGATGAAATTATAATGTCAAAAAATGTATTAGTAGTATGTTACATTAACCAAATTGTATGGTAGAAATGTGTTAATTATGGAGAAAATTATGTTTAATTATTTAAGAAATTTATTTTCATCTACTGGAATAAAATTCATGATGGAAAATGATTAATTCGGATTTTTACAGTATATTAGTAAGAACAATGTTATATGCAATTTTGTTGAACGTCGAAATGTTCTAAATAACAGAGAGTATGGGTTAAATGAGATTTGAATTGAGCTAGTGACAACTTGAGCGCGTAGCTCAAGCAGTCGGGATGGCTCTGATCGCTACAGTGGTTTCGGCTTTAAGGTTGCGGGTTCGAATCCTTGTGGCACCATTTTGTTTCATAAATTTTTAAGTATAAGATTAGCGGTCGAGAGTATTTATTACTCTCAGCGCCCCTTTATACCGTCTAGCACCTCTGGCCTAGTGGTTTGTGCTGTCGGCTGTGTTCTCCGGGGTTCTGGGTTCGAATCTTGCCCTCGACAAGATGGGAAAAAAATGTTTTTTTTTGATGTTTTGGTGATCAAAAAAATGTGGAAAAAATATGGTTATTCTTCTAAAAATATGTAGGACTTTATAAAAATAATTTGGGAATTATTTGCATGAAATAAAACATGATTTGAGAATAAAATGTGTAAATAGAACTATGGTTCTATATTTTTATTGTTGTGAAATTGTATCTTGCAAAAAAAATGATTTGAAATGAAGGATTAGAAGATTAATGTGGCAAGAAGAAAATTATATTGTGTGATGTGTTGCAAATTATTCTCATTTGAGAATGGTGTGAAAAATGTGAAATGTGAATATTCTTTAGTGATGTGAAATTCAAAGTGAAATTGATAATTGATAAAGCATATGAATTTTCATGTATAGTTATGGACTATTTGAACGAATTAGAAATCATGATTGGAAAAGAGAAATACTTTTGAGTATGACAAATCAACAAATGAATTTAAGAGTGGAAATGCTCAAATTGGAAATTGTAAATTGGAATTGAAACAAAAGAGTAGCTAAGTCTCCCCCGGCATTTGGAAAGAAATGAAATGAAATATTGAAATGAAAGACCAAGGTTGGTCATGTGTGAATAAATGAATAAGTCCGGTTTAGTGGAGAGGCTAACTCTAGAGCTTTGATTTTGTTCATGATTCTAATAAAAACTAAGGATTAGTGCATAGTGAAGACGTGATGAAAGTGAGAGAAAACGCGAGTATGAGAACTAGAGTTTACGGTGCGGGTGTGTGAGCCACATAATGCATGCTTGATGAGTCAAGACATGGCGTGGGCACAACTCAGTAATGATCGGACTTTAGCCACGCTTGTGGGATGTTTGGTGACTGCAAGAGGATCGTGTGCCATGAAGGAGGCTGAATTGCCACAGAATGCATGCTTGATGAGTCAAGACATGGCGTGGGGTTCCCCTCCAGGTTTTCTGTACACGAGCTTGTACTCATAGATCAGATAGGATACTCACCGTAGTTACAGTAGTAGATTTAGTCATGGCGAGGGATTGAACCCTACAAAGATGAAGAACGATTAAGAGGCTTGCCCTCGGACCTATGTAGTATGGGATGCATAGAATCCGAACAAGTGTGCATTAGTGTCATGTAACATAATTAACTGCATTAAGGACTAAGTGCACAATCACAACACGACATCAATAGGGTAGTCCCTTTAGTTTGATATGTGACAAGTTTGTGTTTGCTAAATATGGAAAATAAGTTATACTATTTCCGGCATAGAGAGGATGGCCGTGTATAATGTTCGTCGGTTGAATAAACTGACGTACCCACAGTCTTATATGCAGGTAAATGGCTTGATACAGATTAAAGAGGAACAAATGCTTAAAGATTATTCAATGTTGTTGTACATTTGTTTCATTGTTATAAAGTTTACTTCCGCTGTGCAGTGTAAATTGTAATGTACTTATGTAAACGCTCATGTAAAGTGAAAAGTTCAAATTTCCTTGTAAAATTGTACTAAATGAAGTGAAAAGATCCTGTAGAACACCTCAAATTCAGTGTATTTGGGATTTGGGGCGTTACAACTGCTATCGTGCAGACTCGATATTTGTTTAGTGAATCCACTTTATATTCTTTCCAAAATTAATTATTCAATCAACGATTCTTTACATGGTTTTACCTCACATAAATAGAAATAAATAATCAATATTTGTTGGCTTCCTTGAGGATTTAAAGCACATATTTCTTGAGTTGAAATCTCTTAATATCTGCAGTCTTCTTTGATATATTCCTCTTTTGCTTGATTGCTAATCTTTTTTGCTTTTGTTTTGAATTACCTTCTCTATAAATCATGTATATCTCAACTGAAAATATTACTCTTAATAATACATTTTGTGTACACCAAACTTAGGGTCAACACAAGATGGGGAATTTTTTTGTTATCAAGAAAAGGTAGGAAAATCCTACCCCATTAATATATATATATATATATATATATATATATATATATATATATATATATATATATATATATATAACTACCAGTCTATTACAGAGTAGCACAATTGTTGGGGGTGAGTTAGAAGAGAAAGAAAACAGAAACATGATAGAATAGATGGACTCCTCTTTAGAGCGTAGAGAGAGAAGAGGGTTAGTTTCGTACACCTCTACTAGCCCTAACAGTGAATCCATACACATCTACCCTGTACAGAGATCCTTTCAAGGCAAAAACTAGCCCACCCCCTCTCAACCAAAACCAAATATAGTATGTCATCATTGTTTCATATTACAATCAGTTACAAAGGCCAAGACTCAAGATCAAACTCCTCTGCCAAGAAAAACACGATAAATGTATAATCCAATAATCAGAAGATGTAGTCCCCATAGTGCTCATTATTGAGAACAATCAGATCAGATGCAGTCAGACCTTTCATTCCTTGGACCATTTATGTTCTAGTTCCACTCATTTGTAGCCCATGTTCCATCTTGGCCTTCTTTCTGCTTGGTTGTGCCATAGTAAACCAAAGAGAAAACTGGAATATTACATCTCGTATAACTACATATGGAACACTAATCTTAGCATGAAAAGTTCTAGCATTTGTTTCCAACCATAGACTCCAACACACTGCAGTAGTGCATAAACACCAGACTTGAGCTAAGTGTGGTTGGGTGGGTGCAAAACACCAACAGTGAAAACCCTCATGCAGTGAAGGTCGTACTGTGTAGATGTGGAAAAGATTTTGAAAATAAGACCACACTTCCAGTGCTAATGGGTATGCAAAGAAGATGTGGTATGCAGTTTCCTGTGCAGAGACACAGAAGATGCAGGAAGAGTCCCCATCGCAACCCTTCCTTGCAAGCAAATCTTTAGTATTCAATCTATTCCAACTCAGCATCCACATGAAGCATTTGCATTTAATTGGCACCATAGTCTTCCAAGTGGCTTTGAAGAATGGAGATGACAGTCCACCGTTGATAAAGAAGTTGTAGGCGAACTTCATAGAGAAGCTGCCTGAAGTTGTAGGCTTCCAAGTTACGAAGTCTCTTCCATTAGCAGGGCAAGTGGATTCTAGGGACTGTAGCAAGCTGATCTTCTCCTTAGTAAGCCTATGCAAGTTTAATTTCCACATCCAAATTTCCCCCTTCCATCTGCCTTGAGTTAAGATTTGGGCTCTGGTGTTCCATGCTTTTGCATACAAAGCTGGAAAGGTATATTTAATACTTATCCTATTAAGCCAATTATCTTCCCAGGAGAGAATAGATGCACCATCCTTAAGATGCCAAGAAACACATTGCATAAAGAATTTCTTTACCTAATACAAGCCTTTCCAAAAACGAAGAATTCCTAGGCTGTTGGAAGCAGCTAATAGAATGGTTGAAATAGAGATAATTAAGTGTAGATGCTGGATGTTCTTCTGGTTCATTTATGATTTTCCATAACCATTTTATTAGGAGCAATTTGTTGAACACCTGCAAGTCAAGTACCCCTAACACTCCTTGTCTTTTTGGTTTGCAAACTCTCTTCCAATTCACAGTTGTTGTCCTCCTTACTTCTTTGTTTGAGCCCATCCATTAAAACCTGCTTTTTACCTGATCAATCCTCCTGATGACCCACTGAGGTAGCTTGAAGAATGAAGAGTAATATAAAGGTAATGCGGAGAGTACTGAATTTATGAAAGTCAGTCCCCCCTCCCCCCTTGGACAACATTCTGCCTTTCCAGTGGATAGTCTCTTCTCAATTTTAAGTATGAGTGGCATCATCCTGCCTGTGGAGAGAGGAAGCCCCAAGTATTTCTGAGGGAGGGATCCTTCAGCGCATCTAAGTATATAAGAAAAAGCTGTGTGCTTTGCTCTGGATTAGCCAAAGTAAATTATGGAGGATTTATTAAAATTGATGGTCAGTCCTGATACATAAGCATAAATGTGAAGTAGCAATTTGAGATTACTAACTTCTCCCTCATCCCCATTGCAAAACACTAGAGTGTCATCTGCAAATTGCAGAACTGATAGTTATGATAGTTGACCTGCTATATTAAGAGGAGCGAAAACTTCTTCTTCCCTCCCTTGCTTGAGCATTTCTACCAGGACATTAATAGCAAGGATAAATAGCATGGGGGACAGTGGGTCTCCCTGTTTAAGCCAACTCATGGAGGGGATATACTTGCCTCTTTCTCCATTGATAAGAATAGATGACTTGGAAGAGTGAGGTATCATATGAATACAATTGCACCACTTAGTGCCGAAACCTCTAGCCTGAAGAAGCTCCTCTAAGAAAGGCCAACTCAGAGAATCAAATATCTTCTTGAAATCGATCTTTAGCATACATATGTCAGACTTTGTCTTAGAGCAGAAGTTAACAACTTCATGAGCGACAAGGAAGAAATCTTGAGTGGTCTTGCCTTTTAAAAATAAAGTCTGAAAGGAAGATACAAGGTCGTGCAAGAGAGGGCCCAATCTGTTAGCAAGCACAATTTTGAAGATTTTGACAGAGAAATTTAGTAAGCTGATTGGTCTGAAGTCCGTAACACTGGCCTCTGGCATTTATGGATGAGCTTAATATCAGAGTAATTAAGCCTATCAATTTCTCCATTCTGAAAGTATATATCACTAAACAAGGAGAGGAGGTCATACTGGATTGATTTTTGGAAGAAGCTCATGAAGAATCCATCAGGTCCCGGTGCCTTATCACCATTCATTCCAAACACTGCTGACATAATTTCTTCCAAACAGAATGGGGCCTCTAGGGTGGGTAGATCAATACTTTGGGGGTATAGGGTCTGCCAGTCCACCGTAAAAAAGCCTTATTAGACGTCCCACATACATTCTCAAAGTGTTCCTTAAATTTCCTCCTAATGACTGTCTGAGCAGTGATAATAATATCTCCCTCCGTGATAGAATAAATAAAGTTTCTTCACCTTGTACCATTTGCTATGCAGTGGAAGAACCTTCTATTAGCATCCCCTTCTTTCATCCAAGTGATTCTTGACCTCTGCCTCCAATATATATTCTCAGCCATAACTATATCAGTGTATTCCTTACAGAGAAGCCCCCTCTCATCCTTCTCTGATGGAGTCCAATATCTAATATCCTGAATAATATCAAAAGGCTGAATATTGCTCAAAATGGTTGATTTCTTTCTTTTTTTTAGATTCCCAAAATGGATCCTGCTCCAAACCTTGAGTCTCCCCTTAAGAAGAGTCAACTTATTTGAAAACCTAGCAACCATGTCTCCATGACATCTAAAATGCTGCCACCAGTGTGACACCACCATGTGAAATTGTGGGTGGGTCAACCAAGCCTTTTCAAACTTGATGTAGTGAGGTCTCTGTTTGCTGCTTAAGTATCTAGGACAATGGAGCACTGGTCAGATGTTATTCTTGGAAGAGAGGTTTGTATGGAGCGCGGGAAGTGAGTATCCCACTCTTGCAATATGAGAAATCTATCACGTCTTGCCATAGAAGGGGATTCTCTAAGATTTGACCAAGTGAACTTCGTACCTGCAAGGGGCATATCAATCAGTGCGTGGGAGTCAATAAAGTCTCTGAATTCTTGCATATCTCTGTGTAAACCTCTTCCCCCTCTTCTCTCCCCATTTTAGATAGTGACATTAAAATCTCCACATAACACCCACCTGGGGCAAAGAGCAGCCCTTCTCTGGCTAATTTCATAGAAGCAAAGCTCTCTATCATCCCATTCAAAAGGGGCATACATTGATGTAAATGACCATTCCAACCCTAAATTTTTCTCCTTAAAAGTAATAGATACTGAAAATATGTCAATTGCTAAATAGATACATTCCAGAAAGTTATCATTCCATCCAATCATACCCCCCCCCCCCCCGCCACACACACACACACAAGTCTCAATAGCATCCAGATAAACCCACTTAGGGATAACTGACCCCCCAATCGATGGTAACTTCCTATCCAAAGGAGATGAAAGCTTGGACTCTTGAAGGCAAATAACTGAAACTCTTATACTCCTAATTCCATTCTTTATTAGTCCACATTTATCCGGGCATCCCAGCCCTCTGACATTCCAACTACCAACCCTCATAATGAATAGAATAAAACCACAAAGAAACTAGTGCAATGCAAAACACAAACAACTACTCTGGTGGTAGGTTCTATTGGCCTGATTGGCCCACTGAAGCTTCTTGCAATAGAATGTGGCCCCTTAGGCTCCACTACCATAGACTTAGCTACTCCCATGAGTTGATCATCACTAAGTAATTTGAAAGAATTGCCAAAAACTTTGGGAGCATTTGGACTGGTGAATTTACCTCCGCTTCTGAAGCCCGAAGCCCGCCTCTTGACATTGGCCCGGTGACGAGAATATGGAATGTACATGACTGCCCTATTCTGAGCTAATGTCATTTTCTTCTTCTTGAACTTAGTCTGTTGTTCAAAACCATGAGCGATTGGCTAGGATTCACTCATCTGATCAGAGTTAGCATTGTGGGTGCGAATTCTACCATCAGAACCCATAGAGTCATTCTCGCTAAATACCTCCTTCTCTGGGACTGAGGCTTGTGATATTGCTTCATTATTGTCTGGAGGGTCCAAGGCCTTCTTAATAACGGACTGTATCTTGTTATAGAGGCTGGTAGGAATATTGAGGACTTTATTTTCCCACACCATCATCATATAGCCATCCTTACTCTCTTATGGGTTACCATTTGAATCTCCTGCATCTTTAGGGACAGATATGCTGATCTTATAAGTAGGATTTTGGGCTTAATCATTGGGGGCTACCAGGTTTGGCAATTCAAATTTTTCACATTGATTTTCTGTTGCAAATTAGGAATGTTCTGACTTTGGATCTTCACCGCATCCTGCATTCCCACATCCACAAATTTCTTAATTTTTGAAGCTTCCATAACTTCCTTTCTTGCCTTGATCTCCCTACGACGTTCTTCCTTCTCCCTTTCATTCGAAGTGACCTTTGGCTTCTGCATAGCGGTATGCCATTAGAATTAGAACAGCTATCGCCCTACTTCTTCCTCCAGAAGAAGTGGAACTCATATTTCGGTGATTGAGGACCAGAGCTTGTAGTATACAATTGGACCCACCCTGCTTCAACATCAGCCACTACCACTGATTTTTCGACCAGCAGAATTGGCACATAATAAATCTCCATTACATTATTTCGTGGGGTGCAGTACTCCACCTCCATGTTCATGGGGATATGAGATAGACATTGAACTTCTATTAGAACCATGGCATCCTTTACATTTTCACACCTTTCCATATCATAGCTCATGGTAATGACCTTGGCAAAAGGCTTGAATAAATCGTATGGTGAGGCCCTGTTCCACAGGTGAAAGGGAGAAGGGGTATGCTAACCCAGGTGTAGCAATGTTTTGGCCTTAGCCTCGCACCGTACTCTGGCGACCAAGGAGTGATGGTGTTCGTTGTACCCGTGATTCTGATGATACCTTCTGCAGCCACCTCCTTCATCATGGCCTCACTTGGAAATTTGATGAAGAAAATCCCCTCCCCCATCAGGTTCAAGCGGAACTGGTAACCCTTATCCTGTCATTTCCAATTAAGGGCATTAACCACGTCTTCAGTCATTGATCTTCCAAATATAATGTGGAAGAATCCACAGTTGAAAAGCTCCATAGTAGCCTTGGAGATTTCTAAGTTATGAACCACCTCACTCTTGAGGGTTTTGGGCCTATCGAAGATCGAACAATCCGTAACACGGTGGCCCGTCTTCTTGCAATTGAAACAATAAAAGTCTTATTGCCTGCACTCCGAAGTCTTGTGATCTCCCTCTCCACATTTCATGCACCTCCTCTCCCTCTTCCTCCAATTGATAATGGTGGATTTATGGGTAAATTGTGGAAGGGTATGTTTGCGAAGGCAAGAGTAAGGTTAAGGTTTCGGAGAATGTGAGGAGATTGAAAAAGTTTCTGGTATTGGAGGTGGGATGGACACGTGGGGAATGATGAGGAAGGTGAAGAGGCTTTTTCCTGTGAGTGGAAGGGGCAACAGCAAGATATTAGAGAGCATGCAAGTAAGATTCGTGATGGCGCCGTACATGAGGAAAATGCCAAACACATACGTCATCGCCTCTGCTTACTCTCTCTCTCTCTCTCTCTCTCTCTCTCTCTCTCTCTCTCTCCCCCCTTCATCTTTGGTTGTTTCAGCAGCATATGAGATGAAGATGGTCGGAACTAGAGGAGATTACTCACTTAAAAGTAAGTCTTTTTCATTGTGACAATTCAGCAAACACCTTGTGTGCCACTTCAAAATAGAATAGAATGAGCATAGCTTGGATTTGTATTTCCATCTACGGAGATGATGATAGTGTATGCCAAACGCAAGATATCAAACAAAAGATGGAGAATGGAAAATTAAAGTATTTACAGTAGCTCTCTCAATCAAACCTTAGAAATATGTTAGGGACGTCGAAAGAGTATTTCTGATCACCGGAGCCACCGTGCATAAGAGGGATACCTGCGAAGTAGCTTCCATTAATTGGGTTCTGTAGTATCAGAGTTTATTAGCTTGTATCTGTCTTTTACGTGCGATACGCACTCTTGTATTTGAATGGGAAAAAGGGCACTTGTAATTGAAGAGGTAAAGGGCGGGAAGAGGTTTAAGTGCACTATGCACATGCTCTCAGGTTTTGTCCTGTAGCAAAACCGCTCTAACCTCCTCTACCTATATGAGCTGTATATTTCCTTGCAGAAATTGACAATAAAAATCATTTTCATTCTTCCCCCAATTCTCTTCATCTTCAACCCTAGCTTCCTCGCTCTCAACAATGACCCGATCCCGATCCAACAGTAACCCAAACCCTGACAACTTGGTATTAGAGCCAAGCTATACCGACGGCGATGGTCGTGATGAGGGGAGCACGGTGATGGAAGGCGACATGGCAAACCTCAAGAGTCAAATGGTGGAGGTCCAACTTCAGCGAGGATATCTCACTGAGAGAATAAAAGCAGTAGATGAAGGTATTAGTGATCGCTTCTCAGCAATGGAGGCAAGGATGAATTCTAGACTGGATGCGATGTTGGCGATGATGAATCAGTCTTCCCCTCGGCCTTCAAATCCACCTCTACTTTCGCAACCTCCACAACCGAATATCAACAGAGAGGTAATCTACCCCAACTATCAATTTCCTACCCCAACTGGAATGCATAAAGGTGGGGGGTATTTAGAACTCCTTTTAAAGTGGAGTTCCCAATTTTTCAAGGAGATCTGACTGAATGGATCTATGCAGTGGAACAATTCTTGGAGTTCTATAAGGTCCCTGAGGCGCAGAAATTAAAATATGCGTCACTGAATTTGAGGGGAAGAGCTGCACAATGGTTTTGCAGACACATCAAACCAAAAATCCATGTTATCACTCGGCCTCAATTTTTGGAGTTTCTCACTAGGTTTGGTCCTACGGAATTCCAAGACCACAGTTGTATATTGTCTAAATTGTAACAAAAAGGGGAACTAGGGTCCAACATTCATGAATTTAATCGCCTTTCCAACTTCGTGGAGGATTGGACTGAAAAACATTACTTGAGTACATTCATCAGTGGACTAAGGGACAAAATAAGGTGGGATGTCAAGTCGCGGAGACCTAAGAATGTGAATGAAGCTATGGGTCTAGATAGAGGGTTCGAGGAAAAAATGACATGCCTTAAGAAGAGCTATCGGGTGCCATTCATGTCCAAGTAAATACCCTTGGCTCATGTTCCTGCAGTAACCTCAACTCAGAAAAACCCCACAGCTCCGACCGAAAATTTTGTACCTAGAAGTTTAAATGTCCAAGAGATGAAGGACAGGAGAGCAAGAGGGCTGTGTTTCAATTATGAAGAGAAATACACACCCGGTCACATCTGCAAAACTCAAAAATTTTATTACATAGAATGCTTAGAGGAAGATGAAGGTGAAGATGTTCATGTTGATGCAGTCAATGCGGAGGAGCATTTCCCAGTTACCCCTACAGCCTCCCAATTGCCCACATCCTCATCACACAACCCCTTACAAACTTACCATTGCTTTCCCCCCTCTAGCCAAAGCATACGTTAACCTGAGATATCTCTTCACGCATTAATAGGGACACAAGTCTACCCCCAGACCATGAAAGTTAAGGGGAGAATCAATGGCAAAAAGGTGAATATTTTGATTGATATTGGCTTTACTCATAACTACCTCGACCCCCACACAGCTATGAAGGCCAACCTGCATATTAACAAGGAGATCAGATATAATGTGACAGTTGCGAATGGTCAAGTGATGCACAGTGAAGGGGAGGTGGAGAATGTAACTTTCTCAGTTCAGGGAGTGCATCTACAAGTGGAATTGCTGCTGTTACCTTTAGGGCCATCGCAAATGGTTTTAGGAGCTCATTGGCTTCATACATTGGGGCCAGTCACTATGGATTTTAGCAAGATGACCATGGACTTTAAAGTGGCTGGAGTGATGAAGAGACTGCAAGGCTTGGCGCATCCACAGCTTCAGATGATGGAAGCTTCAGAATTGGGGAGTATCAGGAATGGTGTTTGTCAAACATATATGATACAAGTACAAGACATGGTGGAAGGGAAAGGAAGCAATGAAGCAACATTTACAGCTGACATCAACAACATCCTACAACATTTTCCAGAGGTGTTCTCTAAAGAGATGAGCATACCCCCACATAGAAGTGTCGATCATAAAATTCCCTTACTTGATGGTCAGAACCCAGTCTGATTGAGGCCCTATAAGCATCCCCATTTCCATAAAGCATAAATTGAAAAACAGATCAGAGAAATGCTAACTTCAAGCTTGATTAGACCCAGCAGCAGTCCTTACTCTTCCCCTGTGATATTGATCAAGAAGTCAGATGGAAGTTGGAGAATGTGTGTCGACTATCGAGCTCTCAATAACCAAACTATTAAGGCTAAATTTCCTATCCCTATTATAGACGAGCTGTTGGATGAATTGAACGTTGCTAAGTATTTCTCCAAGATCGATCTGAGGTCTGGATATGTAACACCTCGAATTTGTAAAATACCGGAAATGCCTGTTTTTATATCTTTTGAGTGGTGAAAATTATTTTAGATATATTTTATTCTAAATATTGATATTGGTTTTGATAATTGTGTTGGATTGATGTAAATAATACATTGGAGTATGAGCTGAGTTTTGTGGAGAAATATTATTTACTTTATTTTATAATTTTGGAGGATTGTTATGAGATGATTTAATGTATTTTGTATTATTAGTATTATTAAAGTATAAAGTTGGTGTTTATTTGAAATATTTTAGGGTATTGGGGGTTTAGTTGCTAAATAGACTTTATTTAATTATTATATTATTAATATTTTTATAAACCCCCCCCCCTTCTCTCCTCCTTCCTTCTCCCTTTTTCTTTCTTCTCCATTCCGATCGAAACCAGAGAAGAGAGCCGAACCCATCGGCCTCTCTCTCTCCCGTCCGATTCCACCTCGTCTCTCCATGGATTTTCAATTAATTTGGAGGGATGGCTAATTGGAGGGTCCTCTACGTCGTGGCGGTGTCGGATTTTCGAAAGGATGTCGAAAAGGTATACCCTATTTTATTTATTCGTATGAAATTAAGTGTGGTTAGTTTTATTGAGTAGGATTATGATGGTAGAGAGATTTAGAGGTGTTGGAAGTGGAAGATTTGTGGAATTAGTAGATTGTTAGAGAAATTACAAGTTGTTAGTAATTTAGGGTTTTGGGTTTGTAAAATAGAGATATATATATATTAGAATTATCTCTTATATGGTGGTAATAAGTGTAGTGAACCGTTAGAATAAAATGGGGAGTGAAGATTTTAGTATAAACTCGAATTATAGAATTTATGAAATCGGGTAGAAAACTCGATCCGAATAATTATAGAAAATGCATACGAGGGGTGTAGAGTATTATGAAAGGATTAATATGAATTTAGGATGATTTTTATAGGCTTCCAGCTCAATTAAATTGAGTGAAAAGGATTGTAGGTGAAAAGTGCACACCGGGTATTCGGTGAAATGCCCGAGCGATATAGAGGTGAGAATTTGATGAATTCGGAGGTGTAGATGAGTCTCCTTATTGTTGTTAACCCTAATATGTGAGATTAGGGAAAAAGAGGATTACAGAAATTAGAAAATATGAATTTTTCTTATTAGAAAGTCTCCGATCAATAAGGAAATGTTTGTATTGGGACCCGAATTTGAAATCCGTCAATGTAGCTTGGCTACCTAGGTCATTTGTAACTAGTGGGTGAAGACGGATTCGAATTTGGAGGTTCGTAGGTCGAGTTTTGAGTTTTAAGCTAATCGGTCCTATAATTTCCTACTTAGGTGGAAAAGTCGAACTTCGACTGGCTACAGGACAGACGTGGGACATCGTTTGCTCGATCCGTCAGGTGAGTATGTTATATTTATAAATATTTTATACTGTGGCCGAATTTCGCGGCCTTTTGATATAGTTTGTGGAAGTTATGCCAAAAGTGAGTTTTTATTGAAAATACGGATTTTTAAGGGTCCAAGATGGGTTTTTGAGATATGTGGTGAAAGTGACTATTTTAAATATATAAAATCTATAGTATGGGTTATTGTGATGTGCTGAAGTATAATAACTAATTATATTAGATTGTTTATGCACATTTTTATCCAGTACTTGATTTGTGCATGTTTTGGGGCATATAGGCCCTTATAGGTAATTACAATTACAAGGAGCCTGGAGTATAAGCTAGTATGCTATAATTAGATATTATAAGATTTAATTAGGGGAAGTAAGTGGTTTTGGCCCCTTTTTCTGGGAAACCCGCACGTGTGGTGTGAAATTGTGATATATATATAGATGATTATGACGTGTGATGCAATGGTTGATGAAATTAATATTTGGGTAAAGGTTTACATTTTAATTATGTTCGAAGTGAATTAATAGGCAATAGCATGATATTACAATATGATGAATTATCTATTTTGATACTATTATGATATGGAATAACCTAATATGGTTCTTTTAATAATGTTATAACTTGGTGTGTGTTTATATGTGATCTAATGAAGTAGCAAATAGCACGGTACTCAGAATGGGGGATGTTATGGCAAATTAAATAATATGGTGCATTTATGATGTGTAATTCTACGACATGATGGTTTCTATGCTAAATGACATGATGTATGTATAAATGTGATACAATGGGATGATAACTAATATCGTGGACGCCGGATATGTATCAAATGGTAAGATAAAAGATAAGAGGGTAAGTGTTAAACCATGTGTTTTTAATTCATGTGATTAAAGTCAAGAATGTGGCAATTGTTTAATTAAAAAGCTGTGATGCTTTATGTTGATTTAGTAAGATGAAAAGATGAAACGGTTAATGTTAATAACAGATGGCTTTGTTGACCAGTACCTACAGCAATCCTGGGGGTTTGGGCTAGACCTCCTAATACCCAAGGACCGGCTTGGGGCACGAGGACCCAAACTATGTTTGGGGTAAGAGGATTTTATCGCCCAAGCTATCGGCTTGAGGCCCGGCTTTCCCTCGATGACAGCTGTCGCGAGGAAGTACCCAGTTTATCTGGGGTCAGTGGTTTTTCCCTCCTGGCTATCGGCTGGGAGGAAGTACCCAGTTTATCTGGGGTTAGTGGTTTTTCCCTCGATGACAGCCGTCGCGAGGAAGTACCCAGTTTACCTGGGGTCAGTGGCTTTTTTCCTCTTGGCTTCGGCCGGGAGGAAGTACCCAAGTTCTACTTGGGGTTAGTGGTTCCCTCGCTAGTTCGGCTAGGAGGAAGACGTAGCCTCGGACGAGTAAGACTCTGTGTGAGCATCGGGCCGCGTGTTTACTGGGCTGTCGGCTTTCAGTATGTTGGGATACTGTGGCTCACTGGTCGACAAACTAACAAAATAAATAAGTGTTAATAATAAATGTGAAAGTACAGAAAGTGTGAATTGTGTATGAGAAAGAAAGTGATTGTGAATAAAGTAAATGTGAAGGAAAACGAGTTATGAGTTAGTGTATGAAAAGAAGTGATAAATGTAGTACGTGGTTAATTTAAAATGATAATAATAAAAGAGATGTGTTACCATGAATAATACGAAGTAATTGTATTATGTGTGTGATCATTAAAGTAAAATACAGTATGATATGAGTTGTACCTTGGAATTGTGTCAAGGAACTACCTGCCCGCTATTTCTGTGGAAATTGTGGGAACTACCTGCCTTGGCATAATTCGCGCGGTGAGTTGGTATGATAGTGGTAATGATTAATGGAAATGAAGAATTAAATAAAGTAAAGATGATAAGTGATTGAAGTGAATTAATAACCAAGTTATCGGCTTGAGATGTGACGTGATATAACCCAAACTGTGTGTTCGAGGTGCAGTGATTATTACCCAAGCTATCGGCTATGGGATGTGATAAGTTGTGGCCCCAGATTGTGTTTGGGGATTAAATGAAAATGATAATAAGACTTATTGTTTTTAAGAATGAGAATTTCTAAAGTGGAATAATGAGATGGGAATGAACTATAAAGCATGTTTTCGATGTAATGAATCTAAGCATTCTATTAATGATGTGTTAGTGATGTGATGATATTTGAGAGCTTTGCAATAAGCGATGAGATGTTATATTTGCATCATAAGACATGAATTGAATGTGGTATTATGAGAATAGAAGCATTTGTAAGAAGTGATACTTGATAGGGCATAATAAAATACATACCCGTATTATGAGATTGTTTATGAAAATGATTAATGCAGAAAGTATGTTGTGTTATGAGTTTGTATCCATATAAATGGTTGTTAAAGAAAGGTATAATAGCATCTTGTTAGTGATATTTATATAAGTAGCGAAATGCTAATATGATGATAATTGTGAAGAAACGAATATTCGGGTTAGGGGATTCAAATTGAAAAGTAATGGATTGTATGTGTATTTGTACTATGCGGATGTAAAATAGGTATATATATATATATATATATATATATATATATATATATATATATATATATATATATATATATATACGAGGTTGATGTGAAGTCTATTATGAAATGTGGGAAGTTAAGGATGATTAAATAGTTGAATGCAGGATTGGCAAAGTATTTGGTATATCTTCATATTGATGATGTTGTTGTGCTCAGGATTCAGGTTTCAAAATCTTAACTTGGTATTTGTAAGTTTAAACTATTTTCTTTATACTATTTTGATTTGTTATTAGATTAATAATTATACTCACACCAGAAATGGCTAACCCCTTAGTGTTTGGGGGATTAGGGGAGTCTGAGGACTACCCTAGATCCCTCACTGTTGCAGGTTCTCGTCAGTGCAGAGGTGAGGCGTGAATGGGTAGGATAAATTTTTATATTAAAAATTTGTATTATTTAGTTATAGGAATGTGAAATTTATGATTTAAATTGTATTATGGGTGTATAAGCATGTGTATGACGATAATGAGTATAGTGTGAGGTGGTGTGGTATGTTTGTGACCCGTACCCACCTCGCTGTGGAGTACCGGGCTCTGTGGTAGGTTTTACAAGGAATTTTCTAAAAATTTACCTTGTTTTTCAAAGAAATTTATAGTTTTTAATTGATATTGGATAATCCGTTATGAGTTTGGCCCCCAGAGCATTATATTATATTGCCTGTGTGTATCTGCTCATTTTGGCCTGGGGAGCCCATAAAAATATTATGTTGATTGTGAGCTACGGAATTTTGAGCAGAATTCCGTAAGCTTTTTATGTTTCGGGGCAAAATTTACAGGGGAGACTCTGTCAAAATTTTTCCTGAAATATAACTTTCTTAGTTTATGGTCAAAGTGATATAGAAATTGAAAGAATTGAATTTCGTGGTTTAGTTTTCAAAAAAAAAAATTTGGGGTGTTACAGTTTGGTATCAGAGCCTAGGTTAACTAGGAATTTGTTAATCCTAGTGATCTTGCTATGTGAGTATGCGTTCATTATCGCTTAGTTGGAGATAGAGAGTGTATTTTATGCGGGTGATTGGTTGAAGAATAGATTATATCGTGGAATGGTGTGATCCTCATTAGACTTTGGTTTGACGTTGAGTCAGCAATTCCTTTCATGACCCTGCATATGGGTTGACCTCTGTGGAAATTCCAGTGTGACCGTGAGACCCCGTATATATATATAGTATATGTATAAGAGTATATATGTATATAGTATATAGTATAGTATATATATATAGTATATAGTAGAAAAAGAAAAGATGGAAGGATTGGGAGGTGGTGTGACGTGGAGAAGGAAGGAAAGAAGAGATGAGTGGTTGATTGTGACCTATAGATGATCCTGTGGGATTGGATGAAGTGATAAGGCTTAGAAGATTTCCTATGGGGCTTAAGAAAAGAATAAAATGAATGGAAGAAAGAATGCATATGTGTGTGTGGTGTGTTTGACCGGGTTGACCTTGGGGATTTAATGTCCCATACCGGCCATAATGAAGGGGAGAAAGAGAGATATATTAGGAAGCCCATGACAAAGGTGTACCTAATCGTCCGGACACCCTTATGAGGCAGCCTGTGGTGGGCCGTTGTTAGAATTTAGTTAATTGTGTGCATATGAGCTGAGTGCGGGGCGTTACAGTGACCTTGTGTACTACTGCAGTATTCTATTATATTGATTACTGTGTGCCGTAAGGGGCTATTCCCTGGAGATTTTGTGTGGGTCCTATGGGCATATGTCCTATAGGTGTATTTTATAGACTGTGGAGCGATGTGTGGTTATGGTTTTACCCCATATTTAGGGAGATGGATTGGTTGTAGCAGGTTATGTAGGTCACCTGAGTAGTTGGGGTATTGTGCAGGGAGGATTCGGGTGAGACAGCCCGATGAAACCCAGTTTTGATTGTATGTAGTGTCTTGGACGATAAAAATTATGCCCGTTGGGTTTAGTGGAAATATCTAAGGCGAAGATTGAGATTGTGGATGGGGTTGCAAAGTTTTTGATATATTCGAAGGGGTTTTTGGTCCCCCACCTTGGTGAACTCTGGAGTTCAAGATTGATTTGATATTGGTATGACTCCTATTTCTAAATCAGCTTGTGCTTTAGCACTTTAGGAATAAGGAGAGATGAAAGAGAATTTGAGGTGATGCTTTTGGAAAGGATTGTCGGTTCAAGTGATACGTCGTAGGGCGCTTCTGCAGTATTGTAACAAAGAAGGTAGTTCACTGAGAAGGTGTACTAAGTAAGGTGATTATTAAGTATTTATTGTTGAGAATAGATAATTTGTTGGATTAGTTGCGGGGAGTGCCATTAATCTCCTGATGAGAGTTGTACACCGAGTACTATCAAATAATCATTAGAGAGGGAAGTATCCCAGAAATTGTTTTTCGTACTCGGTATGAATTGTATGAGTTCTCGGTGGTGTTTGTTGGGCTGATGAATGTCCCGACCGTTTTCATAAATTTGACGAATTAGACCTTTCACCCTTATATTAACAGGGTGTGATTGTGATTATAGATGATATTTGGTGTACTTTCGCAATATGGAGGGGCAGATATGGCACCTCAGAACGGAGTTGTAGACTCGTTGAGACTAGAAGCGGTATGATAAGTCCGTGGATTGTCATTTTTGGCGGCGAGAAGTGTGAATTTTGAGGCACATTGTGTCTGTTGAAGGCATATTGGAAGATCCAAAGAAAATTTCGATGGTGAAAGGATGGAGAACAGTCCCCGAATGTGGCGAAGATTCGACGTTTCTTGGACTTGGCTAGTTAGTATCGAAGGTTCATTCCTCGATTTTATATTATTGTGGTACTGATGACTCATTTTATCATAAAGAATGAGCCGTTGGTATGACCTGAACAGCGTGGAAAGACATTTTCAAGAGTTAAAGGAAGAATTAGGAAGAATTAACGATAGCTTGTGTTTTGATTACTCCGAAAAGGGAGTGTCTCCTCGAATAGATGCGGATACATGTGATATAGGCAGGTGCAGCTTGATGCATGAGGGAAGACTTATGGCTTAGGCATTTATGCCGTTGTGGTCATATAGAGCGAGTTATCTTACTCAGCTTTGAAATTGGTGGTGGTAGTATATGCAATAAAGATGTGAAGATATTTCTTGTTGGGAAGCAGTTCAGTTTTGAACAGAGCAGAAGAGTTGATGGGCTTATTTCTTTTGTAATAGGAGCTTAGCCTGAGGCAACAGAGGTGACTCAAGTTCATTAGTAGCTTGGGTGCGGAAGTGAAATATCACCCGGGACAGCAATGAGGTGACGGGTGTTTTAATTGGACCAGAGGATTTTGGCTTTTAGTACGTCCTAGGAGTGGATGGTGTTAAAAGTCATTAGATCAAAATGATTTTATTTCAGTGGTAGAGGTCGACATGACCTTATATGTGGGCAGTTTATCAGTACAGTGTCTATTATACCGCTGACCAGTGAAACTTGAATCTAAAAATTTCTGTTTGTGACAGAGAATGCGTGGTCGAATTCTGGATGAGATTAATGAATGTGATGCGGATTGGTTAGTAGGCAGTAGGAAATTCTTGTTATTATCGTAAATTTGTTCTTGATGAGGATGGCTTGTGGTAGCGGGTGATGGAGAATGTTCCTTATGCACGGTATATTATCATTTTGGTGGCATGAAGATGAATCAAGATTTCAGGAGAATATTTTAGTAGTCCGGAACGAGGAAGAATATTAATTATGGGGTGAGCATGGATAAGCCTCTTTTGAGGTGTGTAGTTGACAAAAGAAAATAATTATGCAGATTAGCGGCGAAAGCCTATTGAAGTTAGAAATGGAAGATTTGGGTATTCTTGAAAGTATCCTTTATTCATGTAGTACGTCGTTTTAGAAACCGGGAAAAGTTAGACCTGGGGGTTTGTTGGCCTCTACAGAGTTTTAGAAAGAATTGAAATTGTGGTATATTGTTTGAAGCGTATTTTTGAGACATCGGGCATTCTTGTTTCTATGTCGAGAAAGTGTGAAGGATCTATCTTCAGTGTGGAGCCGTTGTAGATTGAAGTCCAGCTGGATGTGGCATTGGATGTAACAGATCTTATGAGGCCAGTGGTTATTATAGATCGATAGTGCGATCGACTAGACGACAAGGTGTACAGTTGTTACAGGGGCAATGAAGTTCTGATGCAGATAATGTCCCTGGAACCTTAGGAAATGGTGAGGAGGTAGTATTTTGACTTTGTTCGAGGAGTTATCTTAAATCCCGTAGCTCGAGGACGAGCTTCTTTTGAGGTGTGTAGAATGTAACACCTCGAATTTGTAAAATACCAGAAATGCCTGTTTTTATATCTTTTGAGTGGTGAAAATTATTTTAGATATATTTTGTTCTAAATATTGATATTGGTTTTGATAATTGTGTTGGATTGATGTAAATAATACATTGGAGTATGAGCTGAGTTTTGTGGAGAAATATTATTTACTTTATTTTATAATTTTGGAGGATTGTTATGAGATGATTTAATGTATTTTGTATTATTAGTATTATTAAAGTATAAAGTTGGTGTTTCTTTGAAATATTTTAGGGTATTGGGGGTTTAGTTGCTAAATAGCCTTTATTTAATTATTATATTATTAATATTTTTATAAACCCCCCCTTTCTCTCCTCCTTCCTTCTCCCTTTTTCTTTCTTCTCCATTCCGATCGAAACCAGAGAAGAGAGCCGAACCCATCGGCCTCTCTCTCTCCCGTCCGATTCCACCTCGTCTCTCCATGGATTTTCAATTAATTTGGAGGGATGGCTAATTGGAGGGTCCTCTACGTCGTGGCGGTGTCGGATTTTCGAAAGGATGTCGAAAAGGTATACCCTATTTTATTTATTCGTATGAAATTAAGTGTGGTTAGTTTTATTGAGTAGGATTATGATGGTAGAGAGATTTAGAGGTGTTGGAAGTGGAAGATTTGTGGAATTAGTGGATTGTTAGAGAAATTATAAGTTGTTAGTAATTTAGGGTTTTGGGTTTGTAAAATAGAGATATATATATATTAGAATTATCTCTTATATGGTGGTAAGAAGTGTAGTGAACCGTTAGAATAAAATGGGGAGTGAAGATTTTAGTATAAACTCGAATTATAGAATTTATGAAATCGGGTAGAAAACTCGATCCGAATAATTGTAGAAAATGCATACGAGGGGTGTAGAGTATTATGAAAGGATTAATATGAATTTAGGATGATTTTTATAGGCTTCCAGCTCAATTAAATTGAGTGAAAAGGATTGTAGGTGAAAAGTGCACACTGGGTATTCGGTGAAATGCCCGAGCGATATAGAGGTGAGAATTTGATGAATTCGGAGGTGTAGATGAGTCTCCTTATTGTTGTTAACCCTAATATGTGAGATTAGGGAAAAAGAGGATTAAAGAAATTAGAAAATATGAATTTTTCTTATTAGAAAGCCTCCGATCAATAAGGGAATGTTTGTATTGGGACCCGAATTCGAAATCCGTCGATGTAGCTTGGCTACTTAGGTCATTTGTAACTAGTGGGTGAAGACGGATTCGAATTTGGAGGTTCGTAGGTCGAGTTTTGAGTTTTAAGCTAATCGGTCCTATAATTTCCTACTTAGGTGGAAAAGTCGAACTTCGACTGGCTACAGGACAGACGTGGGACATCGTTTGCTCGATCCGTCAGGTGAGTATGTTGTATTTATAAATATTTTATACTGTGGCCGAATTTCGCGGCCTTTTGATATAGTTTGTGGAAGTTATGCCAAAAGTGAGTTTTTATTGAAAATACGGATTTTTAAGGGTCCAAGATGGGTTTTTGAGATATGTGGTGAAAGTGACTATTTTAAATATATAAAATCTATAGTATGGGTTATTGTGATGTGCTGAAGTATAATAACTAATTATATTAGATTGTTTATGCACATTTTTATCCAGTACTTGATTTGTGCATGTTTTGGGGCATATAGGCCCTTATAGGTAATTACAATTACAAGGAGCCTGGAGTATAAGCTAGTATGCTATAATTAGATATTATAAGATTTAATTAGGGGAAGTAAGTGGTTTTGGCCCCTTTTTCTGGGAAACCCGCACGTGTGGTGTGAAATTGTGATATATATATAGATGATTATGACGTGTGATGCAATGGTTGATGAAATTAATATTTGGGTAAAGGTTTACATTTTAATTATGTTCGAAGTGAATTAATAGGCAATAGCATGATATTACAATATGATGAATTATCTATTTTGATACTATTATGATATGGAATAACCTAATATGGTTCTTTTAATAATGTTATAACTTGGTGTGTGTTTATATGTGATCTAATGAAGTAGCAAATAGCACGGTACTCAGAATGGGGGATGTTATGGCAAATTAAATAATATGGTGCATTTATGATGTGTAATTCTACGACATGATGGTTTCTATGCTAAATGACATGATGTATGTATAAATGTGATACAATGGGATGATAACTAATATCGTGGACGCCGGATATGTATCAAATGGTAAGATAAAAGATAAGAGGGTAAGTGTTAAACCATGTGTTTTTAATTCATGTGATTAAAGTCAAGAATGTGGCAATTGTTTAATTAAAAAGCTGTGATGCTTTATGTTGATTTAGTAAGATGAAAAGATGAAACGGTTAATGTTAATAACAGATGGCTTTGTTGACCAGTACCTACAGCAATCCTGGGGGTTTGGGCTAGACCTCCTAATACCCAAGGACCGGCTTGGGGCACGAGGACCCAAACTATGTTTGGGGTAAGAGGATTTTATCGCCCAAGCTATCGGCTTGAGGCCCGGCTTTCCCTCGATGACAGCTGTCGCGAGGAAGTACCCAGTTTATCTGGGGTCAGTGGTTTTTCCCTCCTGGCTATCGGCTGGGAGGAAGTACCCAGTTTATCTGGGGTTAGTGGTTTTTCCCTCGATGACAGCCGTCGCGAGGAAGTACCCAGTTTACCTGGGGTCAGTGGCTTTTTTCCTCTTGGCTTCGGCCGGGAGGAAGTACCCAAGTTCTACTTGGGGTTAGTGGTTCCCTCGCTAGTTCGGCTAGGAGGAAGACGTAGCCTCGGACGAGTAAGACTCTGTGTGAGCATCGGGCCGCGTGTTTACTGGGCTGTCGGCTTTCAGTATGTTGGGATACTGTGGCTCACTGGTCGACAAACTAACAAAATAAATAAGTGTTAATAATAAATGTGAAAGTACAGAAAGTGTGAATTGTGTATGAGAAAGAAAGTGATTGTGAATAAAGTAAATGTGAAGGAAAACGAGTTATGAGTTAGTGTATGAAAAGAAGTGATAAATGTAGTACGTGGTTAATTTAAAATGATAATAATAAAAGAGATGTGTTACCATGAATAATACGAAGTAATTGTATTATGTGTGTGATCATTAAAGTAAAATACAGTATGATATGAGTTGTACCTTGGAATTGTGTCAAGGAACTACCTGCCCGCTATTTCTGTGGAAATTGTGGGAACTACCTGCCTTGGCATAATTCGCGCGGTGAGTTGGTATGATAGTGGTAATGATTAATGGAAATGAAGAATTAAATAAAGTAAAGATGATAAGTGATTGAAGTGAATTAATAACCAAGCTATCGGCTTGAGATGTGACGTGATATAACCCAAACTGTGTGTTCGAGGTGCAGTGATTATTACCCAAGCTATCGGCTATGGGATGTGATAAGTTGTGGCCCCAGATGGTGTTTGGGGTTTAAATGAAAATGATAATAAGACTTATTGCTTTTAAGAATGAGAATTTCTAAAGTGGAATAATGAGATGGGAATGAACTATAAAGCATGTTTTCGATGTAATGAATCTAAGCATTCTATTAATGATGTGTTAGTGATGTGATGATATGTGAGAGCTTTGCAATAAGCGATGAGATGTTATATTTGCATCATAAGACATGAATTGAATGTGGTATTATGAGAATAGAAGCATTTGTAAGAAGTGATACTTGATAGGGCATAATAAAATACATACCCGTATTATGAGATTGTTTATGAAAATGATTAATGCAGAAAGTATGTTGTGTTATGAGTTTGTATCCATATAAATGGTTGTTAAAGAAAGGTATAATAGCATCTTGTTAGTGATATTTATATAAGTAGCGAAATGCTAATATGATGATAATTTTGAAGAAACGAATATTCGGGTTAGGGGATTCAAATTGAAAAGTAATGGATTGTATGTGTATTCGTTCTATGCGGATGTAAAATAGGTATATATATATATATATATATATATATATATATATATATATATATATATATATACGAGGTTGATGTGAAGTCTATTATGAAATGTGGGAAGTTAGGGATGATTAAATAGTTGAATGCAGGATTGGCAAAGTATTTGGTATATCGTCATATTGATGATGTTGTTGTGCTCAGGATTCAGGTTTCAAAATCTTAACTTGGTATTTGTAAGTTTAAACTATTTTCTTTATACTATTTTGATTTGTTATTAGATTAATAATTATACTCACAACAGAAATGGCTAACCCCTTAGTATTTGGGGGGTTAGGGGAGTTTGAGGACTACCCTAGATCCCTCACTGTTGCAGGTTCTCGTCAGTGCAGAGGTGAGGCGTGGATGGGTAGGATAAATTTTTATATTAAAAATTTGTATTATTTAGTTATAGGAATAGTGAAATTTATGATTTAAATTGGATTATGGGTGTATAAGCATGTGTATGACAATAATGAGTATAGTGTGAGGTGGTGTGGTATGTTTGTGACCCATACCCACCTCGCTGTGGAGTACCGGGCTCTGTGGTAGGTTTTACAAGGATTTTTCTAAAAATTTACCTTGTTTTCCAAAGAAATTTATAGTTTTTAATTGATATTAGATAATCCGTTATGAGTTTGGCCCCCAGAGCATTATATTATATTGCCTGTGTGTATCTGCTCATTTTGCCCTGGGGAGCCCATGAAAATATTATGTTGATTGTGAGCTACGGAATTTTGAGCAGAATTCCGTAAGCTTTTTGTGTTTCGGGGCAAAATTTATAGGGGAGACTCTGTCAAAATTTTTCCTGAAATATAACTTTCTTAGTTTATGGTCAAAGTGATATAGAAATTGAAAGAATTGAATTTCGAGGTTTAGTTTTCAAAAAAAAAAAATTTTGGGGTGTTACAGGATACCACCAGATCAGGGTTAAAAGTGATGATATCCCCAAAACTGCGTTTAGAACTCACCATGGGCATTTTGAATTTGTGGTTATGTCGTTCGGTCTTACTAACGCACCTACCACCTTCCAAAATCTCATGAACACCATCTTCAATGAATACCTCCGACACTTTGTGCTTGTCTTCTTCGATGACATTTTAATTTACAGTCCTACGTGGGAGAGTCATTTGCAGCATCTAGTCCAAGTTCTAACAGTGCTAAGAGACAATCATTTACTTGCCAAAGCTAGTAAATGCAGCTTTGGTCGGACAACTGTAGGTTATTTGGGGCACACTATTAGTGAAAGGGGAATTGCAGTCGACTCCCATAAGATAAAAGCAGTAGAAGAATGGCCAGAGCCAAGTACTATCAAAGAATTGAGAGGATTTCTTGGTGTCACGGGATATTACCGCAGGTTTGTGAAGAACTATGGTAGCATTGCGGCACCTCTCACTCAACTCCTGAAGAAATTTGCTTTCAAGTGGTCGACGATAGTTACTCAAGCTTTTTGAAAGACTCAAGACTGCTCTGACCACAACACCAGTTTTGCAAGCTCCTAATTTTTCAAAGAAATTTGTATTGGAAATCGATGCTTCCAAGGAAGGCATAGGAGCAGTATTAATGCAAGACTCCCACCCCATTGCCTATATGAGTAAAGCTTTGAAAGGAAGGAACTTGACACTATCCACCTATGAAAAGGAAGAAATGGCAATCTTGCAAGAAATCAAATAGTGGCGATAGTATCTTTTGGGAAATGAATTTGTGATTCGCACAGACCAACTGAGCATTAAACACATCCTCGAGCAAAAGATCAACACAGAAATTCAAGAGATGGTTATGGAAATTGTTGGGATTCACGTTCACAGTTGAATATAAAAAAGGGATACTCAATTCTGCTGCAGATAGTCTCTCGCGAAGGAAAGGAGATTTAGATACTTGCTTTAAGATTTCAGTGGTCCTGCCTTATTGGATTAATGACATTTAAAACTTGGTGGTACAAGACCCTTATTTTCATCAACTGAAGGAAAGGCAATGGTTGGGGAAGCTAGACACTAATCATTATAAATTCTTGGGGGGACTGTGGTATTATAAAGGAAGGATTCTTATTAGTCCCACTGCTGATGTGAAGAAGCTGATCTTTCTAGATCACCATGCCTCAAACACTGGGGGACACTCTGGGTACCATAAAACCTTGCATCGGATCAAAAGAACATTCATTTGGGAAGGAATAACTAGAGATGTGAAGGTGGGAATCAGGGAATGTTTAGTTTGTCAATGAAATAAGCATGAGACTTTGTTGCCTGCGGGGTTGCTAAATCCTCTTCCAATCCCTGAACAAATTTGGGAAGATATCACCATGGACTTCATCGAAGGATTACCTAAGAGCGTGGGAAAAAATGCCATATTAGTAGTAGTGGATCGCTTGACAAAGTATGCCCATTTTATTGGCATCTCACATCCCTACACTGTGGAGTCAATAGTGCAAAGCTTCGTGGATCAAGTGTATCGTCTCCATGGCATGCCACGTAGTATAGTGAGTGATACAGACCCCATATTCATGAGTAAGTTTTGGAAAGAATTCTTCTCTCTCCGGCAATGCAAGCTACGACATTCAACCGCATATCACCCACAGAGTGATGAGCAAACAGAAATTGTAAACAATGCCTTGGAGCTTTATCTGTGGAGTTTGAGTGGACAGAAACCTAAAGAGTGGAGTAAGTTCTTGGGGTGAGCGGAGTTCTAGTACAATACGAATTGGCATGTATCGACAGGCATCACTCCATTTGAGGGAGTCTATGGACAACCACCTCTGACATTGCTGCGCTATGTGCAAGGAACAGCAGTGGTACAAACAGTAGAAGATGGATTATTATCAAGGGATGAGGTGTTGAAGTTATTGAGAGATAATTTGACAGTTGCTCAACAGCGGATGAAAATGTTTGCGAATAAGAGGAGGACAGAGAGGGAATTTGCAGTAGGAGATAATGTGTTTTTGAAGCTGCAACCATACAAGCAGGTGACCATACGAGGATCTACACTACAAAAACTCTACCCCAAATGTTTTGGTCCTTACCGCATAACAGAAAGGATAGGCGCAGTAGCTTATCGTTTGGAATTACCTCCGAATGCCTCAATCCATCCTATCTTCCATGTTTCCAAACTCAAGCGTTTTCATGGGAACCATCTACCAGATTTCTCGCATGAGTTGCCACAATGGTGGGTTCCTACGAATGAAGAAGATGAGCCAGAGCAGGTTTTGGGACGGCGAATGTTCAAAAAGAACAACAGGGTTGGCATCAAACTGTTGATCAAATGGAAGAATACAGCTACAGAGAATGCTTTGTGGGCGGATATCGATGACTTCCGTGTTAGATTCCCTACCTTCGAGCTTGGGGCAAGCTCGCTGTAAAATGGGAGGAGTTTTTAGGGACGTCGACAGAGTATTTCCGATCACTGGAGCCACCATGCATAAGAGGGATACCTGCGAAGTATCTTCCATTAATTGGTTCTGTAGTATCAGAGTTTATTAGCTTGTATCTGTCTTTTACGTGCGATACGCACTCTTGTATTTGAATGGGAAAAAGGGCGCTTGTAATTGAAGGGGTAAAGGGAGGGAAGTGGTTTAAGTGCGCTATGCACGTGCTCTCTGGTTTTTTCCTGTAGCAAAACCGCTCTAACCTCCTCTACCTATATGAGCTGTATATTTCCTTGCAGAAATTATCAATAAAAATCATTTTCATTCTTCCCCCAATTCTCTTCGTCTTCAACCCTAGCTTCCTCGCTCTCAACAATGACCCGATCCCGATCCAACCGTAACCCAAACCCTGACAAAATCCCTGATCAATCTAACTCGTAAGGTCCTTAACCATAGAAAGCCTTAACATCTGCCTATATATATGGCCCCAAAACTAAACCATATCAAATAGAACCCGAATATAAGTTTTTATACTACCCAAATTCGAGACCATTAATTTTGATTCAGCAGGGACAGTCGAGCATCCATAACGGGCAGTTGATAGTTGCATGTCTAGTTGCTTGTTTGAAAACAAAGGCATATCTTAACATAAAATGCAATGATGACAAAACATTCACTTATATGTTCTAGCCAGTGAACCATGAACTAATTGTTGATATGATGGATCACCAAATTACAGTTCTCCTAAACTCAGCACACATGACAGAGTTATTACCAATTATGTTTTTTTTGATAACGAGGATAGAATCTAGCGATTCCAGCCCAATATATATGTTGCCGCTAAATTTGGTGTGGGGGCAAACAGATGAATTTGTGGATTCTTAGGGAAACTGAATAGTAAACCTGTATACCTGTTCCTTTGGGCTTCGATCGTCGCTCCCGCCGTACACCTGCAAAAAGTGCGAGACACTGGGGTTGTTCCCGGCGATGCACCCTCCGACGCTCAAGTCAGTAATCTAGGAAGACTATGAATGAGCGCAAAAACTGGTGAAAGATTGATTACCTCTTAATGGAGATGGATGGGGGGTATTTATAGGCGTCTTAGAGAACAATTTAGGAATGTAATCCCCGTGGTCTGATATAGAATAATCTCCTTGTAAACAGATTAGGAATGTAATCTGATAAGGTATATTCCTATAATCAGATAAGGAATTTAATCCCCAAATCCCAGTGAAAAGATTGACATACATCAGGACCGTTGATCAAGATTGATCAGGGATCCTGACTTTATCTTGCTGGGTTAGGTGAGCAGCGGGTTAGAACCCGCACCCTCTTGTTAGTGGATCTATTCGTGGGTTATTGGGTTCCTGGGGAGAAGATCCAATACCCCTTTTTGGATCCTTTTGTAGAGAAATTACCGTTTTACCCTCGGGCTTCAAGACACGTACCTGATTTGGACGGCTCCGATTAAACCCCATTTTTAGCCATATCACGAGCCCCCCACTCCTAAAGACTGAGTGTAATCAGACTTTAAGGAGTAGTCTAACTGTTTTAGTGGCTAGTGGAGTTGGATCGGAGTCCAAATGTGGGATCTTGAATCTAGAAAAGGGGGCAGTGAGATAATCCCTTATGATCGGGCGGCGTTCTTGTGTGAACATCTTCTTAGCTTTGTAATCTCTCGGTGAACGGCACAGTCGCTTCCCTCTTTTGAGGGTCGCGTCTTCCCGGCGTCACGACTCCGATCCCTCCCAGAGCTCGGCGACCAGGACGCCGAGGTCGGAGATCGGTTCGGTGATTTTTTCCGACGGGAAGAGGGACCTCGGCGTGGTCGCGAGTCTGGAAAGAGGGCTCGTCGAAGTCCGAGGGCCAGATCTCCCTCGTACGGGGGGTCGGAACCAAGGGCGTTTGGCGGTCAATGCCGACCTTAGGCTTATAACACGATCGGCGGCTAGAATGCTCGGCAGCTGGTGCCAAGGCTCGAGACTTGGGAGTTTTTGGAGATTTTGACTGCCGAACTCAAGCCCGTAATACGGTCGGTGGCAGGAACGTTCGGAGCTGGTGCCGAGGCTTCAGACTTAGAGATTTTTTGGAAATCTTGTCTGCCGAACTCAAGCCCGTAATACGGTCGGTGGCAGGAACGCTCGGAGCGGATGCCGAACTTACGCCCATAATACGGTCGGTGTCAAGAACGCTCGGAGCTGTTGCCGAGGCTTCAGACTTGGAAATTTTTTGGAGATCCTGACTGCCGAGCTCACGCCCGTAATACGGTCGGTGGCAGGAATGCTCGGAGCGGGTGCCGAACTCACGCCCGTAATACGGTCGGTGTCAGGAACGCTCGGAGCTGGTGCCGAGGCTTCAGACTTAGAGATTTTTTGGAGATCCTGACTGCCGAGCTCACACCCGTAATACGGTCGGTGGCAGGAACGCTCGGAGCGGGTGCCGAACTTACGCCCGTAATACAGTCGGTGTCAAGAACGCTCGGAGCTGTTGCCGAGGCTTCAGACTTGGAAATTTTTTGGAGATCCTGACTGCCGAGCTCACGCCCGTAATACGGTCGGTGGCAGGAACGCTCGGAGCGGGTGCCGAGGCTTCAGACTTAGAGATTTTTTGGAAATCTTGTCTGCCGAACTCAAGCCCGTAATACGGTCGGTGGCAGGAACGCTCGGAGCGGATGCCGAACTTACGCCCGTAATACGGTCGGTGTCAAGAACGCTCGGAGCTGTTGCCGAGGCTTCAGACTTGGAAATTTTTTGGAGATCTCGACTGCCGAGCTCACGCCCGTAATACGATCGGTGGCAGGAATGCTCGGAGCGGGTGCCGAACTCACACCCGTAATACGGTCGGTGTCAGGAACGCTCGGAGCTGGTGCCGAGGCTTCAGACTTAGAGATTTTTTGGAAGTCTTGTCTGCCGAACTCAAGCCCGTAATACGGTCGGTGGCAGGAACGCTCGGAGCTGGTGCCGAGGCTTCAGACTTAGAGATTTTTTGGAAGTCTTGTCTACCGAACTCACGCCCGTAATACGGTCGGTGGCAGGAACGCTCGGAGCTGGTGCCGAGGCTTGAGCCTTAGAGATTTCTACAAAGCAGAGGAAGTTGAAAGAGTTTTTGCTCTTCTCGAAAAAGTTCTTGGAGTCCGCCGAACTCACGCCCGTGAGACGGTCGGTGTCAAGAATGCTCGGCATTTGGTGCCGAGGCTTGAGATTCGACGGTTCCGACGAATGTGACGGCGCCTGGGTTTCTGACAGACGTGACGTTCATTAATGCTGCGTCCCCTGGGCTTCCGCTGACGTGACTGTCATTAATGAGCCGTTCAGTCCAGGCGTGGCAACCAACGCGACGATTGGAGTCGCCTTTTGTCATTTTGTGGAGGTGGGCCTGTGGTAAAAGCCCATTATCCTCGATTGACGCACTGGCTCTTTATAAAACCCCCACCCCCCTTCATTTTTCACCTTTCAACTCTTCACTCTGTTGTTTTTGTTTGAGATTGCTAGAGCTCCCGGTGATCGCTGACCTTTTTCCGGCAAGCTTTCCGACGACATCTTCGTTAAGGTAACTTATATTTTTAGTTTCTAAACATGTCCGTCTCCGTCTCCTCTTCTTCATCCGAGCCCTCCCTTGAAGTCACCGAAGCTCCGACTTCCAGCCGACCTCATACAAGCAAGAAGGTGTTCGGCGAGGATTCTATCGTGGTGGAGCCGAAGCGCATGCCGGAGTTCGGCAGACTACCAGGGCCGCTGACTGGGCTTCACAGAGTTCGGGAACTTCCGGAGGAGGACGCCGAACGCATTGTGTACGGGAGGGCCCGGTCATTCGAGGAGAATCCGGCGAGGGAGATGACAGAGGCTGACGAGACAGTGTCGATCCTTCGCGAAGAGGACTTGGGAGTGATCCGGGACTGCTTTCAGATCCCGAAAGAGTACGAGCTTATATTGCCGGGTCCTGGCATTAGGGCCAACTCGCCGCTGCCGGTGACCGTGTGTTGCTGGCCGGTCGACGCCTTCATAGCCGGGGCTCGGCTGCCTCTCCATCCGTTCGCGGTTGCTGTATTAAGATGGGTTGGGATCAGCCCCATCCAACTTATGCCGAACGCATGGAGAGTGATAAACGGCTTCGTACTTCACTGCCAAGCCGCAGGGATTCAGCCGGAGCTGAACGTGCTTCGGACCATCTACCAGCCACATCAGGGGAACAGGTCGGCGTACCGGTACTATTTGACTCCGAGGCACGGAGGTCGGCTCGTCGTGTGCCCTGATTCCATCAAGTACTGGCGCGAGAAGTACCTTCTGGTACGTAGTCCGGAGGCCTGGCCTATTCCCGTTAGCTGGGTGGAGGGTCTGCCGAAGAAGGTGAAGGCGCTACCGACACTTCGGCCCGAAGAGGAGGAGGCTGTGCGGGTACTCCTGGGTCGGCCAAAGCTTGACTGGAAGGATCTGACCGAGGACGTCCTGTTCAGGGGAGGGCTCGTTCATGCCGATCCCAGTACGCGGCTTCCTTTATTTATTATCGTTGCTTTACTTCTTGCGCTTCATTCTTCGTGGTTTGTTCCGAACTAATCAACTTGTCTTATGGTGCAGAGTCTATGGATTATCAGGCAGTGTTGGCGCTGAGGGCAGGCCTCGCCAACAAGGCGCCGAAGAAGAGGAAGAGGGTGGTCTCCAAGCTGTCCGCCGCAAAGGCCCCGAAGGTCACCGAGGTGGCCGAAGAGGTAGAGATCCTGGAGAGCCCCGTTGCTGAGGGCGGCGTCGCCTCGTCGTCGACCAGGGTCGGTGAATTTCCCATCGCCGCTGCCCTCACTATGGCGACGCCGCCGCTGACGAAGGCGGCCGAGGAGCTTCTGACCGAGGCTCACAAAAGGATCCACGTCCCGGACTGGCAGGTTCGGAAACACGACGGGTTCCTCGGCAATTCTTTGGCGAGTATGGAGGCCATCAAGCACCTCGCCACGCCGAAGGATCGGGCGGCCATGGAGGCCGGACGGGAGGGAGACGACGTTATCGAGATAGCGCGCTCGGCGGTGTCGGTGAGTGTTGGATCTATCCCCCCCTTTTTATGCCGAGCTTCTTAAGTTATAATTTTTATGAATTCCTTGCCTTCTGATCGTAGATCGTCGTCCACTTCGGGCACCTCACCGAGAGGCTGGCGGCCCAGGAGAAGGAGATGAAGAAGGAGAACGACCAGGCTCGGAGGGAGAAGGTCCAGATTAAGAACGAGCTCGACAAGCACGAGCTGAACTTCGAGGCGAAGTCGGCGAGGGTAGCCTACCTCGAGGACAGGGTCAAGACGCTGGAGGACCAACTTCTTCAGCAGAAGGAGGACTCGGCCAGGCAGTTGGCGGATGCGGCCGAGGCCAAAGCGGCGGCGGTGAAGCAGGCGGAGGATGCGACCATGGAGAAGGCGCAAAGCTACCTCGCCCAAAATATGGCCAAGGCCTTCGCCGACGCTATCGCCCGGGTGACGGAGGCCTACCCCAACGTGGACTGCTCGGGTTGGAGGCTGTTCCCGGGGCACGTTGAAGGCTTCGACCCCGAATCGGAGGGGGAAGAAGAAGAAGAGGAGGAGAGGGGCGACGACGAGCCTTTGGTCGATCCCCCCGTCGGAGCTCAGGGGTCGGTGGTTACCCCCTTGGCGACGGCGGCCCCTTCGGAAGTGGCGTCCCCGACCCCCACTCGCCGCCCCGGGAAAGAGGTCGAGCCCTGACTTCGTTTTGTTGTTTCTTCTCCTTCTTTTTTTTTTTTTTTTGCTTTTGACGTGTAATGCCTAATAGCGGACTGGCCACCGCTACCTTTTTGAAATGAATGAAAAACATAACTTTTTGGGCTCAATTTAGTGTCTTTGTCCGTTGATTGTTGAGTGCTCGAGCATTTGTTTGAAAGAAAACCCCGAAGTCTGGGACTTAGACAATGCCTGAATTTTTGTTGCTTGCTTGCGTTTCTTTTCAGCTCGTTGTGGTAGCCCAAGGGGTCGAGCGTACAGGGTCGGATGACAAGGTTCGCGCCGAGGCGGGCCTCGGGGCAACGAGGCTAAGTCTGGCGAAGTGTAGAGAGCGACTTTACGAAGTCGAGCTGGGACTGCACCGAGCCGAAAGCGAGCGAAGCCAGCTTCAGCTCATCTTAGGGCAGCGGGACAACGACATTCGGCGTCTGGAAGGCAGGATTGCCGAGATGACCCCCTCGGGTAAGGACGAGGGTTCGCCGGCAGCCTTTACCAGCAGTCTTCGGACTAAGTGCTTTCGCCACACATTGTCAAAGGTAACGGCGGAGAGGGACAATCTGCTTTCGGAGATTCAGCATTTGCAAACTGTGGAGACTGAGCTTCGGGCAGAAGGAGAGGAGCTGACGACTAAGGTGGTCAAGCTTACAGCTGAACGGGATGAATTGGCGGCCGAAGTCGATGTGTTGAAGAGAGCCACTGTTGATAGGAGCATTGAAGTTACTCATCTTCGTCATCTCATCGCGAGCCACGTAGGCGTTCCGAGCTCAGCAGTACCGACCTGCTTCGAGGTCGAGGCGCAAGATGGCTCATTGAGGGGTCGGATCTCCGAACTGGAAGCAGAGGTAGCTCGCCTCAAACCGCGTTCGGGGCCAATTAATGTGAGGAGCACTTCATGTACCCGAGCGGAGAGCGAGCGTGGCATCACTTTTTACGAGATGGCGACCCGTGTGGGCCTCGGTCATCCGAGCCCGGGGGACGCGCAGAGTTCCGTGGCCATTTCGTCGAGCGGCGCATCCGTCGGCATGGCTGCCAGAAGCAGTGCCGAGGACACGTCCCAACTTGCTGGCCTGGGATCGGGTTCCGGAGGCAAACGCCGTCGACCTCAAGTGTCCTTGAAGAGGAGCATCCCTGCGTCTCGGAGGCGTTGATGGCTCCGAGTTCAGTGTCTTGTAGTTTTTGCTTTTCAGCTCCTTGTAATCTTTAGTACCTTGTAATCTTGATGTATGTAAGGGTTGCTTTTAATAAAATTGGAATCGATTTAATCGTCGCCGTATCGTTGTTGCCCAATTTTTGCTTTAGTCGTGGAGTCGTGGAACCGAGGTTTGAGACTTGGCGTTTTTGACTGGTCTTGACCGCCGAACTTAAGCCCGTAATACGGTCGGTGGCAGGAATGCTCGGAGCCGGTGCCGAACTCACGCCCGTAATACGGTCGGTGTCAAGAACGCTCGGCAGCTTGTGCCGAGGCTTGAGACTCAGAAATTTTTGGAGATCTTGACTGCCGAACTCAAGCCCGTAATACGGTCGGTGGCAGGAACGCTCGGAGCTGGTGCCGAACTCACGCCCGTAATACGGTCGGTGGGAAGAATGCTCGGCAACCAAGTGTTGGAGTCCGAACCTTTCAACGGCTGCGGGAGCAATTCCGAATTGCGAAGTACTTCTTGTTTGCTTAGGAGCGAACTTGCAAAGTAGAATCGAGCCAAGTGTTGGATTCCGGAACCATTGTTAATTCAGGGGGCGTAGGAGCAATTCCGAATGGCGAATCACTTTTAGCTCGCTTAGTAGCGAACTTGCGAAGTGGAATCGAACCAAGTGTTGGACTCCGTACCATTCAACGGCTGTGGGAGCAATTCCGAATGGCGAACTACTTCTTGTTCGCTTAGGAGCGAACTTGCAAAGTAGAATCGAGCCAAGTGTTGTACTCCGGAACCATTGTTAATTCAGGGGGCGTAGGAGCAATTCCAAATGGCGAATCACTTCTAGCTCGCTTAGTAGCGAACTTGCGAAGCGGAATCGAACCAAGTGTTGGACTCCGTACCATTCAACGGTTGTGGGAGCAATTCCGAATGGCGAACTACTTCTTGTTCGCTTAGGAGCGAACTTGCAAGTAGAATCGAGCCAAGTGTTGGACTCCGGAACCATTGTTAATTCAGGAGGCGTAGGAGCAATTCCGAATGGCGAATCACTTCTAGCTCGCTTAGTAGCGAACTTGCGAAGTGGAATCGAACCAAGTGTTGGACTCCGTACCATTCAACGGCTGTGGGAGCAATTCCGAATGGCGAACTACTTCTTGTTCGCTTAGGAAGGAACTTGCAAAGTAGAATCGAGCCAAGTGTTGGACTCCGGAACCATTGTTAATTCAGGGGGCGTAGGAGCAATTCCGAATGGCGAATCACTTCTAGCTCGCTTAGTAGCGGACTTGCGAAGTGGAATCGAACCAAGTGTTGGACTCCGTACCATTCAACGGCTGTGGGAGCAATTCCGAATGGCGAACTACTTCTTGTTCGCTTAGGAGCGAACTTGCAAAGTAGAATCGAGCAAAGTGTTGGACTCCGGAACCATTGTTGGATTAAAGAGTTAGAAGTAGAGAGATGTGATAGTAGTGGAAACATGAAACACTTTATTTATTAATATCTAATGATCGGCTGCTTCTAAAGTTGCTAGCCGTTATTACAATGAAGAAATAAAGAGGAAAATCACTACTAGTAAAAGGAAGGGGATGGTTCGACATCTCGAGCTACTCAGAGAGGCGTAGGTGCCTTCTCTTGGTATTTCAAAAGATGGTCGGCATTCCAAGTCCTGGGAATTTCTCTGCCTTCGAGATCTTCTAGCTTGTACGCGCCGGGGCGGATCACTTTTGAGATTTTGTACGGTCCCTCCTTATTCGGGGCCAGTTTGCTTTTCTGTCCGGGGAACGAGATGGCCAATTTTCGGAGGACGAGATCCCCTTCTTTGAGATCCGTTGGGCGGACCCTCTTGTTGTATGCTAGCTCGATCCTTCTTCGGTAAGCTTGTTGGCGTATGGCCGCTCTCTCTCTGATTTCATCTATCAGATCTAATCTTGCTCTGAGTTCTCTAGCGTTCTGCTCTACTTCATAAGCTGTCAGACGAGGAGAGGGTATCCCGACTTCCAGGGGGATGATGGCCTCGGCCCCATAGGTGAGATTAAATGGGCTCTCACCTGTTGGGGTCCGCTTGGTGGTACGGTGATTCCAGAGCACATTCGGCAGCTGATCGACCCACAGTCCTTTGGAACACTTGTCTAATCTCTTCTTGATGCCTGAAAGGATCTGTCGGTTGGCATTCTCGGCCTGGCCATTCGACTGAGGATGGGAGACGGAGGAGAATCGGTGTTGTATGGAGAGGTCTTCACACAGAGCTCGGAAGGCGGCTCCAGTAAACTGAGTCCCATTATCCGTGACTATGACTCGGGGAACGCCGAACCGGCAAATCACATTTTTCCAGAAGAATTGAACGACCCTATGCTCGGTGATTGTAGCCAAGGGCTCGGCTTCTATCCATTTAGAGAAGTAGTCGACCGCCACGACTAGGAATTTTAGCTGTCCGGGGGCTGGTGGAAACGGCCCTAATAAATCCATCCCCCACATAGCGAAGGGGATCGGACTTGATAGGGAGGCGAGCGGTGTTTGTGGGAGGCATCGGATGTCGGAATACTTTTGACAGGAGCTGCATTGCCGAACGTGTCGTTCGGCGTCCCGTAGGAGAGTGGGCCAGTAATACCCGTAGTTCAACACTTTGCGCGCCAGGGCTCTGGAGCCAGAATGGGCCCCGCCGATGCCCTCGTAGAGCTCTTGCAGGGCATAGTCAGCTTGCCTGGGGGAAAGGCACCTTAGGTAAGGTCGACCATCCACCTGGGTGAAGGAGCGTCTATATAAGATGCCTTCGATTAAAGTAAAATGCTCGGCTCGGGTCCTGACACTTCGTGCTTCCCTCGGATCTTCAGGGAGGAGTCCGTCCTTTAAGAATTCAACAATGGGCTTCATCCAGTTGTCTTCGAGGAGGACGGGCAATGTCTCAACGGAGTCTGGTGCTTCGCCCTCTATGCTCGGCTTCAGGAGGACTTCTATCAATACGGTCTGTTCCAGACCTTGAAGGGAAGAGGAGGCTAACTTGGATAAGGCGTCGGCCTGAGCATTTTCTTCTCGGGGAATCCTTTGGATGACGGCCTCTTCGAATAGTGTCATGAGACTCTTTACTTTGGCTAGGTATTTAGCCATTCTGTCATCGCGGGCTTCATACTCGCCGAGGACCTGGTTGACTACCAACTGTGAGTCGCTGAAGATCTGTAGCCGTTGCGCCCCAGCATTTCGGGCCATTCGAAATCCGGCTATTAGTGCTTCGTATTCGGCCTCGTTGTTCGAGGCTTTGAAATTTATACGGAGGGAGTATTGGAGGATGAAGTCATCTGGGCCTGCCAGGATGACTCCTGCCCCGCTTCCCTCGTTACAAGAGGACCCGTCGACATAGACCGACCAGACGGGGGGTCCCCTCGCTGCTTGACTAGACTCGGGGATTGTAGTCTCAACTATGAATTCGGCCAGTGCCTGTGCCTTGATTGCGGTCCGAGGCTGATAAGTTATATCGTGTTGGCTCAGCTCGATCGACCACTTCATGAGGCGACCGGAAGTCTCGGGTTTGTGAAGGACCTGTTTCAGCGGCTGGTCGGTAAGGACGACCACCGAATGGGACTGAAAGTAGGGTCGAAGCTTTCTCGCGGCGATTACCAGGGCATAAGCCATTTTCTCAATCTTCGGGTACCGGAGCTCGGCGTCCCGAAGCACCTTGCTGACGTAGTAAATGGGCTTCTGAGCCCTTTCTTCTTCTCTGACTAAGACCGCACTAAGTGTCTGTTCGGAAGCTGCCAAGTAGAGGTAGAGCGGTTCGCCAGGTATTGGTTTGCTGAGAAGAGGTGGATTGACGAGGTAGGCTTTAAGCTGGTCGAAGGAGTCTTGTTGCTGCTGCCCCCACTCGAATCCTCTAGCCCCCCTGAGGGCTTTGAAGAACGGGAGGCATTTCTCCCCGGACTTCGACAAAAAGCGCCCTATGGCGGCTAGGCGACCAGTCAGCCTCTGAACTTCTTTGACATTTCTAGGAGGGGCCATGTCCAGTATGGCCTTGATTTTCTCCGGATTTGCCTCTATTCCTCGTTGGCTAACCATGAAGCCGAGGAACTTGCCTGATGAGACGCCGAACGCACACTTGTTCGGATTGAGTCTCATATTGTGCTTTCTTAAAACATCAAATGCTTCTTGGAGGTCGGCCACATGATCAACACCTCGGATGCTTTTCACAAGCATGTCATCGACGTACACTTCCATGTTCCTACCGATCTGAGCCTGAAAAACTTTGTTGACGAGGCGCTGGTATGTTGCCTCTGCATTCTTTAGGCCGAACGGCATGACTCTGTAGCAATAGAGGCCTTGGTCTGTCACAAAAGATGTCTTCGGAATATCCGGGGGGAACATCCTTATCTGATTGTAACCCGAGAAAGCGTCCATGAAGCTGAGGAGCTCATGTCCCGAGGTTGCGTCAATCAGAGTGTCGATGCTCGGCAGAGGGAAGGGATCTTTGGGGCAGGCCTTGTTGAGGTCCGTGAAATCAATACAAATTCTCCATGTCCCGTTGGACTTCTTCACCATTACTACGTTTGACAACCACTCAGGATAATTTACCTCCTGTATGAATCGGGCCTTCAGCAATTTATCTACCTCTTCTTTGATAGCGAGCTGACGCTCGGGGGCGAACTTGCGCCTCTTCTGCTGAACCGGTTTGGACCCCAGATCAACGCTGAGCCGGTGGACCAAGGGTTCTTCGGAGATACCAGGCATGTCTGCAGCTGACCATGCGAAGAGGTCTTGGTTGGCTCGGATGCATTTTACAATATCTGAGTATAGGGCGGACGGGAGGGTCTTGCTAACGAAGAACTTGTGGGCCGGCTCTTGCTCGGAGAAGAGCACTTCTTCCAATTCGTCCACCGGCTCGGAAGTCGGCCGGGCTGCATCTTGGGGAATTTCTAGTGTCTCTAAAGAGAGGACGGGTCCAAGGGTAGAGGTCATATAACACTTGCGGGCCTGCTCCTGATTGCCCCTTACTTCTCCTACTCCGGCCCGAGTAGGGAACTTCATTTTGAGATGATAGGCAGAAGGGACTGCTTCGAGGGCGGCTAGACCGGGCCGACCCAGAATGACATTGTAGGCTGCTGGGACATCTACGACCATAAAATCCATCGACTCCGTGCGGGTGGTAGGAGTTTTGCCCGCTGTGACATCGAGGGTAATCACCCCTTCAATAGTCACCGGCACTCCTGTGAACCCATGGAGCGTGTAGCCGGCGGGCTTGAGTCGGTCCCGTGAGAGCTTCAGGCCCTTAAAGGCGTCGAGGAAAAGAATATTGACGGAACTGCCGTTATCCACTAAGATCCTTTCGACTTTGAAATTGGCCATGTGAAGACTGATGACGAGTGCGTCACAATGAGGGGTGCGGACACCCTCGAGATCTTCATCAGAGAAGGTGACGGGCACTCCAAGGCCTTTGGGGGGAGGTGTGGTTCGGACCGAGTTGACTTCTCGTATAAAAGCTTTCCGAGAGGAGTTCGAGGAGCCCCCATTGGACCCCCATGGATGAGGTGGAGGACTCGCTCTTCCTCGAAGTCTGGCGTCTCTTCTCGCTCCGGGCGCTTGTTAGCCCCCCGAGGCTGGGGAGGAAGTTCTGCTCGGTCCTTTTTTACAAACTTCGTCAGCTGCCCTCTCTGGATAAGGGCTTCGATCTCGTTTCTCAGAGCACGGCAGTCGTTGGTGTCATGCCCATGGTCCCGGTGATAGCGGCACCATTTCTCTTTATCTCTTCTTTTGGCAGGGGTGTTCATCTTTGGAGCTGGAGGCAAGACCCCTTCTTTTTCGACTTCCATGAAGATGGCGGAGATGTTAGTGGTGAGGGGAGTGAACTTCTCGAATCTAGGGGGAGGTCGGCGCTGGCCAGCATTATCCTTCTGGAGCTTCTTTGCTCCTTCTTCTTCCGTTCCCTTCCTTTTAAACCCGGAGGCAGTCCCTTCCCAGTTGGGTTGTTGCTCGGCCTCTTCAGCTCGGATGTACTTTTCAGTGCGGAGGAGAAGGTCAGAAAAGTCATGTGGTGGTTTCTTGGCGAGGGAGGAGCGGAGGTTGGAATTGAGGACATTGGACTGGAATGCTACCGTCGCGACCGACTGGTCAAGGGATGCTATGGATCTAGCCTCGGCCGTGAATCTTTTCACGTAGTCTCTTAATTTTTCCCCCTTCTTCTGGTGGAGGTGTAATAGGGAGATGCTGGTCTTCTCAGCCCTTCGACTACTAACAAAATGGGTGATGAACAGGGTCTCAAACTGCTCGAAGGAAAATATTGAGGCTGGGGCAAGACGAGAGTACCATTCTCGAGCTGGTCCTTTTAGAGTTGCGGGGAAAGTTTTGCAGAGGAGGGCATCGGAGGCTTGATGGAGGAGCATCAAGGTTTTAAAGCTTTCGATGTGATCAACTGGATCGGTCTCCCCGGTGTAACTCTCGAACTGGGGAGGTTTGAAACCGAACGGCACAGGGGCATCCACTATGGTCCGGGAGAATGGGGGTCGGCTAGGACGTAGGGTCCTCCCCCTGAGCTCCTCTTCTCGGTTTATCTGACCCAGGAGCTTTTCCACCTCGTTAAGGCGGCGGTTCATGGTGTCATCCCTCCGACGGTAATCTGCCGAGCCACGGGACTCGTCTTCGTATGAGGGGGAGCGAGGGCTGCGCCGATGGTAGCTTCAAGAACGGCGAGGACTTGGGGTACGCCGGGAGTTGGTAGGAGCGGGTCGAGGAGAGGGAGACCATCGGCGAGGGCTTCGGACCGGAGGAGGGAACGGGAGCTTCGGCTCAATAGGATTCTGACGGAGGTTGAGAGCCTGCAGGACGGTCGCTTGGAACTGCTGGAACTCGGCACGGGTGATTGGTGCCTCATTGTTCCTGGGCTGTTGCCGACCCACAGGAGAGTGCCTTCTTCGGTAATGATCGGGGGACTCCTTTCTCCCTCTTCGGATGGGGGACCTCCTGTACTCTCGGCGACGAGGAGATCGCTCATGCTGGCGGGAGGCTTCCTCTCGAGCCCGCTTTTCATCCAGATGACGACGGAGGTCATCATCTTTCGGACGTTTGGGGACGGCATTGTGGCGACCAGAGGCTCGGGGATGATGGGAGGCCATAGAATCAGTGGAGGCATTGTGGACGGAGAGGTTCTCTTGGTGAAGAGGCTGTTTCTGAGGGTTAGGACCCTTTGGATCAGGAGGGGGAAGGTTCTGTTGGAGCGGCTCTTCCGTGGTAGGGGGAAGCTGACCTTGTTGCTGAGCGGGATCAGGAAGGACCTCTTGCTGGTCAGGGTTGGGTACTCGATTAGACCCCCTTGACCTAACTTTGCGAGGCGGCATGGCTGGAGAAGACCTGTTTTCGGGGAAGAGGAGAGGTTTCTATTCGTTAGTTTCCCACAGACAGCGCCAATCTGTTGCCGCTAAATTTGGTGTGGGGGCAAACAGATGAATTTGTGGATTCTTAGGGAAACTGAATAGTAAACCTGTATACCTGTTCCTTTGGGCTTCGATCGTCGCTCCCGCCGTACACCTGCAAAAAGTGCGAGACACCGGGGTTGTTCCCGGCGACGCACCCTCCGACGCTCAAGTCAGTAATCTAGGAAGACTATGAATGAGCACAAAAACTGGTGAAAGATTGATTACCTCTTAATGGAGATGGATGGGGGGTATTTATAGGCGTCTTAGAGAACAATTTAGGAATGTAATCCCCGTGGTCTGATATAGAATAATCTCCTTGTAAACAGATTAGGAATGTAATCTGATAAGGTATATTCCTATAATCAGATAAGGAATTTAATCCCCAAATCCCAGTGAAAAGATTGACATACATCAGGACCGTTGATCAAGATTGATCAGGGATCCTGACTTTATCTTGCTGGGTTAGGTGAGCAGCGGGTTAGAACCCGCACCCTCTTGTTAGTGGATCCATTCGTGGGTTATTGGGTTCCTGGGGAGAAGATCCAATACCCCTTTTTGGATCCTTTTGTAGAGAAATTACCGTTTTACCCTCGAGCTTCAAGACCCGTACCTGATTTGGACGGCTCCGATTAAACCCTAATTTTAGCCATATCAATATATATAAAAAAGAGAACAGCTAAGTACAATTTTACCAAAAGTAAAATTGTAAGCAAACAAAAACACCACAATTTACACAACAGCAATTGAGTAAATTGCCTAGGGCTAAAAGCAAAAAAACAAAGAGCCAAAGATCGAAAGCAGCAAGAGAGGAGGCTGGTCCAAAGGACAACAACGCGAACATCGTCGACCGCTCAAAACCACTGGCCGAAAAACACCAGCACTGCACGATCCACAATGCTGGGGAGCCCCAAACGACCCAGAGCCACTCCAAAGGCAAAAATCGCAAAAGACTGAGCAGCAACCAAACCATCAAGAGGGAAGAACTAACGGCTGCGTCCGCGACCCCTTAACAGAAACTAACGATGCGAACCCAGACAGGAAGAACAGAAGCTAGCCATCAGGAAGGTTAGGGAACGGGCATAACACAATCTCGAGGAACTTCGAGATGATGACAAAACACAGAGAATGGCTACAATGCCACCGAGACAAAGTCACTGGAAATGCACAGCATCAAACCAGAGCGATGACCCCACCCATAGGGGGAGCACTACCATGGCATCCTCTGAAGGGAGGAGCGCTAAAATATGTTACAAAGAAGGCATAAGTGCCTAGAAAACTCAAGATCGACACACCTCAGCTAAGTGGTCGGAGAACATCACGTAAAACAAAGCAAAAAGAAAAACCAGGTTACCAACGAAATGCAACCAGGGACTAAGCCCACCAAAACAAAGCTGTTATCGAAGCACAGACAGGGACTACATTGAAGTCCCCGTCTCAGGCCAAGAGAACTCAGCAATCAAGCATAAACCAAAAATAATCAGAGCCTCAAGAGACAGAGACCCAGAAGGTGTCAAACTAGCTGCAATAACAGTAGCATCGCACCAAGGCAACACAAACCATAAGTAACCCAACAACAAGAACATAACATCACTGCTACACCATTAAAGCCATGAACCAAAATAAACAAGCGGCCTCCAAACGAAAGGGCCAAGAAACACCAAAAAGAACATCTAACTCTACTAAATAGTGTAAGAAGAAGAGATATCTAAAAAGCACAAACAACCGTCAGAGCTAAATAACCCAGACCAAAACAACCGAGAAGCGAGCTTGCAGGCCATACCCTTCGGCCCCTACCAAAACGACCCCAAAATAACCGCCAAAGAAGAAGGCAAATAGCCACAAAAACCACTTCAGGTCTGCAAAAAGTAGAGAAAAGAGAACAAATTAGAAGTGGACAAGTGTTAATTAGATTAAGGAACAGTAGAACGAAAAATACTAATCACCTCATCCAGACGACTTAAGTGCAAAGCTTCCACTTTATCATACGTTAAAGTGGAAGGCCAAAATTTTGAGAAGAATAAAAAGTCCTCGATAATATTATCGATCGAAGAGGCGGAGTGAGAAAAAATACGTTTGTTCCGTTCCGACCAAATGACCCAAATGATAGCCATAATAGACAGAACCCAAGATTTACGAAATTCTTTTCTGAGAGATTGAGACATCCAACAGGACAAGAATTCGCTGGTGATATTAGGCGCTTGCCTGGCAATAACAGTAATCATCCATAACAGTTGAATAAAATTACACTTGAGAAAAAGGTGATCGGCGTCCTCATGATCGAGGAGCATAATGAACATAATTGGCCTATGGCCAGGTTCATCTTGTTAAGGACTTCAACTGTAAGAAGCTTGTTGTTAAGTGCTAGCTAGGTTGATATCTTGGATTTTAGGGGAGCGCAACTACTCCATAAGGACTTAGCACGCGGGGAGTAGATTCCCCCAAAATTCAGGAAGTTGTAGAAGGATTTAACCGAGTAGTTACCAGAACTGGTCCATCTCCATTTGAAATATTCTATGGGATGCCAGGAATAAAGGTTGAGACCGACGAAGAGCTCGTGAAGCTCATTCACAAGAGGCGATGGAAGAATGCCGGTGAAAGGAATCGACCAGAACTTTTAGTTATTGATGATAGTAACATAATCCGCCACCGTGGCGGATGGGTTGGATGCCATCTGGTAGAGCGAAGAGAAAGCTAAAGCTAGCTTGATATTACCGAACCATAAGTCTTCCCAGAATTTGGTCTTAGAACCATCAGCGCACTCATGGGCTAATCCACACCGGAACGGACTGGAACCTTTCCAGACTCCCTTCCAAAATGAGGAGGCCTTGCGGAAAATAGGAGTTGGAAAATCCCACATCTTATGATGGAAAAAACATTTAAGAGAGATAAGACGAACCCAGGGAAGTTGATCATTTTTTAGAAATCTCTTAACCATTTGCCTGGGAGTGCTAAGTTTTGGTGCCTGAGATCAAGAATTCCTAAGCCTCCAGCTGCCTTTGAAGTGCAGATCAGCTTCCAGTTGCAAAGATGAGTGCCAGCTTTATAAGAATCAGCACCTGACCAGAAGAAGTTCCTTTTGATCTGGTCGATCCTCTTAATCACCCAAGTAGGGAGGTAAAAGAAAGACATCATATATAAAGGAATAGAGGAGAGAACGGGGTTCACAAGGATGAGTCTGCCTCCGCGCGAAAGGTGTTTACCAGACCAACAGTTAAGTCTAGATTTGACTTTTTCAATCATCGGCATCCAATCCGATTTATGAAACTTCCCCCATTTCAGGGGGGATACTAAGATAATGGATAGGAAAAGAGGCCGAAGCACAGTTAAGGAATTACACAATTTTTGCTTGACGGTTTTGAGACCCTCCAAGCCAAAAGAACCGAAGACTTTTGAAAGTTAATGACTAAACCAGAAGCACTTTCAAAAACATAAATAAGTAACTTCAGGTTATGTAACAAGCACCCGTTGGGTTTCGCAAAGATAATGGTATCATCAGCATATTGAAGGTCCAACACACCTCAGTAACTCTGAGAACCCCCAAGACCTTCGATAACCTCAGCCTCCCAAGCATTACGAAGCAACTTACTGAACACATCATCAACAAGGGAAAATAATATAGAGGAAATATAATCACCTTGGCGAAGACCCCGCTTACACTTGAATTTGTGGCCTTCCGTCCCATTAATAAGATTGGACGAGGTTCCAGCGAAGAGACTGGATTTAATCCAGGCGATCCATTTAGGACCGAATCCATGATGTAAAAGGATTTCGAAAAGGAAATCCCAGCTAACATTATCATAAGCTTTTTGAAAATCTAATTTTTAATAGGAACACCTCCGAATTGGATCTATGGCAGTCGGAAATGATTTTTTGGGCCGACGCCACGCTATCCAGAATGAAGCAATCTTTAATAAAGCCCGTTTGGGCGAGATCAATCAAGGGAGATATAATAGTACTGAGGCGGGTCGAGAAAACTTTCATAATGATCTTGAAGGTCGTATTGAGAAGGCTAATTGGCCGAAAGTTGGAAACCGAGTTGGCTCCCAAGAATTTGGGAATAAGGATGATATGCGCATAATTGATCTTATCAAAGGAGAAATTACCTTGGTATAAATCGGAGAACATCTTGAAAAGATCGTCTTTAAGACAATCCCAAAAATGTTGGAAAAAGAATGATGGAAACCCATCTGGACCTGGGGCGGAATCACTTTTTTAAAAAAACACCGCTGACTTAATCTCTTCTAAAGAAAAAGGTTCTTCCAAGCTAGACAGATCATGCGTCTACTGCCCATACAATTGGGTCCAGTCCAGATGAATTGGACGATGTTTATGAGATCCCAAAAGATCTTTAAAGAAACGAAGAAAAGTAGCATGAATATCCGAGATAGTAGTTAATTCATTGCCATTGTCGAGGATAGAAGAAACATGATTGCATCGCTAACGGTGCGATGCAAAATTGTGGAAGAAGGAGGTGTTGCCGTCACCCTCCTTCAACCAACAAAACTAAGCCCTTTGGGCCCATTTAATGTGGTCATTGTGAAGAAAGGATGCATATTCTCTTTTACAAGACGTCCGTTCGGAACGAAGGGATTCCGAAATAGGTCCAAGCTCCTCAAGTCGATCAATGGACTGAATAGTGGATAGAAAAACATTTTTAAGAAAATTAGCATTGGCAAATTTCTCTTTACGCTTGATTTTACAACCGTATTTGATAGTGTGGAACTTAATCAGGATGCAACCTAGCCCGAAAGAGCCCGTAATAGAAGAGAGGCATTCCATGATGAGGTTGACGAAAGTTTGGTCTTGCAACCAAAACTTTTCGAAACGGAATTTGAAGGGTCTGGAGAAATTATAGTTAGAGAACAACGAGATAGGTACGTGGTCCGACGATGGATTGGGCAAGGCCAAGACAAAGGAGTTGTGGAAAAAGTTGGTCCAGTCAAAGGATACAAGAAAGCGGTCTAGTTTAGCTATGGTCGGTGACAGACGCATATTAGACCAAGTGAAGATCTTCTGTTGAGAGGAAGATCAGTCAAATGGAGGGAGCGAATGCATTCATTAAAATAGGAGAAATCTAAGGAGTATGAGGTACTACCCGATCTTTCAAAGGAGAATCTGGTGACATTAAAGTCACCACAAAATAACTAGAAACCCTGAATGTTATTTTAGAAGGAGTTAAGTTCGTTCCAAAAAACATCTAGACGATCCGTAGTGGACAGTCCATAAACCGAAACAATTGTGAGATCACAATTGAATTCGGCCCAATGAAGTCGAACCAAAAGGAAGAACGTTAATCGACGTATCGAAATGAAGGAGAAACTGGAGTCTTTAAAACCAAAGAGGATTCCTCCTTTTGATCCTATGACATCAAGAGAGATCCAATTAGAGATTAATGATCCACCGATCGAACGTAAGAGGGTAGGAGAAGGGGACTCAATTTTCGATTCTTGTATTGAGATCATATCACAATGAGAGGAAGAAATCAGGTTAAACAATGCTTGTTTTTTTTTTTATGGAAAAGGTGGAATCTGGCCACCCTGTTTCATTAATAAGAGCTTAACGAAACAAACCCAGAGTACTGGGCCCAAGTACAAACTACAGACAGAAAATAAAACATACATGAAGCAATATGACGCGTATAAACAACAAATCCCTCCAACAATCCTGGAGGATGGACTGACAAACAAGCTCGGTCCAGCAAAATTGTAAGCACATCAGTTTAGCTTCGTACAGTGCCTCCACTGCACATACAGACCCACCTGAGACAAGTCTGGCAGGATTTTATTGCCCGCCGATCCCTGTCTTCACCTCACTGGGGGGACCCCATCTTTGGGCCCAAGCCCCGCAGATCGAATACTGACCACACGGCCCACGCACAGCGTTCGCACCCTCCCACCCTCTCCACCACTCATCCTACAAACGTGCCAGTAGCTCCCACGGCCGCTACCAAAGAGATAACCGTGAAGAGGATACCTTCACTTCTCACACAATAGCGCTTTCTCAGGCGGTTTCTTACCAAATAGCTATCTTGCTCATCCCACCAAACACCATGCTCCAGGAGAGAGCCGTGGGGAGGGTACCTTCACCTCTCTCGTGCTGAAGCTTTCTCCTGCAATTTCTCACCACACAGACTTATCTCGACTTATATTCCCAATCCGAGGAAAGAGACGATGCTATCATGAGCCAGTGGCCTAAGCTGGAGGAAGCTCAATAGCCTGATAGTAGGTGTTGTGAAGACTTTCCCGGCGATAACGTAGGACACTCCAGACCAGCCAGACCCAAACCCCACACCCCATCACCCCCACCACCAACAAACTACCTGCCTAGCCCCACGGGCCCCAAACCAAACCACCGACCTCACACACTTGTGGTTAAACAATGCTTGTTGCTTAGTCGCACACTGCAGCCCCCGAATATTCTAAGAGATGCTAATTATTAAAATTCAAAGTCTCAAAAGCAATAGAGATTTCACGGCGACGAATTGAATCAAAGTTAACAATGTTATCCGAGTTAATAAGAAACCCCATCTCCCTAGACAGGCGAAGCATGTCTAGATTAGAGAGGGAGTCAAAATGCACCTGGTAGATGGACCCTAGTTGTTCCTTCCCAGACGAAGAATGCAAGGGGGGAGATATCCAACTTGCGGATCTGAGCCGCAAGGGATGTCTGAGAATCTACCAAATGTTTCGCAACTCTATTGGCCCGAATACGGGCACTAGAGCGAATGACAGAGATGGGGTTTTCTTTTGGGCACTAGTAGACTGCTATCTCTCAGAGTGGGCAGAGACAGCTGATCGCATTGACTCCTCCAAAAGGCAATCTGAATCGGAGGAGTTAATGGTCATCCGAATAGTAGGACCAGTAGAATGGAAAGATGGGGGAGGAGAAGAGTGGGTTATCCCTCTACATCGACGGGGTAGGTGGAATCCCACCGGAGTCGAAGCAGGAGCCCAACGAGGAGAATTAAAATGATAATAAGTCGTAAGACAGTAAGTAAGAGTATATCTAGTCGAAAACGAAGATAAGAGGCCAAATCAAAAATTGCAACCGCTATTGAAAGCCAGACAATTAGAAGGACGAAGCTTAATAACTACCGAATGGAAATTGAAGATTACTTGCTTTTACGCAAGGGATTGATCTAGGTCTGCTAATTCATCATCCAGAAGATTATCTTTATCTACCCAAGCATCGGGTTTCTAAGAGGCAGAAGAGAAAGCTTTGCCAGTCTTAGGAGAAGCTATGGGCCCTGATGAGGAAGTGCAGTGGACAGCACTTTTGAATTTCTCCCAATCGGAAGAATAATGGGGATTCACCTACCAAACTAGCCACTTCTCATCAGAATCAACCAGATTAGGCTTAGAAGGAGCAGAGCCAGTAGCCGCTGGAGCAACGGGGGCCAGGGAAGAGTGTGACTTGAACGAAGATTGAAGAGGTAGCTTAGGAGGAAGCTCGATAGGAACAGGTTGAGAAGCAGGATGGTTTTTCACCATGGCGATGTCTGGGTTAATCCATACCAAGTTGTGAGATTTAGAAGGTGAGATTTTGGAGTTGGAAGGAGTGCTAAATCCTCTGCGCTGAAGAGGGAGATTGTTTTGGGGATGATCTTTGTGCGACACCTTCCATTTAGATGAAGGAGTAGTCGAAAGAGATGAGGTTCCAACAGAGAAGGTATTGGGGAAGGTAGTGGTTTTCGCAGGGGTTTTGGCAAACCCCCAGAGGCAAAGAAGCTGGAGACGGACCTCCTTTAGAAAGATCTTGGTAAATGACCGAAATGGCAAATATGGACTTATTATCTCTCAATGAGAAAGCATCAATTCTATCATTCACCGACGGACAAGAGAACTCAGCTTCTACCTGAAGGTACCCTGAAGCCAGCATGGAAGATGAAGAAATGCGACACAATTCTCCAACACATTTAGTCATCTCAGCGGTGACACGATGAGAATCACAGAATGGCGGAAGTCCTAATAGCGTGACTTTGACAGGAGAGTGGATCAGGGAAGGAGCGGGATGGCCCTGATACAACCATTTGTGAATGGATAACTTGATAGATCCGATAGAAAAGGAGTTGATGGCAATAAGATCTTCCAGGATTTTAAGAGAGGGACAGTTAATGACCACTTCCCCATTGGAACAAGTGTTGATAGCCGACACCCAGTCTTGCACATTACACGAATTGCCAAGGAAAGAATCTAAAGTAGAGTTGGACACTGAATCTCTGCTGAAAGATACGGTGCCGTAGCACTCAAACAAGTTCATTTTATCGGAGAGTTCAGTTGCAGGAATGAACACAAATGTGACCTGAGGCTTGGTCAATTGTGAGGAGGGATTAGAACTCACTTGGGAAGTGGAATCTTCCGCCGCAATAATACACTGTGAGACAGGAGGCGTAGTGAGGAGGGGAGACAAGGACAATAACTTGGCCTTCTTAGGTTTGCAAGCTTGAAGATCCGCTAGCTTGGATTGCAGAGAGGGGAAGTCAAACGTGGCGATAACTTGATCGGAAATGGGAACTCCCATGGACAACCCCAAAATTTGCTATAAAGAAAAGCAGCGATTTCGGGAGTGGCCAGATTTCAAGCAGAACAAGCACTTCATGTTGTCGGTGCAGAATGCCTTAATGTGACCAGCTTGGAGACAGCGGTAACAAACCAGTGCTTGGGGAAAAAAGGAAGACGATTAACACTTTGAGTGGGAACTGAAGGGAGAGGTGAAAGGGCGGTAAAGGGATGAAGACAATCGCCCTAAAATCTTCTTCGGATTGGGCCGAACGAAATGAGTACTCAGCGAGTCTGGGCTACACTGAGAAGGCTCATTAATAGCGACCTTATTATTGATTTTATTTAAATAAAAAAGATTAACAATATCTACCCATGAGGGGGCCCACACCAAAACCGGGAAGAGGGAAAGGAGGAAAAATCGAAGATCAAAAGGGTCAACAGACCGACACTGTAGCGATCAGCCTGAAGATCGAAAAGGAAGAAAAAACAACTTCAAATGCTGAAAATATTGAACAACTGAGCTCTACGAGCTCAACCAAAAGAATGAACGAAGAAGCGCTAGATCTTACCAAGGGGTTCATAAGATCTAACCAAGCTCAACCCGCCACAAACAATCAATCAATTGAACCAATAACCACTAACACTCAAACGGATCTCAGAGAGATTGAGCGCAAGAATGAAGAAAGAACGAAATAAAGGGACAAGAGGAACGAGGTCAAGGATGACCTCGAAATAAAACGAATCTGAGTGCGCTCAGAAACGCGAGCGAAAACAACCAAAAAATGAATAACAAATGCACAACTACTTACAATGATAGGCTAGCAAAGGGAATGCTGTTGGGATCCGAGAAGTACGGGGGTTGCTGGGACCTAGGCTGGGAAGCAGCACCAACCCCAAAAGTCTGGAGACGCGAGAGGGATGCCTGCGCAGCTCCGAGCAAAACACCTCCAAGCTCGGGGCACACGTCCTCGAAGGACTCAAACTGGTAAGAGCAAAAAGGAGAGGCACTGCACTCAGGAACGCACGCTGACGCGGAAGGCCAGGCCACCAGAGAGAGCAAAGGGAGGAAGCGGGGAGGCTGAAGGGGAAACTCTAGCTAGGAAACCGAAAGAAAGGGAAAAGCTAGAGAGAAGGAGGGATGACAGAATCTAAGAGGATGAGACGGCGCAGGGGATTGTGGAGATGAGATTTGGGGGATTTTGAATGTAGATCTGGGGGATTTTGAATCGCCTATTTTGAATCACCTGTCAAATAAGAAGAAAGTTTTTGATCCTCAATTCTTACCACAATTCTTACTCAGTCGCCTGTCAAATTACCAATTATGTTAGAATATAAATAATAAATCCTCAATTCTGACCACAACTTTAAAATTTTGATCTACCATCCGAGACAAAGTAAGAATGTTTTGTTCGTATAAGAACATCCTATATCTACAAAATGGAATCAAAATAAAGGGAAGTGGGGTTCTTTGTATGAATCATTAAAAAGTACATGCCCCATAGCAAATATGAAAATACAGGGTTTGATCAAATTTATCATACATCTTTTTCTTCACCTAAGAAGTCTAAATGAATTGAGAATTTCAATTCAAATCAAATAATTCAGCTTATTCCACTCAAATCAAATAAGGGTCTTTCATATGTTATCGGAGCAACGCATGTCTGAATTGCACCGGTTGCGCATAATTAAATGTGCATTAAAATGAAAATATCATTACGTCCAATTCAGGTCTTGGCCCTAAAAAAAATAGCATTTAATCTACATGGGCGTACAAGAATATAAATACCAAACCCCAAGTTCTTACCACAACTTTGAAGTTTTAGTTTTTTAATACAACTTCAGAGTTTTGGTCAACTAGCAGGGTCAATCACAAATTACACCATATATATGTCCGAAAATATATGTCGTTCCAAATTGTTTGTCATGGTAGTTTTCCCAGTTGATGTCCTAAATTTTTCTGTAGTTTATTAATAATTTTTTTATTAAAGTACCAATTTTGCCCTTGAGAAAACCACTCATTTTCACCCAATTAAATAAACTATAGAGAACAACATTTGTGGAAATTTACTATAGGTACCTCATTCAATAGATTTCAATAGATTTAATTAAGAAGACCATTTGTTTCTTTTACAATAACTTACCTTACAATAACTTACCTAGAATGACATATATTTTGGGATGAAGGAAGTATATAGGAGTGGATTATCAAAATTCTATATCAACGAAGTGCACTATAAGAGAAGTTAATGATCATTAATAAGCAGGAAAAATGAAGTTAAACGATGTGCGTATGTATTCAATTGAGTCTGGCACATCAGCATTACTCTCTACTATGAACATCTCTCTTCGAAACATAAAATAGAATGTTATAAATTTTGTGCTGAGTTTATGTTACACAAGGGATGAAGACAAAAAAAATTACTAGGAGGACATAGTAATAATAAAAAAAAATTAAGTAAAAAAGAAAAACAAATTATAAACAAACATAACTTTTTGGTCATCAAAAGGGTGTGTTTCTCCAACATATAAAAATCAAATGCTGATGCATGTGAGGCCGGCTACTCTGTTTGGTCAAGTCAACAACCATATAAGCAAGGGGGGTTTGTTTTGTTGTTTTAATTTTAAAATTTTTTTAATTTAATTTATTTATTTACTTATTTTATTTGGATGGGGGGTTTGCAAATTTTCGAAGGCACTACAAACAACCACCAACAAAAATAATATATCAAAACAAACACACCACAGCATACAATTTTATCCCAGTTGGGGCAAACCCTACTCTAAAGAAAAATTAACCGAGATGATGTTCAGTTAGAGAAGATACTGTTAGATATTATAGTCCCACATAGGGTATTGGGCTAGTTTTGTATTTGGCTCTCTCCTATATATAGGAGATATTGTACTCGGTTGTTTCTCAATTCAATATTCAGTATTATTTTCATCTCTCTGATTTATCTTAATATGGTATCAGAGCCAATTATATAAATTCTCTTCTCCTAAATTTTTCCTTACAAAATTCACAAATTCCAACAGCAAAAAAAAATAAATAAAAAAAAAAAAAAAAACCTCATCGTCAACATCCTCAAATATCATCAAGAAGAAGACTTCCAGCAACATCCTCAAACCTCACCATCTCTCTCCTCTGTCGACTCTTCTTCCCCATCCAACCTCCACTGCCGTCAACCCAATCCCCCCATCGGCTGCAACACCCGTCGACCCTATCCCCTCCTCTGTCTTCTGTCCTCGACGGCAACCCTCGCCATCGTTACCTTCGTGGACCCTAGCCGGCCACTTCTTCTCTCCTTCTTCAGACCCAATACCCAATTCCTATAATACCCAAACCCGATCCACTCCATACCCAAACCCACTTCTAATAAATCCCGTTTACATCTATCTCAAACCCGACCCATTTCCAAAGAAACCCATCTGTTTTCTTTACTGTTTTTCAAAAACAAAAACAAAAACAAAAACAAAAACAAATTCAAAAAAAAATTCAATATATATATATGTATATATATACAGGTACTATTACTTGATGGAATCTCAGTCTTTCCCACATATTTCTGCCTCCACTGACTTCCCCGATGCAACCTCTCGTTCCTCCTCCAGATTCAAACAGCAGTAGCGCCGCCTTCAGTCTGCCCCCAGTCTTCTACCTTCTCCCAGCATCATTCCTCACCCTACCCCATCTCTACTTCTGCCACCGGTAGCACCGCCCTACTCCCTATCCCGATCCAGACACCAGTAGCATCTCCCTCCATATTGTGCTCTCAGTCACAGCAGCGCTAGTATTATTTCTCTTCACAGTGCTTCTTCGCTCACATCCTCGGCTAGGCCTGTCACTCCAGCCTTGCTGTCTCCTACTGATTGGGTTAATCTTCAGCAACACCTCTCTTAGCTGGAACTACAGCTCATGGGTCAGTCTACCAATGCTGGCTCCTCTGCTCTTGCACTTTCTGCCACTCCCAGTATGAATCGTTCTGGATTTTAGATTTTGGTGCATCACATCATCTCACTAGTAATCAGACACTGTTCACCACCTGCACAGTACTTCCCTCTCACTCTCCAACTCTACACACAGCTGATGGCTCACCACTTCTTATTACACACTCAAGGACAATTAGCTCTCCCACTCTCACATTACCATATGTTCTTTATACTCCTCATTTATCAATACACCTTATCTCTATTAGTGCGTTGTACGATAGTGGTCTTGTCGTTACTTTTGACTCTTTAGGTTGTTCTATTACTGATTCCTCCACCGGTGAGGAGTTTGGGCGTGCTAGTCGTCAGGGTCGTCTATATTATCTAGATTTTCTTCGTGCACATCACTCTCCTTCTAGTTTTACCAGTATTATTTTCTCTGATGCTGATCTGTGGCATAGACGTTTAGGCCATATTAGCGCATCTTGACTCCAGACTATAGATTGCAGTGGTGCCCTTGGTTCTCTTACTTTTAAACATTTATCTGATTGTCAGGGTTATCACTTGGCCAAACACATTGCCCTACCCTTTAGTCACAAAAGCACTTTTGAAACCACTCATCCTTTTCAACTTGTTCATTCTGACATATGGGGACCCTCTCCCGTACCTTCGTGGAAAGGCTATCTCTATTATGTTGCCTTCATCGATGACTTCACTAGACATACATGAGTATTTCTTATGCATAGCGATCTGAGATACCTGATATTTATCGGTTCTTTACAACTATGATTCACACTCAATTCGGTGTGCACATTAAGAATTTTCGATCAAACGGTGCACATGAGTACACTTTCACCACTATGAGATCGATCCTTCAGTCTCACGGCATCCTTTTTTAGCAATCATGCCTCCACACACATAAGCAGAATGGTGTAGCTGAATGCAAGCATCGTCACATCCTTGAGACGACTCGTGCTATTTTACTCTCCTCTTCAGCTCCTCGTTCTTTCTGGGCTGAAGCTATCATGACCTCTGTTAGTCTCATCAACATTACTCCCTCGTCTGCCTTAGCTGGTACGATGCCTTATAAGGCTCTTTATCACTCACCTCCTAACTACAGTATGTTCTGTACCTTTGGGTGCACCTGTTACGTTCTTCTCCTTCCTACTGAGCGCACGAAGCTCTCCGCTCGTGCTGCTAAGTGCATTCACCTAGGTCTCAGTCGCGAACACAATGGTTATTGTTGTTTTAATCCATCAGCGGGTCGTGTCCGCATTTCTCGACATGTATCCTTTGTGGAAGACTCCTCTTACTACCTGCATCCCCTTACTACTGAAACACCACCTGCATCCCCATAGCAGCCAGCACCCACCCCACCTACTTCCCCACCGACACATGCACCTACTCCACTGTCCTCACCCCCACACCTTGTCATTCCACCACCTCTTCGTCAGACTACCCGTTCCACTTCTGGTATTCCTCCGGCACGTTATACACCTGATGCCACTGGTCCTTCTGACCAGTTTGGTTTTGCCACCCTACCTTCCTACTCACCACAGTTTCATTCATATCTCACTGCTATACACTCTACATGTGAGCCCAGAACCTATCAAGATGCAATTCAATATCCTGAATGGAGGAAAGCTATTACAGAGGAATTTAGTGCATTTGATCAGACTGGCACTTGGGATGTTGTTCCTCTGCTAGAGATTGTTGCCTATTAGCTGCAAGTGGATTTTCAAGGTCAAATATCAACCTGATGGATCTATTGAGTGGCACAAGGCTCGTCTAGTAGCTCGAGGATTTACTCAGGAGCATGGCATTGATTATGATGAGACATTTGCTCCCGTTGTAAAGATGACTGCTGTTCGCACTCTTCTTGCTGTTGCAGCCATCCGCCAATGGCCGTTATACCAGATGGACGTGAAGAATATTTTTCTTCATGGTACCTTATCTGAGGTTGTTTATATGGATCATCCTCCTGGCCTCCCTACTCCTCCTCGTCATGTTTGCCGGTTGCATTGGGCCACTCGAGCCTGGTTTGAGTGTTTTTGCCTTGTCATCACCAAGGATGGTTTTAGTCAGAGTTCTCAGGACCATTCTATGTTTATGTGGTCATCACCGCAGGGGAGGGTACTTCTAGTACTCTATGTTGACGATATGATCATTACTGGGGATGACTCTGCGGGCATTACATCCACCCAGAAATACCTTCATCAGCAGTTCCATATGAAAGACCTTGGCAGACTACGTTATTTTTTGGGTCTAGAGATTGCTCATGGATCTCGGGGGATACTCATTTCTCAACAGAAATTCACATCAGATATTATCTCCGCATGCCTCTCTAACAGTCGATCAGCCGATACACCCTTAGAGCTTCATGTGAAGCTTCGTCCTACTGATGGTGAGCTCCTTCCTGATCCCACTAGATACAGACAGATTGATGGAAAACTTGTCTACTTATGCATGACCAGACCCGATATTGCTCACGCAGTCAGTGATGTCAGTCAGTTTATTTCCGCACCTACGTTAGTTCACTACGGTGCTCTTCTTCAGATTCTCAGATATCGTCGAGGCACTATTACTCGCTCATTATTCATGCCTGCTACATCCAAACTAGAGCTGAGTGCATATTCTGACTCGGATTGGGCAGGTGATCCTACTACCAGACAGTCTACCACAGGTTTCTGTCTATTTCTTAGTGATTCGCTGATCTCATGGCGAAGTAAGAAACAGGCAGTTGTTGCATGTTCTTCGACCGAAGCCAAGTACAAAGCGATGGCAGCTACTACTAAAGAGATTGTTCATGTTCGTTGGCTGTTATCAGATATGGGTGTCACTCTTTCAAGAGCTACTCCTCTTCACTGTGATAAGCGGAGTGCACTACACATTGCAAGCAACCCGGTCTTCCATGAGCCAACGAAGCATATAGAGATTGACTGTCATTATGTTCATGAGCACTTTGAAGCAGGAAAAATTTCACTACATTCTATTACCTCATCACAGCAGATGACAGACTTTTTCACCAAATCTCATACTGTTCAGAGATTTCGATATTTAGTGGGCAAACTTACACTGTTTGACCCACCGTGAGTTTGAGAGGGAGTGTTAGATATTATAGTCCCACATTGGGTATTGGGCTAGTTTTGTATTTGGCTCTGTCCTATATATACGAGATATTGTACTCAGTTGTTTCTCAATTCAATATTCAGTATTGTTTTCATCTCTCTGATTTCTCTTAACAGATACAAGAATTACAATCTTTCACCAAGAACTTATCTATCTTTTAAGTCTCACCAGAATATACTCATTGTTTATAGTAGAAAAACCTCTCAAACTCTCTTCAATGAAATACTCTCAATCTTACCCCTCAAAGGAGGCCGTAAAATTAGATATATAGAGATCTAGATAAACCCTAGTTTGATATCTTGATACAATAACTATCTGATGTATCCTAAAGAGATAATCATGTGATGAGAGTTGAACGATCTGACTTGAAGAAGAAGTTGGGAATCAATCGAAACCCTAAGAACCGACCCAAAAATAGCCCGCCTACAGATTGTGGTCGACTGCCACAATAGGCAGTTGACTATAGTGCCTCCACTCATAACAGAGAGCACCTCGCAGTCAACTGCCAAATGACAGTTGACTGTCATTGCTTCAATAATGTTGTTCTTCTTGTCTTTTGCTGCTACTACAGCTTCATCTTCCATCGACGCTTCGACGTCTTCATGCATCACTGTGTTCTTTTCTTCTCGGACAGTATGCAAGACATAAACTCAACATAAAATCCTCTATGTTTAGATAATTGACAGATGCTCAAGTTAGGAGTATGTTAACCCAAGCCTTTCAATAACAAGACCATTCACCAGATGCTGAGATTTGCTGAACACAGAACCACATCTATCACCATCTAGGCAACCACTTTAACCAAGAAAGAAAAAACGAGACTGATATACATCTAAACAATGTTATGGACCCGACTGATCAAATCTTATTCCTTGAGACACATCTTAACTCACAAGTGAATCCCACAAGCTGTCACATTTGTAAAGTAGTAAATGGAAGAATTTACGAAAGGGAAACATGGTATAAATCTTAGAATGAGGGCAAGTGCTCCTATATTTTATCGAGAAGTAAAGAAAAAGGAGTGAAAGAAAACAATCAAGCAATCACATGAACAGTTTCACACTCGATGCTCAGCTGTGGGCACCCCCAGCTCCGAAGTAATATGATGGACCAATTCAGCTAGTGAGTCCCAATATGGTGAGTAGGACTCTAATATAGTTATACTTGTAGAGATGCCTTAGGGCCTGCAACTTGTACCCAGTCCACGGTGAATATCTGAATCCAAACTCAATCAAGAAGCTTCTTCTCAGAACTGGTTTCTCATGAGAGAACGTGTCGAATGAGAACTTCCCGTGATACTTCCCAAATCCACACTGACCAACCCCTCCAAATGGGATTGTATCACATGCATACTACAACAATAACAAATGAAGATCGATTAGTTTTTTTAAACTAAAAATGGATCATCTAAGCCCGGCAAAGTGCTATCTTCCTCAAGATGATACATCCAACTTAAAAGTATTATATATGATCTTTTTATTTGTTGATTTCTTTAAACTTTTAGTTATATGAATTCATTAGAGAGTTTCCCTCTTTTCGATGAATTCCGGCATTGTGTTTGTGTGCATTTGTGCTAAGTTTGGACTTTAAGCTCTGGAATATACAAGCTATTTAGAAAAGCAAGATGGTTGCTACTACCTCTTACACACACAAAAAACAAGAACAGAGACTGACATCATGTACGATATAATGTATAAAATTTAGGGTCCGTCTAGATAGAGTTAGGAGCAAATTGTTCCTCAAAAACACAAGGCTATACCATATTTAAGTGAATAAGGAGGTAAGGTAAAATAACTAAAGGTGGACAATTTAGGTATACCTCCTTATTTAGGTATACCTTGAAGGTAGAAAATAAGTCTTTCAAAAACACAAGATTATACCTGCACCATGGCATCATTAAAGACAACACTTCCGGAAGATGTTTCCTCTTCAATTTTTTTCTTCAGCTTCTCATCGTTTGTGAAAGCATATATAACAAGAGGTTTGGGCCTCGCCCTTACAAATCCAATGCTGTCCTCAATCTTCTTCAACTGTCGAGAGACAAACCCAAGCTCACGTATAAAAATCAACAAAGTTTGCTCAAGTTCCTTTTTTTTTGTATAACAATAATATACATATAAATGCAATCTCACAGTAATTATAGGAAGCAGTGGTCCAAATATCTCTTCGGTCATAATCCCTGCATCCAGCGGGGGATCCACCAAAATTGTTGGCTCAATTTTCCTACAGTGTGGTATAAGTTAGCCCCCAAAAACTCGTAAAGTAGTAATTGTTGAAAGCAATGATGGATGTGTTAAAAGAATGTACAAGTTCTCATAATCGGAGGAACCACCATGTACAATAGTGGATGCAACTGAAGGGTCTTTCAGAAGATTGGTTATTCTTTGGAAATGATGTTTATTGATAATTTTGGCATAGTCAGGTTCTGCAAAAACTTCCATGAGTTTCTCCTTCAGAATTTTAACCTACAATTACCAAGATGAAGGTAAAAGAAGTATCTATTACATGAAGAATGTGAACAACTGATGTGGTTCAGGAACAAACAGAAAAACAAAGATAGCTAATGTCTATATAGTATTGAGATTATGAGATTAATAGGGTACCAAAGTTGGTGCAAATTTCTCTTCCACAAGCATATAGTCGATCCCGATACAAGCTTGGCCGGAGCAAGTGCCCCACTTCCCTCCAATTATTCGCTGGACAGTTATCTTAATAAAAAGAATAAAAAATTAAAGAAAACGGTTACATAGAAAGAGAAAAAAACTACAATTTACACGAGCTTAGTCAAATTAAAGATGGACGAATTGAAATTCTTATGCAATGGGAAATTCCAAAATGTGTACAGCGTTAAGTATGAACTCATTTTTGAAATTGCTAACAAATGTTTACGATTGGATGGTTTGGAAGTCTAGATCTCTAAAACAGTTGCAATTGCAACTTGCAAGGCCATAATTGTTCTCACATGCAATTCAAGTTACATGCAACTACATATGCAGCGTAACTGTGGCTGAATACGTTATACTCGTAAAGCAGTAAGTAGGGGATATACCGTCGTGTCTCTAGAGCTTGCAAGTGAGTCTATGATGGCCGGGCATTTCCCTCCAAGTTCAAGAACAACTGGTGTAAGATTCTTTGCGGCTTGTGTCATGACCATGCGTCCAACTCTCGTGTTACCTTGGAGACAATTTGGTTGGTGTTTAAGAAGGATTGTGAGAAAAATGAAACTAGTTTCAAACTTTCAATATACCGGCCACTTCCACTACAAGTGACTTCTTATACATATCTTAAGATAGAGACTAAGCAATGGTATCAATTACATGCAGTGGATTATCTAGTAGTTATAATCACTCTATATAATATAGTTAGGAGAAAACTTCATTATACAGATATGAGATCTCTTTTCTTTAATTGTTTTACCTGTAAAAATTATCTTATCCCATTTTTGATCCAACAACTGCTCTCCAATTTGCGGACCACCTTGGACGACTTTCACGGCTTTGTTATCCAAATATTTGGGGATAGTTTTTCCTAAGAAAGCAGAGGATGCAGGAGCAAGTTCTGAAGGCTTTAACACTACTGCATTTCCAGCTGATATTGCTCCAATTAGCGGCTCCAGTGAAAGCCCTTCATAAAGAAAGCATGCAGATGTAACACAAATATCTAATTTCATCTGTTTTCATATTGTGAAATTACATATTGCTAGCATGTAACAGGTAGAAAGACAAAGAATAAACATACCAGCATGCGTAGACTATCTAAATTTTAGACTGCCATATATTTGAACTATCGATAGGTGATTATGAAGAAATGTTATAATCAGGACAATTCTGAGGATAGTTCTAAGCTACTCATTACCATCATTAGTCATGACTTCCATGATAAAGTGGACTGGGCTAAGGAGTTTTTTTTGAAGTGAAAAGTTTTTCTCAACTATTGACATTTCATGTTAGTTTTCTGTACGGTTGGAAACTGCTTTTTTTCTTTAGACGAAGAAATTATTTCCATATTTCTCATAAATGAAACAGATCCCTACTTTTACTTGAAAATTAAAATTAAGATAAAAGAAATTCGAACCTTAATAATTTTAACAGGAAGAACTTAGCAGTGACAGGAAAAATCTTCCCTAGCTAGAATTACTGTAAAGAAAGAAGTATTGAGATTGCATGATATATGTTTTTGAATGCCGATTGCATTATATATTTGATGTAAAACTAACCCTAAGATAGAGAATTTTCAAGAGTCTTAAAGGATTCATTTTACCAACATGTAATGCGGAACAAAGTTGGATTTTTAAACAATTAATCAGTTTGATGGATTTCTAAGAATTGAATTAAGTGTCACAAACCCAATTAATAATTCAGTTCTAATAATCAATAATTAGATTCCTAAGCATTCTTAGCAGGTAAAAGATTCAATACTGATTTGTACTCTAATTAGGCAAGTGGAATGCTCAATCTCAATATTTGTGGTCGGCAGTTAAATTAAATAATATAATAGAGATAATAAAGTTGTATAACATAAATATTTAAGAATTGGAAAGAGTATAACGAGGGTTCGAAGAACTCAACATAGATCTCGGGTTGAACAGCAACGCAGAACACATCAATCAGCAACAACAGTGAGAGAGAGACCGGCCACAACAGCAAGATGAGCAAGAGTGACGATCGGCAGCGATGCGGTGAACGGCGACGATTGCGGTGGACAGCAGGCGAAGCAGCAACGTCGGAGGTCGGCACTGATCGGTGGTCGGCAGTGGTGTTTGTGCACGAGGAGAAGCAGCAGCGATGGCAAAGGTGGAGGTTTGGCGGTAACGGGGGAGCGGAGTTCGGTCATTGCGGTTGAGGAGACGACGACGTCGTGAGGGTGGCACCAGAGGTGGTTCGAGCGACGACAGGGGGTCAAAGGGGCGTGCGATGCGGTGGCGTGTAGTCGGTTGGAGTGGCAGAAGGGTTGTTCAGGAGTGTTGCTGTTTTGGGTTTCGAAAGGCAGAGGAGAAGAGAGAGAGAGGGTCGGGATTTGGAGGAAGAGGAATAGGAGAAATGGGATTACAGTTTTGGGTAGTTTTTATTTGGGGATTTATTAATTTGGGGGTAGATTTTAGAGTTAATCACTAATCCTAAAATTGTATTATGATTTATCACAAACCCTAATAATTGGATCTCAATTGTATAACACAAAAAGAGATGGGAAGAACAAAACTCACCACAATAATTTTTTTATCAAGAATGGCATATCTTTCTCATTAATCTCAGGGCCTATAAATAGGCTCAAAACAAATCTTGATACAAATCTCAAAAGATTCTAAAAATCTCAAAAATATTCTAATGCAAAAAGAAAGATTACATATGGCTATAATTGCCAAAAAAATAAATATGTTACTGAAATAAAATACTAAATTAAATAGAATTGATGTCCTCATCATTCTCTCCGGGTGGGAGAGAGCTCGACCCAGTCAAGTCAAAACAAGTGATCCCGTCATGGTGCTCCAAAAGATCTGGATCCAGTTGCGGGAGCCCCTTACGATCACTGCAAGTGTCATCCGACTTCGGCTTGTTCTTCCACCTCACCAAATACTTGTGCATACCACCATCTCTTGTAGAGATTATCTGATTATCTAAAATATTATTCAATTTTTCTATCGGTGGTAAATAGTATCAGGTAGAGGAGTAAATATCGGAATCTCACCATTAGGCTGCAGGGTAGGATCATCTATAAGAACATTTCTAGAGTTGAATTTTGAGCCTTCATAAAGTACTAGATCCTCAATATTGAAAGTCTTACTTATACCAGAACCTTCAGGAAGGTCAACGACATAGGTATTATCATTGATTGTATGTAGAATCTTAAATGGACCTGCAGCACGTATGTTCAGGTTCTTAACGGATCCAACTGGAAACCGTTCTGGACGAATCCAAACCATCACTTCGTCACCAATATCAAAAGTTTTAAATTTCCTTCTTGTATCTGTTATTAACGTGTAGTTAAAATTATTCTCATTAATTTCCTTGGAAATTTCTCTATGCAAATCATGAATGCAGAATGAAAATGTGGATGCAGACTCTGTGACTCTGTGATGTTCTAACACAGGAGTAACATCTATAGGCTGCCAAGTGACTTGGGAAAGGATGGGTGACTCATGTACACTCAATAGAGGTGACTGGACAGACTGAATACAATTGTGGATAGACTGAATACAATTGAGATACTGGTCATCCTCTTTTTCATCAAAGTCATCGCTTATATTAGGTTCATAGGTAAACTCATTGTCAGGCTCATCAGCAATGACTACTGTACCCTCTACTATATTGATCCTACTTGGGCTGGGACAGTTGGCAGCAACATGGCCGTATCCCTTACATTTATAGTACTTAGTGAGAGGATCAATCTTAGAATAGTCTTTTTCAGTGTTCTTACCCGTGTTGTCATTTCTAAGTGAATAGGAATTTGAGGTATGTTTGTTTGGGTAAGACTTGTTAGGGCACTGAGGAGAGGAGTGCTCGGGTCTAAAAGGATCAAGGAGATTCATTCTGGAGGAATGATCCGTCGAATCGCTGGACTTGTAATGAGAACTTGTTGTAAGGGAATCCATATCGAGGATGAGCATAAGTTGCCGCTAATGAGTCAACATTTCTATGAATTAGCTCGTTTCTCAGATCGGCTCGTAATCCAGCCCTGAACCTAGAGAGAGTTTGTTGTTCACTCTTTACCTGAAGCATTGTACCGAATAAGGAAGTCATCAAATTTATCAATATATTCTTGTGTGGATTTACTTTCTTGATAAAGTTAGTTCCACGAATCTAGCAATCGGGTGTGGAACGATAATGGTACATATCTCCCAGTGAGCTTCTCTTTCATGGCTTCCCAAGTGGCTATGGGTGCCAGGCCTCGGCCTCTATGGGCATGTTCAAGATTGGTCCAGTGTTGTTGAGCTTTATCAGTCAATTTCATTGTGGCAAATTTAACCTTCAGGGCTTCGCTCATGTCAAACCCCACAAAGTAGTGGTCCATGGCACGAATCCAATCGAGATAAGCTTGGGGTTCCATGTGGCCTTCAAAATGGGAAACATCAGCCTTAACATTCTTTTTGTATTGTTCGTCAGGGTCACGTTCTTGACATAGATCATCACGAACATTCCCTTGAGGGATCTGACGACTATCATGAAGCTCAGGGACAACAGTTTGATTTAGTTCCACTTTCTCAAGCCTCTGATTGATATTGGCAAGAGTTGCTTGAAGTGCAGTTAAGGTAGTGGAAATATCAGAGTTGTCCATTTCAGGTTGGAAAGGTCTAGAGTTTCTAATTGGGTAATTTGGGAGGGATAAGAAAGGCTCGTCAGGATCTGTGATGGTGCTGCGAAGACTCATTTACCAAAGGGGAAAAACTAGGGGTCGTGTGTGTACTTTTTTTTAAATAAATCTGAAATGACCTAAAATAAAGAAAGAAGAATAAAAGACTACACAATCCTAAATAAAGGCAAAAATTAATGTCTAAATGATGCAAGAACTAAGGTTTTGAAGAACCTTCGCTCTGATACCAAAATGATGTAAAACTAACCCTAAGATAGAGAATTTCCAAAATCTTAAAGGATTAATTTTACCAACATGTAATACGGATCAAAATTGAAATTTTAAACAATTAATCGGTTTGATGGATTTTCAAGAATTGAATTGTCACAAACCCAATTAATAATTCAGTTCTAATAATCAATAATTAAATTCCTAAGCGTTCTTAGCAAGTAAAAGATTCAATACTGATTTGTACTATAATTAGGCAAGTGGAACGCTTAATCTCAATATTTGTGGTCGACAGTTAAATTGAATAATATGATAGAGATAATAAAGTAGTATAACACAAATATTTGAGAATTGGAAAGAGTATACTGAGGGTTCGAAGAACTCAACATAGATCTCGAGTTGAATAGCAACGCAGAACACATCAATCAGCAACAACAGTGAGAGAGAGACTGGCCACAACAGCAAGATGAGCAAGAGTGACGATCGGGCCAACGTGGTGAACAACGACGATTGCGGTGGACAGCAGGCAGAGCAGCAACGTCGGAGGTCGGCACTGGTCGGTGGTCGGCAATGGTGTTCGTGCACGAGGAGCAGCAGCAATGGCAAAGGTGGAGGTTTGGCGGTAACGGGGGAGTGGAGTTCGGTCGTTGCGGTGGAGGGGACAACGGCGTCGTGAGGGTGGCGCCGGAGGTGGTTCAAGCGATGACAGGGGGTCAGAGGGGCGTGCGACGCGGTGGCGTGTAGTCGGTTGGAGTGGCAGAAGGGGAGTTCGAGAGTGTTGCTGTTTTGGGTTTCGAAAGGCAAAGGAGAAGAGAGAGAGGGTCGGGATTTGGAGGAAGAGGAAGAGGAGAAGGAGGATTAGGTTTTGGGTAGTTTTTATTTGGGGATTTTTTTAATTTGGGAGTAGATTTTAGAGTTAATCACTAACCCTAAAATTGTATTAAGATTTATCACAAACCCTAATAATTGGATCTCAATTGTATCACACAAAAAGAGACAGGAAGAGCAAAACTCAACACAATAATTTTTTAATCAAGAATGACATATCTTTCTCATTAATCTCAGGGCCTATAAATAGGCTCAAAAACAAATCTTGATACAAATCTCAAAAGATTCTAAAAATCTCAAAAATATTCTAATGCAAAAAGAAAGATTACATATGACTATAATTGCCAAAAAAAATAAATATGGTACTGAAATAAAATACTAAATTAAATAGAATTGATGTCCTCATCAATATATTACTAGCGTAATAATAATTTTGACAAGAAAAACTTAGCAATGACAAACATGAACCTGGCTACAATATCGGTAATGACAGGAAAATTGTTCCCAGGGAATTACTGTAAGGAAAGAAGTATTGAGATTGCGTGATATATGTTTTGAATGCCGATTGCGTTATATATTTCACCATCATACAATCTTTAGTTATTTTGAGAAATAATTATATAGCAGTTTACTTGAACCAAACTATCGATTTAACATTAGGAGGTTTTCAAACAATTGTACTGTGTAGGTCAAGAACGAGGGCACACAAAATGTACTCTGTGGCAAAGGCAGATTCAATTTGAAGAGAAGGAATGTTATATAAGAAAATTTGTATTATTCTGAAAACTATATGGACAATTAAAGAGACAAAGGTGTCCTTGCCTACATTTCATTTTGGTGCAATTCTTGTATAATAGTTTACTTCTTACTATTACATACTGAAGTTTAAGATAAATTTTCAACACTATTAGTGCAGCATCAGCCCCCCTTAATAGCTCCGTCATTGACATGTGAAATAGTACCACACTAAATTGACAGTGCATTTTTTTTCTTTTTTCTTTTGGAGAAAAATGTAGAGTATATCCACTATGTTAGATTAATAAGGAGTTAACAAAGAATGCCCATAGTATTGGGCTCAAAGTACAATAACCTACAGAAAAATAAAACATAATGTTAGAATTAGGGGCAGAAAGGAATGAATTCTTATTGATTGAATTAACTGAGTATAATATGTCTCCTATATATAGGAGAGAAGGAAAGACTAAACCAATACATTATTCGATATGAGACTAAACTAATATCTCTCATAATATCTAAAATAATATCTAACACCCCATTTCAAACTCAAGTTGGTTCAAGCAAGATGAGTTTGGAATATCGACGATGTTCATATGGCAGGGACGGCACTCGATGGTGCAGGAACGGCGCAAGGACGGTGCTTGATGACGACGCTCGATGGTACAAGGAAGGTGCTCGGTTGATGGCACAAGGAAGGCGCTCGGTAGATGGCATAGGGAAGGTGCTTTATGGCTCAGGAAAGGCATTCTATGGCACATGGAACGGCGCATTATGACGCAAGGACGATCCGGCTCCTAGATCTTGAAATGTGTAGAAGTGAAAAGTTGTAGAAGGAGTTGCGCACGATAGATGGCACTTGTGTTGAGATCTCACCCCAGAACTGAGAAGTATTAGAAGTAGTGGTGGTAGATGTTGACATCGGAATCTTGGATGACGTCGGGAACTAGGATGATGTCAGGAGAAGCAGTTGAAGGTTGGTGAGCATCGATGGAAGGTGGGATGAGGGAGACAGGAACTGGGATGATGACGATATCTCCCCCTCTCAAAATCAGTGTGAGTTTGCTGACGAAGACTGTATAAGCTGAAGGACTTGCAAGAATTTTTTTTTTTTTGGAAACTAGGGTTTTGGATTTGGATCTGAATAGGTCAGCACAGTGGCAATAATGATTTGCTATCTAGTCCCGAACACATAACAGCAATCACACAACCAATGAAATGCCTCCACTTGATTGGATCTGAATTTGGTGTTTGGATATGCTGTTTGGATCTGTCTAGATCTGCTCCTATACCCGAACATGAAACACCGAAATCCACAACCAGAAAATTCAAATCTAAACTGATCTATATCCCCTTTTTGTTTGTGCTCGGGAAGAAGAAGATGGAGAAGATAGGTCGCTGCTTGTGGTGGGGTGCGACGGCGGGGTGCGTCGGTGGCCTGCGATGGTGCCAGTGATTGCGGTGCTAGCGATAGGAGTTGGGTTCCGACGAACGGGTTGATGTCGGTAAGGATGAGGAAGCGGGGAATTAATGATTTGAGGTCATCATGGGTGTTTTAGTTGAGGTTCGCCGGAGTTGTTGCAATTTGGGTTGCTGTTGAAGTCGGGGAAGTTGTTGAAGATGGGTTTGTCGCTATTATTGTTGTTGTGGATTAGGGTTAGGGTTTGGCGGCTAATTTGATTAGTGGGGGTGTACCAGTGGCCTGTGGTGGCACTTGTGTTAGGATAAGGCAGCAAAGATTAGGGTTTTTGGGATTTGATCGGGAGAAGGATGTCGGGAGGTGGAGTGATTCTGATGAAGGCGAGAACCACTCCACCCCACCTCGACGACGAGGATAAAATTAGTATAAGCCTTATAAAACAACCTGGTTCTGATACCATGTTAGAATTAGGGATAAGAAGGAATGAAATCTTATTGATTGAATTAACTAAGTACAATGTCTCCTATATATAGGAGAGAAGGAAAGACTAAACCAATACAATATTCGATATGGGACTAAACTAATATCTCTGATAATATCTAACATAATATCTAACACATAAAACCTCCAATCATACGTGGGAATTGACAGTGCATTTTGGGACACATAAGTAGTTAGTTGTATTCATTTAATGCCCTCTACCAATATGCCTTTTATCGAAACTATTTGCAAAAAGATGACACTTGCCAAACTTATTGTGATCGGGGGCTCAACAACTACACTCGCCGTTCCTAACGACGAGCTTAGTTATTTAGTGCTCTCCGTTGAGACACGGCGAGTGTAGTTCTTTTAAAAGAATTTGTACCAAACTCGCTGCTCGCAACGAGTTTAGTTAATTTCAGCTCGTTGTTCCCAACATCGAGCTCTTCTATGGGGTTTTTTCAAAAATTCTCCAAGTCCAATAGGGAGTATCACTCTCTGTGAATCAAAAATTGTACAATCACTATTCCCAATAGGGAGTTTAGTATGTTTCCCCTCACCGTTCCCAACAACGAGCTCTTCTATGGAGTTTTTTTGAAAATTCACCAAGTCCAACAAAGAGTTTCACTCTCTTTGAAATTCAAAATTTGTACAGTCACTGTTCCCAACAGTGAGTCTAGTATAAAGCCCCTAGCCGTTGGGAACAGAGAATCGTGTTTGAAAATTTTAAACTAAACTTACCATTGGGAACGGCGAGTCACACCAAAAAAAATAACTTGCCGTGTCCCAACGGCGAGCACGAAATAACTAAGCTTGCTGTTGGGAACGACGAGTGTAGTTGTTGAGTTTCCGAGCACAATAAGTTTGGCAAGTGTCCTCTTTTTGCAAATAGTTTTGGAAAAAGGCATATTTTAAAAGAAAATTCCCAATTCGTTTATGTACACAGCTTGGGCATGAATGATCACATGATTTAACTTCTTTTTTTTCCTGAAAGATGGTCACGTGATTATGGACCATCTTTCATCCATCCTTCTCCTCAATTAAGTTAAAGAATTAAGCACATAGTGCAGTTAGGTTGATTCAAATCAATTAATAGGATGTAGATGTTGTTAGTTAAATTTAACTCTTTAGCTAGCCGAAAACAGCTATGATATACCTTGATAACATAAAAGGATATATTATGGCTTCCCACTTTGATTAAGTGTGTTATTGTGGATCTACTTCCTTACTCATTAAGTGTATTGAATGCCATCCTTTCTTTTCTGGAATTAGAACTCTTAATTTTGCCCAAAATATCCAGAAGTAGATCGATCGAAATAATTGTGACAACGATCGCTATGATATCATTTGTTGGAATCAACTTAGCAGTAGCGAGTAGGACAACGGAGCATTAGTGAGATGAGGAAAATCTTGACATGCCCAATTATTCAGAAAAGGCAAATATAGTGAGAACGATGATAGCAAGGGTATTGAAGGAGAGCGATTGAACGTTAAGAAGTTAGCTCTACAAGGATATTGTGCCTGTTAAAAGGTAAATTTATAGTAGTATACAGAGGATGTTGAGATATATGTTATAGATAGAGCACAACTATCTACATAAATTTTGGTGTCAAATATATACATAAAATGGGCCATAATAGAAGAGGAACTATGAATGTAAAAGGCTCAAAATATTGGGCAGTGTATTATGGCAACAACCATTTCTATTCCTTTATATGGAAAAAGTATATACAATCAAATGAATTTTTCATACAAGGGAAGAATCATAGAATAAGCAAGGTTGGCTATACATTCAAATTATGGATCATATTTACATAATAAGTTAATGGCTGGCTATGCTATAATAAGAAAGATTGACCTTGATTTCTTGGGTACCAATCAATGATTAGAATAGAAATAAATTATGATCCATAATAAGTGGACCATGGTAGAAATCAATTGTAATACTCTCCCTCAAGTTGGAGAATGAAGTGAATAAACCAACTTGGAGATAAGCTTGTGAAATTGCTAACGACCCAAGGCTTTAGTGAACACGTCAGCAATTTGAACGCCACTAGGAACATATGTTGTCCTAAGTAAGTTAGCCTGAATCTTTTCACGGATGAAATGGCAAACAATTTCTGTGTGCTTCATTCGTTCATGAAAAAAAAGGATTTGAGGCAATATGTAGAGCAGCTTGGTTGTCACAATATTAAATAGCAGGAAGACAGTGAACTTGCAAGTCATACATAAGATAATTCAGCCATGTTATTTCACAAGCTATAGAAGCCATAGAACAATACTCTGATTCAGTTGAAGAACGAGAAACAATACTTTGCTTCTTCGATTCCAAGAAATAAGATTGTTTTCAAAGAAAATGCAATATCTAGTGACGGAGCATCTCGAAACTTCCCCAATCTGAATCGCAATAGGCTTGAAGTTGGAGAGGGCTAGAAGCGGAGAGGAGAATACCACTTCAGATGAGGATTTAATATACCGAACAACGTGAAGTGCAGCCAGCCAGTGGGAAGCTCTTGGTTGGCTCATAAATTGATTAAGCATAGGGACCGAGTAGGTTATATATGGGCGAGTGGTAGTGAGGTAAAGGAGGTGACCCACTAGTATGTGATAGCATGATGGATTAGACAATAGGGAGCCCTCACCCGGAAGAAGTTTGACATTATGTTCCATTGGAAATTCTCATGGGCATCCACCAAGTGTACCCATATCCACGAGAATATCCAAGTCATATTTTTGTTGAGATAAGAAAATACCCTTCTTGGATTAAGCAACCTTAATGCCAAGAAAATATTTCAAAGTACTTAAATTCTTGATATGGAAAAGGGAATGAAGATACCTCTCTCTAAGATGTTGATAGAGGTAGAAATGTTGCATGTGACAATAATGTCATCAACATAAACTAGGACATCAGTAAATTAAGATCTGTGAACAACCGTAAAAAGGGATTAATCTGCTTGGATTGTTGAAAACTGGTATCAAGAAGTTCTGAAGAGAACTTAGCAAACCAATTACACAAATATTGTTTGAGCCCATAGAGGGATTTGTTGAGACACTATATCTTCATGTAAACCTCTTCATCCAATTCCCCATGGAGAAAAGCATTGTTCACATCAAGTTGATAAAGGGGCCAACTGCAAACAACAGCAACAACAATAAGACAACGTACAATAGCTAGTTTGGCAGTTTGGGCGAATGTTTCATGATAGTCAAGTCCGTTAATTTGAGTGAACCCTTTGGCCAGGAGTCGTGCCTTATAACGCTCAATGGTACCATCTGAGCGATACTTAATTTTGTAAACACATTTACAACCAATCGGCTTCTTGCCACAAGGTAACGAGGTAATAGTCTAGGTATTATTTAGTTCAAGGACCTTAATTTCTTCTGCCATAGTATTTTTCCAATTTGGATCTTTGTCAGCCAATGCAAATGAGGTTGGCTAAGAATGAGAAGAAATAGATGTAAGAAAAGCACAATGATTACTATGGAATTTGTCATGAGAGATATAATTAAAAAGATGATATTTAATACCTGATGATGAAGCTGGTGGTTGGAAGGCACTACAATAATAATCTTTGAGGTAAATAGGAAGGTTGTGAACACGTTTAGTGCGACGTGGTTCAGAGTGGTTTTGTGGCGGTAGAACAAAAGGGATAATTTCAGGAGTTAGCTCAGGTGGTGAGTGATATTCATATGATTGTGAGGTAGTAGAGGGTGTTCCAAGTTCAACATTAGAAGGTTGGGTAGCAGGTCCAACTAAATCACGCATCGGATATGATTCATTGATCAATGATAGGTAACGGGAGGACCATTGAAGTATCTGGTTGCAGGGATGTATTAATTGGAGAACAATGAAATGAGAATGAGTCTTCATGGAACACAACATCTCAACTAGTGAAAATTTTGTTAGTTTGAAGATCATAAAGTTTTTAGGCCATTTTTCCATGAGGATATCCAAAAAATACTTAAACATCGGGCTCGAGGGGCAAATTTGTCGTGATGTAAATGACCAACGGATGCACTGCAAAGACAATCGAACACTCTTAAATGGTGATATGTAAGTTCTTTGTTGAATAAAACTTCATAAGGAGTACGACCTTGGAGAATGGGTGTGGGTGTTCGATTGATTAGATAGGTAGTAGTTAAAATACAATTGCCCCCAAATGATGCAAAGGAGGCTAGATTGAAAATACAAGCACGAGCCACATTTAAGAGATGATGGTGTTTGTGCTCAACAACACCATTTTGTTGTGATGTGTTAACACAACTATGTTGGTGATTATACCATGGTCTTGGAACAAGAATTGAGTGGCTTTAGATAAGAATTTAGAACCATTATCAGTACAAACAATTTTGATGATACGATCAAACTGTGTTTGAGCATAGCTAATGAATGATTTGAGAAATGAATGAGTTTCACTTTTGAATCTAATTAGATAAACCCAAGTACATCGTGTAAAGTCATCAATGATAGTTAAGAAGAAACGAGCACCATATTTGGTAGGAATACGATAACACCCCCAAATGTCACAATGAATCATTTCAAAAGGTGCATGAGTGGAAATGGAACTAGAAGAAAATGACAAGCGGGTTTATTTAGCCAAAGGGCATATGTCACAAACATGGGTTATTTTATTTGAATGAAAGGAAAGTACTTCTAACAATTTATTTAATCTTTCGAAAGATGGGTGACCCATTCGCTTGTGCAACAAATCAAACAAATTCTTGGTAGCAAGAAATGAAGAGGCTTGGTTGTCAGCATTGAAATAGTAGAGACCATCACGTTGATGCCCCATTCCAATCACCATCTTTGTCGAGAGGTCCTCTAAAACACATTTATTAGGAAAAAGTTGTTAGGATTATGTCTTGTATACTCATTGTTCAATTAGAAGAAGAGACAACGAAGCACAGAGGTCGAAGTGTCGAAGAGAGGAAAAATTGGAAACAAGGTAGCAATAGTAACAGAGGACTGTGCAGTCGACTGCAGACCCCTCGAGTCCAGACTAGAAGAGTTGCGGACGACTGCCAGCAGTTGTAGCAATGTTTTGGGCCTAGGTCTTGGTGACCGTTTCGGCCCAATCTTCAACTCGAAGTCATATCGTATGGTTCCTATTCAGGAACTTCTTCTACAGAATATATCGAACGACTGAGATATCAAGACTAACATAGGGTTCTCTCTATTCTTCTTCTATTTATTATTATGGCCTCCAATATGAGAGGTCAAGTACTTCATTGATATTATTCTCCATAGCAAAGAGAGGCTTGAGAGATAGTTATTGGTGAGTGAGTTTAATTTCTTGTATTGAGTGAATCTGTAACTCCTTGTAAGCTTCTCTAATTGAATATTATATCTCCCTATATTATCCTCCAGATTAAGCAAAAGATTACCCGGGATAAATTCCTCGTGTGTTTGTCTTGGATTGGTTGATTTATTTGTTTGGTTGTTCGATTGATTCGTCTCATCTACCTTGCCATCCTCGATGCTCTAATGAGTTCCGTCGTATCACGAATGTTCGACGAAATTCCCCAACGAGAATTGTGGTGAGATTCCTCTCCCTATCACAACACACCAAAAAAGTGATATCAAAGCGTCAGGTTGCTGAGTCCCCTGGTGAAGTTGACAGATCACTGTCTTTTGAAGATTAAGCATTTATATGGAAAGATCAACTTCAATCTTTGAAAGGTAGACATGTATGATGACCTAGTTCAAGAACATCTACAGTTAGCCATCAAGAAGAAGGAGAAACTATCCTATATGAAGGAGGATATTTGGGATGATATTTATAAAAGAGTCATCAGTTTATTTTGACTATCGTTGGCGGATAAGGTCAAGTGCAAATTTCTTGAAGAAACTAGCACGGCAAGATTGTGGGAAAAACTCATAACTGACTACTCAGGTTCGTCGTTACTAAATCGGATGCTTTGGAAGAAGAAGTTATTCCATTTATCAATGAAGGAAGGTATCGATCTTCAAGATCACATCACAGAGTTCAACAAGGTGTTGTCTGAACTCAAGGCGATAAACACGGATGTGTGCTTTCAACTTGATATATTCTTTGCCAGATTCGTACGAGCATTTGATCACTACCATGCTACACGATAAATCTGCCAAAGAGAATATTACTGTTGATGTTCTAATCAAAGCATTGAAGGAAAATCAACGTAGGAAGGAGACTCAGAAATCATCATCTACTCCAATAAGTTGTCTAGCAGTGGAAGGACCTTCAATTGGAAGTCAAAGTGCATTGCAAAAGGATTTGATCCGTTGCTGATATTGTAAGAGGCCAGGGCATTTCAAGAAAGAATGTCAGAAATTGTAGAAGAAGAATAGTGACAAGGATGACAATTCTACAGCAAATGTGGTTCACCCTTCAGAATCAGGTGATGTGTGTCTTCTTGTTTCAAATTCTTTAGTAGTTAATTTTGGTTGGTTTACTGACTTAAGAAATTCTACTCATTTGCTTCAAGTGGGAGTTGTTTTCTACTTATAAGTCAACTATAGGGCGTTGTGTGAGTTCGAGAACTGGAAAGATTTGTGAACTAGTAGGTGAGGGAGAAGTTGGGTAGAAGATACAGAGTGGGAAAATGTACCCTCTAGGAAGTCTTGCATATTCCTTTACTGAAACGGAATCTGATTTTCTTGGAAACTCTTGAAGCATGCGGTTGTGGTACACAGCTCGAGGTGGAGTTCTATCTATTTTTCATGGTCGTCGTAAGGTGATTAGAGGTATGCGAGTTATTGGACCAAGCCAATGCAATCTTTACAAGCTCTGGGGGATCCAGAATACCTGTGCAAGTGTTGCTTCTTTTCCCGATATTTCTCGCAAGTTCATCTAGTCTGCCGCAACTAGCATCATCAATGCGAGACCACGACATTCGAATTTTGTTGAGAGGTGAAGAGTGCTTCAGGGTAGGTGAATTGCATGTAAAGGTTGGCAAATTCGTGTTAATGCCTACTGAAGTGTGCCCTTGAGGAGGTATACTGATCGGTGAGATTGGGTAGAATATTTATTCAACTAGCTGAAGAAACAATCGTTCCAAGTATGTTCGCAAGTGGATATTAGTAGAGTTCAGATATGATGAATCACATCGTATTGATAGTACTTGTATGCAATTCAAGGTGGAGATTGTTAGGATTATGTCTTGTAAACTCGTTGTTCAATTAGAAGAAGAGACGATAAAGCACAGAGGTCGAAGCGTCAAAGAGATAAGTTTGAAACAGGGCAACAACAGTAACAGAGGATTGTACAGTCGACTGCACAACCTCGGGTCCAGACTAGAAGAGTTGCGGTCAACTACACACCAGCGGCTGCAGCAATGTTTTGGGCCTAGGTCTTGGTGATCGTTTCGGCCCAATCTTCAACTCCAAGTCAGATCATATGGCTCTTATTCAGTAACTTCTTCTACATGATATATCAGATGACTGAGATATCAAAACTAATTTAGGGTTCTCTCTATTCTTCTTCTATTTATTGTTATGGTCTTCACTATGAGAGGTCAAGTACTTCATTGATATTATTCTCCATTGCAAAGAGAGGCTTGAGAGATAGTTCTTGGTGAGTGTTAATTCATTGTATAGAGTGAATCTATAACTCATTGTAATCTTCTCTAGTTAAATATTATATCTCCCTATATTTTCCTCCGAATTAAGCGAAAGCTAACCAAGATAAATTTTTCGTGTGTTTGTGTTGGATTGGTTGATCTATTTGTTTGGTTGTTCGATTGATTCGTTGCATCTACCTCGCCATCCTCATTTGCTCTAATTAGTTCTGTTGTGCCACCAGTGTTCGACAAAATTCCCCAACGAGAGTTGTAGGGAGATTCTTCTCCCTATCACAACACACCAACAAAAATGTGACTGGACAAGGAGACTTTCAGTGAGTTTTTGTATAGACAATAAATTGAATTTGAAAAAAGGGTCATGCAACACATTGTTAAAGTGGAGATTTGATTTAAGTTCAACAGTGTCAACACAAGCAATAAGAGCATGGCGTCCATCAGGAAGTGTAATAATAGGAGGGGAGGGATGTGAATTGTGAAATGAAAGAAATTTTGGGTTAGAGACCATATGGTCAATTGCACTGTTGTTAATGATCCAAGGAGAATGCACTGTAGAAGAAAAAAGGCAATGAGAGTTACTTGCAAAATTAGCCGTATGTGGCGTGGACTGATTTAGCTTATTTAGTAGGCGAAGAAGTTGCTTGTATTGATCGGCAGTACGTTGTGGTGTTGGAACATCGGCATTAGTCCGAACATCTCTAGGCAGGTGGTTGCGCCGATTGAGCTTGTAGTTAGGTGGATAACCATTGAGTGTATAGCAAACTTCATGACTATGACCAACGATGTTGCAATGTGTACACCGATACTTAGTTTTGTTTCGATCATCCAGATAATGCCAAGTGGCAACATTTGCAGCCAGTGGAGATGACACATGGAATGGGTACAAGACCAGGTAAAGGTTTGTTTGAAAGAACAACATCACCTTCAACTTTAGAAGATTGTTTTTTTTTTTTTTTTTTTTTTTGGGGGGGGGGGGGGGATGCAAGGCCGACTATACATTCAAATTACTTTTATACATGGATCATATTATTTAGTTACTTGGTGAGGGCATTCTAGCATTATTCCTTCGTGTCAACTAATGAGCCATTTAACATTGTTGTTAATGCAGCCTTATTACATATTTTAAATTAAAAAAGGATTTTAAAGAAAATGTAAATTATTGTCACTCTATTTCAATAATGCAGCCTCATGTGCCCTCCTCGCCTCCGACAAGAGAATCTTATCTCTTAAGGGGGAGAATTAACATGAGATAAGAAATTCATATCAATCTAATGGATTCATGTCAATCTTCTAAACTGTTTCTTAGGCCTATAAATTCCCCTCCTCAGTGAGAAGGTAATTCGCAATTTCTTTCTTGTTGACTCCTAGTTTGGTTTGCACAAAACGTGTCTATAAATACTAATAAGTTTAAATTGAGTTATTCAGATTTTCATGATCAAATAATATCCATAAAAGATTTAAGAGAGATTCAAGAATATTCAAAGAAGGAAAGTAATAAAAAAAATTGAGAGATCAAGCAAAAGAAGAACATATTCAAAAAGAGGAGTTGATTGATTAGGGTCCAAGAAAGCTATTAAGACCAGTTGCTATCATTCTATATTTGTGAGATTTAATCTGTAAGAATATTGATTGATTGATTGATTAGTTTTTTGTAAGAAAATAAAGTGGATTCGGCATGAACAGCGCGATACCGGTCTACCGCACCCAATGACGGTCGACCGCATTGCAGTCGACTGCAACTCCCAAGTATGTTAGAAGCAGTCGACCCTTCATCTCTCTACTTTACGTCAGAGAGATGAACAGTCGACTGCACCGAGATTGCGGTCGACCGTACTTTGCGCTATTCACATTTTTGGAATGTATCGTTTCTAATTTTGGTCGATACACTTCCCAATCTATTTAATTGGTCGAACCCGCTGTGTATTCTTTACTTATCACTTCTGAGAAAAATCTTCTGAACTAATCTTTCAACAATCAATCCAAGTATGTGTAATAACTATTTTGTATTCGTCAGTAAGGATCATTTAAGATCTTGAGTTTCTCTTTTCTTCCACTTCGGTGAGATTGACGGGACTTGTATTAGAAGTCCTGTGGGTGTAATAGGTCTCTCGGCCTGAATCCGAGAATCACTGTACAAGGGTTTTGAGTATAGTGAAACGCTTGTGACGGAGAATCGCTACAAGTAGGAGGTATGGACATAGACCTGAGGGTCAAACCACGTTACATCGCTGCGTCACTTGTGCTATCTGCATTTGCTATTCTTAACTCTTTTTATTTACTCTGCACTTTATTTTAATCTTTTTTATTCCGCACAATCACCTTATTCACCCCCCTAGGGTGGTTTACAGTGATACCAGAACGAGGTACTCATCAAAAGCTTAAAAGCTTAAGCAAAAGGTCCAATGGCCAAAATCTCTCCTCCCGAAAACTTGTACTCATCGGAGCCATTCGTCTCCAATGGAACAAGTCTCACGCGCTCACCATTTTTTTATGGAAAATGCTATGATGTTTGGAAAGTTCGTATGTCTCATTTTCTACAGATGCTTTGAAAAGAAGTATGGAATGTGTGCATCAATAAAATGCATATTCCGATTAGCGACGGAAAGACAACCTTTACAAAAGCGGAGCTAGCTCTCAAGATGGCAAATTCCAAAGCCATGACGGCTCTATATGCAAGGTTGAATAACGAAGAACTAATGCGATGCGGGCAAAACTGTAAGACAGCATACGAGATCTGAAACAACATGCTGAAGCGGCATGAGGGAACCGCTTCTGAGGTAAAAGCTAAAGTAAATTTATGTTTTTATAAGTTTGATGTGTTTCGCATGTTGCCAGGAGAATATGTGAATCAAATGCTCGCCCGCTTCGATATCATTGCCCACGAACTTGAGAGCTTAGGTAAGGGGTTGGATGATGACCGAAAGGTCAGAAAACTCATAAGCTGTCTCACGCCAGAGTGGGATGTAAAGGCTGCTGCAATGAGGAAACCCCTTGAAGAGAAGGGATTCGACTACTACACATTCCAAAGGAAGTTGAAGACATACGAGATAGAAATGACGGAAATCAAAAGATACAGACAAAACATCGGAATTGAACCAAAATCGAAGAGAAAACCATTGCACTGAAAGCAGAAAAATCTCGACCATCGAAAACAGATTCAGACCATGAGGAGTCAAACGAGGACATTGCCTTATTGACCAAGCAATTTCGTAAGTACCTTAAACATAAAAAATATGGCAGGTACCAAGGAGAAAGGGAGAAAGATAAAGATGACGTGTGCTATAAGTGCAAGAAGCCTAGACACATCCGTGCAAACTGTCCCGTCTCACAAGACAGGAATAGGTACTACTACCACTCAAACCCAGGTCTGAAAAAGAAGGCGCTAAAGGCAACATGGTTAGACTCCGATTCAAGTGAGGAAGAGCAAGGCTATGACGACGTCGGCTTCATAGCTCTTAGGAATGGTGAGGTGCAATCACCATCTCAAAAAGAGGTAATCGAAGAACCCACTTATGATGAGCTAGTAGACATGTGTAATGGTTTAAAAGACTATGCTAAGAAACTAAGTCGTGAACTTAGACAATATAAACAAATTCCAAATGAAACACATGACTCTTGTATTGCAAAAAATCAAAAACTGAAAAATAAGAATGCCTTGATCTTGGAAAATTTGAGTCATTTAGAAAAGATCATAATGTATTGCTAGAGGAAAATGAACTCTTAAAACAATAAATTCGAGATTCCTTAGCAACACATGATAATCACTTAAGAGAAATTCATGAGAAATCTGTTTATATCGCCAAACTCACAGATGATTTAAAAGAATGCAAAAGGAAATTTGATGAAATAGTAGAAGGATGTAATGAAGCTCTTAAACAAAATAGAATTCTTGATGCTACACTAGACACTCTTCGTTGGAATACAAAAGACGATGAGATGACTAGGAAAAGACTGTAAAAAAGTAATTGAGCTTGAAAAACCTGTAGAAAAAATATGAAGGGCCCAATTACCTTATTACAAAAATTCAAAATCCTATCATGATAATCGAGAACTTGGTTACGAAGAGCCAATACACCATCAAAAATTTAAATCATCATTTCATACACACTTGCACAATCACCAACATAATCACAAACCAACTCAAAACTACGCAAGTGTGCATGACTCAAGATATAGTCGCATCATATGTCATTACTATTGTAGATTAGGACATATTTCGTACAACTGTTCATTAAAAAGGAACACTTTGTTTGGGTAAGAAAGGATGTAAATGCAGGTTCAAAACAAACTTGGGCACGCAAAATTATAACTACTAATCTTGATGTAGGTACCTCAGCGTATCAAGACTAAAGATCGGTGGTACCTTGATAGTGGATGCTCAAATCATATGATAGGTGAAAGCAGATACTTTTCATCACTATCAAGGGAAAGAGGGAAGGACATCATCTTTGAAGATAATAGCACTGGTCAAACTATTGGTAAAGGTAAAATAAACTTTGGTTCCTCATGCTCCATTGAGGATGTTCTATTGGTAAGACGTTTGAAATATAATTTAATTAGTGTCAGCCGATTATGTGATAAAGGTTACACCGTTCCTTTTGACAAAAATACATGCACTGTACTAGATAACAATAAATCTTGTTTACTTCTTGCTAACCAATGTAACAATGTATATGTTATAAATTCTAATGAATTAGCATAGAAAAATATGAGGTGCTTTGTCGCAAGAAATGAGGATGGTTGGTTATGGCATCGAAGACTTGGACACACGGTCATGGACAATCTCAACAAACTTGTAACCAAGGAGCTTGTGAGGGGATCCCTAAAATCAAATTTGAGAAAGATAAACCGTGTGAGTCGTGTCAATTCGGAAAGCAAACTAAAAGTTCTCACAAACCCAAGAAAATGGTATCAACTTCTAGACCCCTTGAACTCTTGCACATGGATCTTTTTGGACCATCACGGACACAGTAATGGAGGTGCACGATATGTCTTTGTAATTGTTGATGATTATAGTAGATTTACTTGGGTTGCCTTTCTACTACAAAAAGATGACACATTGTATGTATTTCAAAAATTCTGTTGTAGAGTGGAAAATGAGAAAAGCCTCACCATTGTTACTATTCGTAGTGATCATGGTGAAGAATTTCAAAACGAACTCTTCACATCATTTTGTGACAAAAATGGAATAAAACATGAGTTCGCCTGTCTTCGCACTCCCCAGCAAAATGGGATTGTTGAAAGGAAAAATCGATCTCTTCAAGAAATGGCCCGAACCATGCTTAGTGAAAAAGATTTACATAAATCATTTTGGGCGGAGGCTGTCAATACAGCATGTTATACAATTAACCAAGTAATCATTAAAAAATATCTTGAAAAAACTCCTTTTGAACTATATTATGGCAAAATTCTCAACTTAAGTTATTTTTACGTCTTCAGATGTAAAGTGTTTATTTTAAATACTCTCGATAATTTGGGAAAATTTGATCGTAAAAGTGATGAAGATATATTCTTAGGATATTCTCTTAGTAGCAAAGCATATCGTGTATTTAATGAAAGAAGATGCACAGTTCAGGAATCCATTGATGTTATTTTTGATGAAACTAATCCCTACACCAAAAAAATATTGCATGTTGTTGATGATGATAAGACAGGTGTTCGGGTTGAAAAGAAACAGGTTCACATTGAAGAAGACTCAAACATGAATGCTCAAAATCAAAAATCTCATCAAGATGAAGATACATCCAAATCGCAAATAGAGGAGATTCCGGCACAACAAATTGATGCCATGCAAGATGAACATGTACATCAAATTTTCACAAGTGAAAGACGTCCCGCATGGAAAATCATGTTTAGCCATTCACCAACTCTTATACGAAGCGATATGTCAAAAGGGATAACCACTCGCACACAAGCTCAAAATTTCATGTATTTTTCCGCTTTCGTTTCCATACTTGAACCCAAGAATATTAAGGAGGCCTTGCAAGATAATGACTGGATCATTACAATGCAAGAAGAACATAATCAATTCGAACGGAATCAAGTATGGAGACTTGTTGCTAGACCTCACAATAGAACTATACTTGGAACTAAGTGGGTGTTTAGGAACAAGTTAGACGAATCCGGGTCACTCACTAGAAATAAGGCCCGTCTTGTTGCACAAGGTTATAACCAATAAGAAGGTGTACATTTTGATGAAACTTTTGCACCTGTTGCACGGCTTGAAGCCATTCGTATCTTACTTGTATTTGCTGCTTATATGGATTTTACTCTCTTTCAAATGGATGTTAAAAGTATATTTTTAAATGGTTTTATTTTGGAAGAAGTTTATGTTGCACAACCACCGGGATTCACTGATCACACACACCCAAACCATGTATTTCGTCTTGATAAAGCTTTGTATGGTTTGAAGCAAGCTCCTCGTGCTTGGTATGAACGACTGAGCTCGTTTCTACTTCATATAGGCTTCTCTAAAGGAAAAGTCGACACTACACTATTTATAAAACATGTCTCTAAAGATATTTTAATCGTTCAAATTTATGTTGATGATATTATGTTTGGATCCACTAATGAAAATCTTTACAAAGAATTCTCAAAGCAAATGCAGGATGAGTTCAAAATGAGTATGATATGTGAACTAACTTATTTCTTGAGCTTCAAATACAACAAAAAAAGGATGATATCTTTATAAATCAATACAAATATGCAAAAGAACTAACCAAAGAGTTTAGACTTGAGAATGCAAATGCATACAAAACACCTATGGCCACTACTACGAAGCTTTCTAAAGATGAAACTGGTAATAATATTGATATTTCTACTTATCGAGGTATGACTGGGAGTTTACTTTATATTACTGCATCTCATCCAAATATAATGTTCAGTTTTTGTCTATATGCACGCTTTCAATCGTGTCCCAAAGAATAGCATTTGGTTGCTGTTAAGCGTATCATTCAATATCTCAAAGGCATACTAAATACTGGACTTTAGTACCCGAAAAATAAAAAATTTTCACTTGTAGGCTTCTCTGATGCAGATTATGCCGGTAGCTTAACAGACAGAAAAAGCACTAGCAGAACATGTCACTTCTTGGGCAACTATCTTGTCTCATAGGCATCCAAAAAGCAAAATTCTGTAACTCTCTTAACTGCCGAAGCTGAATATATCACCGCAGGATCCTGCTGTGCGCAGGTATTATGGATAAAACACACTCTAAAGGACTACAAGGTATTTTTTTATCACATTCCAATTAAATGTGATAACACTAGTACTGTTCATATGACAAAGAATTCTGATCAACACAGTCGCACAAAACACATTGATATTCGGTATCACTTTATTAAAGACCATTTTCAAAAAGGAAATATTATTCTTGAATATGTTTCTACTGATTCACAACTTGCTGATATTTTTAGCAAACCTTTAGATGAAAAATAATTTTATTTTTTGAAAGGAGAACTAAATGTTATTGATATTTCAGCTTGAAAATTCATTTTGGTCGACTGGACGAGCGACTGTACGCCTGTGAGGGCGTATGGTCGACTGGGCGGTCGATTGGTTTACTCTCGGGTAAATTTTGTTCTATATGCTGCTTTCAAAATGTTGGCTTTCAGTACTTGCGGTCGACCGACTCATCCTCTGACTTGTGTTTTGTCTTTACAAGATGAACGGTCGACCGTGCGGTCGATCGGTTTGCCCTCTGTGATTCGCTGTGTTTTTGAACTAAGTGTGTGATCGACCGGTTTGCTCTGTGGAAAATTTTTGACTTCTATTGGTTTTGCGGTCGACCGGTTTTCTTTGGGATACGTGTTTTTTTTCTTTCAAAAACTCTCTACTAACTTTTCCTATACTATTTGGTTTCTTGAAATTCATTCTTCACTTATTCTTCTTATCCATGCTTCGCAACTGTATTGAGAAAATCTCAAATCTATGATACCATGAAGAGCTCTCCCTGTATATCAAAGAGTGTCGCTATCAATGGTATCATGTAAGTAGATTTTCCTCCGTTTTTAGAAAAAATCTTATCTTTCCAAACTTCATCTCGCTTGTTTTGCTTAATGAAAGTTCCTTCTCATTTACAAATAGTTTTCGTGAGGAGTAATTTATACTTGTCTCTTGCCCCCTATTGGTGTGTTCCAAAAAGAAGGAGAATATTATGGATATTATGAATGAATGAAAGTAAACATAAGTAAATATTTTTTATCTTCTATGAAGTGTTGAATTAAGAGAAAGTATTTACAAATCTCTCTTTACCTATGAAAATCTGTGTTACATGAAGTACTGAATTTAGGGAGAATATTTTTTATGCTAAATTGTTTAATTTTTACTTTCAATATTCAAATGCATGTTTTGTTCACACCAAAAGGGGGAGATTGTTGACTCCTAGTTTGGTGTGCACAAAACGTGTCTAATAAGTTTAAATTGAGTTATTCAGATTTTCAAGATCAAATAATATCCATAAGAGATCCAAGAGAGATTCAAGAATATTCAAAGAAGGAAAGTAATAAAGAAAGATTGAGAGATCAAGCGAAAGAAGAAGATATTTAAAAAGAGCAGTTGATTGATTAGTGTCCAAGAAAGCTATCAAGACCAGTTGCTATCATTCTATATTTGTGAGATTTAATCTGTAAGAATATTGATTGATTAATTGATTAGTTTTTGGTAAGTAAATAAAGTGGATTTGGCATGAACAGCACGATACCGGTCGACCGCACCTAATGACGGTCGACCGCATCGCAGTCTACTGCAACTCCCAAGTATGTTAGAAGCAGTCAACCCTTCATCTCTTTACTTTACGTCAGAGAGATGAACGGTCGACTGCACCGAGAATGCAGTCGACCGTACTTTGCAATGTCACATTTTTGGAATGTATCATTTCTAATTTTGATCAATATACTTCCCAATCTATTTAATTGGCCGAACCCACTGTGTATTCTTTACCTATCACTTATGAAAAAAATCTTCTGAACTAATCATTCAACAATCAATCTGAGTATGTGTGATAACTATTTTGTATTCTTCAGTCAGGATCATTTAAGATCTTGAGTTTTTCTTTTCTTCCACTTCGGTGAGATTGATGGGACTTGTGTTAGATGTCCTGTGGGTGTAATAGGTCTCTCGGCCTGAATCCGAGAATCACTGTACAAAGATTTTAAGTATAGTGGAACGCAAATTGCTACAAGTAGAAGGTGTGGACGTAGACCTGGGAGTCGAACCACGTTACATCGCTGCGTCACTTGTCTGTGTTTGCTCTTCTTAACTCTTTATTTACTCTGCACTTTATTTTAATCTTTTTTATTTCGCACAATCACCCTATTCACCCCCGGGGTGGTTTACATTTCTCACACTCTCTTTCTTTCTCTGGTTCTGACTTGAGCATCGGAGAGTCTGTCGACGGGGCCACCTCTGGTGTTTCGAATTTTTTGCAGGTCCATCGGCCACGTCAGTAATCGTCGGATTCAGATCACGATATTCAATCAACGATCCAGATCCACTATCTAGAGCTCCAACTACATTTTATGGTAACGATCAAATGTTAGATCTTTAGTAGTTTCCTTCAAATATAAACTATCGGTTTGCTCTCACACCAAAATAAGCAGCAACAGTACCATACTTCTAGTCCTTTGAATAATTAGGATTCAATATTTTCTTGATATAAACTAGCGGGAAAACAGTACGTAACCCATACAAACTTACAAACAGTGCATAAACCCATCAAATATGTACTGTTCTTGAGTGTTACATGCTACTTAATTTAGGGGTTTATAACATAACCTTATTTCTTAATAAGGATTTATGTCAAAGCTGAAAAGGCCAACGGGACTCTTAGTTTGAAATTCATTGTCAAGTTAGGGGCCTGAACCTTATTTCCCTGATAAATTAATATGCTAAATAATGTGAAGAACATTAGTGGAGAAACATGTTTGAAGTTTTATGTTCAACATTGGAGAGGGAGAGAGAGAGAGAGAGATACCAATGGGGAGATTCCAGGCAGAGAGCACAAGAACAACGCCAAGGGGCTCAGACACCATCTTACAGCTTGCTGGAAAAGAAGCGAGCGGAAGTGAAACCTAAAAGTACAAACATATATAATATATAATATACAAAAAATGATAACAATATACAACCATTATGTTTCTGTAATATAATAACGAAATAAGAGTTCAAATACAAATTTGGAGACAGAAGCAACTGTAGCCAAGCTAAAATTGAAGTCACCTTTGATGGAGCCATCCATTTCTTGAGATTGTCTAGACTATACTCCACTGACTTGATCAAAAGTCCCACCTACATACAATTTCATATTTCTTAATTAATACATAATTTTAGTTCATATATAATTAATGAAGGGAATAATTAAGAAACAGTTGGTCACAATAGTACCTCATCTCTGAAAGATTCTGCTGGTTGCTTTCCCAAATCCTCTTTGAGAACCTCGAAGATCTCTCCTTCATTGTCGATGAGAAGCTTCTTCAAAGCATTGAGTTGAGACTTCCTCCAAACTATGCTCCTCGTCTCTCCGCTCTCGAAAGCTTCCCTTGCTTCATTCAACCCCATCAACTCCATTTTCCTTCTCTCTTCTCAGTTGCAAAACAACGAAGTATTGTTGAGTAACTCACACTACTAATCACTTCACCGAACTTAATTATATACATGGAAAGTGGATACCCACCGCCATGATTGACTGCAATAAAATGCTCCAACAACCTAACCAAATTGACAACCTCCCACCGCCAACTTCGTCCTTATTTTTAGTATTCTCTTTCTCTCTCGATTTCTCTCTTCATTTTCCGAATTGAGTGCACGCGACCATCAAATCAAAACAAGTAAACAGTTCACTCATATTATTAAATTCCACATGGCACAAAGGACACGAGGTGGTCTCTAGTCAATTGAATTAGAGCGTCTAGAGTCATTTGCAAAATATGCATAATATGTATATTTGATCAAAAACAGTGCTGCAGTTGTTGGTCAAATATACATAATATACATAATTCGCTAAAGGAGATTGTCATAAATGAGAGAAGAAATAAGAAATATGCATATATGAGATACGACACTTCAAGTGCGATGAAGTGTCGTCGCACCAAAAAAAATTATTTTTTTAATTGTCGGACGGCAATTCAAGTGCCGTCGCACAAAAAAAAATTTTTTTTTAATGGTCAGACGGCACTTGATGTGCCGTCCCAACAAAAAAAAATTAATTTTCTAATAAAAAAAACCAAAAAAAACCTACCTCTCCCTTGGACAGCACTTGGAAGTGTTGTCCCACCAAAAAAAAAAAAATTTTCTAATAAAAAAATCAAAAAAACCCACCTCTCCCTCGGACGGCACTTGAAGTGCCGTCCCACCCTGTAGGGGGTTATTTGCATTTTTTTGTATTTTTTTGTAATCTTTTTGTAATTTTTTTGTAATTTTTTCGTAATTTTTGAAATTGTTTTGTAATTTTTTATTTTTTTTGTAATTTTTTATTTGCACTTCAAGGACGAATTTTTTCCTCGGACGGCACTTGAAGTGCCGTCACACCTTTTATAAAAAATAGCCTTCAACGACTGCAGCAAAATGTAACTTTGCTATATTCATTTATCCATTTATGCATATTTTGACCCTCAACGACTGTGGATGCTCTTAGAGACTTAATAAATAAAAGATAGACATGGATTTCTTTTGACCGAAATTTCACTATTTTTTGGAAGAGCCCATGGCCATCCAATATGAAGTTACTTTTGTGTTTGGAATTTTTTGTCGTTCTGATCCACTTTTTAAAAATATTTGGGGGTCTAATCCACTTCCGAAAATAATTTGCAATCTGACTTAGTTTTGGACACGTCAGCATAAGCCGTTGTTGGAAATACGGCATAGGTTATTTATATGCCGTTATTTTCAATAACGGCATCATTTTACAATTTATTTTGCATGCCGTTATTTGGAGTAAAGACTACATCAGTATATTTCTCATACAAGTGTGAATTGGAAAAAATTTTAAGTGTTGAAACAACTTAGAAATAATGCTGTTATCTCCAAGAATGGCTTTCAAATTTCTGATGCCGTTAGTGGAGATAAGGCATCGGTTATAATAAAATTATATGTTGCCGCTGTTCCAAACAAATGCAACATATCATTTTATTATAACTGATGCCGTTATCTCCAATAACTGCATCAGTAATTCGAATGCCGTTCTTAGGGATAACGGCATTATTTCTAAGTTGTTTCAACACTTAGAATTTTTTCCAATTCACACTTGTATGAGAAATATACTAATGTCGTTATTCCAAATAACGACATGCAAAATAAATTGTAAAATGATGCCGTTATTGAAAATAACAGCATATAAATAACCTATGCCGTTATTTCCAATAACGGCTTATGTTGACGTGTTCAAAACTAGTTCATATCTCTAATTGTTTTCGAAAGTGGGTCAGACCCCCAAATATTTTCAAAAAGTGGGTCAGTACAGCAAATCTTTCTTGTGTTTGTAGGTAAAGAGAGAAAGACAGTATTATTATCGACAGTACATTGGGATTGTATGTCTTGCATACAAATACTTAATGAAGAAGACGATGAAGTGATGAAAATGATCGTAGCGAATGATTGAAGATAAAAAAAAAAGTTAGCAATAGCAATAGCAATAGCAGCAGTTGCGGTTGATCGTCCCCTGTATAGAGTCTTCCTGCTAGGAGGACAGTCGACCACAAGTATGATGTGGTCGATCGTTTTCGGTTGATGGGTTTATTTGGATCGGATCTTGGAGATTCGTGAGAAGCTCAACTTCATCTTCAAGTCAGATCGTATGACTTTCAATGCAGGGTTATCTCTTCAATAGTAATTGAGTGGTTAGTGTTAGGATTGTTGCCTCAAATACACGTGGGCACTGAGTACTTGAAGTTGGAGAAGAAGACGAGAAGATGAAGACATCAATAAGTAGAAGAATTAAGCTGGAGGGGTTGCAGTCGACCGACCGGGAGTGTGATAGACCGGTCCAGGTTGAAAGGAGTTCTTCGAGTGTACATGGTTCAACAGAGAAGGTAACGGTCGACCGTGCAGTCCACCGGTCATGCCTCGAGTCTGGACTTGACATACGATTCGGTCGACCGACATCGGTGCTGTGTATTATTTGGGCTTTCGAATTTTGGGTCAAATAAGCTGTATTTGTGTTTTTTTTTAAAGTTTTGATCGGGGCTATATATATAGCACTAGATGTGAACTCTAGGGTTATCAAGTGTTGATCAAGGTAAGTCGTTATCATTTTTCAACTTCAAGAGGGGATTGTGCCGAGTGTTTCAAAGGTGAGAGTGAGAGATTGAGAGTTGTAATCTTTGTAGTTCTTGGGGAATAAGAAGTATTGGTTATCTCTGCATATTATTGTGTTCTTATGAGATCTTGGATATATTGTGGTGGATTGTTCTTGGTTCATCTACTTCTTGAAAAGTTTTTATTGCTTGTGGTGTGTGAGTTTCATTATTAGCACTACGAGTTGGTAGATTCTCCAACAAGTGGTATCAGAGCACTAGGTACGGGATGGCCGATAGCAAGTCAAAGATCAAGAGGTTCGATGAGAGTGATTTCACGATCTGGAAGATTCAGATGATAGCATATATTCGTCAGAAAGATCTAGATAGTTTGTTATTTGATGAGAAGCCGGAAGGTGGAGACAAGAATGCGAAGGTTTTGGCAGAGTGGAATCGTTTGGATCAGAAGGTGCAGATTCAGTCAGGACTGAGTAGGAAGACGTTATTTCATATCTCGAAGGAAAATACCATAAAGGAGGCTGTGGAGATTCTCACGGATATGTATGAGAAACTGTCGGCATCTAATCAAATTCTTCATCCGAAGAAATTGGTTAATATGAAGTTGAGGAAGTGGGTTCAGTAGCAGAACATGTGAATAATTACTGTAAGATACATAACCAGATGGAAGCTACAGGTTTGAAGTTTTCAGAGAGGGGACAGTCATTGTTACTTCTATCTACTTTACCTAGGGTTGGCAAACGGGTCTAACGGGCCGGGTCGGGTCGAACCCGCCCGGGTTGGAACCCAACTTGGGCGGGCTCGGGTCGGGTCATTAGGTTAACCGGGTCGGGTCGATAGGGCTAATTCATGACCTGCCCAACCCGTGAACCCTTTCGGGTCCAACCCGGGTCGGGTCGTGGGTTGGCCCGTCTAAAGTTAATTTTTTTTTACTTAAACAAAAAATGTAATGTAATTTTAATAATAAACAAAAAATTTAATAATAATAATAAGATTGAAAGAGTGAAATTGCCAAAAAAAAGTTATATATTATTAATATGATTTCAACTTATACAAGTTTCACAATTTGTAATAAGAAAAAAAAAATTTATACAAATTTGTTTTATACAATAACAAATTTTTTAGATACAATTTCAATTTTATTTAATTTTTCTAATTTTAAATAACAAACAAAGATTTTATACAATTTTTTATACATGTACAATTGTCTTCAATTTGTTGGTCTTCAATTTTTTGTTGTTGTTGGTCGTGAATTCTTCATTTTGGTTGCTATTGTTGTTGTTGTTGTTGTTCTTCTGACGAGGTGCTCCCACTTGTGGAAGTGTCAAATGCTTTTTCTTGAATCCTATCTTCGGCCTTCAGCCAGTCTTCTGTGCAGACGAGCATCTCCAACGATTGGGGCTTCAAGCGATTCCTGTAATCAGTTAGAATCCTGCCACTTGTAGAAAATACACTTTCTGAAGCAACTGTAGAGACATGAGGAGTTAGTAGATCTTTAGCCATATATTTAAGAATACTATAAGAATGTTCATGGTCTTTCCACCATTGTAAAATATCTACTGAAGAAGTAAAAGATTCAGAATCTTGTTAATTATACCAATTTAATTCATTTGGTTGATTAGTCCTAGATTTTTTTGATTGAATTTGTGCAAATAAATTAAATATTCTATCATCTAATTTACTCTTACCCTTATCTTTAGAAGTAGCTGAAGAAGAACTAACTAAAGAAGTTGTACTACTAGATGCAAAACTTCTATCATAATAATCATACAAGTTATTTAATGTCGATTCAAATTTTAACTAAAAATGTTTCGCAATCAATTTCAAATTCATCTGGCCCAAGTAAAAAATATTTCAATCAAATTCTTCGTACCTTCTAATTTGATACGAGGATCCAACACAGTATCAACACAATACAATATAGGAGAAGGATTAAAATACTTCAAAAATTTTACATATACAGGTTTCACAATATGACCAATAAAAGCATCATCGATCATTTCTTTGAAAGTTTGCATCATAGTAACTATTGAAATAAAAATACTACTAGAAGTAGATTCATAAGAATTTAAAATTTTGAAAGTTTCGGTTTTAAAAGGTTCTAAAAATTTCAACAAAGATTCGGCATAATACCAATGTTGGGGAATCATTTCAAAATTTGGCATATTTTTTGCAATACAAAAATCATTTATACATGCTCTATATTCAGTAACAACTTGTAGCAAATCAAAAGTAGAGTTCCAACGGTGTTTAATATCCTTTGGAAATTTTCTAAAATGTACATTTTTAAGCCTACACCAAGCTTTCCATTCTTGAAATATGGTGTCACTTAATGCAATAAAATGTACACAATTCCTAATGTTAACTATATATGGTTCGGCTATTTTTAATGCATCTTGAACACATAAATTTAAAATAAGACATGCACATCTAACATGAAAAATATTGTCAGATGGAGGGTTTAATGCGGTTTGTAAAATACTAATTGATGCATTGTTGTTAGATGAATTATCAAAACTTATATACATAATTTTATCACGAATATGAAAAACATCACAAATTTCTTGCAATTTCATTACCACTATGGGGATAGGGAAACGCAGCATGTGATATGATCCTTTTTTGAAGAATCCAATCACTATCGATCCAGTGACAGGTTATTGCCATCATTGGAATATTGTTGCAACTCGTCTAATCAGAAGTTAAAGAAACTCTACAAGTTAAACTCCATAAAATTGCAATCAAAGCTTCCTTCATTTCATTGTACATTTTAAAACAATCTGATTTGCAAGTATTCCTAGGGATTCTATTAAAATGGGGATTTAAGACGATTTGATTAAAATTTTCTAAGTCCCTACTCTCAGGATAGGAAAATGGTAACTCTTCCTTGATTACTAATCGGGCCATTTCCCGACGAACAAGTTCGGGATCATAAGAATGGCTATCAACTACATCGGTCCTAGGGTGGATTTTTTGTTGGCTGGGTAGGTTAACAAGAAGTTCTTTATGCACTTTTGTATGTGTACCCGTGCCCTCACCCCTCTTCCATTTGTATGTCTTCGAACATGTTTTACAAACTTTTAAACCTACACCCAGTACATTTTTTTCCGGAATATAATCATAAAATTTGTGCCAATCACTACTTTCTCCTCTAGTTTTCCTTCTACTAGCTGCGGGTGTTGTTTCAATTGCTTGTGTTTGTGGTTCTTCTTCTAATTCTATGTCTCCTTCAAACTCATCGTGTGGCTCATAGGATTATAATACTCTTCAGCGGGCTCATTTTGTGGGACAATTGGAGGCCTACGGGAAGTGCCGGTAGAATATTGTCCACTTTGGCTACGGCCGCTACCTCGTAATCTAGACATATTGATATAGTAGTGTATGTGAAAAAATTAAATACAATGTAGGCGCGGTAAGTTACAAAAAAAATCTAAAAAAATAAGAGGGTTGTGAGAGAGTATAAAAAAACCAACAAACATATATGATACAAAAAATTATAACTACAAAAAAACAAAAATAGAAGAAGAGGGTTGTGAAATTTTGATACCGTTCACCGCGAATAGTCGTATATAAAATGAGAGTGAAAATAAAAATAGAAATAGAAGTAGAAATCCGGAATTGAAGACTTGAAGAGAGCTTCTTTGTTTGATCACTTGGAGGAGTTGATGTTGAATTCGATACGATCGGAATTTGTCGTTTGGTCATTTATATGTTGCTACCTTCTTTGTTCAATTGTTCACAAAAATTAAAAAGAATTGGGTAATAATAGTAGAGAGAGTAAGAAAGTAACGTGTGAATTTTTAGTGTGGGTTTTCGGGGTATTTATAGGAAAAAATAAAAAAAAACAAAAAAAACCCAAAAAAACCAAATTAACGGCTAAAAGAGCCATTGAGCTCTCGGCAGAAGGTTGCGACCCGTTGGACCCGCGGGTCAAACAGTCGACTCACGCGGGTCGAACGTACAGGTCAAATGGTCTTCATCCTATGGGTTAGGCAAGCGGGTCGAGCACTATAGCGCGGGTTATCGGGCCGGGTTTAACGGGTTCAATTCGTTCTTTTTAAGACCCGGGTCAACCTGTTTCTATTAACGGTTCGACCCGAACCCGAATCGGTAATTCACAGGCAGGGTTAGGCAGGCGGTTCGCAGGTCGACTTGGCCCATTTGCCATCTCTAACTTTACCTGATAGTTATGGTACGGTGGAACAGACTATTATAGGCATTATGACAGATTCGACTCCTCTACAGGTTGTGGTGAGTAGTATCCTGAATGAGAAAGTGAGAAATGTGAGAAACGGGGGATTTCAATCATTATATTCTAGAGATTCCATAATGACTATTGAGAAGAGACGTGGGAGGTCTAAGAGCAGTCGAAGAAGAAAGAATCAAAGTAATTCATTTAAGAGTGAGTCTAATGACAGAGATGGGGGGCATGAACTTGAGTGTTGGTGTTGGGGTCACATGATACACAGTTGTAAGACCTATATGAAAAGGAAGCAGGAGAAATCGAAGAGAGATAACCCAAAGGAAGCTCAAGTGGGGCATGTTGAAGAGTTATGCTTATCAACTTGGGAGGAGTTTGGCACCTAAAATTGGTGTATTGATTCGAGAGCTTATTTTCCTTACACTCCGAGGAAAGAAGTGTTTGTAGACTACAATGAGGGTTTTTTTTGGAGATGTGATCGTGGGGAACGGTCAAATGTGTCCTATACGTGGAGTTGGTGTTGTTCGCGTGAAAGTCAATGATGATCAGAGTGTTGTCCTATGGTATGTTCCAGATTTGAAGGAAAATCTTATTTCGATAGGAAGGCTAGACAAAGAGGGTATGTCTACTACAGTTGGTAGTAGGGAGTGGCATATATTGCAGGTTCAAGGGTAATTGTAAAAGGAAAACGCGAGGGAATAGGGTATTTTCTTAGAGACATGAGAGACATTTCTCCCATAGTTGACTCTCAGCCAGAATCGAGTAGTAGGTTGTGTGTGTTGGTGTATTCCCCAGAAGCCCGTTGTGTATTGACATTACTAGTTTACATTGTATCATGATATTTATTTTTTATTTAGGTATTTCATTTATTGTGTTATTTATTGCAAATTAAATAAACATAATGAAGTCCTTAGAATAGTAAATTCAATGTCATGGGATATCAAGTGCATGACTTGATTGTGAAATCCTATTGGTTGAATTCAGAATACTGTTCTTAAATGTTCCTAGTCAAGTATTATTGTGAAGTAGGACAACGATAATACTTAGAGACTAGTGTGTGCGTAGACTGATGACCATTCTCACGGGTCATGGATATGAGATATCAAGTTTTCACATGGGTACATATTAGAGTAATAATGTACTGGACTGACCCACCATGAGAACACTACATGGATCGTTACGTGAGTGTCATAAGCAGTTCTCGCAGTGACAATGGTATACGTAGTCTTTTGACTTGAAGTCACTACGGTTCCCTACATGAGAAGTTATATATTTTAATGTCGTCAAACGTTGTATGTAATAAGGTGATTATAAAGTCGACTATTGGATATACTACAAATCTTGCAGAGTAATGTGAGTGACTTAGATATGATTTATCCCTCTTACATCACAGGAGCGATATCTACGGGCCCCTTGATTGAGTGAGACTGTAAAATGCATGGCCGTGCTCAAATGAGTCAATATGAGATATTGATCTCGTTTGTTTTAGTAAGTCTACTCAAACATCAAGTGTAACTCCCTGTTCCAGTAGTACGTATTTTACTACGTGAATTTTTGTACTTCAATTTTCAGATCAGTTTTATTTTTCTCTTTGGACTCTTTATCTAAAGCCATAATATTTTTCTGATCAATTCTATAATTTTGTGATTTTTCGATCGGAGTTTAAATACAAACTTTAATCCTGATTAATCCTAATCCTAATCCTAATTCTTAATCCAATTTTCTTCCTCCCTACGCTTCATTTTCTCCCTCCCTACTTCTCCACTTCTGCATACACTAAATTTCTCCCCCTCATTTTCTCCTTCTACGCCTAACTTCTCATTTTTTTTCCACACACATGTTTGATTTTTCTACACCCCTCATGCACCACACTCCTATCCCTTCCTTTCTATATATATACACACACACACATGCAGAACCTCCCACCTCTTTCTATTCTCTTATCTACATCCCATTCTTTATTTTCCCTTCTTCTCTTTCTCTGCCTTCTTCACACCCGAGAGCTCAAGCAACATCCGAACTCCACAGGGTGGCTTTATTCCACCTTTTCCCTCAAAAAAAAAAACATCCGAGCTCCACTTTACCTTCCACCTTCGAGCCAACGACTCTACTTCTACGATCCCGTGAACCCCGAAAAACAACCCGTCGCCGCGCCACCTTGTTGTTGTCGTCACTCACCATTGCTACCGTTGCTCGCTAGCTACCGTCTTGCCTCCATTCTTACCGCTGTTGTGCCGCCGTCCGTTACCGATATCGCTTCTTCTTTTCGTGGTTAACACCACCACCGAAATCGTCACGTTATAAGGCAAGTACCTTATACACTCTTTTTGTTTTCGTACAAGCATTTTTCTTTGACTCGTGACAAGTAGTCCAGTTATCATCATATTTTATTATCAAACACTGTTCTAGTCACTTGTTCCATACTATATCAACTCAAGTGTGAACCGTTAACACATTTCGAATCGTGTTACCGAATATCGATTATTCAACCTTACTATCTCTAAAATTTCTTAACCTTGCACTAAGAATTCGACCATGTTTCCTATACTGGATTGAAGATTTTCTATGTGAAAATTGTAGCATATCGAGTCCTGAATCCAGAACATCTTATGGTTTCTCAATCGGATGTATAGATTGTGAGATATCGCGATTTTAGTACTGGCATATCATGAATTTCTGAACCTGCACGGGATTACGAATGGTATCTTGTACTGAGAATTTGACCATGTTCCAGACACTGGATCAAAGAAATTTCTACATGAAAATCGTAGCCCTTTGAGTCTAGATATCCGAAACATCCTATAGTTTCTAAATCCAATGTATAGATTGTGAGATATCGCAATTTTAGTATTGTGACTCCGAATTTTCAGAATGCGCGCGAAACATCGAAACCAGCGAAGAATGAATTTGTACGCATAGCTACTGTCTTTAGAATGTATCGTGTGAATATGCGTTGAAACCGGAAGAGAGTCTACTTTCTAGAATCTCTGACTGAATCGGATTTGCTTTTCTGTAACAACGGAAAAGTGAATTTGAATGCAGATATGTCAAGTTGTCTAAAAATTCATCTATACATTTTTTCATATAAACCCGTTATTTTTCATATTTAATGAACTGAATGTATTATTGTTCTTGTAATAATAACTTGCATAGATATAATAGGTTGATAGAATGTATTTTATACCACTTGATAATTTATAATAACTACTCTCGATACATGTACCCGTTATATCTCATGTCCATGATTACTGTCCTTAATATTTTCCTTGACTAAACTATTTGATTACAACGTTCCACTAGTCGTACCAACTGCATGTTCATAATTAATTATAAAAGAATATCAAGCCAGGGTTATAAGGGTACGGCTTAATAGTGGACAATATAGGGGAGTATACTCGGAAGGGGGTCCGTGTTTCTAGTGATTCTTAATTCTTGATTCTTGATTACACAATTCTTGATTACATAATTCTCGATTACATGATTCATGATTGCATGTCTTGATACTATCACTGGAAGACCCGAGTACATAATCCTATAGAATTCACTACTTAAGTCTAAACGTCACATGATTGATATACACCGAACTTGTGGTATGGGACACAGGATTGCGTGCATTAGATAAGTTAATAAAACAGATAAACTCGAGATTTCCACTAAGTATGATTCTTGATTACATGACTCCTCGTTACATGACTCTTGATTACATGATTATCGATTAACTGAGCCTAGGTTATCAATTGCTTATATCTTAAAGTCTAGAATACACTAGTTACCGTTATTACTTACATGATCATATTGTCCCAGTTCCTTGCTTACTTCCATATTGTATTTGTACTTCTACTTCTTGTTTCTTCCATGTTATATCGTGTTATATTACCATTTTACTACCGCCTAGGTTATCAATTGCTTATACCTTGAAGTCTAGAATACACTAGTTACAGTTATTACTTACATGATCATATTGTCCCAATTCCTTGTTTACTTCCATATTGTATTTGTACTTCTACTTCTTGTTTCTTCCATATTATATCTTGTTATATTACCCCTTTTTTTCTGCTTGTTGCTACTTGCTGCCCGAAACTTGCTCTAACGGAAACTTTTTTATTTTTCTTTGAGTTAATAATTATACAGGTACTGATGGACCCGACGAGCAGACACTCTAAACGATCGTTGCTACTTCCTTACTGCCTCATGTTGTTTTTCTTTTAGTCGCTATTTTATCTAGTTGTTATAGCGAACTGCTTATCATATTATTTTAATTTTGACACCTTGTACTCCCGGGCATTTTGACCCAATATTGATGTATTATCCAAATGATGGTTATTCTATTTTCAGCTCATGTGATTATTATATCTGCCTGCGTGAATGTGTTATAAAGATCTTGTTGAGCTTATAATTGTACAGCTTATGGATGATGTATATCATTCGCTGGGCCTCAATTGCGTGCCTGTATTTCCGTATAGTGGGAAGCGGGGCGTGACAGATTTTTAGTGGTATCAGAGCCTAGGCTCGATCCATGCTAAGCTCAATAATATACACACCACGTGGATCACATGAATGTTAATAACCAACTTGCCATCTGGAGATTTACCTCATTTGAATATGCATTTCAGACTATGGTTCATGGAGGCTCTTCGACTTCTACACCCAGGGATGAACTATAGGAGATCGTCGCCATTTCCAGGAGATGCAACGAATGATGGAGTTACAGCAAGAGCAAAATGAACCGGTGAGAGCTAATCTGGATAGGGTACAGGATGTCGCAAACTCCATTCAATGGGACTTGTTTGTGCACCAGCATAAGAGTTACACTGCCATGCTCGATACCCAGGAGCAGATCCGTAGAGGGTGGACTGCCGTTCAGGGAGGATTACATCTCCTTAATGTCGCACAGTCTACAGGTGGACCAATACGGAGGCTAGTTCAGACCCCGACTACTAGAGCATCACCTTACTCATCGGCAACTCCGAAGAAGGACCAGAAGTGCTATTATTGCCGTCGAGTTGGACAAATACACAAGAACTGCTGGAAAGCCAACAACTTGTGTCTTGCATGCGGAGCGAATGATCACAAGGTTCGAGATTGCCTGGAGAGAAAGAGTGTCACACTAATAGGAGGATCAAATCCCAGTGGAGGACATACTAGAGAGTGTAATCAGGCTCATAACTTGATTACAGAGGAGGCAGATACCACCAAAGAAACAGTTGCTGGTATATTTTGATCTAGTCATACTTCAGTTCCTGCATCGTTTGTTGCCTTCTATACATTGCATTTATTCTCATCGATCAATCCATTATTGAGTATCATACTAGTTATTTCTTTCTATCCCTATTTTCTTGAATCTTCTGTTGGAAGAGAGTAGGAATTTTGTTGGCTTTTAGTAAACAAATTGGAAATTGGAATAACAACAAAAAGACTTTCTAAAACTGGTATTACTACACCTTACAAATATACACTCTATTCTTTTCTTCTTTTCTGCTTGTTTCATGTTCTTATCTTAATTTTTTCTACTTCCTAAACCGATCATTTATAGGAATGAGAGATGAGTAACTGACAAATTATTCATTCCCGTTTCTCCCATTTTTCTTTTCTGCACCACTCTTGCCACAATTTTTCAATATTGTTCGGTAGGTGGGACCCACTTTACCAAATAAGTTTGACAACCAATATCTTCGTGTTACCAATCTCTTAATTCTTCTCAATTCATCGTTCGCTATCACTTGATATCAGCAGCGAGAAACATCACCATTAGAGTGGCGCAGCAAAAACATAGCAGAGTCCCTTATTGATTTATGGAATGAATTTCAAAGCAAACTTCATCGTCATCAACAACTCAAGGTTCGATGTTATATTTGGAATGGATAGGGGCCGAAGTGCAGATACTGATCATATGCCGGTTATAGAGGGCGGTGCATTAATGAAGAAAAAACAAGAAGAAGAAGAAATAAAAAGAAGAGAAAGAGAGATGGAGAAGTCAAAGAAAGAAGAAAGAAAAAGAGAAAGAAAGGAAAAGAGAAAGAAAGAGGAAGAAGAAAGAGAGAGAAGTCAGAGAAGGAAGAAGAAAGAGAGAGAATTCAGAGAAGAAAGAAAGAGAGAGAGAAGCCAGGAAAGAAAGGAGAGAATATAACTCTGGAGCAAGCTTCGGAGAAGAGAAAAGAGTGAGAAGCCGGTAGCAGGGGCAGGAGCAAGAAAGAAAGAGAAAGAGTAGGAGCTTGGATTTTCTGGCAAATGGAAAGAAAAGATCAAGAATCAGTGGTAGGGATCAAGATAAAAGTGCAGGAAGAAGGAGAAGTGGCTATGAAGAAGTTTTCTTCATCTTCATCATCTTCATCGAGATTCAGTAGGATTTGTATATTTTCTAGCAGTAGCTCTGGCAAAAGAGCTAGCTACCAAGAAGCCGCAATCGAGCTCAGCAAGGAGCTTGTAGATAGGAATATCGATCTCGTCTACGGTGGTGGGAGCATAGGATTGATGGGCCTAGTTTTCGACGCCGTTCGTGTTGGTGGCCGACATGTTTTGGGAGTGATTCCCAAGTCGCTGATGCCGAAAGAGATTACTGAGGGAACTGTAGGAGATGTTAGAGTTGTCTCTAACATGCACGAGAGGAAGGCTGAAATGGCTCATGCTGCTGATGCTTTCATAGCCTTGCCCGGAGGTTATGGAACACTTGAGGAATTGTTCGAGGTGATCACCTGGGCTCAACTGGGGATCCACAGCAAACTGGTAGATCTTTTAAATGTTGATGGATATTACGACTCACTGCTATCCTTCATAGATTCAGCTATGGCTGAGGAGTTTATATCCAGTAAGGCCAGACACATCTTGATTTCAGCACCTTCGCCTAAGGAGTTACTCAGAAAATTGGAGGAGTATGTGCCAGAGCGATATCAGCTTGTGACTCAGCTGAACTGGGATGTTAGCGATGTCGGTGGTTCAGATTCTGAGCCTAGACATTAAATTGTTGATTCCTCCAGTTGAGGATGCACAATTTGTCTTTATTTGTTTTTGTGCTTTTGTACTCTTTGTTTCTTTTATCTTTTGTTGTACTCTCGATTGAAGAGTATTGCATTCGTAGCTATCCTATATCTCGCCTAAGTAAATTTCGAGGACGAAATTTTTTTTGTAAGGTGGGAGGATTGTAACTCCCTGTTCCAGTAGTACGTATTTTACTACGTAAATTTTTGTACTTCAATTTTCAGATCAGTTTTATTTTTTTCTTTGGACTCTTTATCTAAATCCAGAATATTTTTCTGATCAATTCTATAATTTTGTGATTTTTCGATCGGAGTTTAAATACAAACTTTAATCCTGATTAATCCTAATCCTAATCCTAATTCTTAATCCAATTTTCTTCCTCCCTACGCTTCATTTTCTCCCTCCCTACTTCTCCACTTCTGCATACACCAAATTTCTCCCTCTCATTTTCTCCTTCTATGCCTAACTTCTCATTTTTTTCCACACACATGTTTGATTTTTCTACACCCCTCATGCACCACACTCCTATCCCTTCCTTTCTATATATATACACACACACACACACATGCAGAACCTCCCACCTCTTTCTCTTCTCTTATCTACATCCCATTCTTCATTTTCCCTTCTTCTCTTCCTCTGCCTTCTTCACACCAGATAGCTCAAGCAACACCCGAGCTCCGCTTCACCTTCCACCTTCGAGCCAACGACTCCGCTTCTATGATCCCGTGAACCTCGAAAAATAACCCGACGCTGCGCCACCTTGTTGTTGTCGTCACTCACCGTTGCTACCATTGCTCGCTAGCTACCATCTTGCCGCCATTCTTACCGCAGTTGTGCCGCCGTCCGTTGCCGACGTCACTTCTTCTTTTCGTGGTTAACACCACTACCGAAATCGTCACGTTATAAGACAAGTACCTTGTACACTCTTTTGTTCTCGTACAAGCATTTTCCTTTGACTCGTGGCAAGTAGTCCAGTTATCATCATATTTTATTGTCAAACTCTGTTCTAGTCACTTGTTCCATGCTATATCAACTCAAGAGTGAACCGTTAACACATTTCGAATCGTGTTATCGAATATCGAATATTCAACCTTACTATCTATAAAATTTCTTGACCTTGCACTAAGAATTCGACCATGTTCCCAATACTGGATTGAAGATTTTCTATATGAAAATCATAGCCTATTGCGTCCCGAATCCAGAACATCTTACGGTTTCTCAATCGGATGTATAGATTGTGAGATATCGCGATTTTAGTACTGGCATATCATGAATTTCTGAACCTGCACGAGATTACGAACGGTATCTTGTACTGAGAATTTGACCATGTTCCTGACACTGGATCGAAAAACTTTCTACATAAAAATCGTAGCCCTTCGAGTCTAGATATCCGAAATATCCTATAGTTTCTAAATCCAATGTATAGATTGTGAGATATCACAATTTTAGTATTGTGACTCCGAATTTCCAGAATGCGCGCGAAACATCGAAACCAGCGAAAAATGAATTTGTACGCATAGCTACTGTCTTTAGAATGTATCGTGTGAATATGCGTTGAAACCGGAAGAGAGTCTACTTTCTAGAATCTCTGACTGAATCGGATTTGCTTTTTTGTAACAACGGAAAACTGAATTTGAATGCAGATATGTCAAGTTGTCTAAAAATTCATCTATACATTTTTGCATATAAACCCGTTATTTTTCATATTTAATAAACTGAATGTATTATTGTTCTTGTAATAATAACTTGCATAGATATAATAGGTTGATAGAATGTATTTTATACCACTTGATAATTTATAATAACTACTCTCGATACATGTACCCGTTATATCTCATGTCCATGATTACTGCCCTTGATATTTTTCTTGACTAAACTATTTGATTACACTGTTCCACTAGTCGTACCAACTGCATGTTCATAATTAATTATAAAAAAATAACAAGCCGGGGTTATAAAGGTAAGGCTTAATAGTGGACAATATAGGGGAGTATACTCGGAAGGGGGTCCGTATTTTCCGAAATAGTGATTCTTGATTCTTGATTCTTGATTCTTGATTACACAATTCTTGATTACATAATTCTCGATTACATGATTCATGATTGCATATCTTGATACTATCACTGGAAGACCCGATTACATAATCATATAGAATTCACTACTTAAGTCTAAACGTCACATGATTGATATGCACCGAACTTGTGGTATGGGACACAGGATTGCGTGCATTAGATAAATTAATAAAACAGATAAACTCGAGATTTTTACTAAGCATGATTCTTGATTACATGACTCCTCGTTACATGACTCTTGATTACATGACTCTCGATCCTTGATTACATGATTATCGATTAACTGAGCCTAGGTTATCAATTGCTTATATCTTAAAGTCTAGAATACACTAGTTACCGTTATTACTTACATAATCATATTGTCCCAGTTCCTTGCTTACTTCCATATTGTATTTGTACTTCTACTTCTTGTTTCTTCCATGTTATATCTTGTTATATTACCCCTTTTACTGCCGCCTAGGTTATCAATTGCTTATACCTTGAAGTCTAGAATACACTAGTTACAATTATTACTTACATGATCATATTGTCCCAGTTCCTTGTTTACTTCCATATTGTATTTGTACTTCTACTTCTTGTTTCTTCCATATTATATCTTGTTATATTACTCCTTTTTTTCTGCTTGTTGCTACTTACTGCCCGAAACTTGCTCTAACGGGAACTTTTCTGTTTTTTTTTGAATTAATAATTATACAGGTACTGATGGACCCGACAGCAGACTCTCTAGACGATCGTTGCTACTTCCTTACTACCTCATGTTATTTTTCTTTCAGTCGCTATTTTATCTAGTTTTTATAGCGAACTGCTTATCATATTATTTTAATTTTGGCACCTTGTACTCCCGGGCATCTTGACCCGATATTGATGTATTATCCAAATGATGGTTATCTATTTTCAGCTCATGTGATTATTATATCTGCCTGCGTGAATGTGTTATAAAGATCTTGTTGAGCTTATAATTGTACAACTTATGGATGATGTATATCATTCGCTGGGCTTCAGTTGCGTGCCTGTATTTTCGTATAGTGGGAAGCAGGGCGTGACATTAAGAAACCAAATATTGAACTATACAAAGATAACACGCTCTATGCCGTCTGGTCAATTAAGATATCTGGACAAAGGAAGTAGACTACATGGTAACATTGGTCACAGGTAGGTTGTCAAATCACTGACATTCCCGTTTCTTGAGTAGCAGTGATATATTGCTAGATACCGCTTACTGTTTGTAATACTAGAATATGAATTTAGTATTACTGTCAACGTAATGGGAACTTACATGGTTACACACTTAGAATGGATCGAAATTGGGATTTAAATTCATAAGATGAATTTAATTGGGGATCCAAGTAAGACTTGGATTCCTGACATTGGTTGGACATTTAATTAGATTAAATGGACTAACTAAAGTTCAAAGGCCCATACACGAATCTAACCCAGGTCAGATTGTGAGCCCAACAGCCTCATTACTCTTTTAGGGTTGATTTTCTGTACCTATATATATGATACGTATTTATGGAAAAGTCACACATGAGAAAACTCTAGCCATCACCGAAATTGTGAGAGAGAAAGATCGTGAGGAACATCCTCTTCCCACAGCTAGCACTGCGGTGCGAGAAAAGTCTTGATTTGATCGGTTCGTGTGGATACCATAGAGGCACAGCAATATTGTAGTGCTGTGATCAGCATACTATGGAGAAAGTAGGTCCATCTTCAAGGTATAACTCCTATACACGATTTATGGTTTTCGCATAGATCCATGGCTGGGTTTTGATATTTTTTTTGTAATTTTTCCGCTGTGTATTTAATCTGTGATTGCCTTCGAAACCTAATAGTGTGGGGTGCAACTGAGTTCTTTTAGTTGTGGAGGGAAAATTTAGTGGGAACTTCTGGCCATGGAAGTGATCCTAGAGAGCAAGACGTTGCTGTGGTGAGGGTACTTTGCGATATGGTGGACGAAGCTTCAAGTCACTTTGTGTGTAGAGAGCACTAGTATTGATATGCCGGGTGATGTCGATGAGGATAACCAAAATGGAGTTGTAGGAGCTGAACAGTCTGTGGATTTTGTGGATGTGTCGTCCACAGAGACTTCTAGTGCAGAAGGTGCATTGAGAGGCTTTGAACCATGTCTGGTGTTAATAGAGATTCTGCGTATTTGGGAGCCTTGTAACACAGAATCCGACATGGTAGGTTGTTTGTTCAGTATTCGTGCTCTATGCAATTGGTGGAGCATATCCTTCATGAGGCTATGATGGGTGGTTGGTGCACTCCACGTGGTGGAGCGATGGAGGTGCTCTTCATGAGAGCGGGGAGTACTTGGGTTTTCCAAGAAAGTGGGAGATTAACAGAGATAATGCGAGAAAAATATTACAATAACTTTGAAGCATTTTGTATTTGGTCCAAATGGGATATTGTTAAGATTGTGGCCTCAAATACACATATGCATTGAGTACTTGAATTTGGAGAATAAGAAGAGAAGACGAAGACAGCAAGATAAGATACCAGCAAGTAGAAGAATGAAGCTGAAGGGGTTGCAGTCGACCGACTGGGAGTGTGGTCGACCGGTCTTGGTTGAAAGAAGTTCATCGAGCGTACAAGGTTCAATAGAGAAGGGGACAGTCGACCAGTCATGCCTCGAGTGTGGACTTGACATGTTGCGATCGACCGACATCGGCGTTATGTGTTATTTGGGCTTTCGGGATTTGGGTCCAATAAGTTGTATTTGTGTTTATCTTTTAGTGTTTATTTGGGGGATATATATATAGTAGTAGATGTGAACTCTAGGGTTATCAAGTGTTGGACGAGGTGAACCATTATCATTTTTCAACTTCAACAGGAGATTGTGCCGAGTGTTTCAAAGGTGAGGGAGAGAGATTGAGAGTTGTAATCTCTTTGTAATCTTTGTATTTTTTGGGGAATAAGAATTATTAGTTATCTCTGCATATTATTGTGTTCTTGTAAGATCTTGCATATGTTGTGGTGGTTTGTTCTTGGTTCATCTTGTTTATGGAAAGTTTCTATTGCTTGTGGTGTGTGAGTTCCGATATTAGCATTACGAGTTGTTGGTAGATTCTGCAACAGTTAGTGTATCAAGTGTATCAAACTATGATTTCTCTATATCTATATAATCAATTATAACAGCTCCTAGAATGATATGATTCTATTGAGTGCCAAATAGAAGAAGAGAGTACTTCATCTAGAGGGTGAGAGATTTCTGCATTGTAAACAATAAGCAAGTTCCACTTAGGCTTAAGAGATGGTCGTTGTGAGAATTGTAACATTTGTATCTTCTTTAGTCGAAATAATATCTCAGTTCTTCTTCCCTTAGATTAAGGTGAAAGCCCAAACCGAGACAATTCTTTTTTGTTATGTGTGATGGTAGGATCTAGTTTTGCTTGGTGGTTTGTGTTGATTGTGTCGAAGACTCAACAAGATCTTCAATTTTCGAACATATGGTATCAGAGCATCTCTTGTTCTTAACAAGTGATATCAGATTAATCAGGTTCGTAGGTTTGTTCGAGTTCCTTCGAGAATATGACAGATCAAAAGACAAAGATCAAGCGGTTTAATGGTAAGATCAACTTCAATCTATGGAAGGTGGACATATATGATGTTTTGGTTTAGAAGAACTTACACCTTGCCTTAGAAGAGAAGAAGCCAAGCGACATGAAGTAGGAGAAGTATGATGAGATTTGTTTAAAGGCCTTGAATTTAATCTGGTTGGAATTGTCGGACAAAGTCAAGTGTAATATTCTTGAGGAGAAATGTTCGGTGAGTTTATGGGCGAGACTCAAATCTAACTACTCGAGGTCGTTGTTGCTATATCGAATGTATTAGAAGATGAAGTTGTTTAGATTCTCAAAGAAGGAAGGTACCCATCTTCAAGATCATATTGTGGAGTTCAATAAGGTAATATCTGAACTGAAGACGATTAACGCAGATGATCTTAGCGAAGAGAATAAAGCTTTCAACTTGATTTATTTACTGCCAACTTCTTATAATCACTTGATAACTATCATGCTACATGGGAAATCAGACAAGAAGTCTCTTACAGTAGCTGGGATGATTAAAGGTTTGAAGGAAGATGAACTAAGAAAAGAGACTCATAAAGGAGGGTATATTTCTGCAGGGTCTTTTTGCGGTGGATGGTGATACTTCAATTAAAAGAGATGCGACACACAAGGGTAAGACTCAGTGCCACTATTGTAGAGGAATTGGGCATTACAAGAGAGATTGTGGCAAGTGATTGAGTCAGAAGAGTGTTACTAAAATAGGCGATCAAGCTAATATAGTCAACGCAACTGATTCAGGTAAATCAGGTGAATCTGATAACTTCGATCTATGTCTTCTTGTTTCAAGTTCTTTAGATGTGGATTCAAGTTGGTATCTTGATTTGGGGAGTTCCTCTCATATTTACTCCAAGAGGAAGACATTTCTACTTACAAGTTGTCAACATTTCGTAGTGTGAGAACGGCGGGAGATTTATGAAGTAGTGGGTAAGAGAACAGTTGAATTAAAGATGTCAGATGGTAAAGAGTTCACACTAGAATAGGTCTTGCATTTTTCTTTGATACAACAAAATCTGATATCCTTGGGGACTCTTGATGCTCATAGCTACAGGTACATAGCTCGATGTGGAGTTTTGATAGTTTGGGATAGTTGTCGTAAAGTAATGAAGGGTAAGAAGAGATTCGAGCAGGGTCAGCACAACCTCTACCAGCTTTGTGGGAGTAGGAAAACTCAGCCAAGTGTATGGAAGCCTATTGTTGCTAAAACATCATCTAGTAAGCTGTCACTAGAATTACCGAATCGAGACTACAACGTTCGAATATCGTTGGAAGGTGAAGAGAGTCTTGATGTAAGTGGAGTTCATGTGGAGGGTGGCACATCCATGATTACATCTACAAGGGTATGCCATTGAGAGGGGCATATATGTGGAGGTTTGTTCAACTAGCAAAATTAGTCATGGAGATGAGTTATTTAAAAAGCGGAGATGAAAGATCTAGAAGAGTTTTAAATCATACAGGTATGGATTCATGCGTATGCAATCCGAGGTGGAGATTATTGAGTTTGTATGTCTTGGATACACATATTCGATGAAGAAGACAATGAAGCGATGAGAAGGATCGAAGCGAATGATTGAAGATAAAGAAGGAAAACAGTCACAATAGCAATAACAGCAGTTGTGGCCGACTGACCTTGAGTTGCAGTCGACCGTCCCCTGTACAGGGTCTTCCCATGATGAGGATAGTCGACCGCAAGTGTGGTGTGGTTGACCGTTTGTGGCTGATGGGTTTATTTGAGTTGGGTCTTGTCACGCCTCGCTTCCAAAAGGAATACGGAATACAAGTATGTGACAAAGCCCAGCGAATGATTTTCATTATTCATAACTTGTAGGATCGACTCAGCATCATACAAGAAATATAGAAAAATGTATTTAACCATGCAAGCATGAATAATTTATTAATCAACAGAAAATATTTGAAACAATATAAATATCCCAATGTAACACCTTGAATTTGTAAAATACCGAAAATGCCTGTTTTTATATATTTTGAGTGGTGAAAATTATTTTTGATGTATTTTAATTAAATATTGATATTAGTATGAATATTTGTGGTAGATTGATATTATTGTTATATTAGAGTTAAAAGATGAGATTTTATGCGAAGAAATATAGTTTATTTTATTTTATCGTGATGGGGGATTATTATAAGATAATTTTAATGTGTTTCGTATTGTTTGCATTATTATAGAAGTATTATTATAGAAAGGAGTTGGGGGTTTAATTGTAACATATTGGATTTGGAGGGCCTATAGGTAATTGTACCACCCTATTTTCCTTCTTCTTTCTTTCTTTCTTCTTCCTCCTTCCCGATCAGTTCTCCCGAACCAAAACCACCATTCGGCTCTCTCTCTCTCCCGCCCAAATCCAACCCATTTCTCCGCCGTTTTCGAATTAAATCGAGGGGATGGCTAATTGAAGGGTTCTCTACAACGTGGTAGCATCGGATTTTCGAAAGGATTCCGAAAAGGTATACCCTATTTTATTTATTCGTATAAAATTTAGTGTGATTAGTTTTATTGAGTAGGATTATGATGGTAGAGAGATTTAGAGGTGTTGGAAGTAGAAGATTTGGGGAATTAGTGGGTTGTTAGAGAAATTGCAATTTGTTAGTAAATTAGGATGTTGGGTTTGTAAAATAGAGATATATATATATATAAGAATTATCTCTGGTATGGTGGTAAAAATTGTAGTGAGTCGTTAGAATAAAATGGGGAGTAGTGATTTTGGTATAGACTCGAATTATAGAGTTTAGGAAATCGGGTAGAAAACTCGATCCAAATAATTGTAGAAAATGCATGCGAGGGTGTAGAGTATTATGAAAGTATTAATATAAATTTAGGATGATTTTTATAGGCTTCCAGCTCAATTAAATTGAGTGAAATGGATTATAGGTGAAAAGTGCACGCCGGTGTTCGATGAAATGCCCGAGCGAGATTTAGGTGAGAATTTGATGGGTTCGGAGGTGTAGTTGAGTCTTATTATTATTATTATTAACCCTAATATGTGAGATTAGGACAAAGGGGATTAAGGAATTTAGAAATTATGAATTTTTCTTATTAGAAAGCCTCCGATCAATAAGGGAGTGTTTGTATTAGAACCCGAATTCGAGATCTATCGATGTAGCTCACCTACATACGTCATTTGTGACGCGTGGGTGAAGACGGATTGAAATTTGGAGGTCCGAAGGTTGAGTTTTGAGCTTTAAACTAATCGGTTCTATAATTTTTCAAATAGGAGGAAAAAGTCGAACTTCGACTGGCTACCGGGCGGACGTGGGACTTCGTTTGCTCGATCCGTCAGGTGAGTATGTTGTATTTATAAATATTTTATATTGTGGCCAAATTTCATGGCTTTTTGATATATTTTGTAAAAGTTATAGCAAAAATTGATTTTCAATGAAAATACGGATTTTTGGAGCCCGAAAATGGGTTTTTGTGATATGTGGTGAAATTAACTATTTTAAGTATATAAAACCTATATTATGGATTAATGTGACGTGTTGAAGTATAAAAATTAAATATAGTAAACCGTTTATGCATATATTTACCCCGTGCATGTTTTGTGCATGTTTTTGGGGTATATAGGCCGATATAGGAAATTGGGTATATGCGTAGCCTGGTATATGGGCTAGCATGCTATGGATGGATGTTATAAGATGTAATTAGACGAAATTAGTGATTGTGATCATATTTTGAAAATCCGTGTAATTATAGCGCATGTTTTGTGCATGTTTTGGGACATATAGACCCTTATAGGTGATTTTACTTGCATGAAACAAGGTGTATGACCTAGTATGCTATAATTGGATATTATGATATTTAATTAGAGGAAATAAGTGATTTTGGCCCCTTTGTCTGGGACACTCGCATGTGTGGGGTATATTTGTAATATATATATAGATGATTATGACGTGTGATACAATAGTGGATGAAATTAATAATTGGATACATGTTTACATTTTAATTATGTTCGAAATGAAATAATGGGCAATAATATGATATTATTCTGTGATAATTTATATATTTTGATACGCTTACGATACAGACTAACGTCTTATAATTCTTTTATTTACGATATAACTTGGTGTATGTTTATAGGTGATGTTATGGCAAAATAAATAACATGGTGTGTATATCTGTGATATACTGAGATGATAATTATATCGTGGACATCAGATGTGCATCAAATGCAAGATAAAGGATAAGATGGTACGTGCTTATAAAATGTGTTATTAATTTACGTGATTAAAGTCAGGGTTGTGGCAATTATTGAATTCATAAGTGAAATGCGTGTGTTGATAAAGTAAGCTGAAAAGATGAAATGATTAATGCTAATAACAGATGATTTTGTTGACCAGTACCTACAGCAATCCTGGGGTTTTGGGCTAGACCTCCTAATACCCAAGGACCGGCTTGGGGTGCGGTGTTTTTTCCTCCTGGCTATCAGCTGGGAGGAAGTACCCAGTATATCTGGGGTGCGGTGTTTTTCGCCCACGCTATCGGCTTGAGGTTCGGTTTCCCTCGATGACAGCTGTCGCGAGGAAGTACCCAGTTTACCTGGGGTGCGGTGTTTTTCCCTCCTGGCTATCGGCTGGGAGGAAGTACCCAGTTTACCTGGGGTGCGGTGTTTTTCCCTCGATGACAGACGTCGCGAGGAAGTACCCAGTTTACCTAGGGTGCGGTGTTTTTCCCTCCTGGCTATCGGCTGGGAGGAAGTACCCAGTTTACCTGGGGTGCGGTGTTTTTCCCTCGATGACAGACGTCGCGAGGAAGTACCCAGTTTATCTGGGGTGCGGTGTTCCCTCGCTAGTTCGGCTAGGAGGAAGACGTAGCCTCAGACGAGTAAGACTCTGTGTGAGCATCGGTCTGCGTGTTTTACTGGGCTGTCGGCTTTCAGTATGTTGGGATACTGTGGCTCACTGGTTGACAAACTAATAAAATAACTAAGTGTTAATAATAAATGTGATAGTAAAGAAAGTGGATAGTGGAATGTGAATTGTGGATGAGAAAGAAAGTGCTTGTGAATGAAGTAAATGTGAAAGAAAATGGGTTATGAGTTAGTGTATGAAAAGAAGTGATAAATGCAGTGCGTGGTTAATTTAAAATGATAATAATAGAAGAGACATGTGTTCTTATGAACAATACGAAGTAATGGTATTATGTGTGTGATCATTAAAGTAAAATACAGTTGATGTGAGTTGTACCTTGGAATTGTGTCAAGGAACTACCTGCCCGCTATTTCTGTGGAAATGGTGCGAACTTCCTGCCTTGGCATAATTCGCGGGGTGAGTTGCTATAATAGTGGTAATGATTGATAGAAATGAGAAATAAAGTGAAGATGATAAGTGATTGAAGTGATTAATAACCAAGCTATCGGCTTGAGATGTGATGTGATATTACCCAAACTGTGTGTTTGGGGTGCGGTGATTATTACCCAAGCTATCGGCTATGGGGTGTGATATGTTGTGGCTCCAGATTGTGTTTGGGGATTAAGTGAAAATGATAATAAGATTTATTGGTTACAAGAACGAGAAATTACTAAAGTGATATAATGAGATGTGAATGAGCTATAAAACATGATTTTGATGCAATGATTATAAGTATTCTAATTAATAATGTGTTAATGATTTGACGAAATGTGAGTAAATTGCATGGGCAATGAGATGTGGTATTTATGTCATAAGACATGAATGAAGGTGGTATTATGAGAATAGATGCATATGTTTATGATGTGATACTTATTATAACACAATAAAATAATTACCTGTATTATGAGATTGGGTATGAAAATGGTTATTTAAGAAAGTATGTTGTGATATGAGTTGTGTACCTTGGAAGTGTGTCGGGGAACTACTCGCCCGCTATTTCCGTGAAAATGGTGGGAACTACCTGCCTCGGCACAACTTCCAGGATGAATGTGTGTTGATGACATAAAATAAGTAAATGAAATGCATGGCTAAATAGAGTTGGAGAAATGATGTAATAACATCATGTAGTTATATTAATATAAATAGTGAGATGCTGATATGACGATAAGTGTGGAAAGATGAATATTCGTATTATGCGAATGTAAGATAAGTATATATATATATATATATATATATATATATATATATATATATATATATATATATATATATATATACGAGGTTGATGTGAAGTGTATTATGAAATGTGGGAAGTTATGGATAATTAAATAGTTGAATGCAGGTTTGGCAGAGTAATTGATATGTCATTTTAGTGACGATGTCGTTGTATTCAAGATTTAGGTTGCCTTATTTTAATTTGGCATTCGTAAGTTTAATTTATTTTCTTTATACTATTTTAATTTGTTATTTGATTAATAACTATACTCACACCAGAAATGGCTAACCCCTTAGTGTTTGGGGGGTTAGGGGAGTCTGAGGACTACCCTAGGTCCCCCACTGTTGCAGGTTCTCATCAGTGCAGAGGTGAGGCGTGGAGTGGTAGTATAACTTTTTATTTTAAAAATTTGTAATATTTAGTTATAGGAATAGTGAAATTTATGATTTAAATTGTATTGTGGGTGTATAAGTATGTATATGACGAAGATGAGTATAGTGTGAGGTGATGTGGTATGTTTGTGACCCGTACCCACCTTGTTGTGGAGTACCGGGCTCTGTGGTAGGTTTTACAAGGATTTTTTTAAAAATTTACCTCGTTTTTCAAAGAAATTTATAGTTTTTCATTGATATTTGATAATCCGTTATGAGTTTGGCCCCCAGAGCATTATATTATATTGCCTGTGTGTATCTGCTCATTTTGGCCTGGGGAGCCCATGAAAATATTATGTGGATTGTGAGCTACGGAATTTTGAGCAGAATTCCGTAAGCTTTTTGTGTTTCGGGGCAAAATTTACAGGGGAGACTCTGCCAAAATTTTCCCTGAAATATAACTTTCTTAGTTTATGATTAAAGTGATATATAAATTGAAAGAATTGAATTTGGAGACTTAGGTTTCAAAAAAAAAAAAATTAGGGTGTTACACCCAAATAAATTCAAGATCTGGATCAAAAGTAAAAACTTCGGGACTACAAGCCTGTTACAAGTTTTAAGTAGCAACAAGAATTAAATGAACTCAAATACAAAATAATTAAAGCATGTTTTCCCAAGCGAAGCCTAGAACGTTTGCTCACCAACTCCAGCAGACAATTGAACTTCAAAACCTGCATATATCATGCAGAAGAAAAATAGAGAAACAAAGACAGACACCCTCAGTGCAAGTTCGGGCCACAAGTAGTATAAGCAAGGGTATTGAAATATGTGCAAGAAAGTATGAAACAAGATTTAGAATCAAGGATATACAACTTGATTTGACAAGGATATAACAAGTAGTGAAGTTCAAGAGACTAGCTAGTAAGTAAGACAAATCAAGTAATAGGATCGGGTAACAAATACAAGTAGCAGAAACAAGTAACAAGTGAGCATGTAGTTGTATTAAGCATCAAGTAACAAGTATCACGTAACAAGTGTCAAGTAAGGTGTCAAGTAAGGTGTACAAGTAACAAGTATTCTTAAGTTTATTGTTTAATTCTATCTAGGTAGCAATTTATGCGTCCCATTTATTTATCACATGGTTGCTACTTACAAACAAGTTGCGTTTAGGCCTAGTGGTGGATTTTATAGGACGGTGTATTCAGGCATCAAGCAGTGGTGCACCATATCAAGTAATCCAAATCATATCGAGTAACCCAAATTATCCAAATGTAATCCAAATCATCCAAAAGTAATCCAAATCATGTCATGTAACCAAATCAGGTGCCACTATTTCAGGAAACACGGTCCCCTTCCGAATACACTTTCCTATATTGTCTACTACTAGATATTTTCCTAACCCCGGCTTGTTACTTTTTATTACAAAATAAACATGATCATGAGAAAACGAGAACAAAATCGAGATAAGACAAGGATGTAGCAAGAGTTCATATGATACAAGGAATATGTTCTAAATCAAAAAATACAAGAAACAACATGCAAATATTTAAACGTAGCAAAATATCAATTCTGGACAGCAAGACGTTGCTGCACCAAAACTGAGATTCCCGCTACCACATGAATGCAAATCTGGATCCGTCAGAAAATCTAGAAACTAGACTCTCTGCCGAATCCATCGCATATAAACAAGATACATAAAAGTTGTAGCAAATGGTGTCAAAACAACAAACTATAGAATTCGTATTCAGCCAGAATTTTTAAAATTGTGTTTATAATTATGAAACAGGTCTGAAACTTTATTAATTAATTCCAGAAAAATTAGGGAAGGTCCTCTATTGTGTCTAGTCTCAGCATGCAAAATTTCAAGTCATTATCTTATAGGTAACATAGTTAATTTAATTTGTGAAACAAAGTGATGCAGCAATTTGTGAATCTGAAATCTCAGACACAGTAGCACTAAAACTGTGATAACTCACACATCATTAATCAGATTCGAGATCCGTCGAAAGGGTTGTAAACTAGACATCTGGGGCTACATTTCATGTTTAGAACTCAAGTCCATATTCTAATTTTATCAGGGTCGAAACAGCAGACCAAAACAGGACAGCAGCAAATAAGGATATTTTTGCATGAAATATATTATAATTATACTAGTTGTGAAACGAGTGTATCAATGAAAGATTTTGACTCTTATGATCATAGAATTGATAAAGATGGCAATAGGTAAAATGAGATCATCAAATGATAAGCCAATGGGGAGTCACAGGTACAATCTACTTGCAGTATTTATGCTTGTATGAGGAACAATAAAAATATATACAAGTACTTGCCTTGGTTGGATGAGGACGTTGATCAATGATCGAGATCGGATGGATCAGATCGGCGAGGATCTTGATGGCGATCAAGATCGAGAAAGATCAACGGTAGTGGAGTTGGCAATGGCGGAGCGACAGGTGGAGATGGGGTGCTGCAACATTGAGGGTAGCTCGACGGCGGGATGCAGGCGAGGCTCGACTATGGGTGCTCGAGCGGGGCAGCGACGATTGCGGTAATGGCGAGGGCTTCGGAGGTTCGGCAATGGCGACGCTTCTATGGGGTGGTGAAGTCGATGGGTTGAAGGCGGGATGGAGGAGAATGGCAGTGCGGGGATTGGTGATCGGAGGAGGTTCTGAGGAGGATGGCTTGAAGTAGGCGATGAGGTAGGGGTTTATATTGAATAGGTTATTGGGTTATTGGGTAGATGATCCAATAGGAAATTGAGTTTGGGTATAGGGTTTAAATCCAATAGGGAAACAATTAGGATTATAGGGTTTATAAAACATACATATACATATACGTTAAGTCAAATAATGAATACGTATAAAATAGAGTATGGTTGGTTTAAAATATAATAATAATAATAATAATAATAATAATAATAATAATAATAATAATAATAATAATAATAATAATAATAATAATAATAATAATAATAATATTAACAATAAAAATAAAAATAATGATGTTGCAAAATAATAATACTAACAAAATAATACTGGTAATAATAATAATAGTAAAAATATTAACAATAATACTGATAACAATAATAATCAAAATGATAATAATAACAATAATAATAATAATGATATACATATCAAAATAGAATTTGGGATAAACAAGTTTATTAAAATCCAAATAGTAATAAAATAAAATATAAATAGTCGATCACTTAAAAATAGAAAAATAAGGTTAGAATAAATTATTATTTGAAGTAAATATAATTTTTGGTTCGAAAAGGTTTTAATAAAAGGTCCAAATCGAGTTTAAAATAATAATGAATTTATAAATAATCAAAGTACAGAAAATATTCAGAAAAATATGTATTTACGTGAACAGGGGTTACAGGTCTTGGAGATTCGTGAGAAGCCCAACTTCGTATTCAAGTCAGATCGTATGACTCTCATGCAGGGTTACCTCTTCAGTAGTAATCGAGTGGTTAATGTATCAAGTGTATCAAACTAGGGTTTCTCTAGATCTATATAATCAATGATAATGGCTCCTAAAACGATATGATTGTACTGATTGCCAAATAGAAGAAAAAAGTACTTCATCTGAGAGGGTGAGAGATTTCTCCATTGTAAACAACAAGTTTCAGTTAGGCTTATGAGAGGGTCAGGCGATAATTGTAATATTCTTGTATCCTTGTTGAAATAACATCTCAGTTTTTCCTCCCTTAGATTAAGGTGAAAGCCCCAACCGGGACAATTGTTGTGTGTTTTGTATGATTAGTGTGATCTAATTTTACTTAATAGTTTGTGTTAATTGTGTCGAAAAGTGAATAAGATCTTCAATTTCAACCATATGTAAATTTGTGGCTTTATGTTGTACACAAAAATTTAGTCCAACATGAAATTTTAGATTAAATTATGTGCCCAGACTAGATGAATAAAAATCCATTCCTAGTATAGAGCTGTTATCGTACTATTATATCTGCAATCATATTTGATAGGGTATAAATGACGTGGCCCCATCGGGACCATCAAATTTTGCTAATCCTAGATCATCAAGTCAACAAGTCTAACGGGCTTCTACCAACTCAGGCCCATGGGCAAACGGGTACGACCCGGCCCGTTAGGGTCCCAGACCCATTTATCCCTACCTATAAATACCAGACTCCCTCCTCCATGCCTAAGGTAATAAATCTTTCCCCACCTGAACCCTAGCTATTGTTGCTTTCTCAGCGACTGACTAGATCATCGGAGGGCCTGTCGTCGGGACTTCTCCCGGTGTTTCTAGAAAGTGTGCAGGTACAAAACACTGAGCCGAGCCTCGCAAATCCGAACCGAGCTACGAGATCCGAGCCAAGAATCCGACCTCTACCTCCCTCCAGCTATTCCCGAGCCGGTCCTACAGCCTAAGATTTGATCAGCGCCAGTACTGCATCTTCCGCTTCACAAATTACAAGAACTCACACGTGTTGCCCCCACACCCAAAAACAAGCAGCATCAATATTATACACGGTGAACAAGTTACTGCAATAAAGGCCACAAAATCTGATAAAATCTTAGATTGGTCGGTAGTTCTAAAATTTGTTTAGAGTTACGATTGTATTTGTCGAATTTTATTTGTGGCATTAGTACTAAACTCTCTGTTTCGTTATTTCTGATCTAGAAAATCACATGTCATCTTGCCATATTTTAAGTTTTAAAAAAAACACAAAATTTCTTTACATTGAATCCTATACACGAAGTAAACTCAAGAACGATCAGAATATAGAATGGCTGAGGCTGCGTTTTGTTCGTTATTTTGAAAATTCATTTTAAACATAGTTTTTGGGAAATTTTTTTTTATAAAGTTGTTTTTTTGTGATTTTCGAAAACAGAGTATTGTTTGGTAAACTTTTTTCATACAATAGTTTTTTTTTTTCAAAATTAAAGTATAAAAGGCGTTTGGTAAACTGTATACAATATGTATGTATATATATATAATCCATATTTATGTATATACTAGATTTGCCCGTGGGCACGTGCCTACGGCACGTCTTCGGAATAATACAACATATGAAAAGCCTTATAAACAGTAAAACAACAATTATGTAGCTCAAGTTTGAACAGTATGACAATAATTATGTTTCCATTAGTATATGTTGAAAAATAATTATAAATGGGGTGTAAAATCCAACTTCTTAGAACTTTGAGGGTGGAAATTGATGAAATTTAACTGTTGATAAGATATTTTCTATTTTCAATGTAACATAAGTAATAAAAAAAGCATAAAAAATCAGAAAATTTACAAACCTGAAATCTGAAAATCTAAATTTCTAAGTAAATAAAGAAAGAATGAGAAAGAGAGAAAAAGAGAGAAATATAAAAAAGTGAAGAGAGAAGATAGAGATAGTAATAATGTAATGAATTTTTAGTTTTGGGAGATAAAACTTGGTTTGGGGGGGAAAATTTTTTGGAGGGAAAATATGTTTTGGGAGAGTGAATCTGAACCGTTGATTTTGTTTCAATTGAAGGGGAACCACTTGATAGCTTTTCTTTGTATTTTATTATATAGATGTATATACATAAATACTTTATATTGTATACTATTATATATAATGTATTTATGGGTTTGGTTGTATGTATATACAGTATATATACTCTGATACATACATGCTGTACATATATACATACATACATATTGATACATACATACTGATATATAGTAATAAAATAATTTATTATAATAAACATATTTAATAAAATACATATATATAATAATATATATGTAATAATAATATATTAAAATTATATATATAACAATTTATTATATGGGAAAAAGGGGTATGAGCAATTTGCTCATTTAGTAAATAAGCAATTGATGATGTGGCATACATGTGATTGGAAAAACCTTAAAATGGTTAGTTGTCCAATGTATCACATGCATGCCACATAATCAATTGCTCATTTACTAAATGAGCAAGTTGCTCATATCCCTTTTACCCTTATTATAATAATAATATATTATATAATAATATATAATAGTAATATATAATAATAATATATGTAATAATAAAAATAATAATAATAATAATAATATGTTATAATAATAATAATAATAATAATAATAATAATAATAATAATAATAATAATAATAATAAGATAATATTATGTAATAATAAATATAATAATTATATATATAATAATATATAATATATTATATAATAATTATATATATAATAAGATATATTATAATATATAATAATAATATATTATATAATAACAATAATAATAATAATAATAACAACAACAACAATAATAATGATAATGATAATAATAATAATATATACATACTATTATATATACATACATATACATACATACTGTAACGTACTATATACATACATACTGTATACGTACATAATATATACATATATACGTATATATACGTATACAGTATGTATGCACTATATACATATGTATACGTATATATGTTGGTTGGGAAATGAAAAAACTTATCTTAGAAAACAGTTTTGTTCTGTTTTCAAAAAATTCATTTTAAACATAGGTTTTGAGTGTGAAATTTTAAAATGCGTTTTCAAAAATTTTGTATCCAAACAAAATTACCCTATATTTTGATTTTAAAAACTGAAAACTATTTTTAAAACCTGATCCAAACGCACCCTTAATTTCTTTGATTAATTCCCAGAGAAAGAAAAGAGAACAATCAGAATATAGAATGGCTTAATCTGGTCTTCGGTTTTGTGAATCCTATACACGAAGTAAATTGAAGAACGGGTCCATATAAAATTATTAATCAAACTCGGGGTTTGAAAATAATTTTTTTAAAAAAATAAATTTCTCAAGGGACCCATGTACAAATGTGGAGTTGAGGGTTTGTTTGGTTGGAAGGGAATGAAGGGGAGGGGAGGGAAGGAGATGGATTTTTCAAATATTTCTTTTTTGGTTCATTTTGTAGGAGGGGAGGAGACGGGAATGGAGGGGAGCAAAATCCCTCCTGAACCAATTTTGGCTCCCTTCCAATATTGGAAAAATTTGGTGGAGAGGGAAGGTGAGTCTACTTTTTTTTAAGTGATTGAACTAAATTGCCCTTTTCAGATCTAAATCCATAATCCCTTTTTAAATCAGCCAAATTCTCTCTCTCACCGACTTTCTCTCCCACTCACCCTCTCTCTTTCTCCCCCTCCTCTGTTTTTTCAAGATCTCAACAGATCGCCACCCTTTACCCGTCGCCTACCTCTCCCCATCGCCTCACCCTCTGCCACCACCACAACTCGCCACCCTCTCCCCGTCGCCCTAGTCTTCATCCCCATCTGTCGCCTCCCTCTCCCCGTCGCCTCACCCTCCGCCTCCACAGCATCCGTCGCCACCCTCTCCCACTCACCCTCATCTTCATCATCGCCCTCCCCACCTATAAGGTAATCATATAATTTAATTTATGTATGTTCAGATGAGTGAGGAGAATATCAAACACAGACAATAGTAAACTGTGATTTATCTAGGTTGAGTGTACTCAGAAATCCAATGCACATGCAGCATTAAATTAAAAGTTTACTTTTATTCATTACATTTGTTTATTGTTATCAATCAAACTTTTGTTTTAAGATGCATTACTAATGCTTCAAATTTTGTAGTGATTGCATTTTGAATGTTACCTTAATTGTTAACACTGACTAAGTGCTTGGAGTTGATAGATTCTACCCAGGAACATACCAAGATACTAGATCAATCTTAAGGTATCAGAAATAGTCTTAAGCATATGCATTACTATAGTATAGAATCTAGAAATTCTTTATTCTGAGTTAAAACAGATCAAACTGTTCATACCTACTCCAATTTGTGCTAATAGATATATATCTACATGCATAGCATCTGGCAATATATATATATATATATATATATATATATATATATATATATATATATATATATATAATTGTAAATTATAAATTGAGGTAGATACACTTATGAATTATACTTGAATTGATACAGGGTATAAAAGTAAATTAATTATAAATCCTTCCCTCTCCTTGTGAATCAAACAAGAAAATAGTTATTTTCCCTCCCCTCCCTTCCTATCCCCTCCTCGAACCAAACAGAAAATATGATTAAAATCTCTCATCTTCCTTTCCCTCCCCTCTCCTCCCCGCCATTGAAAGTCATTCACCGTCTCATCCAGAATAGTAACTCTGCCTTCCCGGCCTTATCAGCTTATCCTCGTCTTCCACTACTTTACCTTCTTCAAACACCACGATACTTCATCGACACTGGCCTCTTCCCCGAGATTTTTCCTGAGCTGACCCACTTTTTGAAACTATTTCTGAAGATGACCCACTTTTCAAATTAATTTATAATGCGGACCAATCCTCATAGGCCTCAGTAGGAAACTGTGGCCTATTCGATTGTAAGGCCGCAGTTCCAAACTGCGATCCCTTCACAAATATTTATGTTTGAAGCCGCAGTGTTCAACTGGGGCCTCAGTTCATTTCATATTTGCGCTAGAGAAATTTTGAGATTTGGACAAAAAATTCGTAAGTTAAAATGTGTTAAAACATAGGTCTCAGTTCCCAACTGCGGCATAAATATAATAGATGCAGCAGTTCCGAACTGTGGCTTCTCTTAATTTTTTTTTTAAATGAAAAAAAATTATACCAGAGGCCGCAGTTCCCAACTGTGACCTCTGATATATTTAGGCAAGAGTTGGGAACTGCGGCCTATATTTAACACATTTTAACTTGGAAATTTTTGTCTAAGTCTTGAAGTCTCTCTAAACCAAATATGAAATGAATTGTTGCTACAGTTAGGTAGTACAGCCTTGAAAAAAATATTTGTGAAGAGGCCGCAGTTCCAACTGCAGCCTCACAATCAAATAGGCCGCAGTTCCAAACTGTGGCCCATTAGGACTAGTGCACCCTATGAATTAGTTTGGAAAGTGGATCATCTTCAGAAATAGTTTTAAAAAATGTGTCATTTTGAGAAAAATCCCTCTCCCCCCCCCCCCTTACCACAACAGTCTCTAACTACTTCTTTGACCCTTCAAACAATGCCATCTTCACCATCAACCACCAAAAATTCAAGTAGAGTTGCGATTGGTGGATCCAAATACACGAGAACATGTCAAAGAAGACATCAAGAAGTGCATCGAAGTGGCTGCAAGCAAGAGCTAGCAGCTCAACAGCAAAGGCAGCAAAGCTGCTGTTTAGGACCATGTGCAGTCGACTGACATGCACAACTCTTATTCTAGAGACCTGTGTAATCGACTGCACATTCAACCATCAAGCTCTCTGGATTGCTCGGAGGTTATTCGCACTCGATTGTCCAAGTGTTCAGTTGACCGCGCAGCGGTGTTTGATCAATGATTGAGAACTATTCTTTTGTAATCCTATATGTATGTATGGTGTACGATTATTAGGGTTAATGAGTGATAATTCAAATGGAGAAAGTGAGATATAGAAGCCATTCCTGAGATAAAAAGAAAAGAAAAACCCTACACCTTGACGGTGATATCTAGAACGATTGTAGTATGTTCTCTTCATTATTCTAGTGGAAATCGCAATGTGATCTAATATCATGTTTCGTTCCACCATGTGTCCCACAAAAAAAATTTGAAAAATATTAAAAAATTAAAATAATAATTAAACTATTAAAATATTTAAAAAATTAACAGCATGGGCATCCAATTTCTTGAAAAATTGTGCATTTCACGATTGCAACAAAATTAGAAAATTGTCAATTCTATTTTGCCATTTTTTCCTCAAACGACTGTGGATGCTCTTAAGGAGTGATAATTTGAGATCTAGCAGTTGTTCTTGAGACTAGAAGAAAAGAAAATTTCCACACCTTGATGATGAGATCTAGAGTGATTGTAACATATTCTCTTCATTATTCTAGTGGAAATTCAAGGAGTACCACTACGCGGGGAAATAGCCATTGCATTGGGTAAATCTCGAAAAAATTGTGTGTTCTTGTGTGCTTGGTTGATTTGTTTATTTTCATTTTTTTTATTAGTTTTTTGTGTTTGCATCTCAGATTAAGTTATTCCGCATTAAACTCAACAAGCAGTGCATGGCTCGAAGAACCTATCTTAAACCTCGAAAAAATCGTGTGTGTTCTTGTGTGCTTGGTTGATTTGTTCATTTTCATTTTTTTATTAGTTTTTTTGGTTTGCATCTCAGATTGAGTTATTCCGCATTAAACTCAACAAGCAATAACCTATCTGGAAAACATTAGCTAATTATCCAATTATCTGTCTATAAAGAGACTAAAGGTAATAGAAAATTTTCACAATTGCAAATTAACTGAAAACAGTGTTTTCATCGGAAGAAGACAACAGGTTCCTTTTGTAGATTCTTGATTTTGATGACTACAACACGATACGCATATGTTCGATTTTACATATCTCTTGCAGTGTGTACTTAACGCTTTCAAGGCTCAAGATCAAGCTACAAGACAAGGAAGCCTTTTCAAGACTCAAGATCAAGATACAAGACAAGGGTTATTCAGAGCTTCAAAGATTCTCAAAGTGATCTGCTCAAAATAGTATCTTGTAAATTTATTGTACTTTTTGATATGTCTTAGAAATCTTGTTATACCCTTGATGCACACACTCACACATCCCCTAGGATTAAAATAAAGATTATTAAAAATCAAAATGTCAAATTCAAGCTTGTATAAGTTCAGCTATCAAAGTACCAGTCGACTTACTTCGATAAGCAGTCGACTGTTCAAGTACGAAACAAACTGAACTTACCCAAGCTTTGACCAGTCGACTCTCTTGGCAATCCAGTCGACTGTTCGAGCTTTTTGATAGTTTTCTGAAGTTTAAAAATTAATTTTCAAACTCAATTTTTTTCTACCGTTTGTTGGTAGTTGGTGAACCGTTTTCCAACGCCCTTAGAGTTCTTACTCTATAAATAGAGTTCAGAATGAACTTGGAAAAGGTTACCCAATGCTTTTATCAAGTCTTTGCTTTTATTTGTGAAAAAGAACTTAAAACTTTCAAGTACTCTCATTCTTTAGACTTGGTTCTCTAATTTCAGTCTTGCATAACAACGATTAAGTTCAAGACTGCGATAGAAGTTGACTTATAGCCTCTATACAAAAAGAACACTCAAAAATCAAAGGCTTTAGGTGTTGTAATCTTCTATTTCTTTATTGTTTCACTCTCGGTCTGTGAGAGTGGTCCTCCCGGTTGGAGAGAAGGGCTCTTGGTGTAGAGTCAGTGTTCACTCTAGGTTGTAGAGTGGAGTCTTTCTCTCTCTAGTGGTAAATGAAGTCTACGGGTTTGGTATAGTTGTTGCCAAAGGTCGTAGGGTATTCTTGTATTTTTTCAAGAATAGTGGAAAACTCAAGTGGGTTGCTTGGGGACTGGACGTAGGTCGGGAGGACCGAACCAGGATATATCGCCGTGTTAGCATTGTTGATTTTCTGTGGTTTGATTTCTCTAACTTGCAATTTTAATTTCGCTGCACTTTATTGTAAGTCTGTGTTTGATCAGTCGACTGGTTCCTTTATTAAGTCGACTTAACAGACTCGTTCTTTAGTTGATTAACTCTATTTTTTCTGGCGTTTCAGTCGACTGGTTTTGCTTTCTAGTCGGTTGCCACAAGTTTAAATTATTTTTTATTTTGTACATAACACTATTCAACCTCCCCCCTCTAATGTTATTTACCTTGCATACAAGATTCAATACCTTTTCTAATTTAAAATGAAATGTTAGGGGTTTCTTAATTTTTATCCAATATATTGGAGTATATGTAAAATCCTAATTAATCTCGTTCCAACCTACCCATCTTCTAGATCTAAATGAGATCTATTTTGTTGAGAGGGAATCCAAGAAAATTAAAGAGGAGAGTTATGGAGAGGGAATCATTGTAAACGCTAGTTTCCTCAATTATTCTTATGAAAATCGTACGATGCCTATGCATTCATGGGACAGTAACATCGAGAAAAATATTGTGGGTTGCTGTTTGCGTTCTCCTTTAATTTTTTTCCTTTGATATCATATAAATTAGTTAGTACTACAATTGACATAGAAGTGAAAAAACCAGAGAATGTTGTTTCGCTTCACACAGCCATTCCTCCATAATGACTTAACAGTTAGATGTGAATCATCATGTGAGAGAACATGAAGAGGGCCATGCTGGGATCCCTTTCTACAGACATGAAGATTCACAATAGCTAAAACCATTTATAACATGGGAAACTCCGCAATATAAATATGAAAATGGTGAGTGGTCATTGATAGAATTATTGAATTTATTATTGTTGATTATTGAATTGGATGATAAACTGAGTACAATGTGTCTTATATATATAGGATGAAAGAGAATACTAAACTCATACATAATCAATGTGGGTCGACTAAACTAATCTCTCTTATAATATAATACCTAACATAATATCTAACACCCTCTCTCAAACTCAAGTTGGTTTAAACAATATGAGTTTGGAATATTGACGATGTTGATGTGGTACGGACGACAAACAATGATGCAAGAATGACGCTCAAATAGATGGTGCAGGGAAGGCACTCGATGGCGCAGAGAAGACGCTCAATGGCGTAGGGAAGGCGCACTATTGGCGCATGTTGGGATCTCACCCCTGACTTGAGAATTGTCGCATGTTGTGGAAGAAAGTGGCACACTATTGGCTCTGATACCATGATGAGGTTAACTGAGAGACTGGAAATATGATTGGATTATTGGATCTTGTTGTTGATGACGGCTAGAATTTTGGAGACTTGATAGATGAGAGAGAGGTTGAGAGGTGGAGTGATTCCAATGAAAACGAGAATCACTCCACCTCGATAACGATGATCAAATTAGTATAGGCCTTATAAGAATACTAGCTCTGATACCATGATAGAAGTATTGGATTTATTACTGATTATTGAATTGGATGATAAACTGAGTACAATGTGTCTCCTATATATAGGAGAGAATAGAATACTAAACTGATACATAATCAATGTGGGACTAAACTAATCTTTCTCATAATATAATACCTAATATAATATCTAACAGTCATAGACATGCAATATTCATGATGCAGAATGAGTTATGGGTAATGTCATACCCACTATTGAGTTATTGAGTTGTTCAAGTCTCTGTTATAATGATTAATACCTTCAACTACATATGATGTCTGATTAGAAACATAACCAAAAACATTTATATTTATGAATGAAAGCGATCCACATAATTGGACAAAAAAATATCAGATTTATCATAATACAGTCTACAGTGTGAGATATACATCGATATAATTGCATCATGATGAAATGAAAAGCAATATTTGTTTCAGATAGCAACATCGAAACCAACTATGATGGTATTAAAAAAGCTTTAGCAAACAACCATAATATCATAAAATCACTGAGTCGGATATCTTGTTTCCCCAATTTATTTTAGCAACAAAAGGATGGTCCCTCACATAATGTATTTGAAATGGACACGAAAAGTCTTTATTTTATTTTATTTTTTCCCTTGTGAGCCATGTTAACTAAAATTCTTCACAAGAATGCTTTTTAATAACTTAGGAACAGGTGCTAGAGCGCGTATTCATGTATCAATCATGACCGATGTCATGAGAATCATATCCCAAACCAAGCAAGTTTGGCTGCAGCCCAAATGCAAACATATGTCCGCCTTCATTAGGTATGGAAAGACCATCTTCACTCACAAACCCAAAATTTTGCTGCTCATCTTTCATATCCTGTTTACAGGAAGCTTGATTAGAATTTTTTCCGCTGCCCCTGGGTAAAGTAAATTACAGGAAAAAAGGAAAAGAAAAGAAAAGGAACAAGGCTGTGCTTACAAATGAACTGACGAGTTCTCGCAGCAAATTCTTGTGTGCTTCATGGATGCTTTTCAACTGCAGATGACATTTACAAAATAAATTTTTTATAAGAACAAAAAACTAAGAATTTCCAAAGATCTTAATTACTTTTTTAGTATTAAATCTCTTCAAGTAAGTTACATCAACTTTTTCTCCAAGAGAATGTGAGGTGATGCAGCAGGAAATTGCATTCTCACATCTCTGATTTATGTAAATGTCAAATGACATTGATTGAGGCAGTTAACATATTTGATAATGCTGCCCACGTTAGAGAACCTATAGGAAATGGGAAGCTTGGTATGGTCTGCATGTGCAACACTCCATCACTTGAGCAGACTAAGAATAATTGATTAAGCAGAGGCCGGAAGATTGGACGATTGACATTCTCCTTTTAAATGGAGAATGTACACCAGGGATGGAACTCCATAGGGGCAAGAGAGGGATCATGAACTTTTCTGTATTACTCTTACAAATCCCTTTGATTCCTAATTTTTACCATGATTCCTCTCATATTTAGTGAAAGACAAGGGTTCTAATCGTATGGTGGCCAACATATATATTATCTATGACTACTGTCTTAGCTATGCCAAACATTGGTAAAAACAAGAATAAAATTTTCAGCATAATAATGAAGAGTATATATATGTCAAAAAGTAACACAATTATACTAGTTGTGAGCTAAATTGTTATATTTGTTGGTATGCCCCTCCGAGAAAAATTCTAGCTTCATCTCCGACTTTTGCCCCCAACCTATTACCTGTAGTAATCTACTACTTTCCATGTCTAAATGTTCTCAAAAGCTCTTCTTTATCCAATTTGCTAATTGAGATCAAGTTTTTCTTGAATCCTGGAATGTGTCACGCTTTGTGCAAGACTAGTTGCCCACCACTACGAACTTTCATGGTGATAGTTCATTTTCCAAAATCTGGACAACTATGCCGATTTCTCACTATGACGAACCAAAATCACTTGTCACATAATGCTCAAGAGAATCCATCATGGGTGTACAATGATAAAAATCATCTGAGTCTATAAGCAATCTTCTTGCATCATATCAACTCTAGCAGATAAGCACAAATTATCTAAATGAGTTTTGTTGCTTACCACATTGGCTCCTTGTGACCCACTTTGTTGTCTCTTGTACTGCTCACATTGATCTCTTCTGTATCCTGGCTTATGACAGTGCCAACACTCGCATTTGTAATTTTCTGCTCTTAACTTTGACCTGTGATTCTAGCTTTTCAAGCTCCCCTTGTAATTGCTTCTCTCGCGGTTCTCAGCTGACAAGACGAAGTTTCTAGAAGATAATGAAGGCTCTCCATTTCTCTTCCTTCTCACAACCTCATTCATGACGCTGCTCACAACATCCTTCAGAGTAGTCGCATCAGTCAGAGTACTTATGATAGTATGTTCTAACTGTTAAATTTGCAAAAGCTCTGACATCAATTGTTAGTATTCTATGCATCAGATCTTGTTGAGTTATGCGACACGATCAATCAAAACCATAGTAGATCACAAAAAACACACAAAAGCACACAATTTTGTCCCGATGTGGGCAAGCTTTAATATGGGGGACAAAAAACCGAGATGATATTCAACTAGAAAAGATTCAAGAGTTACAACTCCCACCATGACCATCTCTCAAGCCTCACCAAAAAATACTAGTTGTTTACAATTGAAAAACCTCTCAAAATCTCTTCAATGAAGTAATCTCTCTCTCTTGGCTCTCAATGGAGGCCAATTATAATAATATATAGAGATCTAGAGAAACCCTTGTCTGATATATTGATACAATAGTCTTCCGATATTTTTGAAGAGATAACCATACGATAAGTGTTGTACGATCAACTTGTAGTAGAAGATTGGGTTTTAATCGAATCACCCAGACCCGTACTCGAATTCTGGCTTCAACCGTGCACGGTCGACTGCACTTGTGTGTGCAGTCAACTGACTGTCCTAACCCCAAGTCAGAGGACATTTCGTCGACTGTCACTTGCTCTCAACACATGATAGTTATTGCTATTGTTGTTCTTCTCCCTCAATGTGTCGACCTCCTTCGCTTCATCGTCTTTTAATGAACTTAGTGTGCAAGACATAAATCCAACAATCTCCCCATTGGATTGCATACTCATGAAACCACACCCGTGTGATTTAAATCTTCTATACTATTTTTGTTTTCTCTTGCAAATAACCCAGTTTTGTGGCATCTTCTGCTACCTATTTTTCTCCAGTTGGTATGCCCCTCAAAAGCACACTCCAGTAGGCATTGACATGGAGGCGACAAGAACTCCATCTACTCTAAGGCACTCTCCAAACTCTCGACGATATTCGAACGTCGTAGTCTCGCTCGAATGATTCTAGTCATGGCAAACTATATAGTGCAATAGGAACGTTGGGCTTCGAAACACTTGCGCAAATTTTTTCGTTCCCACAAAGCTTGTAGAGGTTGCGCTGAACACCTCTCATTCCCTTCATCACCTTACGATGACCTTCCCAAACAGATAGAATTCCATTTTGAGCTGTGTACCTACAGCCTCGTGCTTCAAAGTTCCTAAGGATACAAGATTCTATTTCAACTGAGGAACATGCATAACATTCTCTAGTGTGTAACTCATTCCATCTAATGCCTTCAACTCGACTGTTCTCTCACGTACTTTTTCACAAATCTCATGAACCAATGTTCTAAAATAACAATCTCCTGTGAACTTGTAAGTAGCACACATCTCCCTCTCGGAGCATATATGAAAAGAAACTCCCGAATCAAGAAACCATCCAGAATACATATCTATAAAATTTGAAACAAGATTATTGTCCAAGCTATCATCTGATTCAATGACACTGGATTTGGTGCCCATCTGACTCAACCACTTGTGACAATCTTTCTTGTAATGCCCAAATCCTCTGTAATGATGGCAACGGATCATAGCCTTACGTGAATTGGCCTTCCATTCAAAGTACCATCCACCTCCAAGCAACTCACTGAAATAGATGCCGATTTCTGAATCTCCTTCCTAACTGCATCCTCTCCTAAGCACTCGATCACATCTGCTGTCGAAAACCTCTCTTTGGTAGATTTCCAGTAAAGCATGGTGATTGTCAAGTTGATAAATTTGATGGTAAATATGTCAAGTTGGAAGCTTTTAAGTCATCTGCGTTAATCGCCCTCAGTTCAGATAACTCCGTATTGAACTCCACTATATGATTTTGAAGAGCGGTACTTTTCTTCACTGAGAAACACAACAATTTTCTCTTATGGTACATCTGATTCTATAATGGCAATTCCGAGTAGTCAGTTCTGAGTCTTGCCCACAGACTCGTCGCTCTTCTCTCCTCCATGAGGTTGTATCTAACTTCACTCATCAATGACATTCGGATTAAACCCAAGGATCTTGAACAAATCTCCCTTCAATTCTCATGCTTTGTGTCGATTAGTTTCCCTTTATCTCCTTCTAAGGCTAGTTTTAAGCCCTCTAGTACCTATGTATCGTACATGTTCACCTTCCAGAGATCAAAGTTGGTATTATCGTCAAACCACTTGATCTTCGTGATCTAATCTGTCATCTTCTGCTGTAACTCCCGTTTTCATTTTTCCTATTTTTTGTTATTGATTCCAACAGTAATCTCGATTGTAATTTAAATTCATTTCATTTGCCCTATTTTGTGTTAAATAATATTTAGTCGAATGTTATTTATCAATTATTCCTCATCTCAATTGCTCATTAAAAATCCACTCCTTGTATGTCTTGATTCAGATTAATTTTAGAGTAATTGTCTTGCCTCCTTGGGTTGTGAATTGACCTCATTTGACTCACTTTGTACCCATTGCCCAATACCCACCTCCTAATGGATCTCTCACCCAAACCCACTAACCCATACTACCCCCCAATCTCTCCCTAACGGACTAATCTATTAATTCCCCTAATCACTCCCCTCACTCTCCACTATCAGTAACTCCCAATGATTGAGTAACTAAACCCCTAATATTTGGCCCTCTAATCTCTCCCACTATCTGTAACTTTCCCTGTTATCACTCTCTCTCCCTCTCCACCTCTGATTAAAACAAACCAGAACAAAACGAAACAAAACCAAAACCAATCAAAAACCCCAACCCAACATCTTCCTCACGTTCTTCTTCTCCTTCAATCTATACCCGAGCTCTCCCATACCCATCGTTGCCTTCACCTCATTTCTCCGCCACCCTCAACCCCAATCCCCATTGCCGGAGAACCTCCCTCGACCCCATTGGAGCTCCGCCGAAATCAAACTTCACCATCGACGAATCCACTTCGGTTCGAACCACCGTGCACTCTCCCAACCACCTATATCACCTCCTCCACCCTCGCCGAGACCCCATTGCATCGCCGTTTCCATCCAAGCACCGAAGAAGCCGTCGCCGTCCTCCTCTATATTGAGCACGAGATCAGAGTCTCGCCGGAGTTGTCGCCACTGCTGTGGCTTCCCGACCTCAGCGTCGTCATCATCGTCGCTCCGCCGCCGCCGCATCGCATCGTAGTCGTCGCCCCAGCCTCGCGCGATTCCTCCCTCGCGCCTTCTCTCTGTTCGATCAAAGGAAGAAGACGAGTGGCGATTCGTTGAATTCGCTGTCCCGTGTTCGCCCCCCTCGATCCGCCGCTTCGCTGTTTCGTGTTCGGATCCGATCCGCTGTGTGGAGAGGAAGCCGATTGGTCGTGTTGGGTGTTCTGTGTTCAGGAAACAGCGGATCCTATTGCTGTTTCGCTGTTTTGCCGATCCGGTGTGGGAAAATAACTCACTGTTGCTATTGTTGCTGTTGGAGTTTCTCGCACGTGTTCTGCACGCACTCTTGGGATTGCTCCCCGGGATTCTGATCCCATTATTCTCTACTGAATTATCGAACCGTCTACAAAGTAAAAGGCAAGTCATTTCTATCGAATATTTTTGTATCATATTCGATAATTATTATTGAATTCCGCAAGTAGATCTTATTTAAAATCGTAAAATATTATTGTGTCTATCATTGAGATGCCACGGATTTACACGAGCGAATTCAAGTGGTAGTCTCGACATCGTGCCATCTTTTTGTCTCTAATGTATAGGGATATTCATACACCATATAGTTATAGTTATTGATTATAAAAATAGGAAATTATAGACACATTTCATATCATGACAATTAGCTATAGTAGATTGTATGAATTGGTTGATTGTTAATATGATTTCTATTGATAAATTGTTGAATTGTAATTATTAGAATGTTAGACATCACCTACATTAATACCATGTTCACATAAGGTTAATTCGCTGTGATTATGATTAATTAAACTCCAATTACTATCCTTAATTTTTTTAACCATTTTATTTAGAATGAACATGTAGACTATTCAGAAAATTACGCCAATATGAACCTTAATGTGCTGTTTAGACCTAGAACACTTCATTAAAATCAGAAACTCCCTGAAAGTAAATCGTAGCCCTATCTGTCTAGATGTCGATAGACACCAGAACTTTCGAATCCGGACCTATACTGTCCCAGTTATGAACCTTTTGCTACAGCTGCGCTATAATTTCAAATTTATGTACATAACAAATTAGGCTAATGAATTAAGTGAACTACTAATCATATATGGCCAAGATAAATTCCAGATTTGTAAATAACATGTTTAGGGTGTTAAAAAGTATTTTTACTGATTTTTATAATATTTATTTACTGCCTTTTTAATTAAAATTAGTCAACATCTACACCCAGCCAGAAACTTAAACCTATAAAGACTATTGAATTCGCCTAGCTACCGTTGTCGGAATATAACTTTTAAGTATGCGTTGGAATCGGGCAGGAGTCTAGTTTCTAGACCACCTGACGGATCCACATTTGCTACCCTGGAGCAACGGGAATACTGATTTTGGTACAGCAACCTACTGCTGTCCCGAATTGGGATTTTATGTTTTATAATGTACAAATGTGTTTATAATATTATTTTTAGTGTATTTAATTGCATATAGTATATTGCATGATCTTAGGGTTGGTTTGTCACCTTTTCTTAGTGTCCCTTATTAATCTTATTATTGTTTGTAAATTGAATAAAGAAAGTAAAGCAAACCGGGGTTAAGGGTTGATTAGGGTAGTTGATAACATGGTGACTGTACTCGAAAGAGGGGCCCGTATTTCCCTAACTATCGGTATATCAGTTATTGGTTATTGGTTATTGGTTATTGGTTATATCGGTCATCGGTTAATTGCAGATTACTGACTTCAGTATCTCGATTGATTCGGTTATCGGTCATTATTGAATATTGTTCCCGAGTACATGAACTATAGAATCTACCACCTTAGTCTAAACGAAATTGATTGTATGCATCGAACCTGTGGTACGGCACACATGGGACACAGTAGTACGTGCATTAGCTAGGATTAAAAATGAATAATAGACTTAAGGCTCTCCTCACATTATCATTGCATATTGTTATCTTAATGAACAATGGTCTCATTATTATTGCCATTATTGGTATTGTTTATCGTTATTGTGGTAAATCGTATTTAATGCATATTATACTGTTATCTCTTTTACACTGTTCAACACCATCGACTGCATCGTTTATTTGAATTCATTGCTATGCCACTATTTCCATTGTTTCACTGTTTCTCCACTTGCATGTCCACGACTTGCTCTAAGGACCTTCTTTTTCCTCTTTTTAGATGAGCAACTTACAGGTATCCAAGGAGATTTACCTGATGGAATAGGAGAGCAGCATTGGTGAAGGAAATGTTTACTGCGCTGCTAAAATAAATAATGTTTCATTTGATGACTTTAAATAAATTTGGATAAATGTTATTTCTCTGTATTTGTGGGCTTCGACCCGAATAATGTTGTTAAACTTCCAGATGTTGAGTTATTTGACGTTGGTTATTTTTATGCATTAATTTCCAATATTGTTATTTATGTGATTACTCTTTCATTGCATGCGTGGTTGTTTTATTTCTTGTTATATTGTTGAGTTGGATCATTAACAGCCTATGGGTGACGTAAGTCATTCGCTGGGCCGTGTCGCATGCTTGCATTCCGTATTTTGGGAAGCGGGACGTGACAAGATTTTTAGTGGTATCAGAGCCAGGTTAGACTCTAACTAGTTTGGGATTGGACCCTGATTAGTTTGAGTTTAACCGGTCTGACTCAACAATATGTAAACCACGTTGATCACATGGATAATTGATAACCAACTTATAAATCTGGATGCTAACTGTTTGATTCTTATTTCAGACCATGGCTAGAAAAGGTTCTTCTACTTCTCGTGCTGAAGATGAGCAGCCCGAGGAGCCCACCATTGCCCAAATTATGGAGATGCTTAGAAGAGGTGGTTCTTCTTCCAGCCAACCGGAGGGACCCACTATGGCTCAAGTAATGCAGATGCAACGTGAACAGACCGAGCTGATGATGCAGCAGATGATGCAGATGCAGCGGGAGCAAGCAGAAATGATGAGGCGGGAACATGCAGAAATGATGAGGGTGGCCTTGGGAGCTGTCAATCGAGAGCCTGCTGTGCCAGTGCCTGCGGCGTTGCCACCAAGACCTGGAAATGTAGCGGATTTCATGAGGCTACATCCAGATAAATTCGCAGGTACGGAAGGTCCACTGGAAGCCGAGCAATGGCTCATTAGGACCGAACAGCTGATGATCACGGCAAGGATAGCCGACGTTGACCGAGTGGATGTCGTGAGCATCCAACTCGTTGACCTCGCCCAGATTTGGTGGCGAGCTGAAGTAGAGAGGCTGGAATGCCCCATCGCTTGGGACATCTTCAGAGAGAGCTTTCTCACAAAGTTTTTTCCTGATGTGACGAAAAATGAAATGGAGCGGCAATTTGTCACACTCACTCAGGTTAGACAGATAGTGTTGTTATGCAATTTTCATTGTTATTTCATAAATATACCAATGTTTAACTAAGGCGCTATCTTGACACAGGGGAGTCGGACCGTGGATGATTATGCTGCGGAATTCACCTGACTTAGCCGTTTTGCCGCTTCTATGGTGGCGAATGATTGGGATAAGGGCCACCGTTTCATGCAGGGCTTGGACCTCGATATTCAGGATCGTCTGGCTGCCTTGCAGCTCTGATCCTATGCAGATATCCTGGAGGCTGCTAGAAGCCAGGAACAGGCCAGTAGGCGGAAGCGCGCCACCCAGCGGCCCGCTCCGCATCCTATCACCGCTAGGCCACCTGGAGGGCCTATCAGGAGGCCAGCACCGACCTTCCCTACCAGAGCACAGCCTTATGCACCTGCCGCTCAGAGGGCGAACCCAGTCTGTTCGTACTGTCGCAGGATTGGACACTCGCTCGAGAACTGTAGGGCAGCCAACTGTCAGTGTCTCCTGTGTGGTGGTAGCGACCACATGGTTCGCGATTGCCCAAAGTCCAGGACCCCTGCACCAGTTGGAGGCTCCGCTCCACAGGGAGCGCTTGGGCGTGGTCAGGGCGGACCACCGCTCCCACCTCAGAGATAGGTTTTTGGCTAGAGGAGAGCCGCTCCTCAGGGAGGTCCATCTGGAAGTCGTGGTCAGGCCTTCAACCTGACTGCGGAGGAAGCTGAAACCGCTGAGGAAGTCGTCGCAGGTATATTTATGTTTTATTATTTTATTATCTGTTCCCTATTTTATTATTCATCCTTGCATCATTCAGTGTGTAGTTTCTTTTCACAGTAGCATTTCTTAATCCCTATTATCCTGACCTATACATCTCTTCCCACATTTTTGATTCTATCATAGGTATCATTTTAGTTCATTCTTTTCCCGCCCATGCCTTGTTTGATTCCGGAGCTACCCATTCCTTCGTCTCTTCCCGCTTTGTGGATCAGCACCAGTTGGAATGCAGTGATATGCCAGTAGCTTGGAACATCACCACAGGTGGCGGTGTTGTCGTTTGCTCTAGGGAGTGCAAGCAGAGCCCTCTAGTTATTGGAGGCACTGATTTCAAGGCAAACTTGATAGTGATCGGGAATTCAGGGTTCGATGTAATTCTCGGCATGGATTGGCTGGGGGAAAGTCATGCTGTGATTGATTGCCGGGCAAAGAAGGTGGTGTTCAAGATTTCAGGACATGCAGAGTTCGAGTTTCATGCCGGGGAGACACCTCTTGGACGCGGTAAGAAGGTAGCAGATGAGAAAGATTGTGCAATGGAGTTGCACACAGACTGTGAGGCTGCGCCTCTTGTAGTGCGAAAATTCCTGGATGTATTCCCAGAGGAATTGCCCAGATTACCTCCCGATCGAGAGGTAGAATTTGGCATTGAAGTTCAGCCGGGTACCGCTCCTATTTCTAAGAGCCCGTACCGGTTGGTGCTAGTTGAAATGGTAGAGTTGAAAGAACAGATTCAGGAGATGCTGAATAAGGGTTTTATCAGGCCGAGTGTCTCGCCTTGGGGAGCTCCTGTACTGTTCGTCAACAAGAAGGATGGTAGTCGCAGGTTGTGCATGGACTACCGTGAGCTGAACAATGTCACAGTGAAGAACCGGTACCCGCTGCCGAGGATCGACGACTTGTTCGACCAATTGGGGGGAGCTTCTGTGTTCTCAAAGCTAGACCTGCGTTCTGGGTACCATCAGGTCAAGGTGAAGACCGAAGATATACCGAAGACTGCCTTTCGCACTCGTTATGGCCACTATGAGTTCTTGGTCATGCCCTTCGGAGTCACTACCGCTCCAGCCGTATTCATGAGTTTGATGAATCGGGTCTTCTCTCCCTTCCTGGACAAGTTCGTCGTGGTGTTCATCGACGATATCCTCGTCTATTCTAGGAGTCGTGATGAGCATGCTGAGCACTTGCGAATTGTCTTGCAGACATTGAGGAAACATCAATTGTACGGAAAGCTTAGCAAGTGCGAGTTTTGGTTGGATAGAGTTGCCTTCTTGGGGCATATTGTTTCGGGCAAAGGAATCTCGGTTGATCCGTCCAAGATTGCAGCAGTTAAAGATTGGCCAGTGCCAAAGTCAGTGTCAGATGTGAGAAGCTTTCTCGGGCTAGCAGGATATTATCGAAAGTTTGTCCAAGACTTCTCGAAGATTGCTGGACCGTTGACTAAACTGACAGGGAAAGATCAGAAGTTTGCTTCGAATGAGGCCTGCAGTGAAGCTTTCACAGAGTTGAAGAACAGGTTGACGTCAGCGCCAGTGCTAACTATACCAGATGGATCAGGTGGGTTCGTGATTCACTGCGACGCTTCAGGCAGAGGTCTAGGTGCAGTGTTGATACAGAAGGGTCGGGTTGTTGCTTATGCGTCCAGGCAGTTGAGGCCGCACGAGAAGAACTACCCCACTCATGACTTGGAATTGGCAGCGGTGATCTACGCTCTGAAATTGTGGAGACACTACCTACTTGGAGACCGAGTGGAAATCTTTACAGACCACAAAAGTCTCAAGTATGTCTTCACTTAGAAAGAGTTGAACATGAGGCAGAGGCGCTGGTTGGAGTTGATGGCCGACTACGACATCAATTTGCAGTATTACCCCGGTAAGGTGAACTCGGAGCCAGATGCGTTGAGTAGAAGACCAGTCGTCATGTGCTTGACTCAGCAGAAGGAACTTATTGAGCAGATGCGAAGATTGGACTTGAATGTGATTCTTCCGGGTACCGATCGGAGTTGTATGATGCTTCAGATGCAGTCATCTCTGGTTGAGCAAATTATGGAAGCACAGGCAGGTGATGAGCAGTTACAGGGATTCAGGGTAGAAGTTGAGGCAGGTACAAGGACCGATATGGTCATCCATTCAGATGGGTCGCTTCGCTTTGGGGCTAGGCTGTGTGTCCCAAAGGGTGAAGTTAGGCAGAAATTACTCGAGGAAGCCCACCAGTCGGCCTACTCTATTCATCCCGGTGGTACCAAGATGTATCGGGATTTGAAACTTCACTTTTGGTGGCATGGTATGAAGAGGGCCGTAGCCAGATTTGTGTCTCAGTATTTGGTCTGCCAGCAGGTGAAGGCAGAACACCAGAGGACCGCCGGACTCCTTCAGCCTCTTCCTATTTCGGAGTGGAAATGGGAGCATATCACCATGGACTTTGTTACTGCTTTGCCAAGAAGTCCCAGGGGTCACAACGCCATTTGGGTGATTGTTGACAGGTTGACGAAGAGTGCTCATTTTATCCCGTTCAGAGTTGGTCAGTCTACCGAGAGTCTCGCGAAGAGATACATGCAGAAGATCGTTAGATTGCATGGGGTCCCTGTCAGCATTGTATCAGACAGAGACACTAGATTTCTATCACAGTTCTGGGAGAGTCTTCAGAGCAGTCTGGGAAGTAAGTTGAAGTATAGTACAGCTTTCCACCCTCAGACAGACGGACAATCAGAAAGGACCATTCAGACATTGGAGGATATGTTGCGATCCTGTGTACTTCAGTTTAGAGGATCTTGGGAGGATCACCTGCACTTGGTAGAGTTCTCGTATAACAATAGCTACCAAGCAAGTCTTAAAGCTGCTCCCTTTGAAGCCTTGTATGGTCGGAAGTGTCGATCGCCAGTGTGTTGGGACGATATTGGTGAGAGGAAGCTATTGGGGCCCAAACTGATCACGAAGACTGTTGATGCCGTAGCCCAGATCAGGAAGCACCTGCAGGCAGCTCAGGATAGGCAGCGGAAATGGGCAGATGTTCATAGGAGGCCATTAGAGTTCGAAGTGGGTGATCATGTGTTCCTCAAAGTATCGCCGTGGAAGGGAGTTATCCGGTTTGGAGGCTGGGGCAAGCTAAGCCCTAGATTCATTGGGCCGTTTGATATTGTAGAGCGAGTAGGCAAGGTGGCCTATAGACTCGCGTTGCCGCCGGCATTGTCTGGAGTGCATGATGTCTTTCATGTATCCCAACTCAGGAAGTATGTCAGAGATGATAGTCATGTCATCGACTATTTGGAGTTGTCTGTTCGGCCAGATTTGTCCTGCGAGATCCCTCCAGTTTCGATCTTGGACCGACGAGAGAAGGTTCTGAAGAACAAGGTCATCAGGTTGGTTCGAGTTGGTTGGAATCCTCACTCGCCGGGTGAGTCGACTTGGGAACTTGAGGATGAGATCCAGAAGAAGTTCCCCCACCTTTTTGTGTGAATCTTTTCTGTTCTTCGGGGTTATCCTATCACCACTTGAGTAAATTTCGAGGACGAAATTTTTATTGTAAGGTAGGTAGGATTGTAACTCCCGTTTTCATTTTTCCTATTTTCTGTTATTGATTCCAATTGTAATCTCGATTGTAATTTAAATTCATTTCATTTGCCCCATTTTGTGTTAAATAATATTTAGTCGAATGTTATTTATCAATTATTCCTCATCTCAATTGCTCATTAAAAATCCACTCCTTGTATGTCTTGATTCGGATTAATTTTAGAGTAATTGTCTTGCCTCCTTGGGTTGTGAATTGACCTCATTTGACTCACTTTGTACCCATTGCCCAATACCCACCTCCTAATGGATCTCTCACCCAAACCCACTAACCCATACTACCCCCCAATCTCTCCCTAACGGACTAATCTATTAATTCCCCTAATCACTCCCCTCACTCTCCACTATCAGTAACTCCCAATGATTGAGTAACTAAACCCCTAATATTTGGCCCTCTAATCTCTCCCACTATCTATAACTTCCCCTATTATCACTCTCTCTCCCTCTCCACCTCTGATTAAAACAAACCAGAACAAAACGAAACAAAACCAAAACCAATCAAAAACCCCTACCCAACATCTTCTTCCTCACGTTCTTCTTCTCCTTCAATCTATACCCGAGCTCTCCCATACCCATCGTCGCCTTCACCTCATTTCTCCGCCACCCTCAACCCCAATCCCCATTGCCGGAGAACCTCGCTCAACCCCATTGGAACTCCGCCGAAATCCAACTTCACCATCGACGAATCCACTTCGGTTACACCTTCGAACCACCGTGCACTCTCCCAACCACCTATATCACCTCCTCCACCCTCGCCGAGACCCCCATTGCATCGCCGTTTCCATCCAAGCACCGAAGAAGCCGTCGCCGTCCTCCTCTGTTTTGAGCACGAGATCAGAGTCTCACCGGAGTCGTCACCGCTGCTGTCGCTTCCTGACCTCAGCGTCGTCATCATCGTCGCTCCGCCGCCGTCGCATCGCGTTGTAGTCGTCGCCCCTGCCTCGCGTGATTCCTCCCTCGCGTCGTTCTCTCTGTTCGATCGAAGGAAGAAGACGAGTGGCGATTCGTTGAATTCGCTGTCCCGTGTTCGCCCCCCTCAATCCGCCGCTTCGCTGTTTCGTGTTCGGATCCGATCCGCTGTGTGGAGAGGAAGCTGATTGGTCGTGTTGGGTGTTCTGTGTTTGGGAAACAGCGGATCCTATTGCTGTTTCGCTGTTTTGCCGATCCGGTGTGGGAAAATAACTCACTGTTGCTATTGTTGCTGTTGGAGTTTCTCGCACGTGTTCTGCACGCACTCTTGGGATTGCTCCCCGGGATTCTGATCCCGTTATTCTCTACTGAATTATCGAACCGTCTACAAAGTAAAAGGCAAGTCATTTCTATCGAATATTTTTGTATCATATTCGATAATAATTATTGAATTCCGCAAGTGGATCTTATTTAAAATCGTAAAATATTATTGTGTCTATCATTGAGATGCCACGGATTTACACGAGCGAATCCAAGTGGTAGTCTCGACATCGTGCCATCTTTTTGCCTCTAATGTATAGGAATATTCATACACCATATAGTTATAGTTATTGATTATAAAAATAGGAAATTATAGACACATTTCATATCATGACAATTAGCTATAGTAGATTGTATGAATTGGTTGATTGTTAATATGATTTCCATTGATAAATTGTTGAATTGTAATTATTAGAATGTTAGACATCACCTACATTAATACCATGTTCACATAAGGTTAATTTGCTGTGATTATGATTAATTAAACTCCAATTACTATCCTTAATTTTTTTAACCATTTTATTTAGAATGAACATGTAGACTATTCAGAAAATTACGCCAATATGAACCTTAATGTGCTGTTTAGACCTAGAACACTTCATTAAAATCAGAAACTCCCTGAAAGTAAATCGTAGCCCTATCTGTCTAGATGTCGATAGACACCAGAACTTTCGAATCCGGACCTATACTGTCCCAGTTATGAACCTTTTGCTACAGCTGTGCTATAATTTCAGATTTATGTACATAACAAATTAGGCTAATGAATTAAGTGAACAACTAATCATATATGGCCAAGATAAATTCCAGATTTGTAAATAACATGTTTAGGGTGTTAAAAAGTATTTTTACTGATTTTTATAATATTTATTTACTGCCTTTGTAATTAAAATTAGTCAACATCTACACCCAGCCAGAAACTTAAACCTATAAAGATTATTGAATTTCGCCTAGCTACCGTTGTCGGAATATAACTTTTAAGTATGCGTTGGAACCGGGCAGGAGTCTAGTTTCTAGACCACCTGACGGATCCACATTTGCTGCACTGGAGCAACGGAAATACTGATTTTGGTACAGCAACCTACTGCTGTCCCGAATTGGAATTTTATGTTTTATAATGTACAAATGTGTTTATAATGTTATTTTTAGTGTATTTAATTGCATATAGTATATTGCATGATCTTAGGGTTGGTTTGTCACCTTTTCTTAGTGTCCCTTATTAATTGTATTATTGTTTGTAAATTGAATAAAGAAAGTAAAGCAAGCCGGGGTTAAGGGTTGATTAGGGTAGTTGATAACATGGTGACTGTACTCGGAAGAGGGGCCCGTGTTTCCCTAACTATCGGTATATCGGTTATTGGTTATTGGTTATTGGTTATTGGTTATATCGGTCATCGGTTAATTGCAGATTACTGACTTCAGTATCTCGATTGATTCGGTTATCGGTCATTATTGAATATTGTTCCCGAGTACATGAACTATAGAATCTACCACCTTAGTCTAAACGAAATTGATTGTATGCATCGAACCTGTGGTACGACACACATGAGACACAGTAGTACGTGCATTAGCTAGGATTAAAAATGAATAATAGACTTAAGGCTCTCCTCACATTATCATTGCATATTGTTATCTTAATGAACAGTGTTCTCATTATTATTGCCATTATTGGTATTGTTTATCGTTATTGTGGTAAATCGTATTTAATGCATATTATACTGTTATCTCTTTTACACTGTTCAACACCATCGACTGCATCGTTTATTTGAATTCATTGCTATGCCACTATTTCCATTGTTTCACTGTTTCTCCACTTGCATGTCCACGACTTGCTCTAAGGACCTTCTTTTTCCTCTTTTTAGATGAGCAACTTACAGGTATCCAAGGAGATTTACCTGATGGAATAGGAGAGCAGCATTGGTGAAGGAAATGTTTACTGCGCTGCTAAAATAAATAATGTTTCATTTGATGACTTTAAATAAATTTGGATAAATGTTATTTCTCTGTATTTGTGAGCTTCGACCCGAATAATGTTGTTAAACTTCCAGATGTTGAGTTATTTGACGTTGGTTATTTTTATGCATTAATTTCCAATATTGTTATTTATGTGATTACTCTTTCATTGCATGCGTGGTTGTTTTATTTCTTGTTATATTGTTGAGTTGGATCATTAACAGCCTATGGGTGACGTAAGTCATTCGCTGGGCCGTGTCACGTGCTTGCATTCCGTATTTTGGGAAGCGGGGCGTGACATCTGCAAGGAACTTGAACAAACTCATGAACCTGATGCTCTGATACCAATTGTTAAGATTTACAGAAGCTCTGACATCGATTGTCAGAAATTCTATGCACCGGATCTTGTTGAATTATGCAACAAGATCAACACAAACCACCATGCAAATAAAAGATCACATCAAACATACAAAAGCACACAATTTTGTCTCGATCTGGGCAAGCCCTAATCTGGGGAGATAAAACCGAGATGATATTCAACTAGAGAAGATACAAGAGTTACAACTATCACCATGACCCTCTCTCAAGCCTCACCAGAAAATACTAGTTATTTACAATTGGAAAACCTCTCAAACTCTCTCTTTGCTCTCAATGGAGGCCAATTACAATAATATATAGAGATCTAGAGGACCTTAGTTTGATATCTTGATACAATAGTCATCCGATGTTTCTAAAAAGATAACCATACGATAAGAGCCGTACGATCTAACATGGAGTAGAAGTTTAGGCTTTAATTGAATCACCCAGACCCGTACCCGAATACTACCTTATGTCGTGCACGGTCGACCGACTGTCCTGACCCTAAGTAAGAGGACATGTCGGTCGACTGTCGTAAGTGACAGTCGACTGTCATGTGCTCCCAGCACATGATAGCTGTTGTTGTTGCTGTTCTTCTCCTTCGATGCGTTCACCTCCTTCGCTTCATCATCTAGTATTGAACTTAATATGCAAGACATAAACCCAACACTAAAGAGTTATATCTATTAGGTATATTTGATTGCAATAACAATACCAGTGCTTATTGAAAACAGATTTGGGAGAAAATAATATTTTTCTTATTCATTTATTTCTCTACTGTATACATCTATATATAAGAATTACATTCTTGGAGAAGAAGAAAAGAGATTGAAAGAAGATTGGGGAGATGCGAGATTTGGGAAATCTTTTTCCTATAGATTAGGAAACAAAATATACAATTACTATATTTGGACACTCCCCCTCAAATTGGTGCATAGATATTGAACATGCCCAACTTGTCAACAAATTTCCGAAACTGCCTTGGTTAGGATATCTACGAGCTAATCTTCTGACTTCACTTTCGATATCTCAATGACTTTCTCATCTATTTTTTCTTTGATAAAAAATATGTCCACCTCTACATGTTTCATCCTATCATGCTGAACCGGGTTAGTAGAAATATCCCACGCTGCTTGACTATCACAATACACTTTCATAGGTTCATTCAGACCATAGCCTAAGTCCTGAAACAAGAGTTTTGGCCATAAAGCTTCCGCTATACTTAAAGCTACTTCGCGATACTTAGCCTCTGCGCTAGAGCGTGCAACAACATTTTGCTTCTTGCACCTCCATGTAACTAAGTTTCCTCCAACAAAGGTGAATTATCCTGAAGTGGAGCGCCTATCAATTATAGATCCTGTCCAATCAGTATCAGTATATGCCTCAACCTTCAAGTGACCATGTTTCGCAAATAAGACCCCTTTTCCTAGATCAGACTTAATATATCTCATAATTCTCGTCACCGTATCCATATGTTGTTCCCGAGGCGCATGCATAAACTGACTTACCACACTTAAAGCATATGAAAAATCTGGTCGTGTATGTGCAAGATACATCAGCCGTCCAACCAATCTCTGATATCCTTCCTTATCACAAGGTACATGATCAGCTTCATTGCACAGTTTCAGTCCTTCTTCTAACGGTGTACTAATTGGATGACAAGCGGACATTCCAGTTTCCTTCAATAAATCAAGAGCATACTTTCTTTGAGGCAAAAATATCCCCTTTCTTGAGCAAGAAACTTCAATACCAAGGAAGTATCTCAAAGAGCCAAGATCTTTCATTTCGAACTCTTGTGACAAGTAGTTCCAGTTACTATCATATCATCCACATAAATAATGAGAGCAATAATTTTACATTCTTTCCTTTTTAGGAACAGAGTATGATCTGAATTACTCTAATAGTATTTGAATGTCCTCATTGATTTTGTAAATCTCCCAAACCAAGCTCTTGGCGATTGCTTAAGTCCATACAATGCTTTCTTCAAATGACATACTTTATTTCTATGTTGGACTGGTCTGTTCGACCCTGGTGGAAGATCCATATAAACCTCTTCTGTCAATTCCCCAAGCAAAAATGCATTCTACACATTAAATTGCTCCAACGGTCAGTCCAAATTTGCAGTAAGTGACAGTAAGACTCGAATAGTATTGAATTTTGCCACAGGTGCGAATGTATCTTCATAATCAATTCCATATGTTTGAGTGTATCGTTTGGCAACCAGCCTTGCTTTGTATCGCTCTACTGAACCATCAGACTTATACTTCACCGTATAAATCCATCTACATCCTACTGGCTTCTTTCCTGCTGGCAGCTCGACTATCTCCCAAGTCTCATTCTTTTTCAAGGACATCATCTTCTCATCCATAGCTGCTTTCCACCTTGGATCAGTAAGGGCTTCCTGCACACTGTTAGCAATAGATACAATAGATAATTGATTTACAAATGACTTATTTGATTCCAACAAGCAGTGAGTGGATACATAATTACTCATAGGATATTTGACGTTACTAGTGGGATCAGGTTCATAAGTGGGTTTTGGAATACCTCTATTAGTATGGTGCAGGAGTTCTCTTCTAGGAGCTTCAGACAACGATGACAATTGGTTTTGGGGTTCTGACGGTTCACTCTCACTGAAATTCGGTACTGGTTGTAATTCTTCAAGAGGGTGTTCTTCCCTTGGTTGCACTTCTTCATGAGGATCTTCATTCCTTGGTTGCACTTCTTCATGAGGGTCTTCCTCCCTTGCTAGATATTCATTCAAGTGTTTGCCATTATTTGTATCCAGTTGTTCATTCTGACTGGTAATTACTACATCACCCAAGAGTCTGAACTTCATTAATCCCTTCATCATATCCAAGAGTCTGAACTTCACTTCGGTACTCCCCTTGAAGTTTAGCCATAGAAGAAGAAAAATACATCTCATCTTCATTAAACACAACATCCATAGTCACAAACATCCTTTGAGTTGATGGGTGATAGCACCGATACCCTTTCTTATCCTGAGCATATCCTACGAAAATACAGCGGTCAGCTCGAGCAGTTAACTTATTACGTTTATGTTGATAAAAGTGAACAAATGCAATGCACCTAAACACACGAGGTGGCAAGTTGACGACTTTTGGTGCATTCACAGCTTCAGTTAATGCTTGAAATGGTGTGAGGAAGTTTAGGATACTAGAGGAAACTCGGTTGATTAAGTATGCAGCAGAAGCCAGGGCTTCCCCCAATAAATAGGGTTTCCCCCAATAAATGAGTGACATATTTTCATGGATAAGAGAAGCACGGACCACCTCGAGCAAGTGTCTATTTTTCTTTCTGCAACCCCATTCTGTTGAGCTGTATATGAACATGTAGTATGGTGAACAATTCCGTGTTCCACCAAATATTGTTGTAGATTCGAACTCAGGTACTCTCTGCCATTATCACTCCTAAGAACTTAAATCTGTAATTTATACTGAATCATAACATGCTTATGAAATTTCTGAAACAAGCCACTAACTTCACTTTTCGACTTCATCAAACAAATCCAGGTCATATGAGTACAGTCATAAATAAATGTCACAAACCATTTGGGTCCTCCAAATATAGTGGTTTTGGATGGACACCAAACATCAGAATGAATAATCATAAATGGAAGAGAGCTTCTACTTGGACTTGGAGGAAAAGAGACACGGTGACCTTTTGCGAGTTCATACACATCACGTCGAAAAGCAGAAATATCCAACTTCAAAAATAAACTTAGAAATAATTTCTTCAAATAACCAAAAGAAGCATGTCCTAGACGTCGATGCCATAGCCAAATATCTGATTTCTTCTTCTCATCTTCAGATCCTTCCACGCTTAGAGCTTGAGTCAACTTGCTTGAACTTTCAGATTCTAAATCCAGGTAATAGAGCTTCCCATATCTAACCCCATAACCAATCGTCTTGCAAGTCCGAATATCCTAAAACACACAATGTGAAGGCCAAAAGACTACAATATAATATAAGGCAGTAGTTATTTGAGCAACAGATAATAGGTTAAAATTCAAGGATGGCACAACTAGGGCAGTATCTAAGATTAGGTTGTTTGTGAGAGGTATGGTACCCTCGCCAGTAACAGTGATATGATCACCATTGGCAGTGGACACAGTTGATTTGGTGGATGGTTGAAAATTTTGAACTTTTCTAGAATCAAAAGTCATATGGTCAGTAGCACCCGAATCAATTATCCATACATTATTCATAACAGAGGCAGAAATATTAAAAATATTACCATCATTACCTACAGCTGTAACTAATGTAGATGCGAGTCCAATACTCTTCTCAGCTCCATCAGTTTGTTCCATGGTAGCAGCACAAGAAAAATAATGGATCTGATCGTCAGCAACCAACAGCAAACAACACAACTTGCTCTTGCAATCACCAACAAATACCAAGAACCGTAAACAGGAAATGGGAGGCGGGATTCTCCAATAGATAGTAACACCAAATATTGCAGTTGCAACAGCAAATCTTACTCTCAACACCAAATATTACACGATCGGGTAAGCAGAGATTGAGTGAGCATTGGATGAGAAGATCAGCGGCGGCGAGGAGATTCTTGCAGTGGATCGGATCTGAAAGAGGTAGCAGGTCGGGTGGGATTTTGGGTTGGAGATCGAGTGCATGGATCGACGGGTGGAAGAATTGATGGAGACTGGATGGCGACTGAAGCATGAGAAACAACAACTGTATGGACTTAGATCCGATTTCGCCTTCGAAAGTGAAATTGAAGTTTGTGTAGGATCTCGATCACATCTGGCAGTGGCGGTGTCGATCAGATCTGTGGTTTCGAGGGACGATGAGGGTGGTCGAAGTCAGTTAATGGGTCGATCAGAGTTAGGGTGGAACTCAAAGTCGAAGTCGAAGTCGATGGAGGCCTCGAAGTCGGTGGAGTTTAGCAGGGCTGGAGTTAAACAATGATCGGTGGTAGTGTCTCAAGTTGGGCAGAAATCGGGTGTGACAGAGGTCGGGGTCAGGGTCGGGGATTAGTGGTGCGACACAGGTCAGGGTCGGGGTTGGTGATCGGTAGTGGTTGTCGAGGTCAGGGTCAGGTGCAACAGAGGTGTCAGATCCGGTCACCTCCGTCTCTTCTTCTTCTTCAACTAGCATAAATCTTTTTAGGCTTTGATACCATGTTGAAAACAGATTTGGGAGAAAATGATATTTTGCTTATTCATTTATTTCTCTACTGTATACATCCATATATAAGAATTACATTCTTGGAGAAGAAGAAAGGAGATTGAGAGAAGAATGAGGAGATGAGAGGTTTGGGGAATCTGTTTCCTATAGATTAGGACACATAATATACAATTACTATATTTCAATAGTGCTCATTCCACGAACATCAGCCATGTTGATTGTAATTGATTGTAGACCAAACAGAAATTGTTCACATGCTCCACAACTGAACCCCTCTCTGACAACTTCATGTTGACCAACTACTTCAAATGAAGGATATGGTCGATGTGGATGGTTTCTCATACATATCCGTGCAGATCTTCATTACCTATGTTCTGGTCTTTGCCTTCTTCATATGGAATAAAATTTTCCTATCCATTGACATCTGAATCTACCCAAGTGTCTTCTGATCTAAACGGTTCCAAGCCGCCAATGCAACTGCACCTACCTCGGTTCCTTCTGGCTTCGTGCCAAACAATGGATCATTTGGATCTTTCTATCGGAGATATGCTATCATCTGGATCTTCCATTTTGTGAACTCTGCTCCATTGAGTCTCTTGATTTTCCCTTTGTCTCCCATCTCTGCAAACCAATCTAGTGCTCTGATACCACTTTGTTCAGTTTAACCATCAACCTGAGATGAAAACAAAGAAACAAATTAAAGAAACAAATGCCAACAACACACAAACAAGAGATTTTTTCGAGGTTCACCCAAGCAATAGCTACTTCCCCACGCAGAGGCACTCCTATAATTTCTACTAGAAAATATGAAAACAAACAGGTTTACAATCACTCAAGAACTCACTACCAAGGTGTAGAGTTTATCTTCTTCTCCCTCTATCAAGAACAGCTATTAGATCTCTCTTTCTGTCTTGGAATAACTATTACTTCACCGTAATAATCACATACCATACATATATATGATTACGATAGAATAAATCTCAACCGTAGATGAAATATCTGAACGGCGCCATCGCAGTTGACTATGAAGGAGGACGGTCGACCGCAATAATATCCTGAGCAAGTCAGAGAGCAAATGCAGTCGACTATATTAAGTCTTCCATCAAGTTAGAAAGAGGATGTGGTCGAATGCCCTGCTGGCGGTTGACTGCTCCCTGACTAAACACCTTTGTAGCTTGGCGGTCAACTGCCCATATCGGCAGTCGACTGTCAAATTATTCTGATGTTGTTGCTTCTAAACTTCTCATTGCTATAGTTGCACTTCTCGCTTCTTCTCTAACCCTATTCTCATGTATTGGTCCACTAATCCCAACAAGGGGAACCTTGTTGAGAATCATCACCAAATTTCTAGACTACACTCTAGAAAGTTCAACATCATTTCTACACTACACTTTAAAAAGTTCAACATCTAGACTTGTCTCATAGCTTTATCAAGAAGCTTCAAATTTAATGAATTTTCCAGAGAATTCCTCTAAAGAATTCTCCCACTAATCTAACCCAACTATAAATACCCCTTAGAGGTTGGCTATTTGAATCAAGCTTCTATGAAGAGAAATAATGTGAGTAGCGAAGAGATAGAGTGTGATAGTGAGGTATAGTACAAGTGTTGAAACACCTAAAGAGAGAAAGAGTGCATACTGGTGTGTAATGGATTTGTGAGTATTGTATCATTGTTCTTGTATTAATAATATTATAGAATCAAGAAGTTTTCTTTTTATCATTGTTCTTATATAAGTCTTCCATTATATTCTTCTACTCCTTATCCAACAAAGTGGTATCAGAGCTGCATTTCTTCTATTGGTTTCAATGCGTTTCTTCTAGTGGGTTCAATCTAAAAGGAGGTTTTGCACGATAGCGAATATGTTCCAGCCACAAATTTCGAAGCTAACGAAGACGAACTATGATCATTAGAGTATTCAAATGAAATTCTGCTAGGATCGCCGGAGTTATGGGAGATTGTAGAGAGCGGCTACAATGAATCGGAGTTGCACGCTGCTGAAGCAGCTTTGACAAATGCTCAGAAGAATGACCTAACATAAGCAAGAAAGAAGGATAAGAATGCGTGGCTATCATCCATTAAGGTGTCGATGAATCAGCCTTTGAAAAGATTTCAGATGCAAAGTCTTAAAAGAAGGCTTGGGATATTTTGTAGAAAGCTTACCAAGGAGTAGACAAGTAAAAAAGGTTCACCTTCAAGCTTTACAAGTTAAGTTTGAAAATTTAAAAATAAAAGTTGGTGAAACAATTTCAGATTACTTTGATCGAGCACAAGCTATAACCAACCAAATGAAAAGAGATGGAGGGACTCTAGATGAAGTTACAATAATGGAGAAAGTATGGAGATCTTTAACTCCAAAGTTTGAACATGTAGTAGTAGCCGTCGAAGAGTCAAAATATCTCTCCACTATCTCTGTAGATGAATTACAAGGATCTCTCCATGCTCATGAGCAGAGAATAAATCAAAATCAAAATAATCGAAAAAATTTGGGCAAGCTCTCCAAAGTTAGCAGAGAATTCAAGAAGGTGTACAAATAGGACATGGCCGAGGCAACAGAGGCAGAGGCAGTTACAGAGGAGGCTCAAATTCTCAGAGTGGACGTGGAAGATAAACTTACCAACATCAGTATGAAGAAGATGATCGTGAACGATCAACTGGTCGAGGACAAGTACGAGGATGAGGATCAAGTGCACGTGGTCGAGGCCGTGCACAGAGCTCAGTATCAGTGCTACAACTGTAAAAGCTATGCTCACTTCAGCTACGACTGTCTAAGACAAAAAGAAAACAGAGTCATAGAGAAGAGCAACTTCCTCACAAAAGACGGAAGTGATGAATCAACAGTACTTCTAGTATGCCAGAATCAGGATTACAAGAATCAAGATGTTTAGTACCTGGATTCAGTAACCAGCATCCATATATATGGAATCAAGGAGTACTTCACCGAGCTAAATGAGTCAGTTGGAGGCGAAGTATCATTTGGAGATTGATCAAAGATTCCAATCAAAGGCATGGGTGACATCATGATCCAGACCAAAGCTAGTGACCACAGGTATATCTCTGATTTTTACTATGTTCTTGCATTGCAGAACAATATTCTCAGTCTAGGTCAACTACTAGAAAGAGTATATGATATTCAACTGAAAGACTTTACTCTCATCATTAAGAATAAAGTAGAAGTAATTGCTAAGGTGGGCATGTTCAAAAATAGATTGTTCACTTTAAACATTAATACTGCTATAGTTAAATGCCTGAAGTCAATAATCAAAGATGAATCTTGGCTTTGGCATCTGCACGATGGGCATTTAGCAGTGGACTTAAGTCTACTATGGAAAGGAAAGATGGTGAGAGGCTTGCCACAAATTGAGCATCCAAATCAACTATGCAAAAGTTGTATGAGGGGCAAGTAACACAGAAGAAGCTTTGAAGTGGAAAATTCCATGAGCTACAAAGTCAATGCAGCTGGTGCTCACAGATATTGCGGGACCATTTGAAATCGTTGCACGTGGAGGTAACAAAAATTTTCTCATATTATTGATGATTATAGTAGAAAAGGCTTGGATCTATTTCTTGAAGGAGAAATTAGAAGCACTGGAAAAATTCAAGGAGTTCAAAGAGATGGTAGAAAAACAAAGTAGGCACTACATCAAAGTACTCAGATCCGACCGTGGAGGTGAATACAACTCAACAAAGTTCGATGAGTTTTACAAGAAGTATGGCATCATCCACCAGCTCACTGCGGCATTCACTCCACATCAAAATGGAGTAGTAGAAAGGAAGAATTGCACGATTCTCAACATGGCAAGGAGCATGATGAAGAGTAAGTACCTGCCAAAGACGTTATGGGTCGAAGCGATAGATTGTGTTGTATACCTTCTAAATAGGTGCCCGACTCGAAATGTAAGGTTCAAGACACCGCTAGAGAGTTTGAGCAAACTGAAGCAAAGTGTCAACCACTTGAAGTTGTTTGGATGCATCAGATATGCATAAATTCCAAAGCAAAAAAGGAAGAAGCTCGATGATCGAGGAGTGAAATGCATCTTCATCGGCTATGACAAGAGAACCAAAGCATACAAGGAATACAACCCAGTCACAAAGAATGTGAACATTTCAAGAGATGTGGAGTTCGACGAAGAAGTTTACTGGCAGTGTAACACCCCTGCCCCTAGCTCAGATAATTTTATACAATTTAGAAGACAAATTATTTATAGTATAACTACCCACCACAGGCTGCCTCTTAAAAGGTGGTTAACCAGATTGGTGACTCTTGATCATAGGCTATCATATTTATATTATTTAATATTGAGCAATTCCCGATATGGGACTAAATCTCATACTCTCTCCTCTTTTACCGTGAACTGTAGCCTGCCACGTCACCCTATTCAAAGAGAATTACGAATTGTATCAGAGCTGACTTTCAACACCGAGTGTGGGAGAGTCGTGAGTTATGGACTCCAGAATGATCGGCAGAGTGAGACAATCCCCAGTATTCCGGGACGATGGACGTAAGGGCCACAGAATGATCCGCGGAGTGGGATTGGTCTCCAGTACTCCAAAGACGAGAGCGATGCTTACGGACTGCTCCACATCGACTAGAAAGTAGATCCTGCAATAGATTGTACATGCCCCGTGCTCAGCAAGGATGCAGATTTCTAAAGGGGGGGTGTATGTAACATCTCGTAATTTCTAAAGAAAAATATATAAGTGTATATATATATAATAGAGTAATGGCATATGTGTAAATATATTGAATATATGAGAGGAGGGGCCCACGGTGAGAGTAATACAGAAGATGTGCTGTGTTTGGGCAGCTGACGTCATGTTGACGTCAGCGTGATGGGGGCCCGCCAGTTGTGAAAAGGCAGCAGGTGCGCTCTGTCTCTTTGAATAGGGTGACGTGGCAGGCTACTGTTCACGGTAAAAGAGGAGAATAAGTATGGGATTTATTCCCATATCGGGATTTGCACAATATTAAAATAATATAAATATAATATTCTATGATCAAGAGTCACCAATCCGGTTAACCACCTTTTAAAAGGCAGTCTGTGGTGGACAGTTATACTATACTATAAATAATTTATCTAATAAATTGCATAAATTGTCTGAGCTTGGGGCAGGGGCGTTACAGGCGGTGGACCGATGAAGAGAAGAAAACTAAAGGAATATGGTTCATAGCAAAAGATGATGATCATGAAGATCCATATCCAAGTCCACCTATTAGTTCGGCTCCATCTACACCAAGATCATCGGCATCAGGACCATCACTTTCCAACCTTAATACAAGAATCTCTTTAGGGGGAGCATCTAGAAAAGTGCAAAGTCTCAATGACTTGTATGAAAATACAGAGCCTGTGGAACTGATAGAAAACAACAACCTATTCTGCTTGCTTGCAGAATGCGATCCCATCACCTACCAGGAAGCTGCACAAGAAACGAAGTGGAGAAAAGCAATGGACGAAGAGATTGAGGTGATCCAAAGGAATGACACATGGGATCTGATTACACTGCCTGAAGGCCATCAAGCAATTAGAGTAAAATGGGTCTATAAAACAAAGACTAATCAAGAAGGCAAGGTGGAAAAGTACAAGGCAAGGCTAGTAGCTAAAGGCACCAGTCAAAGAGAAGGTGTTGACTACGAAGATGTTTTTTCTCCAGTAGCAAGGATGGACACCATCAGGCTGCTCATCACACAAGCCGCTCAGAACAGATGGAAGATATATCAGATGGATGTCAAGTCTGCATTCTTAAATGGCTACTTGGAGGAAGAAGTATACATTGAGCAACCACTAGGCTATGAGAAGAAGGGTCAAGAATGTTGCAGAATCTACCACAACTCGTAATGCTAATAACAGAACTCACACACCACAAGCAATATAAACTTCTCAAGAACTAGATGAACCAAGAACAAGCCACCACAATAATCACAAGATTACAACAAGAACACAACCAATATGCAGAGATAACCAATACTTCTTATTCCCCAAAAAAATACAAAGATTACAAAGAGATTACAACTCTCAATCTCTCTTTCATACCTTTGAAACACTCGACACACATCCCTCTTGAAGTTGAACAATGATAACAACTCACCAATTCTCTTTAATCAGTTATACTAACCCTAGAGTCTACAACCATATATATAGCCTTCAAGTAAACCCTAGAAGATAAACACAAATACAGCTTATTGGACCTTAAACCCGGAAGCCCAAATAACACACAGCGCCAAAGTCGATCGACTGCACTTTGGGTTGGTCGACCGCAACGTGTCAAGCCAACATCACGAAGCATGGCCGGTCGACTGTCCCGCTCTCTACTGAACCTTGTACACTCGAAGATATCTAGTAGCCTAATTGCAGTCGGGTGGTCGGTCGGGTGCACCCTAGGACAGTCGACCACAACTCCTCCAGCTGCACTTCTTCTAGCTAATGTTGCATTCTCTGGCTGTCTTCATCTTCTCCTCTTCTTCTCCAACTTCAAGTACTCCGTGCCTATGTGTATTTGAGGCCACAAACTATCAATCTCCCATCTGGACCAAATACACAACGCTTCAAAGTTATTATAATCTTTATCCCGTATTATCTTTGCCAATCTCCCACTTTTATGGAAGACCCAGGTACTCCCTATTATCATGAAAAGCACATCCACCACTCTACTACGTGGAGTACACCAACCACCCCTCATAGGCTCATGAAGGATGTGCTCCACCAATCACATAAAGCACGAATACCGGAGAAACAATCCCATGTCGGATTCCATGTTACAAGACTCTCCAACTCGTAGAATCTCCATTAACACCGGACATGGTTCAGAGTCTCTCAATGCACCATCTGCATTAGAAGTCTCCATGGACAACACCTCTACAAAATTCGTAGACTGTTCAACCCCTACAGCTCCATTTCAGTTACCCTCATCGACATCACCCGCATATCGATAACAGTGCTCTCTACCTCACAAAAGCGACTTGAAGCTTCATCTACCATATCGCAAAGTAGCCTCATCGCAGAAATATCTTGCTCTCTAGGATCACTCTCATGGCTAGTATCTCCCAATAAATTAGCAACCTCCCCTGAATTCTCATAACTAAAAGAACTTGGTTGTACCCTACACAACCTACTACTTGATTCCAGTTGAGAGTCAACTACAGGAGAAATGCCCCTCATATATCTAAACAAATACAGTGTTTCCTCATGTTTTCCTTTTGCAATCACCCTTGAACTTGCAACTATACACCACTTTCCACTACCAACTGTAGTAGACAACCCCTCTTTGTCTAGCCTTCCAATCAAGATAAGATTATCTTTCAAATCTGAAACATGACTTATCTTACACATGACAATACGCTGATCATCATTGGCTTTCACGCGAACAGTACCAACCTCTTGTACAGGACACCTCCGACCATTCCCCATGATCACATCTCCAAAAGAACTCTCCTTGTAGTCATCAAACATCTCTCTCCTCGAAGTGTAATGAAAAGAAGCTCCCAAATCAATACACCAATCTCGAGTGCTCAATTCCTTCATAGCTGATAAGCATAACTCTTCAATTTTATCGGACACAACATTGACTTCCTTTGGTTTGACTTCCTTCAGTTTCTCCTGATTCCTCCTCATATAGGCCGTACAACTACGCACCATGTGACCCCTCTTATAACAATGCCAACACTCAGGTCCATGTCCCACATCGTTGTCATCAGATCCACTCTCAGATGAACACCCTGTTCATTTCTTCTTCAACTGCTCTTAGATCTCCCACATCTTAACTGACATTGCAGAATCTCTAGAAGATGATGATGAAAATCCACCGTTTCTCACCCTTCTCACCTCCTCATTCAGAATGCTACTCACCACATCTTGTAGAGTCATCAAATCTGTTATAGTGTCTGTAATAGTCTGTTCCACCATACGATAACTATCGGGCAAAGTAGATAGAAGTAACAATGACTGTCCACTCTTTGAAAACTTCAATCCTGCAGCTTCTATCTGGTTGTAAACCATATAGTAATTGTTCATATATTCTGCTACTGAACCCCCTTCCCTCAACTTCATATTAACCAATTTCTTCAAGTGAAGAATTTGATTAGATACCAACGGTTTCTCATACATATCCATCAGAATTTTTATAGTCTCCTTTGTGGTCTTTACCTTCGAGATATAAAATAACACCTTCTTGCTCAACCCCAACTAAATTTGCCCTAGCACCTTCTGATCCAAACGATTCCACTGCATCAGGACCTTCGCATCCTTGTTTCTACCTTCCAGCTTCTCATTAAACAATGGACCGTCTAGATCTTTCTAATTAAGATACACTATCATCTAAATCTTCCACATAGAGAAGTCACTTTCATCGGGTCTCTCGATCTTCGACCTTCTATCGACCATCTCGAATCTAGTGCTCTGATATCACTTGTTACAAAATCTACCACAACTCATAGTGCTAACAGCGGAACTCACACACCGCAAGAAATAGAAACTTCCCAAGAACTAGATGAACCAAGAACAAGCCACCACAATAATCACAAGATCTCACAAGAACACAATCAATATGCAGAGATAACCAATACTTCTTATTCCCCAAGAAATACAAAAATTACAAAGAGATTACAACTCTCAACCTCTCTCTCACCTTTGAAATACTGGCACACACCCTCTTGAAGTTGAACAATGATAATGGCTTACCAGTTCTCTATAATCAGTTGTACTAACCCTTGAGTCTATAGCATATATATAGCCCTCAAGTAAACCCTAAAAGATAAACACAAATATAGCTTATTAGACCTTAAACCCGAAAGCCCAAATAACACAGCACCGAAGTCGGTCGACCGCATTTTGGGTCGATCGACCACAACGTGTCAAGCCAACACCTCAAAGCATAACCGGTTGACTGCATGGTCGACTTTCCCTCACTTTGTTGAACCTGGTACACTCGAAGATACATAGCAGGCTAGTTGCATTCGGGTGGTCGATCGACCTCAACTCCTCCAACTGCACTTCTTCTAGATGTTGTTGCCTTCTCTTACTGTCTTCGCCTTCTCCTATTCTTCTCCAACTTCAAGTACTTCGTGCCTACGTGTATTTGAGGCACAATCCTAACAAAGAAGACAATCCACAAGTTGAAGAAGACATTATATGGATTGAAACAATCTCCCAGAGCATGGAACACAAGGATCGATGATTACTTGTAGAAGAATGACTTCAAGAAAAGTCCTTATGAGCATTCCCTCTACAGCAAGAAACAAGACAATGAAATCATGATCATGTGTATATATGTCGATGATATGATCTTTACAGGAAATAATCCAAAGATGTTCGAGGAGTTCAAAAAGGCGATGACCAGGGAGTTCGACATGACAGGCATAGGAGAGATGTCATACTTTCTCATTGTGGAGGTGACTCAATCAGAGTAAAGGATATTTATTTCCCAAAAGAAGTATGCAAGTCAGATACTTGAAAGGTTCAACATGGCGGGTTGCAATCCAGTCAGTACTCCAGCTGAAACTGGACTCAAGCTCATATCATCGACCTGCCAGGAAAACCAATTGATACTAAACTGTTCAAAAGCCTAGTTGGACATCTAAGATATCTAACCATTACGAGGCCAAACATCATGTACGCAATGGGGCTAGTAAGTAGATACATGGAGAAGCCAAAATAGGGGCACTTCAAGGCCGCCAAGAGAATACTAAAGTACGTCAAAGGCACTATTGGAGATATATTATTTTACACACACTCAGAAGAGGCCAAGTTGGTTGACTACACTGACAATGACTACAAAAGAGACTTGGATGAAAGAAAAGGCATGTTCGGGTACGCATTCAACATCAGATTAGCTGCATTTTCATGAACTTCAAACAAGTAGTGGGTAATAATCCAAAGATGTTTGAGGAGTTCAAAAAGGCGATGACCAGGGAGTTCGACATGACAAGCATAGGAGAGATGTCATACTTTCTCGTTGTGGAGGTGACTCAATCAGAGTAAAGGATATTTATTTTTCAAAAGAAGTATGCAAGTCAGATACTTGAAAGGTTCAACATGGTGGGTTGCAATCCAGTCAGTAGTCCAGCTAAAACTGGACTCAAACTCAGGCGCGACCTGCCAGGAAAACCAATTGATCCTACACTGTTCAAGAGCCTAGTTGGACATCTAAGATATCTAACCATTACGAGGCCAGACATCATGTACGCAGTGGGGCTAGTAAGTAGATACATGGAGAAGCCAAAATAGGGGCACTTCAAGGCCGCCAAGAGAATACTAAGGTACGCCAAAGGCACTATTAGAGATGTAGTATTTTACACACACTCAGAAGAGGCCAAGTTGGTTGACTACACTGACAATGACTACGAAAGAGACTTGGATGAAAGAAAAGGCACGTTCGGGTACGCATTCAACATTAGATTAGCTGCATTTTCATGAACTTCAAACAAGCAGTCAATAATAATCCAAAGATGTTCGAGGAGTTCAAAAAAGCGATGACCAGGGAGTTCGACATGACAGGCATAGGAAAGATGTCATTCTTTCTCGTTGTGGAGGTGACTCAATCAGAGCAAAGGATATTAATTTCCCAAAAGAAGTATGCAAGTCAGATACTTGAAAGGTTCAACATGGCAGGTTGCAATCCAGTCAGTACTCCAACTAAAACTGGACTCAAGGTCAGGCGCGACCTGCCAGGAAAACCAATTGATCCTACATTGTTCAAGAGCCTAGTTGGACATCTAAGTATCTAACCATTGCGAGGCCAGGCATCATGTACACAGTGGGGCTAGTAAGTGGATACATGGAGAAGCCAAAATAGGGGCACTTCAAGACCGCCAAGAGAATACTAAGGTACGTCAAAGGCACTATTGGAGATGTATTATTTTACACACTCAGAAGAGGCCAAGTTGGTTGACTACACTAACAATGACTATGAAAGAGACTTGGATGAAAGAAAAAGCACGTTCGGGTATACATTCAACATCAGATCAGCTGCATTTTCATGAACTTCAAACAAGCAGTCAGTAATTGCTCTGTTAACATGTGAAGCCGAGTACATAGCAGCAGCAACATGTGCATGCCAGGCAATATGGCTCAGAAATCTCATGCAAGAGTTAAATCATCAACAACAGGAGCCTACAGTATTGTATGTGGATAATCGTTCTGCGATCGAAGTGGCGAAAAATCCAGTTGCATATGGGAAGAGCAAGCACATCGAGACAAGGTTCCACTTTTTGCTCGACCAATCTAAGTTGAAGAGAGTAAAGCTCAATTACTGCAGGACAGAAGAAAAAGTTACTGACATATTTACTAAGTCATTCAAACAAAAGTATTTGAGAAGTTGAAGATCAAGCTTGGATGGTCAAATTTGGTGATGAGGGGGAGTGTTGAGAATCATCACCAAATTTCTAGACTACACTCTAGAAAGTTGAACATCTAGACTTATCTCATAGCTTCATTAAGAAGCTTCCATTTAAAGAACTCTTCTAGAAAATTCCTTTAGAGAATTCTCCCTCCAACCTAACCCAACTATAAATACTCATTAGAGGCTAGCTATTTGAATCAAGCTCATATGAAGAGAAATAAATTGAGTAGTGAAGAAATTAGAGTGTGATAGTGAGGTATAGTATATGTACTGAAACACCTAAAGAGAGAAAGAGTGCATACTGGTGTATGATGGATTTGTGAGTCTATTGTATCATTATTCTTGTATTGATAATCTTATAGGATCAAGAAGTCTTCCTTTTGTCATTGTTCGCATATAAGTCCTCCATTATATTCTTCTACTCCTTATCCAACAAACCTTTCACATTAACATGCTTCCAGGTGTTAGATATTATATTAGATGTTATATTACTCAGTTTAGTTTAGTCCCATATCGGAATATGTATTAGTTTAGTTCTTCCTTCTCACCTATATATAGAAGACAGTGTACTTAGTTATAATCAATCCAATAATCTTTTCTCAATCTCTCTGTTAATCTTAACATGGTATCAGAGCACTAGTCCCTAATTTCCCTTTTCCTCAGTCATCTCTAACCTTAATTAAACAAATCCCTTTTCTTTTTCTTGTTGCCTGCAACAACAGCAAGAGAAAATCACAACAACAAGAGCGGCATCAACAACCTACACGAGCGGCGACAGCAACAACAAAATCCCTTCTTCCCCGACTGCTACATCATTGATTTCCTCAACCTCCTGATCTCCCTTCTTCCCCAAATACCGACACCTCAAAATCCGAAATCCTGACCACCCCCCTGCATCCCTGGACTCCCGACTCCTCCCCGAATCATGATTCCCCCTACACCATCCCAAATCTCGATAACCTCCAAATTTCCAAATCCCAACCTTCAAATCGTCCAAAACCTTAACTGCACCTGAAACCCTAGTAGCCCAAATCTTCCAATCTTGCAAAACCTTAACCACTGCTGCCTTATTTCATATTTTCTTCCTAACTTAACTCTCCAACCCTAACCCTATATCTCAAATACTCATAACTGAACCCAAATTCGAAACCCGACCCGATTACCCTAAAGCCTATACCCGAAACCCATTTCTATTTGAAAAATAAAAGAAAAAAAAAACAAATTCAAATCCGAAAACCAATCCGAAACCCAATCATACCCTAAAAACAAACCAACCTAACTCAAATCCTAACTCTAACCCTAACACTACTTCTCTCTACTCTTGCTTCGTCCGCCACTTCTTCCGTCCGTTTATCGCCTGACATTCTAAAAAAATTCAAAAAAAAAAAAATAATTAAAATAAATTGCAGGTATTAGTTATTCTCCAATGGAACCCCAATTTTTCTATTATCTTCCCGTCTCCACCGCCTTCCCACTTACCGCATCTTTCTCCTTGCTCATCCATGATCCCGACGTTAACAACAACAACATCTTCCTAATCCATGCCTCCTTTCTCATTCTAATGCCAACAATAGCAGCAACATCCTGATCCCCATCTAGATCCTGACAGCAGCAGCAGCACCATCGTCATCATGATTCTGGCCTCCTCTCTCCTCTCAGCATCAACCCTAACCCTACACCACCCCTTCTTCTCACACCAACAACATTAGCAACATCCAGATCTCTATCCCGATCCTGACATCAACAACATTGTCGTTCTCATTTTGATCTCTGCCATAACAACACCAGTCTCATTCCTCCTCATATTACTTCTCTCCTTACATCTTCTGCCATGACTGTCACTCCGGCTTTGCCATCTCCTGCTGGTTGGGCCAATATTCAGCATTGTCTCGTTCAGTTGGAACTTAAGCTCTTGAGTCAGTCTGCCCATACTGGCTCCTCTGCCCCTGCATTCTTTGTTACCCCCAGTATGAATTCTTCCTAAATTTTAGATTCTGGTGTATCACATAATCTTACTAGTAATTATATAATGCTCATCACCAGTACTGCACTTCCCTTTCACTCTCCATCCCTTTACATAGCCGATGAATCACAACTTCACTCAGGATCTATTGGCTCTCCCACTCTCACATTGCCTTATGTTCTTTATGCTTCCCATTTATTCATGAACCTTATTTTCATTAGTGCTCTGTGCAATAGTGGTCTTGTCATTATATTCGACTCTTTAGGTTATTCTATTACAATTCACACACTGGACAGGAGTTTGGGCGTGCTAGTCGACATGATCGTCTATATCATCTAGATTTTCTCAATTCACATAGATTTCATCCTAGTTTTGTTGGTGCTCTCGTCTCAAGACTTTAGCCCATAGTGGTACCCTTGGCCATCTTTACTTTACATGTTCGTCTGTTTGCCAGGACTGTCAGTTGACCACACACATAACGCTCCCTTTTAATAACAAAATCACTTCTCAGACTACTCATCATTTCAACTTGTTCATTCTAATATATGAGGACCCTCTCCTGTACTTTCTAGCAAAGACTATCTCTATTATATTGACTTCATAGATGACTTCGCTCGATATACATGAGTTTTTTTAATGCGCCCATGATACGAGATTCCTTACATTTATCAGTTCTTTACGACCATGATTCACACTCAGTTCGGTGTGCGCATCAAGATTTTCGCTTAGATGGTGCTCGTGAGTACACTTCCACTACTATGAGATTGATCCTTCAGTCTCACGGTACACTTTTCCTCGTGAGTACACTTCCACTATTATGTAATTGATCCTTCAGTCTTACAGCACGCTTTTTCAGCAGTAATGTCCTTACACACATGAGGAAAATGGCATAGCTGAATGCAAGCATTGTCACATTCTTAAGACGGCTTGCGCTCTTTTACTCTCCTCTTCTATTCCTCGTATTTTCTAGACTGAAGCTATCATGACTTCTGTTAGTCTCATTAACATCATTCCCTCATTTTTCCTATCTGGTATGACACCTTATGAGGCCCTTCATCACTCAACACAAGACTACAGTATGCTCCGTACTTTTGGGTGCACCTGTTACATCATTCTTCCTCCTACTGAACGCACGAAGGTGACCGCCCAGGCTGCTAATTGTGTTCACCAGGGTATCAGTTCAGAGCACAATGATATCGTTGTTTTGATCCCTTGGGGTGTCGTGTCCGTATTTCTCGACATGTCTCCTTTGTGGAAGACTCTCCTTACTACATGTCCTCTCCTGAGGATACTAGCTTTCTCGATCCCCAATTCCCACGAATACCTCCCCAGACACATCTTCATGCATTACCTCCGATCTCACTCCTTTGGATCCTCTCTCATCTCACACAAACATTACTACTTCTGCCCCTCCAACAGAGACCCTTCCATACCAGCTGCATCCCCACAGCCACATGCACCCACACCACCTGCATCCCCGCTACCACATGAACCCACCCCACCAACTTCCCCTCCACACCCTGCACATCCACCAAAGGTTCGCCAGTCCACACGTTCCACTTCGGGCATCCTGCCGACACGCTACACACCTAATGCTTGCATTCAACTACATGCTACTGGTCCTTCTAACCAGTTTGGCTTTGCCACCCTAGCCTCTTACTCACCACAGTTTCATGCACACCTCACCGCTATACACTCCACACATGAGCTCAGAACCTATCAGGATGCGATTCACTATTGCAGACGAGTTCTGTGCGTTTGATCAGACTGGCACTTGGGATATTGTTCCACTACCTGTAGGCGTCAAGTCTGTTAGCTGCAAGTGGATCTTCAAGGTTAAATATCGACCTGATGACATCATTGAGCAGCACAAGGCTCGCCTAATTGCCCGAGGATTTACTCAGGAGCATAACATTGATTATGATGAGACTTTTGCTCCAACTGCACAGATGACTACAGTTCGCACTCTTCTTGCCAATGTTACCATCCATCAGTGGTCGTTATACTAGATGGATGTGAAGAATGTCTTTCTTCATGTTACTCTATTTGAGGTTGTTTACATGCAACCTCCTCCTGGCCTTACCACACCTTATCATGTTACTCATCTTTGTCGCGCTATATATGGTCTGAAACAGGCTCATCGAGCCTAGTTTGAGTATTTCCACCATGTCATCACACAGGCCGATTTTAGTCAGAGTTCACAAGACCACTCTATGTTTATGCGATCAACACCACATATGTTGATATAATTATTAGTAGGGAAGACTTTGCAGACATTACATCTACTCAGAGATACCTTCACCAGCAGTTTCATATGAAGGATTTTGGCCGACTATGCTATTTTCTCGGCCTAGAGATTGCCCACGGATCTCGGGAGATACTCATTTCTCAACAGAAATACATATCAGACATTATCTCCGCTGCATGCCTCTCTAACACTTGATCAGCTAATACTCTTTTAGAGCTTCACGTGAAGCTTCGTCCCACAGATCGAGAGCTCTTTCCCGATCCCACTAGATACAGGCAGAGTGTTGGCCAGCTTGTCTACTTATGCATGATTAGACTTGATAGCAGTCAGTTTGTTTCAGCTCCTCGATCAGTTCACTACAACGCTCTTCTACAAATCCTCAGATATCTTCGAGGTACTATCACTCACTCATTATGCATGCCTTTTACATCTAAAATGGAGCTTAATGCATATTCTGATTCAGATTGGGTAAGTGATCCTACTACCAGACGGTCTACCATAGAAATATGTCTATTTCTTGATGATTCGCTGATCTCATGGTGTAATATCCCGTATTTAGTAGAGTATATATATATATATATGTGTGTGTGTGTGTGTGTGTGTGTGTGTGTGTGTGTGTGTGTGTGTGTGTGTGTGTAATAATAATAATAATAATAATAATAATAATAATAATAATAATAATAATAATAATAATAATAATAATAATAATGATGATGATGATGATGATAATAATAATAATAATAATAATGATGATGATGATGATGATGATTAGGTGGGCCGATAGAAGTGTTATGGGCTTGATGTGTATGGAATATTACTGATGGGCCAAATGGGTTGTATGTTGGATGGTGTGCTTGTGTGCTTCATGATGAGCACGCGAGTGATATATGTGAGGGAGTGGGAATCATTAATCCCATATCGGCCAAAAGGAGAATTAGAATAGTTATATATAGTTCCCAATGATCAAAGGTCACCAATTAGCTATAGCACATTTTGTAAGGCAATGCCTTGTTGGGATTGGGGCATCAATGAACGCTCGTTATCACAGCGGAACTAAATAGAGCAATGAGCAAGTCAAAGTAGATGAGACAAATCAATTGAGCAAGCAAGTAGATCCACCAATCTCACACAAACACAACAAGAATTTATCCCGGTTAGCTTTTGCTTAATCCGGAGGGAAATATAGGGAGATCTGATATTCAATTATAAAAGATTACAAGGAGTTACTGATCCACTTAATACAAGATATTAAACTTACTCACCAAGAACTATCTCCCTCAAGCCTCTCTTTACAATGGAGAAAATATCAATGAAGTACGTTACTCTCATATTGGAGGAGTTTACAATATATATAAAAGAATAGAGAGAACCCTAGGTTTAATCTTAATTCTCAGTCGTCTGATATAACCTGTAGGAAAAGTAACTGAATAAGAGCCGTATGATCTAATTTGGAGTTGAAGATTGGGCTAAAATAACCTAACAAATCAAGGCCCAAAACGAATACAGCTTCGCAATCGGTCGACCGTCCATCAAGACCGGTCCACCGTCCTCTCTGCCAAACCCTGTGCAACTGCAGTCGGGTGTGATAAATCCGATAATGTCCACATTTTGGATGCAATATCTGAATGCAATTAGATAGTTAAACTCTCTATATGTGGTAATTAACTCTTCTTTTTCCTTTTCCATAGGAAACAGCCTAAAAGCAACTAAACGAAGCAGATTCAAGATTTACTCAAGACTGTAAGGATGATACACCGGAATGAAGAGCCTAAGTTGTATCAAAGCATTTGATAGAAGCTGCAGAATACAGTTGACTAGTCCCTCAATGACAGTCGACTGAACATAGGAGGTTGAGTTTTCGAAGCTTCGCAGTACATTCGACTTACTCCAAAAGACAGTCAACTTGACTGACTGGATTTGAATCTCCAGAGTTCGCGGCACAGTCGACTTACTCTAACACCAGTTGACTGAACTGGCATTCAGCGGGATTTAGAGATAAGATCAGTTGAGATTCACCCTTATCCAAATCTGCAAATAAATCAAATTGAGTGGTAAAAATCCAGGTTAGCTGCAAATAACAACTTTCCAACAAATCAAGTTAGAGATCGGGTTTGGTAAGTATTAAGATAGACTCAATCCATATCCGATGCGTGAAGAGATAAGAATCTGAAACTTGAGATCTATAGATGGGGGCAAAAGAAACTATAAAAAGGCTGGAATACACAGTTTAGAACATCTTGGTATCTGGATAGTTAGAATCAGATCGAAAGAAGAGAGAAGGAATCAACGAAAGAAGATCAAGTACAATCAAACAAAGAGGAGATCAAGTGCCACTGGAGGACAAGAACAAGTCGACTTAGAAGCAGTTCAAGTCGACTTCAAGGCTGAACATCATAAAAATCAGTGCTGCTTTTTCTCTCTCTAGTTTTTCTTGTTCTTAGAGTCATGAATTCTAAATTTTTAATCAATAAAAGTTGCATTATGTGCAACTAATTTCACTGTTGGGCTGATGGAAGCCGTAGTCATGTAATGTTTATAATCTTCTAAAAACACTACTTTTATCACTTATTGATTAAACATGGTTATCTTGATCAAATTTATAATATGAAGTAACAATTGTTAGAAAGTTCTTAGGAACAGTCGACTAAGAGCTAGCAACAGTCAACTGATCTGAAGAACCTTACTTTATTAAGTTTGCTTATTATAAAACTGACTCTGTTATATGAGTAAAGAGACGATCCATATCTTGTGCTCATAACTTGTAACACAGGAATCATTTAGGTTCTTGGTTTAATCAACTTGGAGGATCTAGATTTGATACCAACTTCTAGAGCTTTGAGTGTTTGTTCATTTCCATTGTTCCTATGCTTTCTTCAAGTGCAACTTAGTAGATACCATGCTAAATACTTAAGGAAAGAAACGAATTAGAGTAGATACCATGTCTAATTCTTGGCCTATGGAAATCTTAACTTTAAGGAGTAGATACCATGCCCTTAAAGGAACAAACATGAGTGATGAAAGTAGTGTAGAAGGTGATCTAGCATTCTTGACTATAGGTGGAAATCAAGCCCAACTACGTTAAGATATTTTGTGATTCAAATTGTGATTCTACTTGATCTAGATTTTAATCTCTTTTTCTTTCAAAATACTTTTAGAACAAACTTTATGACAAACATTTCTGATTATTGATTAGTGAGTTAATTACTACAATCTCTGTGGGATCGACCCTTGCTTTTTCACTACGCTTCTATAAACGATTCGCACACTTGCGAGGTTTTAATTTGTGTCTATTCTATCTGTTTATTTAGATAGCTGAGACTGCACAACAGGGTGTACGGTCAGAGAGTGCGGTCGATCGCAACTTTGGACAGTCGACCACAACTCTGCCTGCACTATTGCTGTGTTGTTTTCTTCTACTCTCTTCAATGCTTTGACTTCCGTTACCGTCTTATAATCCAAACCACGAGTATTCATGACACATTCCTAACAAACTTCACATTGGATTGCATACGAGTACTATCACATGATGTGATTATTTATCTCCAAACTCTAATGAACTCCACTTGCAAAAACACTGAGAACAATAGTTTCTTCTTCTAGTTGAACAAATCTCTACCCAATCTCACCGATCAGTAACCCCTTCAGGGGCACACCTCCGTAGGCGTAATCACGGAGTTGCCAACCTCCACACGAACTCCACTTACATCAAGGCACTATCCACCTCTTGACGATATTCGAATGTCGTAGTCTCACTTCGATGATGCTAGTTGCGGCAAACTAGATGAGCTTGCAGGAATAACAGGAAAAGAATCAACACTTGCGTAAGTATTTAGGATTCCCCAAAGCTTGTAGAGATTGTTTGGCTTGGCCCAATCACTCTCATACCTCTAATCACCATACGACGACCCTAAAAAATAAATAGAACTCCACATCGAGCTGTGTACCTACAACCCCATGCATCAAGAAGTTCCAAGGAAATCAGATTCCATTTCATCAGAGGAATATGCAAAACATCCCTTAAAGTGAACTTGTTTAGACCTGACATCTTCAAATCAACTGCCCCCTCACCTGCTACTTCACAAATCTCTCCAGTTCCTGTTCTCACATAATGCCCTGTAGATTTATAAGTAAAACAACTTTCTCTCAGAGCAATATGAGAACTCCATGAGTCGAGAAACCAACTAGAATCCACTTCTAAAAAATTTGAAATAAGAAGACACGAATCACCTGAATCAAAGGCACTAACCACACTAGTGGCTGAATTCTCATTCTTGGCGCTCTCCTGATTCTGCAATTTTTAACAGTCTTTCTAGATATGCCCTGATCTCTTGTAATATCGGCAACGGATCAAATCCTTTTGCATAGCACTTTGTCTTCCCTTGAATGACCTTCCACTACTAGACAACTTGAAGTAGATGATGATTTATGGGTCTCCTTCCTTAGTTGATTTTCCTTCAATGTTTTGATTACACTATCTACCGAAATACTCTCCTTGGCAGATCTATCGTGTAGCATGGTAATGATCAAAAGCTCGTACGAATCCGGTAGTGAATATATCAGGTTGAAAGCTTTAACTTCCTCACACACATCCACGTTTATTGCCTTGAGTTCAGATAGAACCTTATTGAACTCTGTAATGTGGTCTTGGAGATCGGTATCTTCCTTCATTGATAAACAGATAACTTCCTCTTCCAATACATCTGATCTAATAATGATAGAGTAGTCAGCTATGAGTTTTTTCCACAAACTCGCTGTATCAGTTTCTTCAAAAAATCTGCACTTGATCTCGTCCGTCAATGATAGTCAGATCAGATTTATGGCTCTTTTATGAATATCTTCCCAAACATCCTTCTTCATATCAATTGCTTTTTCTTTCTTCTTAATGGCTAACTGCGAACATTCTCAAACAAGGACATCATACATGTTAACCTTCTAAAGATTGAAATTGATCTTTCAATCGACTTGCTTGATCTTCAAAAGATTGTGACCTGTCATCTTAACCAAGGGACTTGGAAACCTGAAGCTCTGATACCAGTTGTTGGGATTGGGGCATCAACAAACGTCTATTGTCGCAGCAGAACTAAATAGAGTAATGAAGAAGTCGAAGTAGATGAAACAAATCAATTGAGCAAGCAAGTAGATCCACCAATCTAACACAAATACAATAAGGATTTATCTTGGTTAGCTTTCGCTTAATCTGGAGAAAATATTGGGAGATCTGATATTCAACTAGAAGAGATTACAAGGAGTTACTGATTCACTCAATACAAAAAATTAAACTCACTCACCAAGAACTCTCTCTCTCTCTCTCTCAAGCCTCTCTTTGCAATGGAGAAAATATTAATGAAGTAGTCTACTCTCATATTAGAGGAGTTTACAATATATATAGAAGAATAGAGAGAACCCTAGGTTTAATCTTGATTCTCAGTCGTCCGATATAACTTGTAGGAGAAGTAACTGAATAGGAGCTATACGATCTCACTTGGAGTTGAAGATTGAGCTAAAATAACATAACAAATCGAGGGCCAAAATGAACACAACGCCATGGTCGGTCGACCGTCCAACAAGACCGGTCGACCATCCTCCTCTCGGCCAAATCCTGTGCAACTACGGTCAGGTGTACGGTCGGGGGGTGTGGTCGACCGCAACTTTGGACAGTCGACCATAACTCTGCCTGTACTATTGCTGCTCTGTTTTCTTCTACTCTCTTTGATGCTTCGACCTGTGTACTTCAACTTACATTCTTTTAATCTAAACCACGAGTATCCTAAACACATTCCTAACAAACTCCACCTTGGATTGTATACGAGTACTATCACACGATGTGATTATTCATCTCTAAACTCTAATGAACTCCACTTGCAAAAGTACTTAGAACAATAGCTGCTTCTTCTAGTTGAACAAATCTCTACCTAATCCCAACATGCCTGTGGTAGGTCGTGGATTAGGACTTTGTTTTCGCATGCATGCACGCATAGGCGCATGCACAGCTGAGCCTGGCTCGGAACGTTACAAATGGTATCAGAGCTGACTTTCGACACCGACTGTGGGTAGGAGTGGTCCAGAGGTACACCGAGATGGAGCTAGGATAGTATGCTGGTAGGAACACCAGGGGTAATACGCTAGCAGAATCAGGGTACCCAACTCCACATCGGCTAGATTGACGATCATATGCTAGATTGCATGTTCCGAACTTAGCGAGGACACTAAGATCTTACGGGGGTGTATTTAATACCCCGTATTTAGTAGAGTATATATATGTGTGTGTATATATATAATAATAATGATTAGGTGGGCCTATAGAAAAGTGTTATGGGCTTGATGTGTATGGAATATTACTGATGGGCCAAATGGGTTGTATGTTGGCTGGTGTGCTTGTATGCTTCATGATGAGCACGTGAGTGATATATGTGGGGGAGTGGGAATCATTAATCCCATATCGGCCAAAAGAAGAATTAGAGTAGTTATATATAGTTTCCAATGATCAAAGGTCACCAATTGACTATAGCACTTTCGGTGAGACTATGTCCTGTGGTGGGGCCGTTGTTAGATTTTGTTTTCGCGTGCGCGCGTAGGCGCGTACGGAGCTGAGCGGGGCTCGGGGCACTACACATGGCTAAGCAAGAAATATGCAGTTGTTGTAGAACCCCGAATTTTCAAATATTATTTTTATATTTGAAAATGAACTTAAATTTATTTTTGGAGATTTAATGGATATTTTCAGAAAAAGTTATCTTTTGTACACGTGCAAAACACATGCAAATACCTTTTGAGAAGTTTGAAAAATTAAGTTTTCTTTATGAAAAATTATTATTTAATATTTGAGATTTAATTGGTATTTTTCCAGATTTTTCTGAAATTTATTGGAACTATTTGCAATTTTTGAGAAAAGAAGGACCTTTTTGCAAATTTGACATTTTTTTAGGGGTTAAAGTGCAAAATGTACATTCTGAACGTTTTGAACAGTATTGATTGAGATTTAGAGTTGATATTTTCTTTTAAATCCAAATTTAAATGAGTTTTGATGGAATTTCCAAAGAATGATCTATATATGTAAATTGTATTTTTGAAAGGATTGTTTTGCAAAATTGTGGGTAAAACCCTAATATTTCAACCCGGGATATTTAAGAGAAATTTTCTCCAGCCATCATTGCTACAATATACAGAATTCGAGATCTTGTTTTGGTGGAGAAATGCGATTTTGGACCTAGCAAAAATGAAGAACTTTTCGTGGACTTCTCTCAATTAAAAGGTGAGTGACTAGGTTTAGTTTTGTTTTGATTTTGTGAATGACTTTGTGAGTTTTGTTTTGTTTGTGAATGACATAAATTTATCTTGTTGTTGATCTATGTATGCGAGTGGTAATGATGTTAGATCTGATGTTGTGAACGATATAGATGTTGTACTGTGGTGTGATTCATATGAATAAATGAATGTTGCTTATACCATGTTGAGAAATCCAAGAATGATTAGTAGATCTTGTTCATAACACCATATTATTAAGATTTGAGTATGATTTTGAACGGATGAGGAACACCTGGATCCATTATATATATTGTAAATCAGATTTGATTTAGAGTTGTGAAAGAATTTTAATCTTGAGAAACCCTAACGAAGTAATTAGTGATCTAGAACATGAAAACTTGGGTTTTAACATATTTGAGGTTTGGAGTATTATATCCTTAATGAAGATCTTTTGCCTGAATACGAACTACTTTCTTGAATAATGAATCGTTAGAAAACCTTAGTTTTGATTATTGTATTCAGACCTAATTTAAGAACTGTAGACCAACAGCCGACTGGACTGCCTATCAGTCGACTGGTACGACCCTACAGATGTATCATTAGGCTTTTGAAAATCCGTTCTGGACAGCCGACTGAGACCCTTGTCAGTCGACTGTCATACTTAGAAAAATTACTATGTTAAATCTTGTCAGCTCTTGTCTGGACAGCCGACTGAGACCCCTGTCAGTCGACTGTTATACTTAGAAACTATTTTGTAAAATCTTGTCAGTTTCTTGTCTGGACAGTCTACCTATGATTCCTTTAAGTCGACTTGTATACTTAGAATAATTTTGGGAAGATTATTGGAAATTACCTCGGGTAAGTCGACTGACCTTTTCTTAAGTCGACTGTTATATGACTTAGTTTATTTTGTCAAATTTTGGATATTTGTCCCTCTAGACAATCGACTTACTACAGTATAAGTTGACTGGTACTGATGGAGGTTTGTAACTTGAGTGTTTCTTGAGTGATTAGTTCCCAGACAGTTCAGTCTATTTTAAGATATTCAGTTAAGCATTTGATTTAAGACTTTCAGTTGAGCCACTATGATTAGTGGGACTTTTGTTTAGATATTTGAGTTGAGTCTCTAGAGGTGTGTGACCCTAGTGTACCGGTATTGAGTTATTTTGTTGAGGCCCTTTGAGGCATTTCAGTTATTCAGTTTTGATTTTAGGCCGGTAGGGCACATCACTCTAGGAGATTCGTTAAGTAATCAATTGACCCAAATTAATAAGGACAGGCACTAGTTGTGATATGATGAACGGGAACATGGGTTATGCACCTCAGTATGGCTTTAGATGTGGGATTTAATCTCCGGAATTATCCAAGTAACTTTCTTGAGATGTGGGATGATCTCCAGAATTATCCAGGTAAATTACCTGAGATGTGGGATCTATCTCCGAAATTATCCAAGTGGTTTGCTTGAGATGTGGGATTGGTCTCCGGAATTATCAAAGTCGAGGCGACGCACATGTGGTATTCATGTGGTGATGTGTCTATGTTTAGATGTGGGATGGTCTCCGGAATTATCCAGGTAAAATGCCTGAGATGTGGGATCTATCTCCGGAATTATCAAGCATGGGCTAATTCTCACAGTTTATCTTTATATCGTAGTAGTCATCGTGATAGAATTAGTTGCATAGCGGGGGGATTGAACCCTATGAAGTGAAGACGTTAAGGGCTTGCACCGAACCTATGTAGAATGGGATGCATAGACTTCGACAAGTATGCATTAGAGAGTCCACATATAGAATTTGTGTGTTTTCTTGACTTAGTTTTATGCATATGGATTTTCCGATTTTCTACACTTAACACTTGGTTGGCATCACTTGTTGTTACATTTCTTGCTATCTCGTATTTTATGTACTTTGGTTCACTATATGTTACTTATGAATCCATACTTAAGTTTTATTTATGCTATTAGTTGTTGTCACTCACACCATTTATGGCTGACCCCTTTAGTTTGGGGGTTAGGGATCATCTCTAGCCTCACATGTTGCAGGTAATTGCTTAGAGTTGGAGATTGGATGCGTGAGTGATTTTGAGATATAAGTGATTCATAAGAGCTTGGTGTAAAATTTGTAATAACAGTTTTGAGATTAATTGTGTTGTAAATAAAGAAATTATGAGTTGAGTTTGTTTGAATTCCGCTGTGTTTTGTAAAAGATTTATTGTAATAAAAGTTCGAAAATTTTAGTGGTGTTGGTTATGTTTAATATTAAATTGAAGTAGATCGCTGGGAATGTGCCACGTATTTTCTAAGATATCTTATTAGAAATTCAGGGCGCTACAGAGATTGGTATCAGAGCGACGCTTCAATAGTAATACTAAACATGTCATAAAAATAACCTAGGTGTGGACACTAGAGTGTGAGTACCTAGGTGTGGACATTAAAGAGTGAGTATCACATAGAACTGAACATGATGTTTTACCTTTGTGATTCAATTGAGATTTTACCAAAGGATATTGGTGTGAATTTGAATTGTGTGTGTGATGCTCTAACTTTTTCCTCGTTTTGCAGTATTCAGAATGGTTGCACCCAGGGGCAGGAATGGAGGCAACAATGAGGATGGATCTGGTAGTTCCCGAGGAAATGGGATCGACCTTGAGACTGAATACGCCAAGGTGTACCAGACGCTGAACACGCTGATGGCATTTAATGTGGCACAAGCTCAGAATCAGCAGCAGAATTCGCAGCCAAATCATGGGGTTGGACATGGATTGGTGAACGCCGATCCTATTAAGCAGATTGAATCCTTTAAAAGGATGAGGCCGCCAGTCTTTGAGGCGCAAGCTGATCCAACCGCAGCTGATGATTGGATTCGGAAGATGGAGACGATCTTCGAAGTATCGGAGACTCCAGCAGCCAGTAAGGTGAAGTTAGCTTCGATGCAGCTTGAGAAGGACGCTGGTGTCTGGTGGGAGTCAGTGAAAAGGACTTTGGGAGATCAGCAGTTGACTTGGGAAGCTTTTCTGGAGGAGTTCAGAGATCGCTTCTTTCCTCTAGATGTTCAGGAGAAGAAGGCGACCGAGTTCTTGAACCTTCAGCAGGGCAGCATGACCGTACGGGAGTATGAGACCAAATTTGCTCAACTTTCGCAGTATGCACCAGAATTGGTTGTTGATGAAGCAAAGAAGGCCAAAAAGTTTGAGCAGGGCTTGAGGCCAAGCTTGAGGTCGAGGATGATCCCGTTGGGTATCAAACGGTTCGACAAGCTGGTCAGGAGAGCAGCAATGACTGAGGAGGACATGGACCAGTTCCAGAAGAAGCAAGATATGTGGAACCGGAACAAGAGGCCAGCATCAGGCCAGAGTGGGAAGGGATTCCCCGCGAAGCAGGCCAAATTCAGTGATCCAGTGCAGAAGGCACCTGCAGCTCAGGGAGTGACCTGTTATTACTGCAATGAGGCAGGACATTACAGGTCAGCATGTCCGAAGTTGGCGAAGCATATTTGTTCCCAGTGTGGGCAGGAGGGACATTCTAAGCCCTACTGTCCACAATTGAAGAAGGATGGTTCTGGTGGGAGCAAATTTCAGAAGAGGCAAGGGCGAGTATTTGCATTAACCGAGGAAGACGCTGGTAACTCGGAAGATGTAATACAGGGTATGCAAGAATTCCGATTTTTATTTTGAATCAATGTAATAAATGAAACCTTTATTTGAGAACAATTTAAGATTGAGTATCATTCTTATTGTAACAGGAGTTGTTTTAATTAATGGAATAAAGGCAAAGGTTTTATTTGACACTGGTTCATCGCATACTTATTTATCGCCAAGTTTTGCAAAGATCTTAGGTGTGGAACCTAAGTTATTTCCAGGCAGGGTTTTGTCGGTGGCAACGCCGTCAGGTGAAGAGCTGATTGCGGATCGATATTACGAGGGCTGTGATTTCGAGATTGGTGGGAGGTTGTTCGGCATTGATATGATCGAGCTGAAAGTATTGGGTGTGGATGTCATCGTGGGCATTGATTGGATGGCAATATATGATGCCACGATCGAATGCAAGCAGAATGACGTGTTAGTGAAAGCACCAGGTGGACCTGCAGTGACTTTCCAAGGAAAGAAGAAGATTCCGAAGGTGGCTGCAATGGTATCTAAGATGGCTATTCCAGATGAAGTCAAGGGCATTCCGGTTGTCAGGGATTTTCTTAAGGTGTTCTTGGATGATTTTCCAGGATTACCGCCGCAGAGAGATGTGGAGTTTTGCATCAATGTTCAGCTGGGGAGTGCGCCGATTTCCAAGGCTCCGTACAGGATGGCACCTGTAGAGCAGGATGAAGTGAAGAAGCAGATTGAGGAGCTGTTGAGCAAGGGGCTTATTAGTCCGAGTTCTTCTCCGTGGGGAGCGCCAGTGTTGTTGGTCAAGAAGAAGGATGGGTCAATGAGGATGTGCATTGACTATCAGGAGTTGAATAGGGTGACTATTCAGAACAAGTATCCACTGCCGCGGATTGATGATTTGTTCGACAGGCTTCGAGGAGCAGCTGTGTTTTCGAAGATTGATTTGAGGTTGGGGTATCATCAGGTTCGAGTCAAGGAGGAAGATGTGAGTAAGACAGCTTTCAGGACTCGTCATGGACTCTATGAGTTTCTGGTAATGCCATTCGGGTTGACGAATGCGCCAGCAGTGTTCATGGATATGATGAATCGGATTTTGAGGCCATTTATTGACTCCTTCGTGGTAGTATTCATCGATGATATTTTGGTGTACTCGAAGTCGGAGGAGGATCATTCTACGCACTTGACAGCGGTGTTACAAAAATTGCAGGAGCATAGCTTGTATGCCAAGTTGTCGAAGTGTGAGTTTTGGAAGTCTGAGGTAGCTTTCCTTGGTCATATTCTTTCTAATGAGGGAGTAGCTACTGATCCTCAGAAAGTTGAAGCAGTTAAGGATTGGCCCAGGCCAACATTTGTGAAAGAAGTCAGAAGTTTCTTGGGTTTAGTTGGATACTACAGGAGATTTATCCAGGGTTATTCTCAGATTGCAGTTCCGTTGACAGGTTTGACCCGGAAGAATGTGGCATTTGTGTGGACCGATAAGTGCGAGGAGAGTTTCCTTGAGTTAAAGGAAAGATTGACTACTGCACCTATCTTAGCTTTGCCGCAAGCTGGGAAGGATTATGATATCTACAGTGATGCATCTCTCAGAGGTTTGGGATGTGTCTTAATGCAAGAAGGCAAGGTTATTGCTTATGGTTCGAGGCAATTACGTCCGCATGAGAAGAATTATCCAACGCATGACTTGGAGCTAGCAGCTATCATTTATGCCTTGAAGCTATGGAGGCATTATGTCTATGGTGAGAAGGTTAATATGTACACCGACCACAAGAGCTTGAAGTACATTTATCAGCAGAAGGATCTTAATCTTTGGCAGAGAAGGTGGTTGGAGGTATTGGAAGACATTCGTCCCGAGATCAAGTATCATCCGGGCAAAGCGAATGTGGTGGCTAATGGACTTAGCAGGAAGATTAGTTTATCGAGTTTGATCACTACTCACAGTGAGTTGGCAGCAGAGATCGATCAGGCAGGTATCGAGGTGGTACTGCAAGGTTTGGGGGCATCTTTGGCTCAGTTGACGCTATAGCCGTCCTTGAGGGAGAGGATTGTGGAAGGTCAGAGATCAGATTCAGAGATTCAAAAGATGTTGCAACAGGTTTCAGAAGGCAAGCTATCGGAGTTTCGTGTCCAAGATGGAGTTCTTTGGTTGGGTGAGAGGTTGTGTGTTCCAGATAATGCAGATTTGAGAAGAGTATCTTGCAGGAGGCACACAGTACATTGTTGTCAGTTCATCCAGGAGGCACGAAGATGTACAGGGACATCAAACAACACTTTTGGTGGTCTGGTATGAAGCGGGATGTAGCAGATTTTGTGGCAAGGTGTCTGACTTGTCAGCAGATCAAAGCAGAAAATCAGAGACCTGGAGGTTTGTTACAGCCGTTACCCATTCCGGAGTGGAAGTGGGAGAATATCAGTATGGATTTCATCATAGGTTTGCCGAGGAGTTCGAAGGGCAATGACTCGATTTGGGTTGTTGTGGACCGTTTGACTAAGTCGGCTCACTTTCTAGCCATGAAGATTACTTGGTCGATGGAGAAATTGGCCGAGTTGTACATTGGAGAAATTGTGAGACGTCATGGAGTTCCTGTGTCGATTGTTTCCGACAGAGATGCAAGGTTTACTTCAAGGTTTTGGAAGAGCCTACAAGCAGCTTTGGGCACCAGAACTGATTTTAGTACTGCTTTTCATCCACAGACCGATGGTCAGACGGAGAGGGTGAATCGAGTGCTGGAAGGTATGCTGAGGGCTTGTGTTATGGATTTCGGTGGTAGTTGGGAGAGATACTTGGCATTGGTTGAGTTTGCTTATAACAACAGTTACCATGCGAGTATTGGGATGGCACCGTATGAGGCTTTGTACGGGAGGAGGTGCAGGACACCTGTTTGTTGGTATGAGGTTGGCGAGAGGCAGATGTATGGTCCTGAGATTGTGCAGCAGACATCGGAGCAGATTGAGCTGATTCGCAAGAGGTTGGTTGAGGCTCAGAGTCGGCAGAAGAGTTATGCTGATACTCGGCGAAGAGATTTGGAGTTTGAGGTTGGGAATGCAGTTTTCCTCAAGGTGTCTCCGACCAAGGGAGTGATCAGGTTCGATAAGGGAGGCAAGTTGGCGCCAAGGTATATTGGTCCATACAGGATCATGGAGCGGATTGGCAAGACCGCTTATAGATTGAAGCTTCCAGAGGAGTTGGCACAGGGGCATGATGTGTTCCACGTGTCATTGTTGAGGAAATATGTGCCAGATCAGAATCATCTGTTGGTAGAGATTCCTGAAGATTTACAGGTGAACTTGAGTTACAAGGAACAGCCTGTTGAGATCGTTGACCGTAGAGAGAAAGTTCTCAGGCGCAAGGTGATACCTATGGTCAAGGTATTGTGGAGGAATCAGCAATTCAAGGAGGCTACTTGGGAGCCTGAGGATCGCATGCAGAAGGACTTTCCTGAACTTTTTGCATGAGTGTATTTCTGTTATGTGATTGTAATTTTTTGAATGATTGTACCATTGATTGAGTTGTACTTCTTCTATTTTGATTGTTCGAGTTATGTTTCCATTTATGAGATATTGATTTCTTTGTTGGTATGATGTTTGGACTCATTAGTGGTTCTGAGGACAGAACTCTTCTAAGGAGGGAGTGATGTAGTTCCCGTATTTTCAAATATTATTTTTATATTTGAAAATGAACTTAAATTTATTTTTGGAGATTTAACGAATATTTTCAGAAAAAGTTATCTTTTGTACACGTGCAAAACACGTGCAAATACCTTTTGAGAAGTTTGAAAAATTAAGTTTTCTTTATGAAAAATTATTATTTAATATTTGAGATTTAATTGGTATTTTTCCAGATTTTTCTGAAATTTATTGGAACTATTTACAATTTTTGAGAAAAGAATGACCTTTTTTGCAAATTTGACATTTTTTAGGGGTTAAAGTGCAAAATGTACATTTGGGACGTTTTGAACAGTATTGATTGAGATTTAGAGTTGATATTTTCTTTTAAATCCAAATTTAAATGAGTTTTGATGGAATTTCCAAAGAATGATCTATATATGTAAATTGTATTTTGGAAAGGATTGTTTTGCAAAAGTGTGGGTAAAACCCTAATATTTCAACCCGGGATATTTAAGAGAAATTTTCTCCAGCCGTCATTGCTACAATATACAGAATTCGAGATCTTCTTTTGGTGGAGAAAGGCGATTTTGGACCTAGCAAAAAGGAAGAACTTTTCGTGGACTTCTCTCAATTAAAAGGTGAGTGACTAGGTTTTGTTTTGTTTTGATTTTGTGAATGACTTTGTGAGTTTTGTTTTGTTTGTGAATGATATAAATTTATCTTGTTGTTGATCTATGTATGCGAGTGGTAATGATGTTAGATCTGATGTTGTGAACGATATAGATGTTGTACTGTGGTGTGATTCATATGAATAAATGAATGTTGCTTATACCATGTTGAGAAATCCAAGAATGATTAGTAGATCTTGTTCATAACACCATATTATTAAGATTTGAGTATGATTTTGATCGGATGAGGAACACCTGGATTCATTATATATATTGTAAATCAGATTTGATTTAGAGTTGTGAAAGAATTTTAATCTTGAGAAACCCTAATGAAGTAATTAGTGATCTAGAACATGAAAACTTAGGTTTTGACATATTTGAGGTTTGGAGTATTATATCCTTAATGAAGATCTTTTGCCTGAATACGAACTACTTTCTTGAACAATGAATCGTTAGAAAACCTTAGTTTTGATTATTGTATTCAGACCTAATTTGAGAACTATAGTCCAACAGCCGACTGGACTGCCTATCAGTCGACTGGTACGACCCTACAGATGTATCATTAGGCTTTTGAAAATCCGTTCTGGACAGCCGACTGAGACCCTTGTCAGTCGACTGTCATACTTAAAAAAATTACTGTGTTAAATCTTGTCAGCTCTTGTATGGACAGCCGACTGAGACCCCTGTCAGTCGACTGTTATACTTAGAAATTATTTTGTAAAATCTTGTCAGTTTCTTGTCTGGACAGTCGACCTATGATTCCTTTAAGTCGACTTGTATACTTAGAATAATTTTGGGAAGATTATTGGAAATTACCTCGGGTAAGTCGACTGACCTTTTCTTAAGTCGACTGTTATATGACTTAGTTTATTTTGTCAAATTTTGAATATTTGTCCCTCTGGACAGTCGACTTACTACAGTATAAGTCGACTGGTACTGATGGAGGTTTGTAACTTGAGTGTTTCTTAAGTGATTAGTTCCCAGACAATTCAGTCTATTTTAAGATATTCAGTTAAGCATTTGATTTAAGACTTTCAGTTGAGCCACTATGATTAGTGGGACTTTTGTTTAGATATTTGAGTTGAGTCTCTAGAGGTGTGTGACCCTAGTGTACCGGTTTTGAGTTATTTTGTTGAGGCCCTTTGAGGCATTTCAGTTATTCAGTTTTGATTTTAGGCCGGTAGGGCACATCACTCTAGGAGATTCGTTAAGTAATCAATTGACCCAAATTAATAAGGACAGGCACTAGTGGTGATATGATGAACGGGAACATGGGTTATGCACCTCAGTATGGCTTTAGATGTGGGATTTAATCTCCGGAATTATCCAAGTAACTTTCTTGAGATGTGGGATGATCTCTGGAATTATCCAGGTAAATTACCTGAGATGTGGGATTTATCTTCGGAATTATCCAAGTGGTTTGCTTGAGATGTGGGATTGGTCTCCGGAATTATCAAAGTCGAGGCGACGCACATGTGGTATTCATGTGGTGATGTGTCTATGTTTAGATGTGGGATGGTCTCCGGAATTATCCAGGTAAAATGCCTGAGATGTGGGATCTATCTCCGGAATTATCAAGCATGGGCTAATTCTCACAGTTTATCTTTATCTCGTAGTAGTCATCGTGATAGGATTAGTTGCATAGCGGGGGATTGAACCCTATGAAGTGAAGACGTTAAGGACTTGCACCGAACCTATGTAGAATGGAATGTATAGACTTCGACAAGTATGCATTAGAGAGTCCACATATAGAATTTGTGTGTTTTCTTGACTTAGTTTTATGCATATGGATTTCCCGGTTTTCTACACTTAACACTTGGTTGGCATCACTTGTTGTTACATTTCTTGCTATCTCGTATTTTATGTACTTTGGTTCACTATATGTTACTTATGAATCCATGCTTAAGTTTTATTTATGTTGTTAGTTGTTGTCACTCACACCATTTATGGCTGACCCCTTTAGTTTAGGGGTTAGGGATCATCTCTAGCCTCACATGTTGCAGGTAATTGCTTAGAGTTGGAGATTGGATGCTTGAGTGATTTTGAGATATAACTGATTCATAAGAGCTTGGTGTAAAATTTGTAATAACAGTTTTGAGATTAATTGTGTTGTAAATAAAGAAATTATGAGTTGAGTTTGTTTGAATTCCGCTGTGTTTTGTAAAAGATTTATTGTAATAAAAGTTCAAAAAATTTAGTGGTGTTGGTTATGTTTAATATTAAATTGAAGTGGATCGCTGGGAATGTGCCACGTATTTTCTAAGATATCTTATTAGAAATTCGGGGCGCTACAGTTGTTGCATATTTTTCCACAGAAGCCGAGTATAGAATGATGATAGCTACCACTAAAAAGACTGTTCACGTTCGGTGCTATTATCAGATATAGGTGTCACTCTTACATGAGCTACTTCTCTTCATTGTGATAACCGGAGTGTTGTGTATATTATAAGCAACCCGGTCTTTCATGAGCGAACGAAACACATAAAGATTGATTGTCACTATGTTCATGAGCATTTTGAGTATGGACCATTTCACTTCAATTTGTGACATCTTCACTGCAGACAACAGACTTATTCACCAAATCCCACATTGTCCAGAGATTTTGATACTTGGTGGGTAAACTCATACTGTTCGACCAACCGTGAGTTTGAGATGTGGTGTTAGATATTATATTAGATGTTATATGCTCAGTTTAGTTTAGTCCCATATCGGAATAGGTATTAGTTTAGTTCTTCCTTCACTCCTATATATAGGAGACATTGTACTCAGTTATAATCTATCCAATAACATTTTCTCAATCTCTCTGTTAACCTTAATACCAGGACTAATGGGCTAAGAGGTTTTCCTTGATTCTTTGAAGCAGAATACCTAGTACCTTACTGAGCTAATGTGATGAGTGATGTAAGACTGAATTCAGAAAGGAAAGTGTCTTAGATCACAAACATATTGTATATCACCTACTGCAGATGTTCGACTAGTGACATACGACCATTAAACAAGCAGAGGATGCTTTACAAAGTTGGTGTTTTTTACAAATTAGTTCCAACTAACTCAAGAATTAGTCTCAACCAAATATTATTCAGTAAGGAACCAAAGTAAACGCACGATCTTAATCGAATTTGGGAAAGCATATTAATATAATAGTAAGGGTAACTTCATAATAATTAGTAGAAGATGTTATGTTATTGGTAGTTCAATAACCAAAGGGAATGCTCATGAATGAACTAATTCTATAGACTACTACTTAAGAAGTAGAAACTATTACTTCGGAGGTAGATGGAAACCAGAGGGAAAACCAGGCAGCTCAATGGTCAGTTCATATTACTACTTTGCGTAAGCTTGTAGAAGGTTGTTAAAATTCTTTCTCGGAAGACAGGGACGAAGCCAGAAAATTTGCACGGGGGGCTAGATAACAATAACATACAACAATCAAATATCATTCAAAAAACAAAAAAAAGCCCATTCATATGTATATATATTTTTTTACTTTTTCAGATTCTCTCACCATATTTAGATTGGATTCAAATTCTCTCTTTACATTTTGTTTTGATATATTATATTGGTGTATTTCTTTTTCCTTCATCACATATTAGTTTATTTATGGGATATTCTAATTTTGAAACTTACTATTTAAAATTAGAATAACCAACTATAAAAAAATTAAGTGATTAATTATAGGATAGTTGCTAAATTTGTGGAGATAATTTCACTCGGTTGGGGAACTTGTGATCGTTAAGTTTTGATGGGCTGATTTTTTTGCAACTAAGAGCATAAAACTATTTTTTTACACAAATGTTAGATAAGTATATATATGTAAGGTTTTAAATACAATTTAATAAGAAAAAAATGTTTTATATTCAAATTTGGAGGGTAGGTTATGTATAAGTATTCAATGTAACTAAAGAGGCTCTCTTACAAAATTTGGAATTTTTTCCCAAACTGTCCCGCTTTTTGAAAGTTTTTCCCAAACCGCTCTAGTTTTTTTTAAAATTCCCAAACTGCCTCACTCGGTCTTCGAAAGACCGAGTTTAGTTAAAACTAACTCGGTTTTTTGAAAACCGAGTGTTAGTCTTGGATTTTTCAAAGTCTAACACTCGGTTTTCGAAAAAACGAGTTAGTTTTAACTAAACTCGGTCTTTCAAAGACCGAGTGTCGATTGGAGGGGTTATTTCAGATATAATTCTTCTTCTTCTTCTCTACTTTATTTCACTCTATCTTCTCAACCTCATCTCCCTCAACGAAACCCATCAAACTGCCCTTATTTTTTTGGTCGATTTCCCCTCAAATTGATCGATTTACTCCCCAAAAAACTCTCATCTCTCATCTCCTTTTGGATTTCTCCCTTCTTTTTTCCCCAAATTTCAACCTTTGTTTAAACCCTAAAACCCTAAATCCCAATATTCTAGATTTCGTTGATTTTCGTCTTCAGCGTGAAAGATCTTGGTTGAAGGATTTAGTAGGACCTCGTAATCACTATCTAGCTTTTGAATCTCCTACTCAAACGATATATTTATCAAGCTTTTGCAAATTTAATTTTGTGTTAATTTTGTGTTATTGTGAAGGAGCTTAGTTAATTTTGTGTTATTGTTGACAATGTAGAGTAGCAAATGTTGTTAATTTTAGTTTTAATTAGAAAATTAAAAAAACAAGTACAGTAGCAAATGGCAATTTTGTTGACAATGTTGGTCATGTATATAACAATGTTGGTGATTTTGTTGACAATGTAGAGTAGCAATTGTTGTTAATTTTAGTTTTAATTAGAAAATGGAAAAAAAAAAAGTTGAGTAGCAAATGGCAATTTTGTTGACAATGTTGGTCATATATATAACAATATTGGTTTTATATCTAGGTTATGTGTAGTTAATAACAATTTTGTTGAAGTTGTAGTGATTTCTATTTTATTGTAAATGGCACGCACAATGGGGAACATGGAGGAAGGAGAAAGTAGTAGACCTCCACGTGGCGATGGAGCACGTACTTCTTTTGGGCCGCCACCTCGCGGTGGACATAGATGTGGTTATGGTCGGGGTCGTGCTCGTACCGAGGATACTAATGTAAGTAATTAATTGTTTATATTCTCTTAGTTTGATTCTAATACAATAATATGAAATTTCGGTCTATTGATATAAATGTTATTGTTATGTAGGTTCCAATCAATCCAAATGAGGCGGGCATTTCTTCTTCAGTCCCTTCATCATCTTATATTCCTTATGGAGGCCCGGGACCCCTCGACCCTTCACTCCTCACTCTTCAACCATTGCATCAATCGCAGAATGTGTGGAACGATGAGTCTACAGAGTGCCGCTTTAGGGCGGGTCATCCACTACTTATGCACCCACAGATTCACGAGATACTAAGAGACTGTGGGTTATACGGTATTGCTAGGATGAGCTCCATCAAGTGCGATCGTACTTTTCTGACTGTAATTCTTGAGAGATGGAGGCCTGAGACACTCCTTTCACCTGCCAGTGGGGAGATGACAGTAACTTTGCAGGACGCCTCCATAATCACCGGTCTTCTAGTCGATGGAGAGGCAGTCACAGGTACAATGGACTTCGACCCGATTTATATAGTAGAGCAGTACCTAGGTGTCAAAGTTGAGACCGGTGCAATAAGTGGTAAATTTATTCGGTTGAAGTGGTTGAAGGACACTTTTAGGGATTGATTGAATGAAGATTCAACCGCGGCGGAGATGGAGTGCTATTGCAGGGCCTACATCCTCACGCTATTTGACACTGTATTGTTTCCGAATTCGATAGGTAATACCGTCTCGTTGATGTTCTTGCCACTCATTACCGATCTGGGAAACGCTAGAAGTTATAGTTGGGGTAGTGTCGCACTGTCATCATTGTACCGGAGTTTGTGTGTAGCCAGTCTAGGTTCGGTGCAGATGAATGGGCCTATGATTTTACTCCAACTCTGGAGTTAGGAGCGCATTCATGTCAGTCGGCCCGTAGTACGCATTCAATCTCCCAACTGGATCCATCTTCCCAATGACGAGCACATACTACCTCCTATCGGTGTTTATTGGTCCGGCAAACTTACATGGACCGCCAACCCCAACAGATGCTTAACGTACTACCGTGATTAGTTGGATAGGTTGGCAGATGATTATGTCGTGTGGCGTCCTTACACGGAGGAGCATGTAGTTCGACTACCACCTATTTGCACGTACAGACGTGATTTGTGGCTGACGAAAGCACCACTAATCAACTTTGGAGTTGTTGAGTTCTACTACCCCGATAGAATGCTACACCAGTTTGGTTTCAACCAAAGAATTCCGGTTGTCGAACCATTCAATGCAGAGATGCATAATATTACTAGAATGGGTCAACAGCCCGGACATAATTGGGCCGCATGCTTCGCTATGTATGTTCAGAGATAGAATGAACACCGGTTCGACGAAATCATTGGTGGCATTCCTCCGTTTGACCTCACGGTGCATGCGACGTACATGGCTTGGTACGAGAGAGTGACTAGACGATATATCTCTCCCACGTTGCAGACTCCTACTGGAGTGGTAGTCCCGATCCGTCGACCAGGAGCCGAACCAGCAGATCAACATTCTCTGAATCTGCCTATGTACCAACCTAAGGGATCTACTGTTCGCAAATTTGTAAGTTTTAAAGTTTTTTTTTTATTATAAAGTTTTTTCAAAATTTTGTTGTTATATATGTATGCGTATATGCAAGTACCATAATATTTCAACTTTTCATGATTTGTAATTGAGCCAGACTTGGGTCATAGCAAAAAAATGTGCTGCTTTGTTGAATAGCAACATCGCGGAACTGATAAAGGAAACGATACGGGAGATGATTACGTGTTGTCGTGCATAGGCTGATCTTGTGGGCGAGGGAGCAACCTTAGATGCGATACTAAGGACTCCCACACATCGAACCAGCGGCCATACCGGTCTCCGACGAAAGAAAGTTGTTCACAAGCCCCCACCTCAACCTCCAAGCGAATCCGAAGACGAAGAACAAGTAGGAGGTGAGATTCAAGTGGAGGGGACACAATAACAAGTGGGGTATCACACAGGCCACTCCACAATGTGGTAGAAGGCAACGGAGACCCACAAACTTCTTCACACCCGATCCTTGATTTTTTTCACCATGTAGGAAATTAGGTTGATTAAGAGTTAGTTGATTTTTGTTGATTTTTGTCACCATAATTTATGAGTTAGTTGATTTTTTGTCTATACTGCAGGTTCGGAACATGTTAAGTGACCGGAAGAAGCGGAGGAAAGTGCGTGAAGGAACCACATTCTGAAGTCAGTTTTTGAGATTCTTGAGATTGTTTGGTTCATGGAGGTTATATTTTGAGTTATATTTTGAGTTAGCTTGATGTTAGCTTGGTTCATGCAGATTATATGTAATATTTTGAGTTAGCTTGGTTCATGGAGATTATATGTAATATTTTGATCTAGGCTGATGTTTTATTTTATTGATGGATGTTAGTTAGCTTCAGGGAGATGTTTGAGATTATCTAGAGCTTTATGAGATTATCTGGAGCTTCATGGATATGCTTTAGCTTCATGGAGATGTTAGTTAGCTTCATGGAGATTTTATTGCTGGATATCTATGTAGGATTGAACTGATGGATATATTTTATGAGAATGATGGAGATGTAGTATCTATGTAGTATCTATGTTGTTGAGATTGAACTGATTGAACTGATGGAGATTAGTATCTATGTTGTTGAGATTGTGAGAATGAAGGATAGAACTGATGGAGATGTTTGAAATATCTATATTGTTGCGTGTAAAGGAAAAATGCAGGTTTTAAAAAAAAATGGTGCAATATAAGCCTAGACTCGGTTTTTCGAAAACCGGGTGTAGTATTAACATACTCGGTTTTTCAAAAACCGAGTCTTCTGCCTGTAAGTTTTATTTTCAATCATCTTCAAGACTCGGTATTTCAAAAACTGAGTGTAGTATTAACAAAGGTTGAAATTTGGGGAAAAAAGGCGGGGAAAATCCAAAAGGAGATGAGAGATGATAGTTTTTTGGGGAGTAAATCGATCAATTTGAGGGGAAATCGACCAAAAAAATAAGGGCAGTTTGATGGGTTTCGTTGAGGGAGATGAGGTTGAGAAGATAGAGTGAAATAAAGTAGAGAAAAAGAAGAATCAGATCTGAAATAACCCCCTCAATCAACACTCGGTCTTCAAAGAACCGAGTTTAGTTAAAACTAACTAGGTTTTTCGAAAACCGAGTGTTAGACTTCGAAAAATCCCCCCCCGATCGACACTCGGTCTTCGAAAGACCGAGTTTGGTTAAAACTAACTCGGTTTTTCGAAAACCGAGTGTTAAACTTCGAAAAATCCAAGACTAACACTCGGTTTTCGAAAAACCGAGTTAGTTTTAACTAAACTCGGTCTTTCGAAGACCGGGTGAGGTAGTTTGAGAATTAAAAAAAATCTAGGGCGGTTTGGGAAAAAAAAAAGCGGGACAGTTTGGGAAAAAATTCAAAATTTTGAAGGGGGCTAAAGAGGTAGAAACTCAAAGCTCATGTCCCTGTCGGGAGATATGGATGGATGTGAGTCAGTAGTGAGAACACATGGGTTAAAAAAATCACGTAGAGTATCCTTGCTAGATTTCTAACTGTTTTCTTTTTGCTAATTTAGAAACTTTTTAATACTCCCCCGGAGCTCTTATGTATGGATCTTATTGAGAAATTTAACAAAGGGGGAAAATCCATATTTCCTCAAAGAGATACCAAAATAGGTTCCTCATCCATATAATGTGTTTGTATTTTTTAAACAAAATGCACAAATCTCAACTAGTCAACTGTTGTTTCTATGTCAGAATGTTAAATCACGAAAGGCAAGTTATGTTTGACGTAGGATAAAGGATAAGGAAAACCATTCAAACATTGAAATTATTTTCGTCAATTAATTATTAAATCCACCAGATGAGCAAAGATAAGATGATCAATTAAGCAAAAGACTATAAAAGAGCAGGAACTACATGGATGAAATAACAGTTTGCACATACCTTCTTTTTGTAAGTGTCCGTCTGAGTGGTGATTACATGATACTGTCACATACGAATATTTAAAATCAAATCAAACTAAGCATTATGGAAATATCAAAAATGACTAACACGCATATAGTAGCTATTATGCAGAAGAAGTGTTGAAGAAAATCTATGATTTATCTTTTATCTGTGTAATGTTATTAGATTTATCATGCTAGTCTTCAGTTTCTCTTGTTGTACTTAATTAGGAATCATGATGAAGGTTATTTTGATGAAAAAAAACTTGCGGCCTTAGGCCATTATTGAAATATATTTAAGAAAACCTATTATTTCTCTTACCCACTCTGCATTTAACTAGTTAGTACTCAGTATCGAGGCCACTTTGAGCTTGGTCTAACATTTATATCAAGTTACATTTGTTAGTTTTAGACTGTTCTAATACAATTCTTCTGGGGCTTAATTAAACAGTATTGTAATAAATCGCCTAAGCTATTAATATTGTTTGATAGTTTCTTAGCATTTCACAGTTACCTTTTCTATTAATAAATATCAAACTCAAAATTAAACACCTCTCCAACAAATGTCAAGATTTTGGTAATCTTGAATTGAATAATCTATGTCAAAATCCATGGATTACTGTCTAATTAAAACTCAACTTATTTGATACTAGATTATGAACCATATAAACTTGAACATGCTGCATATCAAGCGGTAAATTTGAAACCGCTCAATTAGTTTCAAATTGTCACATTGGACTGGTGTGCCATGTGCCATGTGCAAAACTAGAACATTTTTTAGGACTAATGCTGGAGTAGGCTGGCAATTAGCCCGATCCAATACTGGGTCCAAATCGAGACATCCCTGACAATCTACAGTGGGTTTGGGAGCGAAATTTGATGGTTGATGATTGAGCTTGGACTCAATTTCTGGGCCAAATGACCGAATTCAGACTTATGACACACGGACAGGACATTGATGCACATTTCCAACTACATAAGCCTCCATCATTCAACTTACACATAAAGTGGCTCCAATACAAGATAAGAGGATGTTTAATACAGATTAAGATTCGCTTCGGAAAAAAATACAGATTAAGATTCAACCTATAAAAAAAACTAAATGCTCAAGTTAAATAGTGGCAGTATCAGCTATCGACATGGCATGTACAATTCAGGTATCACTTGCTCCAAGTATTTTGGACAATCTAGTTTGTTTTTTTTAAGTTCCCATAGTAAAGCCTTGGTAGTACAGAGACAAGTCAGCACTATAATGATATATGACAATCAAAAAGAAAGAAAAGCTATAAATCCTTTGAAACTTAGATGATAATAATTAAATATTTTGGAATAATAGTAACTAATTTACTGCAAAACACGTTAAAGTTTCTCACAAGAATTTAAACATAAATAATTTGATGTCTATTTCTTTACTAAAAATACGTTAAAGTCGACACATTTAGTACTTGAGACCTATCATTGAACTTCCATATGCATATGACACAACTTCATCTCATTTGGTAATAACTTGAAACTCAATACACTATCCTACGATTGCAGGTCTAACAGTTGAAAAAATAAGGCCATGTCAATTAAAAAAATTGTATGTAAATAGTTAGGATAACAAGGTTGATGGGCTTAAATTAATCAGCTAATAATAAACCCACTTGATCAAACTATGTTCAATTGAGAATAACGTTTCCTGTTTAACTCTTATTTCTAATTATCTATACTACACAATAGATCACTATCAGAAAAAAACTCTACAACAAATAGATTCAAAACATAAATTCGAAGACAACAGATTTTCAAAAAAAAAAAAAAAAACGAAATCAGAGTATCAAGTGTAATGCCACTCACTTTCCTCTCTCGAACATTAACCAATGAACTATCCAAACTTTGCTCAAGACCGCGCAGTTCCTTCACACTCAGCCCATCCAGATCTTCACCCATCCTCTGCCTGTCATTCAAAATCAACCAATCATCAAACTTTCTTCACACAAACCGTCTAATCAATCTTATCAAACTCACCTTATCTCCCTGCGAAGGTTGCGGTTGATCTCCTCAAGGTCCCTCAGTGTATTTTGCATTTCCTACACAACCAATCCAATACACTTCAACTTCCAAATTCAAGAAACAAAATACACACAAGAAAAAAAATTAAAATTAAAATTAAAATTAAAAACAATAATATTCACTACCTTGTATTGATCATTCCAAACATCAATGCCAGAAACCTGCTGATACCGATCAGTCATCCTCTTCATACTGCCAACCAGAAAAATTCTCGATCATAACCAAAACAGAGAAAACAAACAAAAACAAGAGACAGAGGTGAAAAGAAATACTTAGTGGAAGGACTGCAATACTCCGCGAACTTGCCAGTGCTCGAAAACATGACAACAGAGACCTCAGCATCACATAACACAGTCAGCTCTTTCGCCTTCTTCATAATTCCAACCCTCCTCTTGGAGTAAGTCACCTGCCTGTTTGTTGGGTTCTCAATCTTCTTGATCTCTATCCTCCCCTTCCCCATCTTGATCTTCGAATCAAGTTTTTTTTTTTTTTTTTTTTTTTTTCTTTTTTCGCTTCAACACATAACAAACAAATAAATGAATAAATAAAAGAAAGTGAAGTGAGTGATGGGGTTAGTGATGATCCGGGGATGAGGAGGGTTGCCATAAAAGCAAAGGGGAGGAAAAGGGAGGGAGTTTCTTGAAATGGAAAGAGTTGCTAATTTGGTGAAAGATCAAAGTGCGTACGGAGAACACAGAACATGATGTGTTTTTGCCAATGTGAAAGATGGTGGGGAAGAGCCTTGAGGCAATCAAAACAAGAAAGAAAAAATAGAGGTAAATAAAAGATGATAAAAGAGAATGAACATGAAAGGATACAGTGGTCCATTCTCTGTTTTTCTTTTTCTTTCTTTTTTTTTTTTTTTTTTCAACTTTTTTCTTGATGCTCGGGGTGCACGAATCTTGAGGAGTTTATTTTTATTTATTTATTTATTTATTTTTCAGAAAATTCTTGTTTGTACCGGTTGAGATCAAAAATGAAAATAATATTGCTACTCAAATTACTGCAACTTGGGGGTCCCATCTTGGGATTCTCCTAAATGATCACATGAAAAAAAATTTGGTTGGGGGAGATTCTTTTCTTATAAAAATAAGGTTGAGTTCCTTCCAAAAACATAAATTAGGTTGGGAGTGTTTGAAGATGTCTTGCTTCCACTTAAAGAAATAGTGTTTTTATTTTCTTTTCGTTTTGGTTATTTGGTCGCAACCAAATGGAAAGGAAAGGTGATGCATGTGTTCTTCGAAGTACAAGTTAGAATTGTAGTTCTTTTGGAAAGAATATTTTTAAAATATTACCAAATGTCCTTTTATATTTTGAAGCAAAATTGATGATGAATGTAAAATTTAAAATAGAGGTTATGCTTTAAAAAATAATATTTAGGTAATTGATCAAAAGGTTATGGAGAAAAAACTTTGTTTGTCAATTACAACTGCTAATGCAATTTATAGTTGCAATGCACGAATAACCCACTAATTCAATTTAGAAAGACAGTAAATTCTAGATCTCTACTTAGGACGGTGAAGCCAGTCAACTCTAATATTATAATGGGAGAAGGTGTTAGTGTCATTTGTAAATCTACCAACGGATCCATTGCACGTGCATAACTAATATGAAAAAGGTCTCAGGTTCGAGTCCTCGCTATGTCAGATTTTTCACTATATTTTTTTTGAATATTTTAAATGTGCATCACACGTGTAAATTATTATCTATCTATCTATCTATCCATTTATCTATAATATAATATATAATAACTATTATAATGAAAGAGTTGGAATTATAAATCTACCTATTTACTTATAATGCACATACAACTCTAACTCCCCCATTATAGTATTTACATTTACTTTAAAAAATATATAGTCCTATTTATTAAGTCATGCATCTCACGTGTAAATCAGAATTTTACTTTAAATTTTTAAAAAATTAATATGTGTATCGCACGTGTATAACCGATATAACAGATAACATTTGGTCATCTTGCAAGCTGTGAAAATTAGAATCAACAAACCAATTGACTAGTAAAGATTAGTTGATTGGTCAATATCTTTTTTTTTGGGGGCTAAATTTGTGGTTTACCTTTCATAATTCAGAGTAAGAACAAAGTAAGACTGTAAGAACATAATGGAAAAACTATTAAGTAGTCATTCTCCATTTTCTCTTCATTTCTTTTCGTTGTGAATGATACATTTACCCCCCCCCCCCCCCCCCCCCCCCCCCCCCCCCCCCCCCCCCCCCAATTAAGCAATTCTTAGATTACACCAGCGTTCCTCTTTTTTTCATGATCGTGTATCTAAAAAATACTAGTAATGTGTACGTGTAAGGCACGTTCCAATTAATTATTTATTTATTTATTTTTGTATAGTAAATAGTAAGACGTAATCTAGCTTCGAACATGAGACATCCCTTTACTCATACATATTCTTTATAAATTATTTTTAGTGGTACAATTTTTTATTTTATATAAGTAACATTTTTGCAAATAATTATGTCGTAAATAAATTTCAATTTTGTGGGTATTATGGTAACTAACAATAGTTGAGTAAATGAATGGTTAATATAACTTCTACTTAAAAATGAATGGTTGAGATTAAATAATTGAATGCCTACAATTTACATGTTGTTTACAAATGATAATCCCAACTTTTCTATTATGTACTAGTAATTTACACGTGCGATGCACGTTTTAATAATTTTAAAAAATAAAAATAAAAACTTAAGGAGAATTTGATCTGGAAACCTTCTTTATATTAGTTATGTACGTGCGTTGTACATGTTGGTAGAATGACAAATGATACTAAGGCCTTCTCCCATTATAATATTACTAGTATAATGCACGTGCGATGCACGTCTATAAAAAAGTTTAGTCATTAAATTAAATGAATTTGTATATCGTATAAGAAAAGAAATAGTAAAATGTTTAACTTGCAAAATAGCAGGCCTCAATAATAGAATAAGTGTGAACGATTGTAGAATCAAACCTCAACAATACATAAAGGAGAAAAATCAAAATTATTATGTTACCACTATTCTTTGGTCGATTTCATACGAATGATTTTTAACCAATGACTGAATAAACATGAACAACATACTTAGCTCAATATATATATGTGCACATTTATTGAGGTCAGTATGCATTTGCTATAAATTTAGCATTGATGTACATATAATCTGCATTGCAGAGAGTGCTCTCTTCGACAGTGTTGTAGGAAAAAGAAAATCCAAATACTCACAACGTAATTAAGAAAATGTTACATTCTAATGAAAAAAAGAGTGCCTGAGAACCTTAATTCATCTTAAAAGACAATCACCCAAGAACCCATACATGATCCATGGTTCAAAGTCTGATTCAGCACCATCATCAGCATCAGCAGCATCATGCTCATCGTTCTGTGAAAGTGGAAACACTAATTTTATATAAGATTCAAAGTTAAGTGAAAAGTAGTGATCATGCAAAACTCATAAAAGCAAGAAGCTTACTTCGGTATCTGAATCATCATCCTTATCCTTCTGCAAGGAAATAAAAAAGGGAAAGTTTACACTCGAAGCACTTCAGAGGATAAAATTGGTGTATCTAAATTGGACCATACTATTCATTTCCGAATTAGTATGAATAGGCAAATTGGTAAATAAATAGGCAAATTGGTATGAATATGCAAATTGGGGATGTCAAAACTATGTGAATGCTCAGAAAATAAGAGGAAGTGAGGAGCTTTCTCCCATATTTAAGGGTGCAAGGTCACTTTTTTTGGCATCAGTATAGTTATGCCTGAAAAATCTTTCTTAAATTCAAGAATCTTTTCCAGTTCCAACTTTTTGACTGTTTTTCTTGAAAGAATTTTTTCTTGTGAAATTACAAAATTTTATTTTCTTATTTTAAAAAGTACTTTACTTAGTTTTAATGGATTGAGCTATTAATAGATAATTAATTGTTATCTAACACATTTTTCAAAAAATACTTCTTTGTCGAGTAACCAAACATTTGTCAAAGAACACATCAAAGAAGCAACATAATCATCAAGTCCAAACAGTAAGAAAAAATCATATTCATAATGGTTCTCATCTTTGTAGAGTTCAAGGATAAATATTGGCAGCTATCGGAAGTAAGTTTATATTCTCACCTTTAGAAGATTTCCAACTCCTTCAACCTTCTCATCTTCTGCCAAAAAATCGACATCATTAGCTCCAAATCGTTTCTTTTCATGTTCACTTTTTCCTGAAGTCAATTGAACATAGAAAGACGATGAGAAAATGTACAATTATCTACAAACTTTGGATGTGATGAAGACGTATGCATATTGTCTAGAAATTTGACATTAAACAAAGAGTATATAAGACCTGTTAATAAATTCAATTAAATATGAGAAAAGAAGGATTTGCATGGGAATACGTAAGTTCTGCGAATCATCACTATTTTACACACTGTAAACCTATTCTAAAACTGCGAACATTGGCAAAACACAGGAACATTATCTAAATAAACACTGATTGGTTGTCTGCCAATAATTTTCAAGAAAAACCAATCCAAAAAATGATGTCCAAACTATGCAACTAATAGACAAAACATTTCATGGTACCTATTACCGCTGATTTCGGTGTGGGGGTAAACAGATAGAATTTGTGGATCCGAGGAAAACCTGAACAGCTGTCTCGGCCTTCTTGTTCCCGCCGCAACCTGCAAGGAAGTGCGAGACACCGGGGTTGATTCCGGCGACGCACCCTCCGACGCTCTTGTCAGTAATCAGATAAAGATTAAGAAAGAGCTTAAGTGGTGAAGAAGTGATTAACCTGGTCTTGGTGGTAGAGGGGTTGTATTTATAGTCGCCTTTGGAATGATTTGGGACCTGATTTCCTGCCTAACAGTTAGGAGGAAAATCCTCTTATTCTGTTTTTGGGAAGTTAGCCCCTGATTCCCTGGTGAGAGCCAATCAGGTTTATTGATTTGATTTGATCAAATCAGTGGCCTGATTCTCCTCTCTTGGTGGATCGGGCTTGTATCGGGTCGGAACCCATGCCCAGTTGAAGCGGATCTATTCGCGGGTGGTTGGTCCTGTGAGAAGGAGGCCCAATACCCGTTTTGGATCCATCTATATGTGAAATTACTTTTTTACCCCCATGCTTCAGGATTCGTGCTCGATCTGGACGGTCCCGATTTAACCCCATTTTTAGCCATATCACGAGCCCCCCACTCCTAAAGACTGAGCGTGATCAGACTTTGAGGAGTAGTTCAGCTGTCTCAGTGGCTGGTGGAGTTGTATCGGAGTCCAAATGTGGGATTTTGAATCTAGAAAGGGGGTAATGAGGTAACTTTTGACGCGGTGAGCTGTTCTTGAGCTGAGTCGGGTATCTGATAGTCTTTTATCTACTTTTTTCGAAGTACTTGTTTAATTCTGCGATGTGTTTGCTAATCGTTCGGGGACTTTAGCGGTGCATTCGGGGTAATAATTGTTCGCTCCGGGGTCTGAAAGCGTGTCCCCGAATTTTCAATCATTTCCCAGAATTTTTAGCTAATTTTCCCGAATTTTTAGCAATTTTTTCGCAAATTTTAAACAAATAAAACGATTAAAATAAATAAAAAATGATTTAAATACCGATTAATGGCGTGGCTTGATCTGAGCCGTTGATCATGGGCGAGCACAAATTTCGGAAGGATCTGACGGCTGTTGTAGCTCGGCGGCGTTTTTCTCCATTTTCGAGCTCGGAAAGGCACTTGCTCGGCTGCCGACCGGAGACTAGGGGGTTCGGCGTTCCGAGCGACGTGGCGCAATCTGAGCCATCGGATGGTGGCGCGTTTTTCAAGAAAATGCTATCTTGTCTTTTAGCGCACGTGGCGCAATCTGGACCATTCATCGTCAGGAGCACGAATTTCTGAGAGATCGAACGGTCGCGGTTGATCGGTGTCTTTTTTTCTCCATTTACGAGCTCGGAAAGGCACTTGCTCGGACGCCGACTGAAGGCAGTGGTGTTCGGCAGGTCGAGCGACGTGGCGTTATCTGAGCTGTTGGATGTCGGCGCGTATCTCGAGACGGGCGCAGCTCCCAAGAAAACACTATCTTGTCTTTTAGTGCTCTCGGCGAAATCTGGGCCGTCTGATTGAGATCAGACGCGAAAGTTGAGGGAAAAGTGGTTTTTCCCCGTTTACGAGCTCGGAAAGGCACTTGCTCGGACGCCGACTGAGGACCTGTGGTTTCTGGCAATCCGGGATGGTTCTGTTCTCAATGGTATTAATTGTGCTCCGGGACTTGCGCGGCGTTCCGCCTTCCCAATGTCATTAAGGATAATTCCCTTAATTAACACGCGGCGTTTCAACTTCCGAGGGCCATAATGACTGGTTCTTGAAGGTAGGCTATAAGTACTCCACTCCCTTTGCCATTTCTGTCACAATCAACATAGAGTTTCAGACCTCGGGGGTACTTTGCCTTGGGTAGTTTCTCTCTTGAGGTCCGGAGAGGTGGTTGCTCTTCTACCTGGTTTTCCCTTTGTTCTTGACGGCCCCAAAGTGGATGTCAGGAGCGAGGGGGGAACGAGGTAGTAGTGGTGATGACCGTAGTTCGGATCCGAGGGAGGATTTACTTCGGAAGGACGGGCGGTCGCCTTGTTGTCTTGTTGTTTCCCCATTCCTCACTGCTCCGAAAGGGGGTGTTAGGAGCGGGGAGCAATAAGACAGTAGGGTCGATGGCAATATTCCGGACCCGGGGTGTGGGCCTCTTCGGAAGGACGGGTGGTCGTTCTCTCACCAAGATCTTCTGCTTTCTTTGGTGGCTCCGAAGCGAGCGTCGGAGTGAGCGGAGGTCTTGGCGAGAGAGTGACGATCCATGTCCGATGCCGATTTCCGGGCCATCCGAGTCCGTTTGTTGCAACTGTGAAGGCGCCGCTGTCAGAGCCCTCTGACAGACTGGACCTTCCAGTCGCAACCAACCAGCTCGGAATGGTGCGCTTCATCATGAGTTGCAGCTCGGGCTTTTGGACCGTCCGAGCCTGTTGTTAGCAACTGTGAAGGCGCTGCGGTCAGAGCCCTCTGGCAAGCCGCGCCTTCCTGTTGCAAACAACTGGCTCGGAATGGTGCGTTTCTCCCGATCCCTGAGTGTGGATGGGTCCCCTCTCATCTCTGTCTTCCTTCCGGGCTGATGGCTTCTGGTGGATGTCAGCCCGGGGGAGTTAGAGACGGGGGGAGTGCCGATCTATTTCTGACCGGGGACCGTGGGTCGGTAGAATACCAGCCGAGCCACGGGACTTGGGGGGCGCTTGCCGAAGGCGGCGCCTCAAAACTGAATCAAAATTTTACTGCCTTCCTTGGACGTAGGTGAGGCATCCGAAGGTTCGATCGTCCGAGCGATGCGGCGTAATTAGAGCCGTTCGATGCTGGTGCGTATCTCGAGACGGGTGCGTTTCTCGAGAAAACACTATCTTGTCGTGTAGTGTTCTCGACGAGATCTGGGCCGTCTGATTAAGATCACGCACGAGTATTGAGGAGAAAGTGAGTTTTCTCCGTTTACGCGCTCGGAAAGGCACTTGCACGGATTCCGATCGGACCCTGTAGCCGTAATGTAAGTTTTGCTTGCAGCTCGGATTCAGATCCCCTGGTGCCGAGCTAGCTGACTTGGTGATGGAGACAGCGGTTGTGGGCCTTCGCGATGTTTCGAGAGCGGCCCAAAAGTCGCTTTGGGAGTCCAAGGGACGTCCCGTTTTCACTATAAATCTTCACCCCCCCCTTAGACCAAGTCTGTAACTCTCTGTTCCAGTAGTACGTATTTTACTACGTAAATTTTTGTACTTCAATTTTCAGATCAGTTTTATTTTTCTCTTTGGACTCTTTACCTAAAGCCAGAATATTTTTCTGATCAATTCTATAATTTTGTGATTTTTCGATTAGAGTTTAAATACAAATTTTAAACCGTGATTAATCCTAATCCTAATACTAATCCTAATCCTAATCCTAATTCTAATCCTACCTAATTCTACGCCTAACTCCTCATTTTTCCTAAACCTATGATGATTTTTCTACACATCCACCACCCTACACTCTCATTTTCCTAACCTATCCCTTGATTTTTCTACAGCCAACTACCCCCCTTTGATTTTTCTACACCTCCTTTGATTTTTCTACACCCCCTTCTATCACTTCCTTCCTATATAAACACACACACACACATCAGAACATCCCACATCCTTCTCTTCTATTATCTTCATATTCCCTTCTTCTCTTTCTCTGCCTCCACATCCGAGAGCAAGCAACGCCCAAGCTCCACTTCACATTCCACCTTCGAGCCAACGACTCCGCTTCTACGATCCCGTGAACCCCGAAAAATAACCCGACGCCGTGCCACCTTGTTGTTGTCGTCGCTCACCGTTGCTACCGTTAGCTACCGTCTCGCCGCCATTCTTACCGCCGTTGTGCCGCCGTCCGTTGCCGACGTCGCTTCTTTCCGTGGTTAACACTACCACCGTAATCGTCACATTATAAGGCAAGTACCTTGTACACTATTTTTGTTCTCGTACAAGCATTTTCCTTTGACTCGTGGCAAGTAGTCTAGTTATCATCATATTTTATTGTCAAACTCTGTTCTAGTCACTTGTTTCATGTTATATCAACTCAAGAGTGAACCGTTAACACATTTCGAATCGTGTTATCGAATATCGAATATTCAACCTTACTATCTCTAAAATTTCTTGACCTTGCACTAAGAATTCGACCTTGTGCCCAATACTGGATTGAAGATTTTCTACGTGGAAATCGTAGCCCATCGAGTCCCGAATCCAGAACATCTGACGGTTTCTCAATCGGATGTATAGATTGTGAGATATCGCGATTTTAGTACTGACATATCACGAATTCCTGAACCTGCACGGGATTACTAACCGGCATCTCGTACTGAGAATTTGACCATGTTCCCGACACTGGATCGAAAAACTTTCTACATAAAAATCGTAGCTCTTCGAGTCTAGATATCCGAAACATCCTACAGTTTTTTAATCGGATGTATAGATTGTGAGATATCGCAGTTTTAGTATTGTGACTCCGAATTTCCAGAATGTGCGCGAAACATCGAAACCAGCGAAGAATGAATTTGTACGCATCGCTAATGTCTTTAGAATGTATCGTGTGAATATGCGTTAGAACCGGAAGAGAGTCTACTTTCTAGAATCTCTGACGGAATCGGATTTGCTTTTCTGTAACAACGGAAAAGTGAATTTGAATGCAGATATGTCAAGTTGTCTAAAAATTCATCTTTACGGTTTTGCATATAAATCCATTACTTTTCATATTTAATGAACTGAGTATATTATTGTTCTTGTAATAATAACTTGCATATACAATAGGTTGATAGAATGCATTTTATACCACTTGATAATTCTATAATAACTACTCTCGATACATGTACTCGTTTTACGTCTCATGTCCATGACTACTGCACTTGATATTTTCCCTGACTAAACTATTTGATTACACCGTTCCACTAGTCGTACCAACTGCATGTTCATAATTAATTATAAAATAATAACAAGCCGGGGTCATAAGGGTACGGCTTAGTAATGGACAATATAGGGGAGTATACTCGGAAGGGGGCCCGTGTTTCCCGGAATAGTGATTCTTGATTCTTGATTCTTGATTATACAATTCTTGATTACATAATTCTCGATTACATGATTCATGATTACATGTCTTGATACTATCACTGGAAGACCCGAGTACATAATCCTATAGAATTCACTACTTAAGTCTAAACGTCACATGATTGATATGCACCGAACTTGTGGTATGGGACACAGGATTGTGTGCATTAGATAAGTTAATAAAACAGATAAACTTGAGATCTTCACTAAGCATGATTCTTGATTACATGACTCTTCATTACATGACTCTTGATTCTTGATTACATGACTCTTCATTACATGACTCTTGATTCTTGATTACATGACTCTTGATTACATGACTCTCGATCCTTGATTACATGATTATCGATTAACTGAGCCTAGGTTATCAATTGCTTATATCTTGAAGTCTAGAATACACTAGTTACCGTTATTACTTACATGATCATATTGTCCCAGTTCCTTACTTACTTCCATATTGTATTTGTACTTCTACTTCTTGTTTCTTCCATGTTATATCTTGTTGTATTACCCCTTTTTCTGCTTGTTGCTACTTGCTGCCCGAAACTTGCTCTAACGGGAACTTTTCTATTTTTCTTTGAGTTAATGATTATACAGGTACTAATGGACCAGATGAGCAGACTCTCTAGATGATCGTTGCTGCTTCCTTACTACTTTATGTTGTTTTTCTTTCAGTCGCTATTTTATCTAGTTGTTATAGCGAACTGCTTATTATATTATTCTAATTCTGGCACCTTGTACTCCTGGGCATCTTGACCCGATATTGATGTATTATCCAAATGATGGTTATTCTATTTTCAGCTCATGTGATTATTATATTTGTCTGCGTGAATGTGTTATAAAGATCTTGTTGAGCTTATAATTGTACAGCTTATGGATGATGTATATCATTCGCTGGGCCTCGGTTGCGTGCCTGTATTTCCGTATAGTGGGAAGCGGGGCGTGACAAAGTCTCACTTTTCGTTTTTACTCTCTCTCCTCAGTTTTTACTTTGCTGCGAAGTTTTCTGCTCTCTGGCGGTGTTGCTGGCTGTCGCGGTAGCGTTTGTAGACTCCGGTGAACTCTCCGACCGTACACATCACTTCAAGGTCAGTTTCTATCCCTTCTCTCTTTGAAATGGTTAAGATCACTGAGACCCCCGCCTCGGAACAAACCGTTGGCCGAGGGGATAAAGGGAAGGGTGTGGCGGAGCCGAGCGAGCAGGAGATCGTTCGCCCGGATAGAGAAGGCGATGTGGCCGAGTGGCCTAGGGAGGTTGAGGCTCCGTCCCGGAAGGACAAGGGCGTGGTCACCATTGTGGAGAAGCCGAAGACGGCGGGGGCGTTCGGTCGGCAGCCCATTGTCTTGTCGAGTGTGGGCGGCGTTCGGGACTACGCTGATGACGTCTTGGAGAAAGTGACTCAGGGTACAGCCCCACTGGTGGAGGAGAATGAGCCGAGGGAAGTTTCCGAGGTGGACCATGCTATCTCGTCGCTCACCGAGGATGACCTTCGGATGATCCGAGAGGGATTCCGGATCCCGCTAGAGTATGTCCTGCTTCTCCCTGGGCCGGGTTTTCGAGCAAACACGAGCTGTTCGCCAGACGTGTGCGTCTTCCCGGTCGATTCCCTTATTGCCGGACTCCGCCTTCCCCTCCATCCGTTCGTGGTTGAGGTCTTGGTCTTTTACGATTTGAGTCCTGCTCAGCTGGCGCCGAACACATGGAGGCACGTTACAGCCTTCGTCCTTCGATGCCAAGAGGTTGGCGCTAAGCCGAGCATGTTCCTCTTTCGTAATCTTTATCGACCCTGCCAGCCGAGGAAAGATGAACAGAGGTTTTATCTGTCGCCCCGGCCGGGCGTGAAACTGATCGAGAATCCGGACTCGATCAAACATTGGAAGACAAAGTACTTCCTCGTCCGATCCCTGACGCCGTGGGTGATACCGGCGGTTTGGGAGACGGAGGGCCTGCCCAAGCGCACCAAGAAGGAGGTGCCACTGAATGAGGGAGAGGCCGAGGTCCGGAGGAGGCTCCTCGCTTTGCCAACCATGAGTTGGAAAGATATTACAGAGGAGGATCTGTTCCGTGGGGGTCTCAGTCCGATCGACCCTCGTACGCTTCTGGTATTTATACTTATTGTTTAAAGCTCATGAAAATTTATCTAAGTTCTTTCATTCGGCTTTTGCAGAGACGATGAAGATGGACTACAGGGCCCTGATGGCGAAAGGTCGTTCGGAGCAGGAGAAGAAGAAGAGGTCGGCGGCGGAGACTCAGGAGAGCCGGCCAGCGAAGAAGCCTTCGGTCGCGAAGACCGCCGAGCAGCCGAAGGTCATGGTCCTTGACCATGCGGAGGTCCAGGTCCTTGACCCGCCCGCCCCGGATGCACCGACACCGACCCCGAAGGGGGACGCTCCTGGTCCGTTGATCGGCACGTTCGGCGTGACGGAGGTGTTGTCCCTCCAAGTTCCGCCCCTGACTGCCGAGGCGGAGAAGATCCTGACCGAGCATCACAAACAGATCTTCGTCCCCGACTGGCAAGTCATGCAGGTCGACGGCTTCTTGGGCAATGGCAACATCTGTATGGAGGCCGTGAAGCACCTGCCGACCGCGAAGGACCGAGCGACCCTGAAGGCCGAGCAAGCAGGGGATGCCGTGATGCAGATCGCTCGGAACACTATGTCGGTAAGTTGGCCGGGCTCTTTCTCTTTGGCTTTTCTTCCCTTGAGTTCTTCTCCTTTTTTTTTTGTACCAAGTATTTGGGTTCGGATTTTAATCCGTCGCTCTTTTCCAGACCCTCTGCCACTTCAACTTCCTGGTCGAGGAGATGGCGAGCAAGGAGCAGGAGAAGGAACGGGAGAGGGCGGAGCGCGTCAAGGTTACGCAGCGGCTCGATGCCGAGCAGCTCCTCTCGACGAGGAGGGCTGACGAGGTGAAGGGGTTGGAGGGGCAGCTGGCCAAGTCCATTCAGCTGTCGAAGGACACGGCGGCTAAACTTGAGGCCGCGAAGAAGGAGGTCGCCGAACTGAAGGAGGCCTTGGCCAACGCTCGGTCAGAGGCGGAGAAGGCCCAGAAGAGGGCCGAGAGGACCCAGGCCAAGCACCAGAAGAAGGTGAAGAGGGTGAAGAAGGCCGTGCAGGAGGAGGCTGCTCAGCATATGCTCCAGAACATGGAGGAAGCCTATGGTCGAGCGCTGACCCACATAGCCGCCAGGAACCCGGGCTTCGACATCTCCTCCTACCACTTTTACGACCCCGTGGAAGGGGAGGAGGGTGTGCCCGCGGGGATGCTCGGGCCTGCGGGAGAGACGGAAGTCGTCGAGGGTCCTGCGGGGTCTGAGGCCGAGGACGAGAAGGTGGACGACTCCGAGGAGGAGAGCTGGAGCGAAGGCGAAGGCGAGGACGGTGGCGAGGACAAGACCGAGGGGTCAACGGACCCGAGCGGCAAAAAGGTCGACCCCTGACTCGGTTGTCTTCTTTTTTGTCTTTTTTCTTTTGTAAGCCTAACTGCGGACTGGCCACCGCTAGTGTAAAGCTTTCACTTTGATTTTGAAATGAAAATATTTTGTTTGGCCAAAATTTGCCCAAGTGTTGAGCTTCGAATTTGTGTGTGACTAGCCGTAGATGTTTCCGAGTGTTGGGTATCAGATTTATCTCTACTTTTCAGGTGAAGTTCGGTCCGGTCACGGAGCTCGTCTGCCTCCAGAAGGAGTTGGCCAAAATGAAGCGTGAGCTCAAGGACAGCCGACAGAGGCAGTTTCTTCTGCTCGGCCAGGCGGAGGAGGTGAAGGCAGTTCTACGGAGGCAGTGCCGCGAGCTGTATCAGCTGCGGAAGCACTACCAAGCCCATTGTCCCGAAGGGGAAGTCGAGCGGCTCCGCGGGGAGCTAACCGCTGCCGAGCAGAGGAATGCCGATCTTTTGGCAGAGGTCCGACACTTGGAATTGGCAGAGAGGGAACGCTCGGCGGAGGCAGTGAAGCTGGCCTCTGAGCTGGAGAAGGCGTTGGCCGAGCGCAAGAGGTTAGTGGCCGACGTCGACAGGCTCAGAAGGATCACGATAGATAGGGGAATTGAGGTCACCCACTTCCGTCGACTCGCTGCCGAGGGTGCTAATGCCTCCGGCTCGTCAAGGCCTTCTCGCCCGATGAAGTCGGCGAGGGACGACGTTCTTAGAGACAGGATTGTCGAACTGGAGGAGGAGATCGCGTCGTTCAAGCCTGCGCCGGAGAGGGCTAACGTTCGCAGTACTTCGTGCACCCGCGAAGAAAGTGAGAAGGGGATTACGTTTTATGAGCTTGCGACACGCTCGCCTATGACCAGGCGGAGTCCGGCTGACGCGCAGAGCAGCGCGGCTGTCTCGTCGAGCGGGGCCTCGGCAAGTGCCGTGGTCAGGGCTAGCAGCGAAGGGGGGTCGCGCTTCGTTGGTTTAGGATCGAGTTCGGAGGGCAGACCTTGTCGTTCTCGCGTATCCCTGAACCGAAGCATTCCCCTTCCGAGGAGACCTTGACCTTGTTGTTTTTCACTTTCGTTGGTTGTTGTAAAACTTGATTGTAGGGTCGGCTCGGTCATCTGTAACACTATTACATCTGAATGTGAATCTTGAAAATTTCCTTAGAATGTTTTGAAATTGTGTAGGACTTCGGCGGTGTATTGAAATTGTGTTATTCTCTTTCCCTTCTTTTCAGCTCGTTGTTACGATCCATGGCTCGGACCCCGATCGTTCGAAAGATGATTCCGAATCCGAGGCTACCTCTGGAATGGTGGTTCTGAGCCCCAGGAGAGCCGATCTGAAGTTACGCCGAGCCGAGAGTGAGTGGGACCACCTTTCGTTGGTCCTCAATCTCCGTGAAGCCGAGATCCAACGCTTGGAGAATAAGATCGTCGAGCTGAGCCCCACAGGAGAGGATGAAGACTCGCAGACCGCATTCAGCAACGCTCTTCGGGTCAAAAGCATTCGGCACATCCAGTCGAAGATTATTGCCGAGCGGGACGACTTGCTCTCGGAGATGCGGTACTTGCGGGCTGTAATGGCGAAGCTCCGGGGGGAGGCAGAGGAGCTGCCAGCCGAGGGGGACGAAAGGTCGGCCGAAGAATTCAGTGAAGATATTTCTTTTTGAACACTAAGTGTTGTAGGTCGGCATTGTATCTTGTTTGTGAACACTTTGTAACTATGGGACAGACGTGCTTTGTATTTTAGCCTGGTTGTTTAATAAAATTTCTTTTATTGTTCTGCGCCTTTATCTCGTTTGTAACTGTGTTTTCCGCGCCGAGGTCTTTTGAACCGAGCGTGTCTGTTTAGCCGAATGGGTCCGCAGGGGTACGGCGCTTTGTCGTTTAGTGGTTCTGACACGGTACGGCACGACTCCCCAGGCTGCTCTGTACCCAAGAAAGTGCTATTTTGTCGCTTAGAGCAGGTGGCGAGATCCGAGCCGTCGAACGTAGGCGCGAATCTCGAGGTGGCTCAGTTCCCAAGAAAATGTTATCTTGTCGTTTTGCGCAGGTGGCATGATCTGAGCTGTCTGATCGAGATCACGCACGAAAGTTGAGGGAAAAGTGAATTTTCTCCGTTTACGGGCTCGGAATGGCACTTGCTCGGATTCCGACCGAGGAGTAGGTCCACCCTTCTTATCCTCTCCCGTTCCGAATGCAAGCCGTGCGCTCGTCACAACGTGGGGGATTTCCGGAAAGCAATCTTTTAGGGCAGGATTTTAACCAAGTATTTGCCCCCGGTGTTGTCGCGGAGTTCGATGGCTGTGGGAGCAATTCCGAACGGCGATCTACCCCTGGTTCATCCGGAGACGAGTCGAGGAGGTAAAGTCGAGCCGAGTGTTGGACTCCGAACCATCGGTATAGTTCAACGGCTGTGGGAGTAATTCCGAACGGCGATCTACCCCTGGTTCGTCCGGAGACGAGCCGAGGAGGTAAAATCGAGCCGAGTGTTAGACTCCGAACCATCGGTATAGTTCAACGGCTGTGGGAGCAATTCTGAACGGCGATCTACCCCTGGTTCGTCCGGAGACGAGCCGAGGAGGTAAAGTCGAGCCGAGTGTTGGACTCCGAACCATCGGTATAGTTCAACGGCTGTGGGAGCAATTCCGAACAGCGATCTACCCCTGGTTCGTCCGGAGACGAGCCGAGGAGGTAAAGTCGAGCCGAGTGTTGGACTCCGAACCATCGGTATAGTTCAACGGCTGTGGGAGCAATTCTGAACGGCGATCTACCCCTGGTTCGTCCGGAGACGAGCCGAGGAGGTAAAGTCGAGCCGAGTGTTGGACTCCGAACCATCGGTATAATAAGAGGGGAGAGAAACATGCAAATTCACAAACAAAATAGAACTTTCTTTATTTGATATTTGACGGCGAACCGTTTTACATAGTACAATTCATGGAACAGGTTACAAGTTAGAGGAGAGGAATGGTTCGACACCTCGGATTACTTAGAGAGGCACCGGAGCGCTCTCTTGGTATTTCAGGAGGTGGTCGGCATTCCAGGTCCTCGGGAGCTCTCTGCCATCCATGTCCTCAAGTCGACATGCCCCAGGCCGAACAACTTTTGTGATCCGGTACGGCCCTTCCCAATTTGGAGCTAGCTTGCTCCTCTGACTGGGGAGGGATATGGCTAGCTTTCTCAATACCAGGTCTCCTTGTTCAAGGTTGGCGGGTCGGACCTTCTTGTTGTACGCTAGCTCGACCCTCCTTCTGTAATTCTGTTGCCGAATCGATGCCCTTTCCCTCAGTTCATCTATCAGGTCCAAGTTTCCTCTGAGGTCCCTGGCATTCTGCGCTTCGTCATAGGCTATGAGCCGAGGGGAAGGTATTCCGACCTCGAGGGGTATCACGGCCTCGGCCCCATAAGTAAGGCTGAAAGGGGACTCTCCGGTGGGCGTCCGCTTGCTTGTGCGGTAGTTCCACAACACATTAGGGAGTTGGTCGACCCACAATCCTTTGGAGCACTTGTCCAACCTCTTCTTGATTCCCGCGAGGATCTGCTTATTAGCGTTCTCGGCCTGTCCGTTCGACTGAGGGTGTGAGACGGACGAGAAGCGCTGTTGAATGACGAGGTCGTCGCATAGGGCTCGGAATGCTGTGCCAGTGAACTGAGTCCCGTTGTCCGTCACGAGGACGCGGGGGACGCCGAATCTGCATATGATGTTCTTCCAGAAGAACTGCACCACTTTGTTCTCGGTTATCGTGGCGAGGGGCTCGGCCTCGACCCACTTCGAGAAGTAGTCGATGGCTACGACTAAAAACTTGAGCTGACCCGGAGCTGGAGGGAAAGGCCCTAGTAAGTCCATTCCCCACATCGCGAAGGGGATAGGGCTCGATAGGGAGGTGAGGTTGGCCTGAGGGAGGCGTCGGATGCTGGAGTGTCTCTGGCAGGAGCTGCACTGCCGAACATGTCGCTCGGCATCTCGAAGAAGGGTCGGCCAGAAGTACCCATAGTTCAAAGCTTTCCGGGCCAAAGACCTGAATCCGGAGTGTGCCCCTCCGATGCCCTCGTGAAGCTCCTGTAGGGCATATTCGGCCTGTTCCGGAGAGAGGCACCTTAGATAAGGTCGGCCATCTATTTGAGAGAAGGAGCGTTTGTATAAGACGCCCTCGATCAAGACATAACGCTCGGCCCGAGTTCTGACTCGGCGTGCTTCTTTGGGATCCGAGGGCAGAACTCCATCCCTTAAGAATTCTACCAGTGGCTTCATCCAATTGTCCTGCAGCATGACCGGCAATGACTCCACCGAGCTAGGTGTCTCGTCTTCGATGCTCGGTTTAGAGAGGACTTCAATCAGTACGGTCTGTTCGAGACCTTGTAGAGAAGACGAGGCCAACTTGGAGAGAGCGTCAGCTTGTGAGTTCTCCTCCCGGGGGACCCGTTGGATGATGGCTTCTTCGAAGCGGCCCATGAGATCCCGGACTTTGGCGAGGTACTTCGCCATTCGCTCGTCCCGGGCTTCATATTCGCCCAAGACCTGGTTCACGACTAGCTGGGAATCACTGTGAATCCGGAGGCGCTGCGCCCCAGCACTTCGTGCGAGTCCGAGACCAGCTATGAGGGCCTCGTACTCCGCCTCGTTGTTCGAGGCCTTGAAGTCCATGCGGATCGCATACTGCAGGAGGAAGCTGTCAGGACCGTTCAGGATAATGTCGGCGCCGCTTCCTTCACTGCAAGAGGACCCGTCCACGAAGACTGTCCAAATGGGGGGCCCATTTGGGACGTGGCCGACCTCAGGGATGGTGGACTCTACAATGAAGTCGGCGAGTGCCTGTGCCTTAATTGCCGTCCGAGGCTGATAGGAGATGTCATGCTGACTTAGCTCTATGGACCACTTCATCAGCCGGCCCGAGGTCTCCGGCTTGTGGAGGACCTGCTTGAGGGGTTGATCGGTGAGGACGACGACCGAGTGAGATTGGAAGTAGGGCCGAAGCTTTCTTGCTACCATGACCAGAGCGTAGGCTATCTTCTCTATCCTCGGATAGCGGAGCTCTGCGTCCCGAAGCACCTTGCTCACATAGTATATGGGCCTTTGGGTTCGGTCATCTTCTCTCACCAAGACAGCGCTCAAGGTCTGCTCGGAAGCGGCTAAGTAGATGAAGAGAGGCTCGCCCGGGACCGGCTTACTGAGCAGAGGGGGGTTCACCAGATAGGCTTTCAGCTGGTCGAACGATTCTTGCTGTGCTTGGCCCCATTCAAATCCTTTAGCCCCCCGGAGTGCTTTGAAGAAGGGGAGGCACTTTTCCCCTGACTTGGAGAGGAAACGACCGATGGCCGCGAGCCGACCGGTGAGCTTCTGCACCTCCTTGACGTTCCGAGGCGGGGCCATGTCTAATATGGCCTTGATCTTCTCGGGGTTAGCTTCGATCCCTCGCTGGCTCACCATGAAGCCGAGGAATTTTCCCGAGGAGACCCCGAACGCACACTTGTTCGGGTTCAGCCGCATGTTGTACTTCCTCAACACACTGAAGGCCTCCTGGAGGTCGGTTACATGATCGGTGCCGTGGATGCTCTTGACGAGCATGTCATCCATGTACACCTCCATGTTTCGGCCGATTTGGTGCTGGAAGACCTTGTTGACGAGGCGCTGGTAGGTGGCGCCTGCATTCTTCAAACCGAACGGCATGACCCGGTAGCAGTAGAGGCCTTGATCGGTGACGAAGGAGGTCTTCGGGATGTCCGGAGGAAACATCCGGATTTGATTGTACCCGGAGAAGGCGTCCATGAAGCTGAGGAGCTCATGGCCCGAGGTGTCGTCAATAAGGGTGTCGATGTTCGGGAGAGGGAATGGATCCTTCGGACACGCCTTGTTCAGGTCAGTGAAGTCGATGCATATCCTCCACGAGCCATTGGACTTCTTGACCATTACGATATTCGACAGCCACTCGGGATAATTTACCTCCTGGATGAACTTGGCCTTCAGCAGCTTATCCACTTCCTCCTTGATTGCCTGCTGTCGCTCGGGGGCAAACTTTCGCCTCTTCTGCTGAACCGGTTTGCAGCCCGGTTCGACGCTTAGGCGGTGGATGAGCAAGTCTTCGGAGATGCCGGGCATGTCCGCGGCTGACCAAGCGAATAGGTCGCGGTTATTCCTGATGCACCTCACCAAGTCCGAGAACAGCACGGTCGGCAAGGACTTACTGACGAGAAATTTTCGGCTCGGATCCTCATCCGAGAAGAGTACTTCTTCTAACTCGTCCGCCGGCTCGGACGTTGTGCGGGCCTTCGGCTCGGGGATTTCGAGTGTCTCGAGCGAGAGCACTGGTCCCCCTGTGGAAGTCATGTAGCACTTCCGAGCTGTTTCCTGGCTTCCCCTGACTTCCCCTACTCCCGACCGAGTGGGGAACTTCATCTTCAAGTGGTATGCCGAGGGGACGGCCTCAAGGGCGGCTAGGCCGGGTCGGCCTAGGATGACATTGTATGCTGCCGGGACGTCGACTACCATGAAGTCCATCGGCTCGGTCCGGGTAGTAGGGGTGCTTCCTGCAGTAACGTCTAGGGTTATCACCCCTTCGACGGTTACCGGGACCCCCGTGAACCCGTGGAGAGTGTAACCGGCCAGCTTGAGACGGTCTCGGGACAGCTGCAGGCCTTGGAAGGCCGAGAGGAGAAGGATGTTGACCGAACTCCCGTTGTCCACCAAAATCCTCTGCACCTTGAAGTTGGCCATGCGGAGGTCGATGACGAGGGCATCGCAATGGGGGGTTCGGACTCCTTCGAGGTCGGCATCGGAGAAAGACACAGGGACGCCGAGACCCTTCGGGGGAGGGGCACTGTGGACCGAGTTGACCTCCCGGATGAAGGCCTTTCGGGAGGAATTAGAGGAGCCCCTCATTGGGCCTCCATGGATCAGGTGCAGAACCCGTTCCTCCTCGAACTCGGGTGTCTCCTCGCGCCGCTCGGAGCGCTTGTTAGCCCCCCGAGGGGGAGGAGAGTTCCGATCTGTCCGATCGTTAGCTTTCACGAACTTGGCCAACTGCCCCCTCCGAATGAGGGCTTCAATCTCATCTCTCAGAGCCCGGCAGTCGTTCGTGTCGTGCCCGTGGTCTCGGTGGTAACGACACCACTTATCTTTGTTTCTCCTCTTCGCCTGGGTGTGCATCCTCGGGGCTGGAGGGATGATTCCCTCCTTCTCCACCTCCATGAGGATAGTAGAGACATTTGTGGTGAGGGGAGTGAACTTCTCGAACCTGGGGGGAGGGCGGCGCTGACTGCCCGTGTCCTTCTGAGCTTTCTTGGACCCTTCTTCTCCTGTCGCCTTCCTCTTCGACCCTGCGGAGGGCCCCCCGAAGCGTGGAAGGGCTTCGGCCTCCTCTGCCCGGATGTACTTCTCGCACCTCAGGAGGAGGTCCGCGAAGTCTTGCGGGGGCTTCTTGGCCAGGGATGATCGGAGGTTGGCGTTAAGGACGTTCGACTGGAACGCCACGGTGGCCACGGACTGGTCTAGGGAGGCAATCGACCTGACTTCTGCGGTGAACCTTTTCACATAGTCCCGCAGCTTTTCTTCCTTCTCCTGCTGCAGGTTCAGTAAGGAAAGACTCGTCTTCTCGGCTCACCGGCTACTCATGAAGTGAGTGATGAACAGCGTCTCGAACTGTTCAAACGAGAAGATGGATGAGGGGGCGAGTCTAGAATACCATTCCCGAGCCGACCCCCTGAGGGTGGCAGGGAAGGTCCTGCAGAGCACTGCGTCGGAAGCTTGATGGATCAGCATCAGGGTCTTGAAGCTCTCGACGTGGTCGACCGGGTCGGATTCCCCAGAGTATGTTTCAAACTGTGGCGGTTTGAAACTCCTCGGTATATGGGCCTCCATGATCGACCTTGAGAAGGGGGGTCGGCTGGGACGGAAGGTTCCGGCTCGGGACTCTTCCTCCCTGTCCATGCGGCCGATGCGCCTCTCCACCTCATGGATACGGCGGATGAGCACGTCGTCCCTCCGCTGGTAGTCGTATGACCCTCCGGACTCCTCTTCATAGGAAGGGGAGCGTGGACTGCGGCGCCGGTAATCCTGAGACCGGCGTGGGCTTTGTTCCCGCTGCTGGCGACTGGGAGCCGGGGAAGGGCTCCTGGTTCGGCGCCAAGGACTGGGATCCCTCGGGGGCGTCGGAGCCCTCTGAGCATTCTGGACGTTCTGCCGAAGATTGAGGGCCTGCAGAACGGTCTCCTGAAACTGGAGGAATTCGGCCCGGCTGATAGGCACATTCCGGTCCCTCGGATGACGCCGATCCCTGGGGGAGCGGGACCTCCTCCCTCGGCGATCGGGGGACGCCGCTCGGCCTCTGTGCTCCGGGGTCCTTCTGCCGTCCCGACGACGTGGCGACTGCTCACCTCGACGCTGGCGGGAGGCTCCCTCTCGGGCCCGCCTCTCGTCAAGATGGGTATGGAGGTCGTCGTCTTTCTGACGGTTCAGAAGTGTGATGCGGAGGTCGGGGTGATGTGAAGCCATCGAGTCCGAGGACCCGTTATGGACCGAGACATGACCCGGATTGAGAGGCTGCTTCTCCTTCCGACCGTTATAACCGGACGGACCATTGTTGGGCTGCTGTTTGGTAGGAGGAGGAGGAGGTGGGACCTGCTGGGTCAGCGGAGGGAGGTCGGACTGAAGGATAGGATTGACCGGAGCTTCAGTTGCTGGGTCGGTGGGGTTGCCCCCACGGTTCGACCCTCTGGATCTGTTCTTCTTCGGCGGCATGGCTGCAGAGGACGACGAAAAAGGGGCTGAGACTGTTCGTGTGGCCTTCCCACAGAAGGCGCCAATCTGTTACCGCTGATTTCGGTGTGGGGGTAAACAGATAGAATTTGTGGATCCGAGGAAAACCTGAACAGCTGTCTCGGCCTTCTTGTTCCCGCCGCAACCTGCAAGGAAGTGCGAGACACCGGGGTTGATTCCGGCGACGCACCCTCCGACGCTCTTGTCAGTAATCAGATAAAGATTAAGAAAGAGCTTAAGTGGTGAAGAAGTGATTAACCTGGTCTTGGTGGTAGAGGGGTTGTATTTATAGTCGCCTTTGGAATGATTTGGGACCTGATTTCCTGCCTAACAGTTAGGAGGAAAATCCTCTTATTCTATTTTTGGGAAGTTAGCCCCTGATTCCCTGGTGAGAGCCAATCAGGTTTATTGATTTGATTTGATCAAATCAGTGGCCTGATTCTCCTTTCTTGGTGGATCGGGCTTGTATCGGGTCGGGACCCATGCCCAGTTGAAGCGGATCTATTCGCGGGTGGTTGGTCCTGTGAGAAGGAGGCCCATACCCGTTTTGGATCCATCTGTATGTGAAATTACTTTTTTACCCCCATGCTTCAGGATTCGTGCTCGATCTGGACGGTCCCGATTTAACCCCATTTTTAGCCATATCAGTACCCAATCATAAGATAAATGCGCGTTAAAAAGTTGTTGAAACACCCCAAACCAAAAGAATTTTAGAGCAGTAGCAGAGGAAGGATAAACGAAAACGACGAAAGAAAAACACAAAAAGCATGAAAGAGGTAGTACCATGTAGACAACACGATAATGCATGTAAAACACAAAAGTAGACCACCAAAGCAGAAACATGGTACACTAAAGAAGCACAGAGATCATAAGCAAGCGTTAGAACACCCCAATAAACAATGCACGATATATAGGACACTCATTTGTAATAACAATTGAAGAGGGCGTAAGTGCGGAAGAACAATGTAGAAAAAAAAAAAATACAACCACAGATAAGGCGTAAAAGGAACCATTCTCCTAAGAAATGCAAAAGATGCAAATCAAATTATCCTATGTAAGGTAAAAGAATAAAGAGCAAAGAAGTCACCAAGAAAGAAGATCATAAGAAGTCACCAAGAAAGAAGATCATCCACACATGCAATACCGCAAAGATGACCCTCAATTCTGTTATTAGGTTCAGTGAACCCTCAAGCTTCTACCCTATTGGCTCTTGCGAACTTGGAATGGTGGTACCTGTTTGTTCAAATAACCATCTTATTGTTCATAATTATAATAGATTAATTAATTAAAAGAAAAAAAATACTAAATAAAGGAAGTAGCAGTGTTACACAACATGATATTGTGTGGATAGTGTTAGACAACATGATATAGTGTGGATTGTAGAAAAATATCAATGAAAATTGGAGCAACAAAGCCTCTATCCAGACTGATTTTTATCACGTACATGTATATTTCACCCACTTGTACTAATCAGTATTGCATTACAAAAGAAAGGGGAAAAAAGTATAAGGGTTTCGAAGAATAGGAATTTGCTATGAATAAAAGCAAAAAAGATTGGCATAAGCAAGAGCTAACAAAACAACCTGCAATCAACACTTGAGCCAATCATTAAAATTAAGTGACTAACCAAATCATGTATCGTTTGTTCTAAATTTGTGCACAACAGCAACATTTGGAGACCAACCTATGGCCTTAGTTAAGTCAAAAGTAAGGGTAACTCTTTTCTTATTTGTGAGCATAACATTTCTTTCATTTTCAACCCAACAAAAGTCAAACTGAATGAAACTCAGAACCAAGTATAGATTCCAATTAAGATTTAACACAAATTACAAACGAAAGAATCAAAGTGATAGTGTAGTAAAAAAAAAAAATAAACTTCGTTCTCTTCAATGGAAAACTCCACCTCGAAATTTCATCTCAATAACAACAAATTTCCCATCTTATTAAGCCACAGCGAAAGGAGGAAAATTAGATTATACTAATCGATCCGATAATCAAGCACAATTTAGGTTCGAACAATTTTGTTGCTGCTGCTATATCCACCTATAAAGTAAAAGGAAAGTGTTCTTTTAGCTTTAAAACTGTATTTTTTTAAAGTTTAATTTCAATCACAATTTCAAAATCCTAACTTCTCACAAATCTCATCTAAAAAACCATTCATTTTCACCCATCAAAACCCTAATCCTAACCCTGAACCCCTAAATTTCCAAAACCACATATAAAAGAATGTAAACCAAAAGAATCTAATCATTAAAATTCTAATTAAATTTCACACCTAACTTTATCTCCATTTCCATATAAAAACTCTTAACTCTTTTTTTTCCATCAAATCAAAACCCCAACCCTAACCCAAACCCTCCAAAATTTTCCATCAAATCTATATCCAATTTGATCTGAGTTGATATGTGTCTTTAGTCAAATGTAGACATCCTTAACTTTAGTCAAAATTAATAAATAAACATACATTCCTAAATTTCTAATCCCTTATCTCTAATTTAGCCATACAAAAACGAACTCTATCATCTCTGCCCTTCTAAAAAGATCATAAAAAAACAAAGAATAAAAAAATTATCATAATTAACCAAGAAGCTACCACTCACCTCAGCGATCAATCAAATCGAAAGCATCTCCAATCAATTTTTCAATTAAATTTCTCAGCTAATCTTCTAATTTCTCCTATACTCAATACCGATAGAACAAAAATAAGGGAAATTAACAGCTGGATAGATGGGTATATGAATTAATAATAGACATACATTCCTAAATTTCTAATCCCTTATATCTAATTTATCCATACAAAAACGAACACTATCATCTGTGCCTTTTTAAAAAGATCACCAAAAGCAAAGAATAAAAAATTATCATAGTTAACCAAGAAGCAAAACACTTACCTTAGTGATCAATGAAATTGAAAGCTTCTCCAATCAAATTTGCAACTTAATTTCTATTCTAATCTTTTGATTTCCCTAATCTCAAAACCCATGAAACAAAAATATGGAAAATTGTCAACTTTTCTGCCTTTTTAAAAAGATCACAAAAGCAAAGAATAAAAAATTATAAAAAGCAAAGAAACGCTCGAGTTTCGACAGCTACCTTGGTTCGATGGCGAAACGGCGGCGCCCTTCGGATTCGACGAATCGACGGTAGGTATGCGAGTTTCAGACCTGGTAGCCAAATAATTTATTATATATGTCTCTCTTCGTAGCCCATGGACAAAGACATATAACCAAATTAACTCAAATCCTAATCTCAGTGTATTGTAATAATGAATGTATTATATCGCATGCCATTTGGTGCATATTCATAGTTAAATTTTACTATTAACAGGTCAAATCCTTTCAATCGAGACATAACTCATAACAAACTTATCTAAACATATACCACACAAAGAAATATATTTACCACTGGAATCCAATTCCGTGGAACCTCAAAGCAGATCCCTTCTCCTCCTTTACAGGAGCTCCCATCCTCCCCCTGCCAACCAAACAAACACAAATTAGCCACATTTCACCAACAAATACAGATCAAAACCTCCAAAATAAATATAAAAAAATAAATCAACTCCATGCAACTCATCTTACCAAAGGAAACTCCTCGACCTCCACCGCTTCAAACTCCAATCTCCACTCCTACCATCAAAATCAAGGCTTATTCAACTGCTAATCATCACCAAAAATACATACTAAAAACATACATCAAGAAAGGGGGAAAAAACCATCATACCTCCAGTTTGCTACTTCCTTTCGCCTCCTTTCGCCTCAGATCTAAACTCCTCTCCATAAACAAACTCATTGATCTTCAAACACAAATAAACAAATAAACAAATCAGCGCGGATTATAAAGCGAAAAATCCCAAAACCTAAAAAAAAAACTTACATCGCAAGCTGCTGCCGACCGGTTCTTCCTCGTCCGACCTCGATCGGCGGTTGCTGCTGCGGATGGGGCGAGAGTGGACAACATGAGAGGAGATGGGGTGAGAGAGGACGGCGTGAGAGAAGGCCGATCGGCGGTTCCTGCTGCCGATGGGGTGAGAGTGGACGGCGTGAGAGGAGATGGGGTGAGAGAGGACGGCGTGAGAGACGATGAGAGAAGATGGGGTGATGTTTTGGATTTAGGGTTTTTTTTCCCTAACAGTGAAGATGATGGGTTTTTTGATTTGACGTGCATGACTGGGGATGTTTAGTTGATGTAGTTTGGCCATATATTGCACGGATTTACTCAGTTACAAAATTAGAATTTGTTTGTTTACAACCCAACTCTCCCATTAAAATAGTAGAGATTATTAGAGATTAGATATCAGAGATTAGTAGACAGGAAGGACATATCTTCCATAGATATCCTTAACAGTAAGTAATATATTGACTCTAATTGTCTCTTATTGATTTCAAGGTTAATCTTTCCAATATTAATTTCATGTTATAAAATTTATACATTTTGTTCCAATTTTTATCACATTGATGTCAACATCATCGGGCTGACCCCACTGGGTAGGGTAATCATGTAATCTTGGCCACATCCAAGACCACCTTTAAAGCCACATCCACAAGTACATGATATAGCCACGAAAATATGAACTAAGAGTTAAAATGAAAATATAAAAGCAATAAATGAAATTTATTTTCCTCAAAATTTTTAACTTCATCAAAAAAGTTAAATAAATGAAATTCTGATTGAAGGACAAAAAAAATGAAAGTGAAGGTAGCAGGGTATGCACTAGTTGCGGTCGGGCAGGTTTCTAGCAAATTTTTAAATGCGGTCTGAATTTCCTCTCCTCAGAACTCACTACTCAAATTAGTCGTAGTTATAATCTTTTTATACAAGCAAAGCAAACCCTTCTGGTGGGTTTCAGATTTTATAATTTTTGTCGAATTTGTCTGATAAATTCATTTCTGCCAACCTTATCAGTAGAGTATTTTGGGTGTTCCTTTCGCTTTGGGGTGAAAGGAAAACCCGATCGACCCGGCCCAAAATCGGCCCGGCCTCGGGTTAAACAGGTCCGGTCTGTGAACCGGTCTGGTCCGGGTCAGCCTGACCGTGCCGACCGTTAGGCCCGGGTTTTAAATTTTGTTGCCGTTTTTTTAATCTTTTTTATAAAATGATTTATTGAATTACAATAGTACCCCCAACATATAAACTAGATAGTTTTTGGGAGTAATTTGGAAAATTCGAGAATAAACATAATCTATATATACCACCCAATTTTATTCATTTTTCTTCATGAATTCTATCATTTACACTCTAATACAAGCCCCGTCTGCAGCAATGTGTGGAAGTTATCAACATCAACTCTCTAAACTCTCTCAAGTGCTCTCTCAAATCTTACATGACCGGCTTTCTCAACTATCTCTACTCTCATTCGTCTCTTACACTCGTTTGGTATCATTTTATTTGTTTAATTTTAATACTATCATTATTCTCTTCTCTTATTCTTTTTAGATTTTAGTAGTTCATAATATACTAGTTCATAATTTTTTGTTTGTGTTATGTTGAACTCTCTCTTCTTCTTTTTAGATTTTTGTTGTTAACATACGCTAGTTCATTTTGAAATTGTGGTTGTTTTATTGTACTCTCTCTTCTTCTTTTTTAGATTTTGTTTATTAACATACACTAGTTCATAATTTGTTATTTGTGTTATTTTGAACTCTCTCTTCTTATTTTTAGATTTTTGTTCTTAACATACATTGGTTCATAACTAAATTGTTGTTGTTTTATTGAACTATCTCTTCTTCTTTTTTAGATTTTGTGTATTAAAACATACACTAGAATTTTTTTTAACCATACATACAGTAGTTCATAATTAGATGACATCAAATCGTTCACGCGACAGTAGGCGTAGCCAAGAGTCCACCTCATCTCGTCGCACTCCTTTCATTCCACAATTAGATATAAAAGAAACATTAAAATTTTTTTATAGTATTCCCGATTTTAATGATATTTCCGACACACACATAGATGAAGTAATAGTACAAGATATAGAATCACAAGACAATGAACAAACCCCTTCTCAATCCAGTAAATATAGATGACCCACTTCCGAAGTCCACAAATATTACACTTATGCCCCTCCTCAAGCTGATAAAAGGAAGGGCTTAAGATTTGTAATAAGTGTAAAACCGCATACAAGTTTATATTGGGTGCAGGAACGGATACACTTAAGTGACACTTAGATAGATTCTGCTTAGATAGATTCTGACCCGAATTATCACAAGATACATTAACACAAGAAAAGATAAACCTTAGGACCGGTCACGTAGATTGCCATAACTATGATCATGAAACTGTTCTTAGGGAAATGACTAGATTAGTAATTAAGGATGAGTTACCTTTTTCGTATGCTGAAAGTAGTAATCTAGAGAGTTTTAACCTTAAACCCCCATTATAAACGGATTGCTAGGAAGGGAGATTGTAAATTAGTAGATGAAGAGGCTAAAGAGATGTTAGTTGCAACATTGACATCTCTAAATTGTAGGGTTTCTTTGACTTCCGATGGTTGGCCCACTACAACAAATATGACATTTGATAGCATTTTATAAATGCTATCAAAGGTCTACAATAGCGTTTCACAAACGCTGTCGTTGCCTCCACTGTGGTACATATATAGCGTTTTCTGGAAATGCTATATTTTTTATAGCGTTTCGGAAATGCTATTTTGTTGATAGTCCGTTTTATAGAAATGCTATCGTTTTTATAGCGTTTCAAAAATGCTATTGTTTCTAAAGCGTTTTTGGAAATGCTGTTTGTTTGATAGCATTTTTGGAAACGCTATCCATTAATAGTGTTTCAGAAATGCTGTCCATTGATAGCATTTTGAAAACGCTATCAAAGCAATAGCATTTTTGAAAACTCTATCAAACGTAACAACTTTTTTGAAAATGCGATCGATTTCACAACATTTGCAAAATGCTATCGTTTTAAGGGCGGTGTTTTTTAACAACATTTTAGAAACGCTATTTCTTTTTATCAGTATAGGAAAAAAAAATCTCCGGATGCATATAAATGTTTATATATAGAAAACATCAATACACCATTCAACCTATAAAAGTTTTGAAAATTTGTGTACACATATATCAAAACCTAGCAACATAAAACAATTCCGTACAATAAACTTGAATCCGTACAATAAACTCATAAAAAGGTACATCTAATACACTTAAAACTGACGACAAAAAACCTTTGAGTGACTAACATTAAAACAATTCGCATTCTTCTTTTCATCCACGACATCTCCAACCTGCAAATGGAGAAGAAAAAATATCAAAGTGTGATTAATAATTGAAAAAGAAGTAAGCACAAATATTCATACAATTTCATTAAGGACTAAACAAGATTAACCAGAATTAAGCCAATTAGAGTATTCTAAAATGATAAAATAAAATCATACACCTTACACCAAAGTTGGTAGCAAATATGAGATAAAATACATTAGACAAGACTAGACAAGCTAGTGCTGCTTCAACCTAGGCAGGCCTCCTACGTTCTCTAAAACATTGAAACACCCTTGTATATGTTGGGATTGGGGCGTCAACAAATGCCTCTGGTCGCAGCAGAACTAATTAGAGCAATGAGGAAGTCGAATCAATTAAGCAAGCAAGTAGATCCACCAATCCAAACACAAATACAACGAGGATTTATCCCGGTTAACTTTTGCTTAATCCAGGGGAAAATATAGGGAGATCTGATATTCAACTAGAAGAAATTACAAGGAGTTACTGATTCACTCAATACAACGAATTAAACTCACTCACCAAAAACTATCTCTCTCGAGCCTCTCTTTGCAATGGAGAAAATAATCTATGAAGTACTCTACTCTCATATTGGAGGAGTTTACAATATATATAGAAGAATAGAAAGAAACCTAGGTCTAATATTTGATTCTTAGTCATCCGATATAACCTAAAAAAGAAGTAACTGAATAGGAGCCGTACGATCTAACTTGGAGTTGAAGATTTGTCTGAAACGACCTAACAAATTGAGGCCCAAAACAAACACAGCGCCACGGTCGGTCGACCGTCCAACAAAACCGGTCGACCGTCCACCTCTCGGCTAAATCCAGTGCAACTGCGGTCGGATGTGCGGTTGGGGGTGCGGTCAACCGCAACTTGGGTAAGTCCACTGCAACTATGCTTGCACCTTGCTACTGCTGTTTTCTTCTACTCTCTTTGACGCTTCGACCTCAGTGCTTCATCTTACCTTCTTCTAATATGAACCATGAGTATTCAAGACACATTCCTAACAACCTCCACCTTGGACTGCATACGAGTGCTATCACATGATGTGTTATTCATCTCCAAACTTTAATGAACTCCACTTGCAAAAACATTTAGAACAATAGCTTCTTCTTCTAGTTGAACTGATTTCTACCCAATCTCACCTGATCCAATATAGCCCCTTAAAGGCACACCTTCGTAGATGTACTCACGAAGTTGCCAAACTCCGCACGAACTCCATCTACCCTTAGGTTTTCTCTACCTCTCGACGATATTCGAACATCGTGGTCTCGTCTCGATGATTCTAGTTGCGACAAACTAGTTGAGCTTGTGGGAATCACGAGAAAAGAACTAACAACCCCTGCGCAGGGTTTTCGGATTCCCCAAAGCTTGTAAAGACTGTGTTGGCTTGGCCCAACCACTCTCATATCTCTAATCACTTCATGACGACCTTGAAAAATAGATAGAACTCTACCTCGAGCTGTGTACCTACAGCCCCGTGCATCAAGAGTTTCCAAGGAAATCCAATTCCGTTTCAATAGAGAAACATGCAAAACATCCCTTAAAGTGAACAAATTTAGACCTGACATCTTTAACTCGACTGTCCCCTCACCTGCTGCTACTTCACAAATCTCCCAGTTCCCGTTGTCACACAATGTCCTGTAGTAGACTTATAAGTAGAAAACACTCCCTCTCAGAACAAATATGAGAAGAACTTCCTGAGTCAAGAAGCCAACTAGAATCCAATTCTAAAGAATTTGAAACAAGAAGACACGAATCACCTGAATCAAAGGCACCAACCACATTAGCAGCTTAACTCCTGTTCTTTGCACTCTCCTAATTCTGCAACTTCCAACAATCTTTCTTGATATGCCCTGGCCTCTGGATGTGTCTAATTTTTATATAAATATTTGTACTCATTTACCCATAAAAATTACTTGTATTCGTCTATCTTGTTAATAATTTATCTTATTTCCATATATTTTAGTTAATTAACTATTTTTGAAGAAATAATATTTTTTGATGCAAATGGTGAATACTTTCAGTAAAAATTAACAAAGAAAACAAGGAGAATGATTTATTTTTATTGATTTGTTGAATTTTGAATTTTATAATTTGGCAATGTGAAAAGAAAATTAGAGATTTTAATTGGCAATAGAGGGTGAAAATGAAAAAAACAAATTTAAAAGGGTTTAATTGAGCTAATATGATTATTAGTTAGTTTAATTAATTTAAACTAATTAATTTTATTTTAAATCCTAAATTCTGATTTTATTTTTGTCCGTGTAGCACGTTCTTCAAGAAAGAGAAAGAGAAGAAAAAGAAGAAATAAATAAAAATCAAATCTGGAAAAGGAATGAAATAATGGAAGATGTGGGGTTTTTGCAAAAATAAACCATAACACAGGGTCGGATCCCTATAAATACAGCAGACAAAAACAAAAGGAGGAGACGCTTAACGATAGAGGGGGAGCGATGGGTGATCTCTTAATTACATAAAAAAAATGAAGAAGACAGAGAACAAAGGAGAGAGCGGCCTGGCACTGCGCGGCGCAAGAATCAAGGCGACGTCAGCAAGTGAAAACGACAGAAGGGAGAGAGAAAAGCTGGGCGCAGATTTCTGAGGAGAGAGAAAGGAAGATTTCTGAGGAGAGAGAAAGGAAGAAAAGATGAGGGGGTGGGCAACGTGACCAGAGAAAAAAAATAGAAAAGAAAAGAAACAAAGGAAGGGTCTGACTTGGTGGTTCAGGTTTCGAGGAGAGAGAAGGAAGGAAAGTGCTAACTGTTGGGCACGAAAATCGAGGAGATTTCAGTTTGGATTTTTTTTGAACAAAACATAGTTCTTTCTTCTTCTCCTCTAATTTTTATTATGCATTTTAAGAACAATTTTGTTAGTCAAAAAATTATTATGAACTAAAATTATTTTTCTAGGGCTTTGATGTAGCCTAGTTTTGAGAACACAATTTTAATTCCATATTATTTTTCTATTTTTTCATGTTTGTGTGTTTGATTTTTGTTCTTAATGCTTACAATTGTTTGGCCAACTTTTGTATGATTTATTAAATTATGGAGAGACCGAACTGGTAATTTGTGATTTCGAATTAATAAAATTAAACACCATTATAAAAGCGAACTGCTGTTAATGTGACCGTTAAGAAATCCATAGATCTTAATGAATTTTCAATTAGTAATTTGTGCATGAACTATGACAAATAATTAGTTGAGAATATTTTTAATATTGTTTGAGAGAGAATATTGAATAATTTGGGAATTTTGGTCTACAACTTGGAAAAATAATATTTTTATTCACATGGAGTTATAAATTGTGTGGGATTAACTAGGTAAAATCGAAAGCCCTAGAATTTGTTTTTGCAATTAAAAAATCACAAAAATTTTAGATTTTCTTCCTCTTTTATTAGTTTAGATCTTTAGATTAGTTTAGTTGCTTTATTTATTAAAATTTTGATTTTCCAAATAGTAGTTAATCTAGTAATTTCGGTACTCGATAAAATAATTAGTGATTGTGGGTTGGACACTCTTTTCACTTATCTATACCACTTGTTGCGATTTTGTACACTTGCAAATAATTCACATCAAGTTTTTGGCGCCGTTGCCGGGGAACTAATTATTCTTTTATTGATATTGATAATTGCTAGATTGTTACTAATTTGAATTTTTTTTATTTATAGGTTTTTTTGTAGTTTTTCTATTTTTTAATAGCTATATTTCAGGTGTATCACAATGGCAAACAATAAGGAAAACAAGGCTTTGAGAGATTATGCTATGCCCTCACTTAATGGAACAACATCAAGCATAAAGAGATCGGTTATACAAGCTAACAATTTTAAGATTAAACTGACAATCATTCAAATGATTCAATAAATCGTTCAATTTGGAGTATATCACACGAGGATCCTAATGTTCACATTGCAAACTTTTTAGAAATTTGTGACACTTTCAAGCATAATGGAGTATCAGATGATGCAATTCGATTGAGACTCTTTCCTTTTTCACTTAGAGATAAGGCTAAGGCTTGACTAAATTTTCTACCACCCGGTGGTATTACTACTTTGGAGGGACTTGCACAAATTTTTTTGACTAAGTATTTTCTGCCGGCAAAGACAGCGAAGCTAAGGAATGACATTACCACATTCACTCAATTTGAGTTTGAGTCTTTATATGATGCATGAGAGAGGTACAAAGAGTTACTGAGAAAGTGTCCTCATCATGAACTACCGAAATGGCTGCAGATTCAAATATTCTATAATGGTTTGGGAGTTACAAATCGATCTATGGTTGACGCAGCATATGGAGGTTCACTTATGAGCAAAACTCATGAAGCAGCCTATGAGCTTTTAAAGGATATGACATCTAATAATTACCAGTAGTCTTCAGAGAGAACAATGCCAAGAAAAGTGACTGGAGTTTTTGAACTTGATCTTATTACTACTTTAACTGCAAAAATTGATATTTTATCTAAGCAAATAGGTAATATGAATGTTAATGCTATTCAATCTAATATGATTTGTGATCTTTGTGCAGAAAATCACTTAAGTACAGATTGCCAAATGGGGAGCCCATTTACTCACCCACAGTCCTATCAAGCAAATTACGTGTCCAATTTTCAACATCAAAACAATTCTTATTCGAACAAGTATAATCCAGAATGGAGAAACCAACACAATTTTTCATGGAACAACAATCAAGGAACAATTAGACCACCTCAAAATTTTTCACAGCAAGAAAAGAAGCCGACACTTGAAGAGATGTTCATGCAATACATGCAGAAGACAGATTTGGTGATACAAAATAATACGGTTTCAATTCACAACCTTGAGGCTCAGATTGATCAACTTTCAAATATTCTTAAAGAGAGAACAGCAGGAACCTTACCCGGTAACACCATGACAAATCCTAAAGAGCATGTCAAAGCAATAACACTGAGAAGTGGGAGAAAAATTGAGCAGCCACAAGGAGAAACTACCAAACAAAATGTGGTTGAACAGAAAGATGAGTACGAATCAATTTTGGAGGAATAAACGCAGCAGGTGGCCAACCACCAAATTGTGAATTTCAAGAAAAGCAAAGGAGCTTCAAATTACATGGATTTAGGGAGTTTAATTCTGAAACTTATCCCAATTTATCTTATGATTCACATATTCCTTTTCCACAAAGACTTAAAAAGAACAATCTCGAAAATCAATTTTTTAAATTTTTAAATATTTCAAGAAATTGCATATTAAAATTCATCTTATTGAAGCTTTGGAACAAATGCCTAAATATGCTAAAATTTTAAGGATTTTTTTTATTATCAAATAAGCAAAAATTGGAGGAACATGACACGGTGATTCTAACCTAAGAGAGTAGTGCAATTTTACAAAAAAAATTGCCTCCTAAGCTTAAACATCTAGGGAGTTTTACAATTCCTTGCACTATTGGAAATTTTTCTTTTGATAAAACATTATGTGATTTAGGAGCAAGTATTCAGGAAACTAGATATTGGAGAAGCAAAGCCCACTACAATTTCATGGCAATTGGCAGACAGATTTATCAAGTACCCAAGAGGAGTAATTGAGGATGTTTTGGTGAAAGTAGATGTAACCCCTGTTTTCCATTTTTGTATATTTTTGGGTGTATTTTTCTTTTTGGTGTATTTCTCTTATTGTATCTCTTTTCGGCCATGTATTGAATCTTTATTTTCAATATATCCATTATTTGTTTTTGTCCTCTCCTTGATCTCCTTGATCCTATTGTCTCTTTTTGGGCCGTCTCTGTTTGAGCGAACTCTTATTTTCATCTCCTGTATTTTATTTGTTTATATCCTATTTTTATTACTTTGTTCTTTTGCTCTATCTTGTTTTCTGGATCCATTCTTACCCATTAAGAGTCCAAATCTAATACCCCAAACCATACCCATTACCCAGTTTAAACCCATTTGTTGTTATATCCCTATCCACTTAAACCCATTTCTATCCAATATCTCTGATTACTCATTAGCAAAAACCTAATAACCCATACCCATTACACTTTTACCCAAACCCACTAATACCTATAACCCGTTTGATTCTCAACCCGTACGCACTCCCACCTACTTCAGCCGTCAACACCATCAGCTTAACCCTAACTATATGTGTATATATAGACACATGCATGAGCCCCTGTTCACCTAGCCGCCTCTTCCTTTTTCCTTGTGCTCTCTCTCCCGCTCTCGACCTCCAATACCACCTGCATCTTCGACCTACTTGCCCTGCCATCCGCCGGCCGTGCTCCGCTCTCACCACACCCCGGCGCCACCCCCCCTACCTGTGCACCCTCGACAACAGCAGCAATAGCACCAGTGTGTTGTGCTCTCCCTCGGCCAACGCACAGGAACCGGCAGCAGCAACGCCAGCTAACAACGACGCCAGCCAGCGTCGCTGTGCTGCCGTCCCTATCCCCCCCACCCTTGCTGCTGGTTCTTGCTGTGGTGTTTGTGTGGTGTGCGCATGCATCTCCTCGTGCACCTCGTCCGTTCCACGTTCTCTCTTTGTGTGCGTGTTGGGTTCATAGAGATCATGTGTTCATTGCCCGTGGTTCAATGCCGTGATTGTGCTCGTGGGTTCGTAGTCGTTAGTTGAGTTCGTTGTCGGGAATCCATTCTCGTTATTCTTTCTTTTGTGCCGTTTCCATCGTCGTCCTTAAGGCAAGAAACTTGTATTCTTTGCTTTGTGTAATACAAGTACTAAATACCGCCTGCAGTGTAGTTGGGTTCTAGAGACAATCTGTGTGTAAATCCTCTGTTATATATTGTCTCTACTGTGCTGATCAGACCATAGTTGGCTTACGACATACATGATATGAAACAACTAGGGATGACCACTTTTTGGATGTATATATGCATGCTATTTTGTGATATCGTATGCTTGATGTGTTATTCGTGCTATACTTATCGTGGACTTGCAAAATACCCTATACCATGTTGTTTGGACATCTATTATACTATATTCCATGTTTGGGTTGATTTGGATGAGTTTTACATGAACTAGATGATTTTATGTTTGAAGAATATTCTGTATTTTCTGTTACCTTACTTTTGATCAGTATTTTAGACCCTTAAGGTCAGTATATGAATTTTATTTGTGAATATGAACTATAGAGAATTCTGTCTATTTTCCAACCCTTCTGACAGATCTCAGTTTCGATTTATAGATTGTGAGTTACGTCTATTTTACTACAGAGGGGTAGAGAGATTTCCAGATTTTATTTTCTATGAATTCTGAAGAGTAATCTATTTTTATCATGATGCTAAAAGTATTATTTTGATCCAATATTTGCACAATACAACTAGAACTGATTGGGATCAACTCTAAATTTTTGTGAATTTATTTAATGAGTTTTACAAACTATTTTTTACTTGCAAATGATAACTATACTAGCAGAATTTCCTTCATGTTCAGTAAAGATACATAATTTTAACCTGATTCTACTTGTTGTTTGAAAAATCTTTCTGAATATGAAAGTTATCCTACTGTATCTATTTTGTCACCCTTTTGACTGATTTGGATTTCGGTTTATGGTTTGTGAGATATTTCTATTTTCGTACTGCAGTATTTATAATTTCAGATTTACAAAACTACTGCATCTCGATGTTTTCTGATTTTTGTTGACTAAACTATTTATATTGAAAAATTATGAAACTTTATAGGGGAATACCCCAGATTTTTTGTGGATTTAATTAATGAGTTTTCATGCTATTTTTCTGACTTTGAATACAATCTTATGATTTCTGGCTGAACACGTTTTCTGGATTCAATTCATTTTTGACTCATGTTTTTGTGAAATATCATATAACTTATATATATTTGCTGGATTCGACCGTTAGTCTATTTTTCATATTATTCGACGGATCCAGATTTGCATTTTTGTAGCAATGGCAACTCCAGATTTAGTGCAGTAGCGTCTTGTTATCCTAAACTAGAATTTTCGTTGTTCTATCCTGTTATGAGTTATCTTTCGCCTGTACATATTTATCTTGCAATCTGAACCTGTTATCTATTTATAACATGTTATTCTTGCTCTGTTTTGTGACACATACATGCCTGATTGATAATAATAATAAATAACCAAGTCGGAGTTAAGGGAAAGATATAGTAGTGGAAGATATAGAAATGTGTACATAGAAGAGGACCTGTGTCCTACCTGTTACGTATTCATGACTACATGATTCACGATCCTGTTACCCGACTGCATGCTTCCCTATAGGAAGGTGTACTCGGAAGGGAACCACTAGGTTCTACCTGTTCCTGTTTTCCTGTTTTTCCTGATCCCTGAGTACATGGCCCTATGGAATCCACTATGAAATCTAAACGAAACTTGTTTGAATGTAGCAACCATATAGTAAAAACCTGGGACGCATGAAGTGCTACCTAGATAGTAATAATACAAGACTTGACATAATCCGATACCTGTTACATGCTTACCTGTACCTGTTTACCTGTATTCCTGTATACTTGTACCTTTTTACTTATTTACCTGCTTGCATGATACATGATACCTATTACATGTTACCTGTACCTGTTAGTATACCATGCTACTTGATTCTGTTTGCCTGATTCATGTTAGATATTCTATTCTGTTGAAATGCCTATACCATGCTATGTTTGTTTTCACTATTATTCTATTTTTTTTTATTTTAACCCTGTACTTGTATCCTGCACTATAAGCGGCTCGTAACTTGCATTGACGGGAGTTTATTTTCTTTTTCTTCTTCATGCAATTTATTAAATTGCAGATCATGGAGACTAGATGCCTTATGGAGTTGGTGACATGAGATACTAGTTGCTGGAGTTTTGCTATTATGATTTCCTGCTATTATTATTATTTCCTATTGCTATTTGGATCTTGTGTTTGGATTTATTTTGTATTTGGGCAATGTGACTCAGGATATTGACTTATTCAGATCTGATTTATTTGAGATTAATATCTTTTGTTTTAAGTAAATTCCTATTGGTATTTTGATTCGTATATGCATGCTTGGTTAACTTCTCTTGCTTCATACTCTGATTATTCTTGTGAAATGTTGTAAAGATCCTAACAGCTTATGGATGATGAAAATCATTCGCTGGGCTTAGTCACGTATTCGTATTCCGTATTCTCTTTTTGGAAAGCGGGGCGTGACAAGGTTTTTAGTGGTATCAGAGTCCAGGTTTGGCTAATGTATTAGTTTGACTGATATATTAGACAAGCTTGGCTCGATCTGGGATTGACTCAATATTACACAGACCATGCATATATAAATAAATTATAATCAACTTTGATCTGGATGCTAATTATTTTTGGTTTTGTGCAGACTATGGCTCGTAAAGGTTCTACTTCTTGTTCTCAGGATGATTAGCCTGGGATTGAGGCTGTCACCAATGTGTTGGAACGGCTGAACAATATGCAGTAGAACCATAGTGACATGGTGATGATTGCCTAGGAAGCATGGGTACTTCCAAATGCTCAACGTACCTGTGTCGGGTGCGTATCGGGTACCGATACTCCTTGGGTACTCCCGGGTGCGTAACTAAGGAGTATCCATTTTTTAAATACATTTTTGTAACTTTTGGACACAGTTAAGTGAAGATGAATGTTTAGGCCCCTAGCGTAATTTCAAAAACATGATGTTTTATGTTATGCTCAAACACAAAATAAGTATACACAATGTTTTGATAGTTAGATTATCAAATTTTTTTTAAAATGCTCATAATTATAATGTATTCTTATAATTCTATTAAATAGTTCAAATATATGCATTTTTAATAAAATAAATAAATACATATTTATATATATAATATAATATATATTATATTTAACGTATCCACCAACGTACCCGTATCCTACTTTTTTGTATTCCCGTACCCGCGTCGTGTCGTACCTTCACCCTGTACCCGTATCTATGCTTCATAGATGGCTGCTTTGGAAGCTGTTCGAGTTCCACCGCCCGCTGTTCCTATGCAGGCAGCTCTTCCTCCCGTCCGGGTATAGTCACAGACTTCATGAGGCTACATCCCGAAAGGTTTTCAGGCACTAAGACACCTTTGGAGGCAGAACAGTGGTTGATCCAAACTGAGCAATTGCTTTTGGCAAGTAGAGTTTCAGATGCTGATAGAGTGGATGTGGTAGCCATCCAGTTGGTGGATCTGGCTCATATTTGGTGGAGGTCCGAGTCCGAAAGGCTCGAACGACTGATCACTTGGGCTACTTTCACTAGGAGCTTTTTAGAGAAGTTTTCCCTAGCAGCACTAGAGTTGAAATGGAGCAACAGTTCCTGGCCCTGAAACAGGTTGTTCATTGTTTCTATTATTGAAATTTTGTTGCATATTGTCCATGCAATGTTGTAACTTGAGACTTTCTTGAAACATGGCTCCAGGTCTGCGGACGAGTATGCAGCTGAATTTACAAGACTTAGCCGATTTGCAGCCATTCTTGTGGCAAACGAAGAGGACATGGCTCGTAGATTCATATCGGGACTTGCACGAGACATCATGGTGCAGCTTGTCTCACTTTGCTTGCATACTTATGCTAAGGCTCTCGAGGCTGATCGAGCTCAGGAACTGGCTCGTGGTGGGTTAACTCCTTCTCAGCGGACTATTCCGCACTCTGCTGTTGCTAGGTCTTCTAGTGGGCCAGTTCAGAGGTCTGTTCTCGCCCATCATTCCAGGACAGCTCCCTACTCTTCTACTGGTTCCCAGAGGGTTGGTTTTTGTGACTTCGGTCACTTGACTGGGCATGATCGCAGGGAATGTAGGCGCGCCAATTGTCGATGCTTCAGATGTGGCGCTACTGACCATTCAGTGCGAGATTTTCCTCAGCCGTAGCAGTAGTTGGCTCTTCCAGTCAGGGATCCAGTTCAGCAGGTTGCCCCAGCTCGTGGTCCAGTCAGGCAACCCCTTCCTCCTCAGCGCCAAATTGTTGGTCAGAGGACCGCTGCCCGCAGGAGAGGTCAGGCTTTCAACCTGACTGCTGCTGATGCTGAGTCAGCAGAGGGTGTTGTTGCAAGTATAATTTGCTTTATTGTTTTGTTTTTTTTGTTGTTTCTCTTCTGCTCTTTTCATTTGCCTTGCTTTATCCTTTCATATTTTCTTTCTGCATTGTGTTCTCCTCACCCCTATTCAACCATTCTTTTCCCTGTCTCTTTTGATTCTATCTTAGGTATTGTCCTTGTTTGCGATTTTCCTACTCATGTTCTTTTTTATTCCGGGCCAACCCATTCCTTCGTTTCTTCTCGGTTCGTGGCTCGCCATCAGTTGGAGTGCAGCATTATGTCAGAAGCTTGGAACATTGTGATAGGTGGTGGTGTTGTCATTTGTTCCTGGGAATGCAGGCAGTGTCCCGTGATTATTGGTGGTGCAGATTTCAAAGCCAATCTGATTGTAATTGGAAATTCAGGATTTGACGTTATTCTCGGTATGTATTGGTTGGGTGAATCTCATGCCATTATTGATTTCCGTGCCAAGAAAGTTGTGTTCCGGATTCTTGATCATGCAGAGTTTTAGTTCCATGTCGAGGAGATGTTCCTTGGCCGAGGTGAGACTACAATTGACCAGGAGGTCTGTGCGATGGAATTGCATTAAGGCTGTGAGGTTGCGCCTCTAGTAGTGCGGGATTTCTTGGATTATTTTTCAGAGGAGTTGCCTAGCTTACCCCCTGATAGGGATGGCACCGGTTGAGTTAGTAGAGCTTAAGGTGCAGATTCAGGAGTTGCTTGATTTGGAGTTCATCAGATCCAGTGTTTCACCTTGGGGTGCTCTAGTCCTTTTTATCAACTAGAAGGATGGTAGTCGTCGACTGTGCGTGGGTTATCGGGAATTGAAAAGTGTTACTGTGAAGAGCTGGTATCCATTGCCTAGGATCGATGATTTGTTTGATCAGTTGAGTGGAGCTGCGGTTTTCTGGAAGTTGGATATTCATTTCGGGTATCATCAGGTCAAAGTGAAGGTGACTGATGTATAGAAGACTACTTTCAGGACCAGATATGTGAACTATGAGTATCTTGTGATGCCTTTCGGGGTCACGAACGTGCCTGTTATATTCATGAGTCTTATGAATAGGGTCTTTTTCCAGTTCCTGAATAGATTTGTGGTGGTCATCATTGATGATATTTTGGTGTATTCTCGAAGTCGGAAAGATTATGCTGAGCATCTTAGGTTGGTTCTGCAGACTTTGAGAGAGAATCAACTCTATGGAAAACTTAGCAAGTGTGAGTTCTGGTTCGATAGGATCACTTTCTTGGGGCACATTATCTCAGGCAATGGTATTTTTGTGGATCCGGCCAAGGTTGAGGCTGTGAGGGATTGGCCAGTTCCCAAGTCAGTTTCTGAGGTGCAGAGTTTTCTTGGTCTAGCTGGCTATTATCGAAAATTCGTCCAAGATTTTTTGAAGATAGCGGGACCATTGACTAAGCTGGTTGGGAAGGATCAGAAGTTCTGTTGGTCTGAGGCTTGCAGTAAGGCTTTTGCTGAGTTGTAGATCAGGTTGACGTCAGTGCCAGTGTTGACTATTCCGGATGGTTCAGGCGATTTGTAGTTCACTGTGATCCTTCTGGTAAGGGACTTGGAGCAGTTCTGATGCAGAAGGGCTGAGTCGTTGCTTATGCATCGAGACAGTTGTGGCCGCATGAGAAGAACTATTCAACTCATGACTTGGAGTTAGCGGCAGTGATCCTTACTTTGAAGCTATGGAGACATTATTTACTTGGGGACCGAGTGGAGATCTTTACAGACCACAAAAGTCTCAAGTACGTCTTCACTCAGAAGGAGTTGAACATGAGGCAAAGGCGTTGGTTGGAGCTTATGGCCGATTATGACATCAGTTTGCAATACCATCCTGGTAATGTAAACTTGGTGCCCGATGCTTTGAGCAGGAGACCGACAGCTATGTTCCTTACTCAGTAGCCGGATCTAATTGAGCAGATGTGGAGGTTGGAGTTGGATGTGTTGTTGCCGAGTACCGATCGGAGTTGTTTTGCTCCAGCTTCAGTCGTCTCTTGTTGATCAGATCAAAGAGGTGCAGGCTGGTGATGCGTAGTTGCAGGGTTTTCGAGCTGAGGTTGAGTCTGGTTCCAGAACGGAAATGGTTATTCATGATGATGGATCTCTTCGTTTTGGGTCCAGGTTGTGTGTCCCGAAGGGTGAAGTTTGTCAGAGGTTACTTGAGGAAGTCCACCAGTCATCGTATTCTATCTATCCTGGAGGTACTAAGATGTATCAGGGTTTGAAGCTTCATTTCTGGTGGCATAGTATGAAGAGGGTTGTGGCTTTGTTTGTTTCTCAGTGTTTGATCTACTAGCAGGTCAAGGCAGAGCATTAGAGGACCGCTGGAGTTCTTCAACCGCTTCCCATTCCTGAGTGGAAGTGGGAACATATCACTATGGATTTTTTGACCGCTTTGCCGAGGAGTCCTAAGGGTCATAATGCCATTTGGGTGATTGTCGACCGATTGACGAAGAGTGCTCACTTCATTTCCTTTTGTGTCGGACAGTCTACTGAGAGCCTAGCTGAGAAGTACATGCAAGAGATTGTCAGACTTCATGGGGTTCCAGTTAGTATTGTATCCGACAGGGATACGAGATTCAGATCTCAGTTTTGGAAGAGTCTTCAGAGCAGTTTGGGGAGTAAATTAAAGTACATTACAACTTTTCATCCCCAGACTGATGGACAGTCAGAGAGAACCATCCAAATTCTTGAGGACATGTTGAGGTCCTGTATGCTGCAGTTCGGTGGATCATGGGAGGACCATTTGCATCTCGTAGAGTTCTCGTACAATAACAGCTTTCAGACCAGTCTTAAAGCTACACCGTTTGAGTCACTTTATGGGCGGAAGTGAAGATCACCAGTGTGCTGGGATGACATTGGTGAGAGGAAGTTGTTGGGTCCAGAGTTGATCACCAGGACAGCTAATGTAGTGGTTCAGACCAGGAAGCACTTGTAGGCATCTCAGGATAGGCAGAGGCGATGGGCCGATGTCCATTGGAGAGCTTTGGAGTTTGAGGTTGGTGACCATGTTTTCCTAAAGGTATCGCCTTGGCGCGGTGTCATTCAGTTTGGTGGTGGGGGCAAGCTCAGCCCTAGGTTTATTGGACCGTTTAATATTGTGGAGCGAGTAGGCAAGGTGGCCTATCATCTTGCATTGTCGCCAACATTATCAGGAGTGCACGATGTTTTCCATGTCTCACAACTCAGGAGATATATCCGAGATGAGAGCCACATGATCGACTATTCTGAGTTGACCGTTCGGCCGGATTTGACTTGTGAGATTCCGCCATTTGCTATTTTGGATCGGCGGGAGAAAGTGCTTAAGAACAAGGTCATCAAGTTGGTTCGTGTTTCTTGGAATCCTCACTCGCCGGGTGAGTCGACTTGGAAGCTGGAGGAGGAGATCTAGCAGAAGTTTCCTCATTTGTTTGAGTAGCTTTTATTTTGTTCTTTCTTTTCTTTCAGGGTTATCCTATGTACCTCTTGTTTGAATTTCGAGGACGAAATTCTTCTTGTTAGGTGGGTAGGATTTGTAAACCCTGTTTTTCAATTTTGTGTATTTTTGGGTGTATTTTTCTTTTTGGTGTATTTCTCTCATTGTATCTCTTTTTGGCCATGTATTGGATCTTTATTTTCAATATATCCATTATTTGTTTTTGTTGTCTTTTTGATCTCCTTGATCCTATTGTCTCTTTTTGGTTCGTCTCTGTTTGAGCGAACTCTTATTTTCATCTCCTATATTTTATTTGTTCATATCCTATTTTTATTACTTTGTTCTTTTGCTCTATCTTGATTTCTGGATCCATTCTTACCCATTAACACTCCAAATCCAATACCCCAAACCATACCCATTACCCTGTTTAAACCCATTTGTTATTATAACCCTATCCACTTAAACCCATTTTCTATCCAATATCTCTGATTACTCATTAGCAGAAACATAACCCATACCCATTACACTCTTACCCAAACCCACTAATACCTACAACCCATTTGATTCTCAATCCGTACCCACTCCCACCTACTTCAGACGTTACCACCATCAGCTTAACCCTAACTATATGTGTATATATAGACCCATGATGATCCCCTGTTCACTTAGCCGCCTCTTCCTTTTTCCTTGTGTTCTCTCTACCGCTCTCGACCACCAAGACCACCTGCATCTTCGACCTGCATGCCCTGCCATCCGCTCTCACCACACCCCGGTGCCACCCCCCTGCCTGTGCACCCTCGGCACAGCAGCAACAGCACCAACATGTTGTGCACCCCCACGGCCGACACATAGGAACAGACAGTAGCAACGCCAGCCCCGCTGTGCGCCCGTCCCCCCTCCCCCCCCCCCCCCCCCCCGTGCTGCTGGTCTGGTTCTTGCTGTGGTGTTTGTGTGGTGTGCGCGTGCATCTCCTCGTGCACCTCGCCCGTTCCTCGCTCTCCTTTGTGTGCGTGTTGGGTTCATTGAGATTGTGTGTTCATTGCCCATGGTTCATTGCCGTGATTGTGCTCATGAGTTCGTAGTCGTTCATTGAGTTCATTGCCGAGAATCCATTCCCGTTATTCTTGCTTTTGTGCCGTTTCCGTCGTCGTCCTTAAGGCAAGTAACTTGTATTCTTTTCTTTGTGTAATACAAGTACTAAATACCGCCTGTAGTGTAGTTGGGTTCTAGAGACAATTCATGTGTTAATCCTCTGTTATATTTTGTCTCTATTGTGCTGATTTGACCATAGTTGCCTCACGACATACATGACATGAAACAACTAGGTATGACCACTTTTTTGATGTATATGTGCATGCTATTTTGTGATATCATGTGCTTGATGTGTTATTCGTACTATACTTATCGTGGACTTGCAAAATACTCTATACCATGTTGTTTGGACATCTAGTACACTATATTTCATGTTTGGGTTTATTTGGATGAGTTTTACATGAACTAGATGATTTTATGTTCGAAGAATAATTCTGTATTTTCTGTTACTTTACTTTTGATCAGTATTTTAGACCCTATTAAGGTCAGTATATGAATTTTATTTGTGAATATGAACTGTAGAGAATTCTGTCCATTTTCCAACCTTTCTGACAGATCTCAGTTTCGATTTATGGATTGTGAGTTATGTCTATTTTACTACAGAGGTGTAGAGTGATTTCCGGATTTTGTTTTCTATGAATTCTGAAGAGTAATCTATTTTTATCATGATGCTAAAAGTATTATTTTGATCCAATATTTTGCACAATACAACTAGACCTGATTGGAATCAACCCTAAATTTTTGTGGATTTATTTGATGAGTTTTACCAATTATTTTATACTTGCAAACGATAACTGTACTAGTAGAATTTCCTTGCTGTGCAGTAAAGATACATAATTTCGGCCTGATTCTACTTGCTGTTTGAAAAATATTTCTGAATATGAAAGTTAGCATACTGTATCTATTTTATCACCCTTTTTACGGATTGGGATTTCGATTTATGTTTTGTGAGATATTTCTATTTTCGTACTGCAATGTTTATAATTCCAGATTTACAAAACTACTGCATCTCGATGTTTTCTGATTTTTTTTGACTAAACTATTTATATTGGAAAATTATAAAACTTTATATTCTGATGCTTCATTGATAGGGAAATACCCCAGATTTTTCTTGGATTTAATTAATGAGTTTTCATGCTGTTTCCCTGACTTTGAATACAATCTTCTGATTTCTGGCTGAACACATTTTCTGGATTCAATTCAGTTTTGACTTATATTTTTGTGAAATACCATATGACTTATATATATTTGCTAGATTCGGCCAGAAGTATATTTTCTAGATTCTTCGACGGATCCAGATTTTCTTTTTTGTAGCAACGAGAATTCCAGATTTAGTGCAGTACTGTCTTGCTATCATGAACTAGGATTTTCATTGTTTTATCCTGTTATGAGTTATCTTTCGCCTGTACATATTCATCTTGCAACCTGAACCTGTTATCTGTTTATACTATGTTATTCTTGATCTGTTTTGTGACACATACATGCATGTTTGATAATAATAATAAATAACCAAGCCAGGATTAAGGGAAAGATCTAGTTGTGGAAGATATAGAAATGTCTACTGAGAAGAGAACCCGTGTCCTGCCTGTTACGTGCTCATGACTACATGATTCATGATCCTGTTACCCGACTACATGCTTCCCTATAGGAAGGTGTACTCGGAAGGGAACCACTAGGTTCTACCTGTACCTATTTACCTGATTACCTGACTGCACACTTTCCTATAGGAAGATGTACTCGGAAGGGAACCACTAGGTTCTACCTGTTCCTGTTTTCCTGTTTTTCCTGATCCCTGAGTACACGGCCCTACGGACTCCACTATGAAATCTAAATGAAACTTGTTTGAATGTAGCAACCATGTGGTAAAAACTTGGGACACATGAAGTGCTACCTAGATAGTAATAATACATGACCTAACATAACCCGATATCTGTTACATGCTTACCTGTACCTGTTTACTTGTACTCCTGTATACCTGTACCTGTTTACTTGATTACTTGTTTGCATGATACATGACACCTGTTACATGTTACCTGTACCTGTTAGTATACCATGCTACTTGATTCCGTTTGCCTGATTCATGTTAGATATTCTATTATGTTGAAATGCCTATACCATGCTATGTTTGTTTCCGCTATTATTCTATTTTGTTTATTTTATCTCTGTACTTGTATTCTGCACTACAAGCGGCCCGTAACTTGCATTGACAGAAGTTTATTTTCTTTTTCTTCTTCCTGCAATTTATTAAATTGCAGATCATGGAGACCAACTGTCTGATGGAGTTGGTGACATGAGATACTAGTTGCTGGAGTTTTGCTATCATGATTTCCTGTTATTATTATTATTTCCTATTGCTATTTGGATTATGTATGTTGTGTTTGGATTTATTTTGTATTTGGGAAATGTGACCCAGGATATTGACTTATTCAGATCTGATTTATTTGAGATTAATATATTTTGTTTCGAGTAAAATTTTTTTGGTATTTTGATTCATATATGCATGCTTGGTTGACTTCTCTTGCTTCCTACTCTAATTATTCTTGTGAAATGTTGTAAAGATCCTGACAGCTTATGGATGATGAAAATCATTCACTGGGCTTAGTCACGTATCCGTATTCCATATTCTCTTTTTGGAAAGCGGGGCATGACGGTAGACAAGTTCATATTTCCCGCTGATTTTATTGTGTTTGATATGGAGGAAGATGAACAAATCCTTTTGATTTTGAGGAGACCCTTTCTAGCTACGGGAAGAGTTTTGATTGATGTTCAACAAGAAAAACTTATTTTGAGGGTTGAGGATGAGCAAGTAATGTTTGATGTTTAAAAATCCATGGAGGTTGCTGCTCAAGCTCACTCATGTTTTAAAGTTTGTGAAACTAATCTAATTGTGGGAGATACACATAGAACGGAAGTTGAGAAATTACCAATTAAAGTGTGTCCAACAAATTCAGCAACTCTTAAATCTGAGAAAGAAAAGATTTTGAATATGTTATGCATTTGGATGCTGCACCTTCTATTCATCCATTTTCTCAGCAGAAATTCAAAGAGGTAGGGATATCAATGACACCATCTTTAAGAAAGAAACGACTCAAACTCGAGCTTGAACCCAATCCCCACCTGAAGAGAAGTATTAGAAAAGATGTTCTTATGTTGTTGGATCTTGGCGTTACATAACCATATCAGCCCCCATGTCCGGCTGAAGACTTAAAACTTAGCGCTTCTTGGGAGGCAACCCATGCTTTTTTTACTGCATTTAGATAATATTTTCCCTTTAGTTTGTTTAAATTTTAATTTTTTTTAACTTTTGAAGGATTGCAGGATTTTGAAAGTCGCTGGGCGGAGTTGTTCTCTACACCTACATTGATGGTTGTTTTTAAGCAGGATGGAGTCAGAATCTGGAAAAGTGTATAAAATACCGATCGAAGAAAATTTTCTTAGCTTTCCAAAACAAAAAGAATCAGGCAATTTGGACACATACAGCTCCAGATATCACTGAAACAATGAATGTCGCTCGTTCAGAATTTTAACACGAATCAGGGGAGAAATTATGAACTTTTCACATTCTTTTTGTTTTTCTTTTTTCTTTCCAATTGAGGAAAATTTGATATTCAAGTTTGGGGGAAGGGGTACAATTTTTTATATATTTTATATATATTTGAAAAGAAAAATAAAACAAAGTAATGCAATTGGGCTCACCATTACACTTTTGAGTTCTTTTGAGTTCTTTATTGTACTCTCAGCCAAACCCAGTGCAACTGCGGTCGGTGTATGGTCGGGGTGCGGTCGACTGCAACTTAGGACAATCGACCGCAACTATGCCTGCACCTTGCTGCTGCTGTTTTCTTCTACTCTCTTCGATGCTTCGATCTCTGTGCTTCATCTTACCTTCTTCTAATCTGAACCACGAGTATTCAAGACACATTTCTAACAGTATACTCACTGACACAATTTTGCTAACAATTTTTTCTTTGCTAACACTTACCTGCTCATTTGTCCAACCAATTAATCAAAGTGAAAAAAACATAGTTGATTCTTCCTAGTTTCCTTCGTAGACAGCAGGGTGAAATGTGAAAAAGCTTGATAATGGTTGTAACTTGTAAGGAGGTAAAAGATGTGGTTCTAGACTTTTTGTATTTGTTGGAATTAAAATAGTAGACTTGATTTCCTGGAGATTTTGACATGAACAAAATTTCAAGGTTCAAGCATTTTGGAATAGGAAACAGAAGATTATAAATTTCTTAATCCGACACATTGCGCATACAAGTTGAAAGTTCTATAATATCAGCTTGCAGTGTTCATGAAACTTGGTAGCGATACTATTTAGATGTACAGGCTGATGTGCATAACGTTTGTAGCAAGCAATTTGCTTAGCCAAGTGATCGATAGTCTGACAAAATATCTTTAGGAATTTACACAATTGGAAAATACAAACAAGATTTGGTATCTTTCACATAAGATCATCAACTGTTTAATCAACTTGTTTCATCCTCATTTTAACATCAGAAATTCCATCTAAATAGATGTGCAATGATTTTTTTAAAAAAAACTTAACTCAAATAAGGCCCTGGTATTATGCAACTGCATTGGTCATATGAACTATGAGATCTTCGTCCAAGACAAGTTGTACTAGGAAGTTGAAGATTTCGCTAACATCTAATTCATGGAAAGATAAAACTAGATTCTATAAAAATTAAAATTAGAGGCAGTAGCTAAAGGTCTAGTACTCTAATGCTGGCTCTATTCTTAGTCGTCTTTATTTGATATATATGCTGATTACATGAGCTTATTCAAATATAAGCACTGTCTCTTATAATGGACTCAGAATATGGTGACAAATTTAAGTCCCTGTACACAGGAAAAGGTTAAGTTATAATTGCTGGAGTTTTGCGCAGTTAGAAAATAAATCTATCAAAACTGTGCGAAACTCTAGTTATCATAATTTAACCTCATTCTCATAGATGACCTAAAAAGCTATATACTATAATTTAGTCTCAGAAGGCAACTTAGTAACTCACTCATTCACTGAGATATAATTATCTAACTTTAACAGAATCAAACCTAGTTATTTAGCAAATTATTATAAGGCCATGATATTATGCAACTGCATTGGTCATATGAACTATGAGTTCTTCGTCCAAGTCAACTTGTACTAGGAAGATGAAGATTTCGCTAACATCTAATTCATGGAAACATAAACGAGATTCTATAAAAATTAAAATTAGAGGCAGTAGCTAAAGGTCTAATTTATCTAATGCTTGATCTATTCTGAGAAGGCAACTTAGTAATGACACACTTCATTCTCTCGTTACATTTTATAGACACAAAGCAAAGGATAAAACGATTTCTTTTAAAAATTAAGTAACACCATCTTCATGAATCTTCAATAATAACTGATGCGATTTGTTTTTGGGAGACGTGTGGATGCACCAGGTGTGAGTTCTTACTCGATTTGTATTTGAAGGAGAAAGCTACTAGTCAGACGACCCTTGGCTGGCCGAGCGGTACCTGCGACAGGCTGGGAGTGAGGTGGATGCTGGGCTCGGATCAGAGGGCTCGGATCCGAGGTCTTGTGTACCTGCAGACGGTCCAGAAACACCGGGGTTGGTTCCGGTGGCAGACCCTCCGACGATCTAGTCAGTCACTTGAGATATAGCAACAGTAACTAGGGGATTTGTGGAGAAAAGATTGATTACCTATAAATAGGGGGGAGGGTCTGGTATTTATAGAGGAAGCCAATCGGGTCCAGGCCCGTTTGGGGCTGGGCCGGACTCGGTTACCCGAATGGCTGATGCGGTGGAAAAGCCGGGCGGTATAGGGCTGACGTGGCAGGCGCCGGAGCGGTTTCCGGGCTGACGTGGCAGAGCTCCGGGCGGTTTTCCGGTACTGACGTGGCAGATCAGAAGGATCAGATGGTGCACGCATCTCTGAGGGGATCTGGTGGTCCAGGATGGGCCATGCTATTTCTGACCCATATCACAAGCCCCACGCTCCTGTAGGGCTAGGTGATCCAGTTGTGTAGGAGCGACTCTTTGCCTCTGGGGAGGGCAGATGTCGGGGTGAGAAGGTAGGATCTGTGCTTTCTTTTAAAGAGGCCAGGGGTCAGGAGTAATGGATCCCTCGTTTAAGAGTTTCACCCAGAAGGGGGTGTAAAAGGGTAAGAGAGACGGGAACGCCTGAGTCAAGCTTTTGGGGATCGGCGGACGAGCTCAAGGATCGGTGGACGAGCCCAAAGGTCGGAAGACGAGCCAAAGGTCGGCAGACGAGATGAAGGGTCGGCAGACGAGCCCAAGGGGTCGGTAGACGACCATCTCGCTAGTTGGAAGAGCGAGGGGACGTCGAGGCCTTCCTCCGGGGCTTGTTTACCTAGCGTCAGAGGTCGGTGGTCGAGACTCTTTGGGTCGGCGGGGTGATCCCCTCGTTGGTTGGAAGAGTGAGGGGAGCGTCTGGTATTCGGGATTCTATCCGAGCATCGAGTTCTGAACCCCACCAAGAAAGGCGAAGGTGGCATGGCTCGTGCTTCTATCCGAGCTCCGAGCCCCATTGTGATGGATGAGGTTGGTATGGCTCGATCTCCCATCCGAGCTCCGAGCCACCTTCGAGAAGGATAAAGGGGGTATGGCTCGAGACTCCATCCGAGCTCCGAGCCACCTCCGAGAAAGACGAAGGTGGTGCGACTCGAGACTCCATCCGAGCTCTGAGCCATATCCGAGAAGGATGAAGGTGGCATGGCTCGATCTTCCATCCGAGCGTCGAGCCGCCTCCTGAGAAAGGAGAAGTGGCCTGGCTCGAATTTCCATCCGAGCGTCGCGCCCCCACTGAGAAAGGAGAAGTGGCCTGGCTCGAGCTTCTATCCGAGCGTCGACCCCTCTTGTAGTGAAGTGAAGAGGAGTTGGCTCGCGCTGCGATCCGAGCTCTGAGCATCCGCTGAGAGAGGAGAAAGTGGCCTGGCTCGGGGTTCTATCCGAGCATCGAGCCCTACTGAGAATGGAGAGGTGGAGTTTGGCTCGCGCGGCGATCCGAGCTCCGAGCGCCCACTGAGAGAGGCGAAGGTGGTGTGGCTCGTGCTTCTATCCGAGCTCCGAGCCCCATTGTGATGGATGAGGTTGGTTTGGCTCGATCTCCCATCCGAGCTCCGAGCCACCTTCGAGAAGGATAAAGGGGGTATGGCTCGAGACTCCATCCGAGCTCCGAGCGTCCGCTGCGAGAGGAGAAGGTGGCCTGGCTCGGGGTTCTATCCGAGCGTCGACCCCCAACTGAGAAAGGAGAAGTGACCTGGCTCGAGCTTCTATCCGAGCGTCGAGCCCCACTGAGAATGGAGAAGTGGAGTTTGGCTCGCGCTGCGATCCGAGCTCCGAGCGCCCACTGAGAGAGGAGAAGGTGGCCTGGCTCGAGCTTCCATCCGAGCATCGAGCCTCTACTGAGAAAGGAGAAGTTGGACTGGTTCGAGATTCCATTCGAGCGTCGAGCCCTTCTGTAATGAAGAGAAGGGACATTGGATCGCGCTTCCATTCGAGGGCCGAGTATCAGCTGAGAAAGGAGAAGTGGCCTGGCTCGAGATTCCATCCGAGCGTCGAGCCCTTCTGTAATGAAGGGAAGGGATATTGGCTCGCGCTATCATCCGAGCGCCGAGTATCAGCTGAGAAAGGAGAAGTGGCCTGGCTCGAGATTCCATCCGAGCATCGAGCCCTTCTGTAATGAAGGGAAGGGATATTGGCTCGCGCTATCATCCGAGCGCCGAGTATCAACTGAGGAAGGAGAAGTGGCCTGGCTCGAGCTTCTATCCGAGCGTCGAGCCCCACTGAGAATGGAGAAGTGGAGTTTGGCTCGCGCTGCGATCCGAGGGCCGAGTATCAGCTGAGAAAGGAGAAGTGGCCTGGCTCGAGATTCCATCCGAGCGTCGAGCCCTTCTGTAATGAAGGGAAGGAATATTGGCTCGCACTATCATCCGAGCGCCGAGTATCAGCTGAGAAAGGAGAAGTGGCCTGGCTCGAGATTCCATCCGAGCGTCGAGCCCTTCTGTAATGAAGGGAAGGGATATTGGCTCGCGCTATCATCCGAGCGCCGAGTATCAACTGAGGAAGGAGAAGCTGGTTTGGTTCGAGATTCCATCCGAGCGTTGAGCCCTTCTGTAATGAAGAGAAGGGACATTGGCTCGCACTTCCATCCGAGGGCCGAGTATCAGCTGAGAAAGGAGAAGTGGCCTGGCTCGAGATTCCATCCGAGCGTCGAGCCCTTCTGTAATGAAGGGAAGGGATATTGGCTCGCGCTATCATCCGAGCGCCGAGTATCAGCTGAGAAAGGAGAAGTGGCCTGGCTCGAGATTCCATCCGAGCATCGAGCCCTTCTGTAATGAAGGGAAGGGATATTGGCTCGCGCTATCATCCGAGCGCCGAGTATCAACTGAGGAAGGAGAAGTGGCCTGGCTCGAGCTTCTATCCGAGCGTCGAGCCCCACAGAGAATGGAGAAGTGGAGTTTGGCTCGCGCTGCGATTCGAGGGCCGAGTATCAGCTGAGAAAGGAGAAGTGGCCTGGCTCGAGATTCCATCCGAGCGTCGAGCCCTTCTGTAATGAAGGGAAGGGATATTGGCTCGCACTATCATCCGAGCGCCGAGTATCAGCTGAGAAAGGAGAAGTGGCCTGGCTCGAGATTCCATCCGAGCGTCGAGCCCTTCTGTAATGAAGGGAAGGGATATTGGCTCGTACTATCATCCGAGCGCCGAGTATCAACTGAGGAAGGAGAAGCTGGTCTGGTTCGAGATTCCATCCGAGCGTTGAGCCCTTCTGTAATGAAGAGAAGGGACATTGGCTCGCACTTCCATCCGAGGGCCGAGTATCAGCTGAGAAAGGGGAAAGGATATTGGCTCGCGCTTTCATCCGAGCGCCGAGTATCAACTGAGGAAGGAGAAGCTGGACTGGTTCGAGATTCCATCCGAGCGTCGAGCCCTTCTGTAATGAAGAGAAGGGACATTGGCTCGCACTTCCATCCGAAGGCCGAGTATCAGCTGAGAAAGGAGAAGCAGGTCTGGTTCGAGATTCCATCCGAGCATCGAGCCCCTCTAACTTCACCCTTTTTTGCTGTCTAGCAAATAGGAAGGGGTAGTGGTGTAATTTCACCCTTTTTTGCTGACGTCATGGCGCAAGGATCAACGCTTGTTTAGATCTTGTCAGATAAGATCTAACGGCTAGATCCTCATTTGCGAAAATCGAGGAATCGTTTTCCACTTTAAAAACCCTCACCCCCCTCTCATTTTCTTATTTACGTCCTCATTACTCACTTTTCAATTTTCAACAAAGAGCAGGAGTTTTAATCGCTGTCGGTGGATTTTCTCGCGAAAGTAACTTTCCACGCATCAGGTTAGTAATTTTCTTTTAGTCATGTCGCAAACTCAGTCTGGATCCGAGGATAGCTCGTCCGGTCGGTATGGGCAGGAGTCAGAGTTGGAAACGTCCTCGTCCCTGGGCAAGTACCAGGTGAAAGAGGAGGTTCTTTCCGACCCTGGCTCGGACGGTGGTGATGATGTAGTCTTTGTGGTGCAACCGTTGAGGTCGAGGAGGCCGGGAAAGGAGCCCATGGAAGAGGGTGGTGAAGAGGACGTGGGGGACAGCGAGGATGAGGACGAGGAGAAAACAGATGAGGAGACGGGTGATGATGATGAGGAGACGGGTGATGACGATGAGGAGGGGGATGAAGATGAGCAGGGTGAGGTGGAAGGCGAGGGAGAAGAGGAAGTTGGTGAGCAGGAGACCGGTCAGAGCATGCCCGAGGGGATTGCGGGGGCCGAAGAGGATCTTCCTCCTTTACCACCTTTGTCGATGCCTTCCCCCCAGCGCAAGCCTCGACCACGTCGGAAGAAAAAAGTCATGATTATTCCCCAAAGTCCCACGTCGCAAGACGAGGACGCGCCGAGGCAGGGTCTCGATGTTCCCCCCGTCACCTTCCGGAATCCCGTGTTGATATGCATGTATCCTGACGATATCAAGGACATCCAACCGATCCCTCCTGTGCCGGGCGAGAACACTAGGACGAAGATTCGTGCGGATAACACCCCGAGCAACCTGAGATCAGAGTACCTCAACATCATCAGGGCTGCTTACTATATTCCACGGGAGTATGAGCTCCTCCTTCTGAGCCCAGGTATCCGCCCTACCACAGTTCTGGCCCCGGGCTTTTGCATTTTCCCAGAGGACGCCTTTCTCTCGGGACTGAGGCTGCCCCTGCACCCTTTTGTGAAGAGGGTCTTGAACTGGGCGAAACTGTGCCCCATGCAGTACGGCCCGAACTCTTGGAAGCATCTGATTTGTTTTATTCTGAAATGCCAAGAGAAGGGGGTGAAGCCGAGACTGTCGTACTTCCGAGCTATCTTCGGAATCGGTTCGCTCGGAGACATTGAAGGGGTGTTCTACTTCTCGCCAAGGCCGTATAAGAAGGTGGTGCACGGCCACCCGGATTCGATTAAGAATTGGAGGGATAAGTATTTTGTTGTTAAGACAGAAGGGACGTGGGGGATTCCAACCCAGTGGAACTTTGTAAAGCCGAAGCGCAAACCTCCAAAGAAAAGCGAATTATCTGCCAAGGAGTGGGAGGCGGTTGAGACGATAGTTGGGGGTCATAGCATTTCATGGCCTCGTGTGACCGAGGTTCACCTAGCGAGGGCCGGACTGAGTCCCGCCGACCCTAGTATGTTTCTTTCCATATTTTTTCATCTTTCTGCCTTCGTGTTAACGTTTAGCCTTTCTTTTCTTATCTTGTTGTAGGGATGTCGGCACAACAAGCACAGGCAAAGAAGATTTTGCTCGCCGCGGCTAAGAAGACGAGGCTGGAGAAGAAGAAGAAAGAGGAGCAGGATCGCCTGGCGGCCGAGAGGAAAAAGTTGGCTGCCCAGGCTCCGCAAGCAGGAGGGACCTCGCAGGCGCCTCCTCCAGTGCCCGAGGGGCGATCGCTTGCCAAGAAGCAGAAGAAGCAGCACCAGCACCACTCCCGCTCGACGAGATCGGCTCGAGACGCGACGGGGGGCTCGGGGAAGATCGTGGAAGCTCCGTCGCAACAGCTACCCCCGGTCCGACCGAGCGCCGCGGAGCTCGTAGGGAGGATGGCTACGATGCCATTCGTTCCCGACTGGTCGATTTTGAAGGGGGACACCATCCTCGACGGACCCGTCTCGATGGAGTTCGTTTCAAAGGCCATCACCGATCGCGATGGAATGGCCTTGGCAGCACAGACGGCTGATCAGGCCTATATGTGATGGGGCCAAGCCAACCTCTCGGTAAGTCGGTCGAAATATGTCTATTGACTTGGCTTGTAATTATCACTTATATTGATTTTTTGAAACAGGCGATGCTCCACGGTCAGCACGTCAATAAGTGCCTGGAGAAGGAAATTCTCTACGAGCGGAAGCAGGCGGAGAAGTTCCTTTGGGAGCTAAATAAGGCAACGGACGATCTGAAGGAGGCTCGGGAACAAGTGACCGTTCACGAGGCTCAGTTAGAGTCCCTTGTCAAGATCTATAAGCAGGACCGGGCGGACCTGTTGAAGAAGGTCGCGGCCGAGGCGGCTGAGAAGGACAAGGCGAAGAAGGCCGTGACGGATTTGGAGGGGGTTTTAGGGGAGACGTTGGTGGCAGCTCAGGACGAGGCATATGAGCAGGCCAAACCGAGCGAGGGACGGATGCCGAGCCCCCACACCGGTGAGAAAGGCAATTGCAGGCGTAGCTGAGGGTCGCCGCCGAGCATCAAGGTCGCGGTGCCTTGGAGAAGGCACGCGCCTTGCCCGGGGTCGACGCCGAGCTCCTGCACATATTCTCGGGATAGGCCTTTTGTTAACCGAGCGTCGAGACCTTAGGCTTGTCAGATAAACTTGTTGGTGCTCGGGATGTTATCTGAGTGCCGGGTACTAGGCTTGTAAGATAAGCCTGTTGGCGCTCACGGTTTTATTCGGGCGACGAACCCTAAGCTTGCAAGATAAGCCTGTTGGGCTCGTGCTTTTATCCGGGTGCCGAGTACTAGGCTTGTAAGATAAGCCTGTTGGCGCTCGCGGTTTTATTCGGGCGACGAACCCTAAGCTTGCAAGATAAGCCTGTTGGGCTCGCGCTTTTATCCGGGCGCCGAGTACTAGGCTTGTAAGGTAAGCCTGTTGGTGCTCGGGATGTTATCTGGGCGCCGAGTGCTAGGCATGTCAGATAAACTTGCTGGTGCTCGGGATGTTATCCGAGCGCCGGGTACTAGGCTTGTAAGATAAGCCTGTTGGCGCTCGCAGTTTTATCCCGGCGATGAACCCTAAGCTTGCAAGATAAGCCTGTTGGGCTCGCGCTTTTATCCGGGCACCGAGTACTAGGCTTGTAAGATAAGCCTGTTGGCGCTCTCGGTTTTATCCGGGTGACGAACCCTAAGCTTGCAAGATAAGCCTGTTGGGCTTGCGCTTTTATCCGGGCGCCGAGTACTAGGCTTGTAAGGTAAGCCTGTTGGTGCTCGGGATGTTATCTGGGTGCCGAGTGCTAGGCTTGTCAGATAAACTTGTTGGTGCTCGGGATGTTATCCGAGCACCGGGTACTAGGCTTGTAAGATAAGCCTGTTGGCGCTCGCGGTTTTATCCGGGCGACGAACCCTAAGCTTGCAAGATAAGCCTGTTGGGCTCGCGCTTTTATCCGGGCGCCGAGTACTAGGCTTGTAAGATAAACCTGTTGGCGCTCGCGGTTTTATCCGGGCGACGAACCCTAAGCTTGCAAGATAAGCCTGTTGGGCTCGCGCTTTTATCCGGGCGCCGAGTACTAGGCTTGTAAGGTGAGCCTGTTGGTGCTCGGGATGTTATCTGGGTGCCGAGTGCTAGGCTTGTCAGATAAACTTGTTGGTGCTCGGGATGTTATCCGAGCGCCGGGTACTAGGCTTGTAAGATAAGCCTGTTGGCGCTCGCGGTTTTATCCGGGCGACGAACCCTAAGCTTGCAAGATAAGCCTGTTGGGCTCGCGCTTTTATCCGGGCACCGAGTACTAGGCTTGTAAGATAAGCCTGTTGGCGCTCGCGGTTTTATCCGGGCGACGAACCCTAAGCTTGCAAGATAAGCCTGTTGGGCTTGCGCTTTTATCCGGGCGCCGAGTACTAGGCTTGTAAGGTAAGCCTGTTGGTGCTCGGGATGTTATCTGGGTGCCGAGTGCTAGGCTTGTCAGATAAACTTGTTGGTTCTCGGGATGTTATCCGAGCGCCGGGTACTAGGCTTGTAAGATAAGCCTGTTGGCACTCGAGGTTTTATTCGGGCGACGAACCCTAAGCTTGCAAGATAAGCCTGTTGGGCTCGCGCTTTTATCCGGGCGCCGAGTACTAGGCTTGTAAGATAAGCCTGTTGGCGCTCGCGGTTTTATCCGGGCGACGAACCCTAAGCTTGCAAGATAAGCCTGTTGGGCTCGTGCTTTTATCCGGGCGCCGAGTACTAGGCTTGTAAGGTGAGCCTGTTGGTGCTCGGGATGTTATCTGGGTGCCGAGTGCTAGGCTTGTCAGATAAACTTGTTGGTGCTCGGGATGTTATCCGAGCGCTGGGTACTAGGCTTGTAAGATAAGCCTGTTGGCGCTCGCGGTTTTATCCGGGCGACGAACCCTAAGCTTGCAAGATAAGCCTGTTGGGCTCGCGCTTTTATCCGGGCGCCGAGTACTAGGCTTGTAAGATAAGCCTGTTGGTGCTCGCGGTTTTATCCGGGCGACGAACCCTAAGCTTGCAAGATAAGCCTGTTGGGCTCGCGCTTTTATCCGGGCGCCGAGTACTAGGCTTGTAAGGTAAGCCTGTTGGTGCTTGGGATGTTATCTGGGCGCCGAGTGCTAGGCTTGTCAGATAAACTTGTTGGTGCTCGGGATGTTATCCGAGCGCCGGGTACTAGGCTTGTAAGATAAGCCTATTGGCGCTCGCGGTTTTATCCGGGCGACGAACCCTAAGCTTGCAAGATAAGCCTGTTGGGCTCGCACTTTTATCCGGGCGCCGAGTACTAGGCTTGTAAGATAAGCCTGTTAGCGCTCGCGGTTTTATCTGGGCGACGAACCCTAAGCTTGCAAGATAAGCCTATTGGGCTCGCGCTTTTATCCGGGCGCCGAGTACTAGGCTTGTAAGGTAAGCCTGTTGGTGCTCGGGATGTTATCTGGGCGCCGAGTGCTAGGCTTGGAAGATAAGCCTGTTGGTGTTCGGGATTTTATCCGGGCGCCGAACCACAAGGTGTCCTTTATCTGTACAAGATTTGGGTTATGAGTTTGTTTTTAAGAAAGCTGACATGTTTCACAATATATGGGATTTATAAGGAAGTCTAGGCACGACGTGCCGTTTACAGGACTTTACAAAACACTAGGCACGACGTGCCGATTACAAGCATTACATTTTTATATAGAAGTTACCCTCCTACGAACTTAATCAAGTGCTCCGCATTCCAGGGCCTCTTGATAGGCTTGCCGTCGGCGTCGATCAGGCGATAGGTGCCCGGTCGCACGACCTCTGACACCATGTAAGGGCCCTCCCAGTTCGGTGCCAACTTTCTTTTCTGGCCGGAATTGGATACAGCCAGCTTCCGGAGGACAAGATCTCCGAGTTTAATGTCGGTTGGGCGCACCTTCTTGTTGTAGAACCTCTCAATCCTTTGTTGGTAGATGTTCCTTCTAATGGCCGACTTCTCCCTGATCTCGTCAGTGAGATCCAGGTCGGCTCGTAGCTGTAATGAGTTACTTGCCTCATCGAAGGCCATGATCCGGGGGGAGGGGATCCCTATCTCCAGGGGAATGACGGCCTCTGTACCATACGTCAGATTGAAGGGCGACTCCCCTGTCGGGATCCTCTTTGTCGTTCGGTGTGCCCAAAGAACACTTAGCAGCTCGTCGACCCATAACCCCTTGGCGGAATTATCGAGTCGCTTCTTGAGTCCGTCGAGGATCTGACGGTTTGCATTTTTCGCCTGCCCGTTGGACTGGGGATGACATACCGAGGAGAAGCATTGCTGGATACCGAGATCTTCGCAGAACTTGCGGAAATGCTTGCCCGCGAATTGGGTCCCGTTATCTGTGACGAGTACTTGAGGGATCCCAAACCGACAGATGATGTGCTTCCAGAAGAATTGCTGCGTCTGTTGCTCGGTGATTGTTGCTAACGGCTCTGCCTCGATCCATTTGGTAAAGTAGTCGATGGCTACTATAAGAAATTTTCGCTGCCCTGTTGCTTTTGGAAAGGGGCCCACCAGATCCATCCCCCACATGGCAAAGGGGGTCGGACTGGCCATTGAGCGGAGGTTTGCTTGCGGGGCCCTTTTGACGGGTGAGAACCTCTGACAGGGACCACATTTCTTGACAAGGGTTAGAGCGTCCTGCAACATGGTGGGCCAGTAGTACCCATGGTTCAAAGCCTTCCGCGCGAGCGAGCGACTTCCCATGTGGCATCCGCCGATCCCCTCGTGCAGTTCCTTGAGAGCATATTTGGCTTCATTTAGAGTGAGGCAGCGCAGATAGGGTCGGCCGTTCGAGGTCGTATAGGACCTTTTGAAGAGTGTTGAGTCGATTATGGTGAACCTTTACGCTCGGGCCCTGACCCGTCTTGCCTCAGCTCGGTCTTCGGGGAGCTCTCCCTTGACGAGAAATCGCCAAATAAGAGTGGTCCAGTCATCGGGGGAGCTCCGTCTTCAATGCATAGGACCTCCGGGGTGTCGATGCTTGGTTTCAACATGACTTCGATCAGGACCGTGCAGTCAAGACCTTCGAAGGATGAGGAAGCCAGTTTTGATAGGGTGTTAGCCTGGACATTCTGTTCCCGGGGGATCCTTACAACGGCCGACTCGTCGAAGGACGCTAGTAGGCGTTGAACGACCGCTCGGTACCGGACCATTCGATCGTCGTGGGCCTCGTACTCCCCGGTGATCTGGTTGACCACGAGCTGGGAGTCGCTAAAAGCCCTGATCTGTCTGGCGCCAGCCCGATGGGCCAGGGTGAGCCCGGCGATCATGGCCTCGTATTCGGCCTCGTTGTTGGAGGCCGGAAAGTTGAGGCGGAGGTAGTATTGGAGGAGAAAACCATCCGGGCCTTGCAGAATAATGCCAGCTCCGCTACCCGCCTCGCAGGAGGAGCCATCAACGTAAACTTCCCACGTCTGACCGGCCTCCTTGCTCGCGGGATGCTCGAAGATGGTACATTCCGTAATGAATTCTGCGAGCGCCTGTCCCTTGATCGTTGTTCTGGGCTGATAGCCGATGTCATACTGGCTGAGCTCGATCGACCATTTGACGAGTCGACCCGAGCTCTCCGGCTTGTAGAGCACGGCCTTCAGGGGTCGGTCGGTCAGTACCTGGACCGAATGAGATTGAAAATATGGGCGGAGTTTTCGCGAAGCCATAACCAGGGCGTATGCTACCTTCTTCATCCGAGAGTATCTGGTCTCGGCATCGAGCAGGACCTTGCTGACATAGTACAAAGGCTTCTGTGATCCTTCCTCTTCCCGAACGAGAACGGCACTGAGTACCTTCTCTGAGGCTGAAAGGTAGAGCCAGAGTGGCTCTCCCGGTTCGGGCTTGCTGAGGAGGGAAGGGTTTGCGAGGTACTCCTTCAATTGGACGAAGGCCTCTTGCTGTTGGGTACCCCACTCGAACCCTCCGGTGCCGTGCAGGGCCTTGAAGAACGGAAGAGACTTCTCTCCAGACTTGGAGAGGAAACGGCCAATGGCCGCCAGTCTCCCCGTCAGCCGCTGGACATCTTTGATGTTCCTGGGAGGGGCCATGTCTAAAATGGCCTGGATTTTCTCGGGGTTCACCTCGATGCCTCACTGGCTGACAATAAAGCCAAGGAACTTTCCCGCGGAGACGCCGAAGGCGCATTTGGTCGGATTGAGTCTCATATTATGGGTCCGAAGTACCCCAAAGGCCTCCTCCAGATCGGCGACGTGATCCTCCCCCCGCTGGCTTTTGACGAGCATGTCGTCCACATATACCTCCATATTGCACCCGATTTGCTCCTTGAAGACCCGGTTGACGAGCCTCTGATAGGTGGCGCCTGCGTTCTTCAGCCCGAAGGGCATGACCCTGTAACAGTACAGCCCATGGTCTGTAACGAAGGACGTCTTGGCGATGTCGGGAGGGAACATGCGGATCTGGTTGTAGCCCGAAAATGCATCCATGAAGGACAGGAGCTCGTGACCCGAGGTTGCATCGATAAGAGCATCGATTCTGGGGAGGGGGAATGGATCCTTCGGGCACCGCCTTGTTGAGGTCCGTGAAATCTATGCAGATCCTCCAGCTCCCGCTCGCCTTCTTGACCATTACGACGTTCGCCAACCACTCCGGATAGCTGACTTCTTGGATGAAGTGCGCGGCCAGGAGCTTGTCGACTTCTGTGTTAACCGCCTGTTGTCGCTCTGGAGCGAACTTACGTCGCTTTTGGACCACCGGCTTCGATCCGGGGATCACGCTGAGTTTGTGCATGATGAAATCCTCGGAGATACCGGGCATGTCAGATGGTTTCCAGGCGAACAAATCGATATTGCGCCGCATGCAGGTGATGAGGTCGGATTTAAGGCGGGGTGCGAGGGAGCGACTTACTCGAAATTGCTTCGACGGATCCCCTGTTTCGAAGGAGACATCTTCCAACTCGTCTGCCGACTCTGGCTCTGGTTGGGTCCTTTGGGACTGCATCTCCACGGCGTCGAGGGGAAACACTTCGCTTCCTATTGCCGTCATATAACATGAGTGAGCAGCTTCCTGGTTCCCCCGGACCACTCCTACCCCGGTACTGATAGGGAACTTCATCTTCTGGTGGTAGGCCGAGGGGACAGCCTGGAGAGAGCAGAGGCCCGGATGACCGAGTATGGCGTTGTAGGCTGCCTTGACGTTGACAACCATGAAGTCCATGGACTCGGTTCTCCGGTTTGGGGCCGTGCCTGCCGTGACGTCCAGTGTGACGATTCCCTCGATCGTCACCGGAACTCCGGAAAATCCGTGCAGGGTGTACCCCGCTGGCTTGAGCTTGCTACGGGGCAGCTTTAGGTTCTCGAAAGCTTCAAGGAACATAATGTTGACCGAACTCCCGTTATCTACAAGGATCCGCCGAGCATCGAAATTTGCCATGCTGAGATTGATCACGAGGGCGTCGCAATGCGGGAGCCGCACCCCCTCCAGGTCATCCCCCGAGAAGGAGACGGGGAGTTATTGTATTTGAGGGGGGAGAGGTCCTTGGACGGCATTAACATCCCGGATGAACGCCTTGCGGGAAGTGTTGGACTTTCCTCCCATGGGCCCCCCGTGGACGCAGTGTAATATGGCTTGGCCATCGAGCTCATCAAGCTCATGCTCTCGCTCGAGGAGCTGCAGGGGAGCTCGAGGAGGAGGTGGGGTTCTCCTGTTCCTCGTGTCCCTCTGCCCCCGAGCATCATCTCGCTTGTACTCCCGAAGGTACCCTCGCTGAATGAGGGCCTCGATCTCGTCTTTCAGGGCACGACAGTGATCCGTGTCGTGCCCGTTGTCTCGGTGGAAGCGGCAGTAGAACCGCTGATCCCTTTTCTTGCTAGTGTTGTTGGACGGTCGAGGGGGATACTGGACGAGGTCTCTGTCCTCTATTGCCAGGAGTATGGAGGACACATTTTGGGTTAGTGGGGTATACCTCTCGAAGCGAGGGACCGGCGGGACCTTCTTCATGCCACCCGCGTCCCTCGGAGCCTTTTTTGGTGGCTCGATTTCTTCGGTCTTTCGCTTCCCCTTCCCGGGGGCCTCCCTGGGCTCTTCGGGGTTCAGGGCCTCTTCTGCCCTGATGTACTTTTCGACCCGGTTGAGGAGGTCGGGAAAATCTATGGGGGGTTTCTTCGCCAGAGAGGCCTTCAGCTGTCCATGACGGACGTTGTGCCGAAATGCCGCGGAGGCGACGCCAGGATCGAGGGAGGACACCGACCTCGCCTCCGTAGTGAACCTTCGGACGAACACTCTGAGTGACTCCCCCTCCATCTGCCGGAGTCCGAGTAAAGAGGCACTCGTCCTCTCGGCCTTCCGGCTGGTGACGAAGTGGGCAAGGAAATTGCCCTCTAGTTGGTCGAAGGAGTAAATGGAGCCAGGGGCCAGTTTAGAGAACCATTCACGTGCCGGGCCCCGGAGTGTGGCAGGGAAGGCTCGGCAAAGCAGGGGATCCGAAGCGCTGTGAATCATCATCAGGGTTTTGAAACCCTCCATGTGATCAGCAGGATCCCCCTCACCGTCATAGGTCTCGAACTGAGGTGGTCGGAAATTCCGAGGTATTTCTGCTTGGAGGATGAGGGCGGAGAAAGGGGGCCGGACAGGTCTGTACCCCTGCGCGGCTCCGAGGCCTCCGTCGCCTATGTGATCGATCCGGTCCTCCATTTCTCGGAGGCGCCTTAGGAGTGCGCCATCGTCCTCCGCCGGGATTGTTGACGGGCGGGACACGCTTGCCTCGGCGTCCGACCTGGTTTGGGAATGGCGGGCTTCCTCCCTGGGGGCCCGTCGGAGAGCCCCAAGAATTTCCCTTCGGAAATCCTGGAACTCCTTGTGAGTGACTGGGGCTCCCTCGACCCTGTTCGGTTGGTCTGAAGGTTGCCTTCCGACACGGCTGAGCGCTGGCCTCCGTCCCTCGGGCGGGCGGTCTTGGATGGTTCGGGGCCGAGTTGGAAGCGGCCCTTCCCCTGCTGTGGCTAACCTGCCAGTTGATGATTATCCCCCATAGGTCGGGCTGGACCTGGTGGGTGACGCTCCTCTGGGATCCCTGATGGGGAACCCCGTGCTTTGATGTGCGTGGCTCGGCATTGGCAATTGGCGGGGGTAAGTCCCGTCGGTTGACGGAGGCAGCAGCCCCCTTGCCTTTGGAGGCCATGAGAGTTCGGCTGTCGAGGTACCTTGATGGTCGGGCTCTGATCGGCTTCTGAAGCAGCGTTCCCACAGACGGCGCCAACCTGATGCAGTTTGTTTTTGGGAGACGTGTGGATGCATCAGGTGTGAGTTCTTACTCGATTTGTATTTGAAGGAGAAAGCTACTAGTCAGACGACCCTTGGCTGGCCGAGCAGTACCTGCGACAGGCTGGGAGTGAGGTGGATGCTGGGCTCGGATCAGAGGGCTCGGATCCGAGGTCTTGTGTACCTGCAGACGGTCCAGAAACACCGGGGTTGGTTCCGGTGGCAGACCCTCCGACGATCTAGTCAGTTACTTGAGATATTGCAACAGTAACTAGGGGATTTGTGGAGAAAAGATTGATTACCTGTAAATAGGGAGAGGGTTTGGTATTTATAGAGGAAGGCAATCGGGTCCAGGCCCGTTTGGGGCTGGGCCGGACCCGGTTACCCGAATGGCTGAAGCGGTGGAAAAGCCGGGCGGTATAGGGCTGACGTGGCAGGCGCCGGAGCGGTTTCCAGGCTGACGTGGCAGAGCTCCGAGCGGTTTTCCGGTGCTGACGTGGCAGATCAGAAGGATCAGATGGTGCGCGCATCTCTGAGGGGATCTAGTGGTCCAGGATGGGCCATGCTATTTCTGACCCATATCAATAACTATTAATTAATACACAATAAGTACTTTCCATGTGAATCTATTTACTGATTCAGTTACTCTTTTTTTAAATATGTACATTGGATCTTCTTTCATGTGACCATTGTTGACTTAGTTACCCTTTTCTAAAAGAAATCTAGAGTGAATGTACTACAAAATTTTCTATAGAGTTCTTCATCATCTTCGAACATAGGGATTCATGTGGAACATGGTGCATATAACTTATCTTTTATTCATTAATAAGTAATGAATATAATGAAGAGTATGATGAAATTATTTCCAAAAAATATAGCAAGTCTATTCATGACTCTATATATACCTATAACATATGTATATCATCTTTATGTAGATGAAGTTCAATAAGCATATCAAAAAAATAAAAAATGACTTCCTATTGTAAAAGAATCGAAACAATAAACAATGAAAATAGAGACAAGATGAAAGAAGATTATTCTCATTCATAGGTTTTTCATCTCATTACAAATGATTCACTCAATGGCCTATTTATAGGCTTACAAAGAATACAAAGAGACAATTACATAATTATTACATATGAATAAATATGAATGAATGTAGTGGTGGTGGTGGAGAATGTGAAAAGAGTGGGGGGAGTTCAATTGACAATTCACACTAAATAATTTATTTATAACACCCCCCCTTGAATGTCTATTGAATGTAAATAAGAATATGCCTTGTTAAAACCTTACTAGATAAAACCTAAAAGGAAAAAACCCTAGTGAAGGAAAAAGAGTACATAATCTTTAACAATGATATGCAATGAAGATGCTACCTCGTTAAAAACCTTACCAAGAAAACCCAGTGGAACAAAACTTGGTGAAGGGAAAAAGAGTGCAGCGCATATCATCTCTTCCCCTGACGAGATCATCCGATTAGAACCTTCAAAAGTCGTATCTCGAATCTCGATCAATTCTACCATCCTTTCCAAAAGTTGGGGTGATAGGGTCATAGCGAGCAATCTTCTGGATTGTCGCCTGATTCTATTTCGTTAACAATGATTTCACCCTTTTAATTGAAACATGAGTGAAGAAGAATTTCTGGTGAAATATGTTTCAACTGATCGCTTGATTCTATATGAGTGAAGAAGAAGAATTTCCAAAATTTTGGGGTGATAGGTGAACACATATAAAAGTTGAGACCGGGCTTTATGTGGATCAGATAAATATCCTGCATTTGCATACCCAATTAAATCTGATTTGGACAGGTTAGAATAATACAAGCCCATATCTATGGTCCCTCGAAGATATCTAAATATATGTTTCACACCATTCCAATGTCTTTGAGTTGGTGAGGAACTATATCTTGCCAATAAATTGACCGCAAAAAATATATCGGGACGTGTATTGTTAGCAAGATACATCAATGCTCCAATGGCACTAAGATATGGTACTTTAGGAACAAGTAGTTCTTTATGTTTCTCACGAGGTCTAAACACATCTTTATTAACATCTAATGACCTCACTACCATGGGAGTACTTAAGGGATGAGCTTTATCCATGTAAAACCGTTTAAGTACTTTTTCCAGATAAATGGATTGATGCAAGAAAATCCCATCTTTCAAATGTTCAATTTGAAGACCTAAACAATATCTTGTTTTTACAAGATCTTTCATTTCAAATTCTCTCTTTAAACATTGCACGGCTTCTAATAACTCTTCAGGAGTTCCGATGATATTTAAATCATCAACATAAACAACAATTATAACAAATTTTGATCGTAAACCTTTTATAAATACACATGGGCATATAGGATCATTATTATAACCCTCTTTTATTAAAAATTCACTCAGACGGTTATACCACATCCGTCCTGATTGTTTCAATCCATATAACGCTTTGTTTAACTTAATTAAGTAAATTTCTCGGGAATTATCATTATGTGCTTCTGGCACTTTAAATCCTTCAGGGATTTTCATATATATATATATATATATATATATATATATATATATATATATATATATATATATATATATATATATATATATATCATGGTCTAACGAACCATATAAATAGGCCGTGACCACATCCATGAGGCGCATTTCAAGTCTTTCATGCATTGCCAGACATATCAAATATCGAAATGTTATTGCATCCACCACAGGAGAATATGTCTCTTCATAATCAACACCAAGCATCTGGGTAAAATCTTGTGCGACAAGTCGTGTTTTATATATAGTAATCTCATTTCGTTCATTTCTTTTTCGTACAAATACCCATTTATAGCCTACTGGTTTGATCTTTTTGGTGTTCGGACTACAGGTCCAAAAACTCCTCGTTTTTCAAACGAGTCTAATTCAGACTTAATTGCCTCTTTTCATTTTGGCCAATTATTTCTATTTCTACACTCTTCCACAGAGGTAGGTTCATGATCCTCATTTTCATTTATGATATCGCACGCTATATTATATACAAAAATATTGTCGACAATTACATTATTCTGGTCCCATCTTCTTCCCGTAATGACATAGTTAATCGAGATCTCTTCATTTTCATTAATTTCAGGTATCTGATTCTCTTCATTATTAACTATGTCAATGGTCTCTTCTGGAGAGACATCCTCAATTTGACAATCATGGTTATTTGCTCCTTTTCTTTTTCGAGGATGTTTATCTTTGGAACCAAGTGGTCTACCACGCTTCAAGCGTGCCTTAGACTCACTAGCAATTATAGGTTTTCCTTCAGGGACATCAATTTTGATATGAGCATTTATAGCTGGAATATGAGATTTTGTTATTCTTTTGTGGTCAGTAAATGCGTCTGACAGTTGATTTGCAATACCTTGCAAATGAATTATCCCTTGAACTTCTAATTCTCTTTCTTTTGTTCGAGGATCTAAACTTTTCAATGATAATTTATTCCATGAAATCTCTTTTTCCAACTGTTTATTATCTCTCCCTAATGTTGGGAATAGTGATTCATCAAAGTGACAATCTGCAAACCTTGCAGTAAACAAATCTCCAGTCACCGGTTCAATATACTTGATTATAGATGGAGATTCATACCCAACATATATTCTCGTCCTCCTTTGAGGTCCCATTTTCGTGCATTGTGGTGGATTAATTGGAACATATACCGCACATCCGAAAATTCGTAAATGGGAAATATTTGGTTCCTGACCATGAACCAATTGTAAGGGAGAATTATCATCATAACTGGTTGGCCGGATGTGTATAAGTTATGCTGCATGTAAAACAGCATGTCCCCAGGCCCAAACGGGGAGATTTGATTTCATAAGCATTGCTCTCACAATTCAATGTATTCGTATTTGAAAAATCTTCTGGTTTTTCAATGGACTGCTACATGAATTCTCAATTATTTTCGCATCAGTAATGAATTGGGATGGTCTAACCGGTCATGCCAAACCTTAACCATCTTTGTAAACTTATGGTTTACAATATCAGTAAATTTCGGGTTTACTGTAATATGATTAAACCATTCTTATATATGTATAATACAATCCAGATCACAAAGTGGAGTAAACTTTGCAACACACACCTTTTGATTGTCATACTTAAGGTAACGCATATACCTTGTTCATTCGTAGTCTTTTATCTGAACAAATTTATCGGGACTTTAGAGAAAATGGTGTATTTTTGAATTCTGAATTTTGTGCCTTCAGGCATCATGGAATTAGCTCTTCAGGAGCTTATGAAATTTAACTCTTCAAGATTTCTAATTTCACACAACCATATAAATTTATATAATATTGGTATGTGCTTCATCATATCTCAAATAAGAGAATATGTATTATAGAGTGTGTGTGGTAATAATGTCTTCAAGACATTTGTCCCAACTTGAATCTTGAATTTATACATATAAAAAATAATAAAAAAAAAGAAAATAAAAAAACTTGTAAAGCAATATATCAAGCATATATGATAATATTAAAATTAAATAAACATAATATTATCATAACTCATAACAGACATGAAAAACAAAAATAAAACTTATAAATAAAGTAACTTGAAATGATAAATCATTTTGATCACTTCTGGTGATCATGATTTTTTATCTTCAGGATAGTATATTTATCACTTCTGGTGATTATCACTTCCATCTTCAGAATGGACAGAGAAATTTGCCACCTTTAAGTGTATCATATCATTGAGGTTATGACCATCAGTTAATTCTTTTCTTTATTCTTTAATGATTCTTGATATAGATCAACAAAATACATTACCGTACTATAGGTACGCGACCGATGGTCTTGCATCATCCGCCAATGATGGATTGTTTATACATTTTATTTTCTTTTCATTATCCAAGTCCACATCTATGGCCACGATGATGGGTACCCTCATGGCTAAAATCACTAGAACAATTATATAGCATCACATTCACTTCGGGGAATGGAGCATGTCCAATATATAAGACGAAATCATCATTTTTCCATACATTTATAGTTAGCCACAGTTATGCATATTTAGATCTACAGGATCGTCATTAATTCATACTCATTGTATTGTTATTATACAAACAATATTTTCTTCATTTCGAGAGATCTTCGGGATCTTTAATTTTGATATATCAAATTCTCACATAATTCTTTTTGCTAGATGAACAATATTTTATTTAAATTTCAAGAGATCTTCAGGATCATTGATTTTGATACAATCATCTTTCACTTCCTTCAGGGAGATTGTGACAAAAGAAAATTATAGCTTTCGTTATATCTTTCGTATGATCTCACTTCGATGATTCTTTGAATCCATCAATTGTCTCTTTGAGACTTTCGGTATTCAAATGAATTTCAACATCCAAAAGTCATGACAAGTAATTCTTGTCGGTTATTATCAAGAGCTTTGAAAAATAAGAACATAATGAAATTATATGCATAATTAGAAATGAAGACCGAGATCAAAATATAACTTTTCTGATACACAAAATGCATAAAAAAATGGCGAGTGTAGAGCATACTAAGTTATATTGATCTTAAGGAAAATGATCAAAAGTAAAAGAAATAATAAGATGAACTCGAGATTAACATACTTACATATATAAGACCAAACATTTTTCTTCTTCTTCGGATGAACTTGAGACACGAACGGTAGAGACTCGTGCTGATAACGTATTGCAAAAGAATAGAAACAATAAACAATGAAAATAGAGACACGATGAAAGAAGATTATTCTCATTCATAGGTTTTTCATCTCATTACAAATGATTCACCCAATGGCCTATTTATAGGCTTACAAAGAATACAAAGAGACAATTACATAATTATTACATATGAATAAATATGAATGAATGTAGTTGTGGTGGTGGAGAATGTGAAAAGAGTGGGGGAGTTCAATAGACAATTCACACTAAATAATTTATTTATAACACTTCCATCTTTTTGTGCAAAATTATAATAGTGCATGCATTATGACAAAATTTTCTATTTGGCTCTTCCATTAATGAGTTGAGTATGGCTCTAATGCTATGCTTTTCCATCTTCCTATCACTGTACAACTAAAAATTACAAACACATCTTCTCTTCCTATACTTATTAAATATTGAGTAAAATATAATTATATGTACACATTCATCACCATCTAATATTAATTTTGGGTGGTACACAGAGAAAAATAGGCATTTTTATTTAAATAAAGAAAAATTAATGTATAAATACTAGAAAATGTTATTTGTTAATCTTAAGATTTTAGGGATAAATATTTACCACCCCCCAGTCAAATAAAGTAGACAGCTAGAATGTAATGTTAGAACATCCCAAACTTGTATTGTCCAACATGAAGCCCGGCGATAGTCTAAAAAAACACTGTCAAGATTTGGATCATTCAAGCACGCATTAAAGATTCCACAAGAATATAATTTTTTAGAAGAAAAGTAAAGTACCTAGTTAACATCCAACATCTTGATGTGGTAGGTCGGCCATGCAATTGCAACTCCCATAACCTCATCTAGAGTATCTACACCACCACCTCGCCTAAATAACGGTGCTGAAGGTTGTCTAACTTCATCCACCTAGACTTTGAAAGCATTTTTCCCAAGGGGCACACAGTGCACTACCACCTCAGGATTATTTGTCACCCATCGCCCAATTGCAACCACTTCTGTCGGTGCCTCACAGTTTAACAATCCGCACTTTCTACTTCTAAGATTACTGCTTCCATTGACTGACTAACATAAAAACATAAAAATAGTTATTACAAGTTTAAGATATATATAACAATTCGCACTTTCTACTTCTACGATTACTGCTTCCATTGAGTGACTAACATGAAAACATAAAAATAGTTATTACAAGATTAAGATATTTATATATATACCAAAACTGTAATGGGTTACCTGTGGAGTATCAATTGTATTAGTAGGTGATAATGGATCATTGTTACGCTCATTTGAGAGCATATCCTCATCCTCCTCCACCTCATCACTATCATCTTCATTATCGTTTTCACCATCAGTATCCATATTATCATCACTATCCCTATGATCTTCATCATCTTCTCTACCCTCTTCATCTTGAGCATCACTATCTTCTTCCTTCATACCATCATCACTATCTTCTTCCTCTAGATCATCCTCACTATCTTCTTCTTGTTGAACCACACTCTGTAAACTAACAAACTGAATTATAAATCTATTATGTTTAATCTAATCAGCTATCAAATGAAAACCAGTATTCTTACTTTCTTATGTTTCTTTTGTTTCTTATGCATTGAGTAAGAGTTTTTACACTTGGTTTGCTTTTTAAGTAGAGCTGTCAACTCCTTCACTGTTTTAGCAAGTGAATCAACCTTTCCTCTGAGCTCAACTACTTCGGCAGAGGTTGCAATTAAGGCTGCAAACAAACCGAGCTATTCGCGAGCTATTCAGCTTGAGCTCGGTCAAAGCTCGATCAAAGCTCAACTCGAGACGAACTCGGGCTCGAAATCGAGCTCGATAGCTTAACGAGCCGAGCTCGAGCTTGGGCTTTTTGTGATTTTAGGCTAAGCTCGTGAGCTACTCGGCTCGAATTCGGTCAAAGCTCGGCTCGAGCCGAGCTTGAGCCGAGCTCGAGGCGAGCTCGAAACTGAGCTCGATTCCTTAATGAGCCGAGCTCGAGCCTCAAGATACTCGGCTCGGCTCGACTCGTTTGCAGCCCTAGTTGCAATCAAGGCACTTAATTTAGATGGGCTGGCTCCTGCTCCCTTCGCGGATAAACGGCTTTGTCGTTCAGGCTTGTTAAATACCCTTGAATATGCATCACCTTCATAACCCGGGCCTACGTGGGATCTCTCAGGTGACGATGAAGTTAGTTCTTCTTTCACCTTTTTCTGAAAATAAAAGAAGCACCGAATTAATTTAAACATATGATTGAACAATTAGAATATGTATTTAACTAATGATAAACTACGTGAGAAAACAATTTTAGAATCATACTATGAGTTCAACATCATCTTGCCTTCCTGCTTCACCGTTCTTTTTTGTATATGCTCGATACCAACAATGAAGTCTAACTTTATCTTGACAAATGGGACCATCTTCTTTCTATACAGTAATACAAAACCATCAACACAAACATCAAATTTATAACCTTCACATTTAATGAACGCAAGAAAAGTAATTTATAATTAACTTACTACTATTTCAGATTATGTCCAAGTAATTCTCTTTCGACTGCCACGGTAAGGAATATTTTGTTTATTTCTCATTTCCTTTAAATTTTCGCTTTTGGCCTACAAGAAAAATTGCACTCGAATATATTTAATTTTATATAAAAGATACGATATAACAAGTGATGCAGAATAGTATACATAGTTTTTTACCTTGAAGTTTGGGTTGTTTCTTGATTTTACAAATTCATCTCACTCTCTTTGACCTTTGTAAATTGGTTTCTAGTTTAAGCTTGCCCTCAATTTTGCTTTGTGTGCCCTGGCAGATCTTCCCATTGCTTGTAGGATGTAAATTTTTGCTTCCTTATCACGCCCATTGAATGTGAACTTTTGCTGTAGTAATATGTGTAATAATATGTGTGAACGTTTGCTGTAGTTATTGATGTTTTAATATATATCTTTTGGTAAAGCTTGTGCAATTTGCGCATGAGGTTTACTAGAATTAATTAAACAAGTAGCAACATCAAATGATATATAAAGTCACATTGTAAAGATAAAAAAATGTTGGGAAGCATATCTAATGCGTATTTTAATCACGGAAAAAAAATCTTACCTTTATTGCTTGCCAATAAAATTCCTTAGTCTCAGTAGATATCTTTCTCCGCTCATCATATTTCAGCGACACCATCTAACGTGCTAAACGCCTACAAAAGAAGACAATCTTTTTGACTTTTTTTCAATAGGTTGACCGAGCTCATTTAATGTCACTTTCAACTTTTGTCCGCTGTCAGTCATAAATTACTGCATGTGTGTCCGCGAGTCCTGATTGTGTCTTCTGACTGTTGTGATTGATTTGATGTTTCTTCTCTCAAATCATTTAGAGTCGCATCACCTATTACATTGGAGTCTACATGTTCTGATATATGGATCACATCATTTGATGCCTTCTCTTTTAGTTTTATTGTTCCCTTTCCTTTTTCCTTTTCCTTCTCCTTTTCCCTTCTCTTTTTCTTTCCCTTATCCTTTCTAGTTTCTTTTCCTCATCCATCCTTTTCCTTTTATTTCCTTGTTTAGATCACTACAATTGGTCCAAACAAAATCACAATTCTGAATAATACATAATAAAATTATGTTATTGTATACGTGGATAAGTGGTTGATAGTAGTTGTTACCTCTTCTCGAGCCATGTTTGAAAGAAAGACACCTCACTAAAATAGATAGCCAAATACGAAAAAGTATGAAAATGTTAGGAAGATTCATCATCATAATTAGAAATTTCAATATGCAAAATATCACTATAACAAACATATAAAAGATAATGAAGTAAATGAGTTATTATAGAAATTGTGGCAGAATAAGTTATATAAGTTTCACTAAGAAGTTATGATAATGAATATAAATAGTTGTGCAAAAAAAACAATATAGAAAAATTACACATAGATACCCTCACAGTTCTTTCTAATATACTCATTATCCTCATCATCCGTATTCTTATCAAGTAAGGATACATCTAATGGTCTTGAATAAACACTCTCATTGTACACATCCAACACATTAATACCTCTTGGTGGCGCTTTTAGAACAACATACCAATTCGACGAATCACTTTCCTTAGAATAAAACACTTGTTTTGCATGTGATGCTAGAATAAATTGGTCATTTTTAAATTGTTGTTGTCCTTGGTGTAGGTTAACCAAAGTAAAACCTTCATCGATTTTGACACTAGTTTTGGGATTCGTACAATGTCCAAATAAAATAGAAACCTGAAAAGTAAAATAGTCTAGTAAAATAATATCTTTGATGACTCCATAATAAACAACTGGTTTGATCTTTGGGTGCTTATCCTTCGAGTTCGATATGCTAACAGTTGTTGCCTCATATGAAACACCACTATTTTGAGTAGACTTGAATGCATCTTTTCTGTGAAAGCGATGGTTATTCACAACAAACCCAGAATAAGAGAGAGCTTGCACAGATGGACCATGTGAAAGCCCTCTTAACGTTCTGGATATGTTATGATTGGGCACACCATGAGTCTGCCCGTGAATCTGTTCGTAATCAATGATACACTATTAGAATTATAGACTGGAATATATACTAAGCCAAAATTTCAAGGATTATATATATAATTGGACCTTTTCCTTTAACCAGTCTGAGAATTCTTCAGAATGTCTATCTTGAAGTAAAGTTTCATTTTTGACCAGACGTTCGTCCAAATGTTTCAACTCCTTCAAGTGTATCCTAAAATAGTTATCAATGGTTACATGACCTTATGTAAAAATATTATCATTAAAAATTACATTTTGTACTACACTTACTTTAAATACGGCTCAACCTCGGCCATATTAAATAGTACACATCGATGAGCACTGTGTAGCCTTTGATAATCCCAAGTGATCGGTGTTCCTTTGGAAATTAACCGACCTTCAAGTATTGCATCATTCTCGAAATCTTGATTTCTATTTGGATGATTATCCATATCAGCCACTTGACTCATGCATTTACTGCAAAATTGCATGCGCTCATCTAATTGCATTGTTCCATACAACATTCGGGTCGTGCCAAATTCCTTACGTATCATTTGAGTGTCTTCATTTCTCTACAGAAAATAAAATCAATATTTTATGGCAAAAAATACATAAGTACAAATAGAATTACAAAATAATCAAATTTTCACATTTCAAAGGGATACATCCATCGTTGTTGAACTGGGCCACATAATCGGGCTTCTCGCCCCAAATGAATTGTTAAATGAATCATAATATCGAAAAAAGCAGGAACGAAAAAACTTTCAAACATGCACTGTAGCGCTCCGAATTTCCAATAAATTAAATTAGAAATAAGTGGCACAATTTCCAAAATCAACTTCAATGTAATCCAAAGACAGTATCAAATACAGGGAAAAATTTAAAAACTTTTTGTTACATCAGTTCTTTCTTACATTTACACAGCGAAAAATAAATTACATTTGTTACAACACAACTCAACACTTAAACTTTAATAATCTCAAATCCAAGCTTTTACTTTACTTGGGAAACTCACTTGCAAATCCTACAAAATAACTGAAGAGTGGGGATGTTAGTTGAAGGCAATTAACGCAATACTATAGTAATAGCAACCTTCCAAAGTCTCACAATATCAAACTTGACACATAACATGAAATGAAATAACGATAAAAGATTTAATAAAACAATAAGTGAAACTATACTAAGTAAGTGTGCGTCAAAAAATAAAAGAGAAATGCATTAAATCAATGTTCAAGAAAACACAATGCACAAGATGATTTCTAATGCATACTTGTCGGATTCTATGCATCCTATTCTACATAGGTCCGGTGCATACCTTTATCGTTCTCCACTTTATAGGGTTCAATCCCTCGTTATACAACTAACCTACTACGGTAATTACTTTAAGATTTAGATTATTCTGTGAGTATCTATTGCCACGCCCTGATAATTCTTGAGAACCAACTTCCCACCGTCCGTGATTTTGGGTACACTCTCTCACACCCCGATAATTCTGGAAGTTGAAACCCACACTGTCCGACTAGATGGTATCTCATCACATAAATATCCCATGAGTATCGCTCCGATCCCTGATAATTCTGAAGATGTATCCCACACCGTCCATGTTCACAGCCCGATAATTCTTGAGAATCAACTTCTCACCATCTATGATTTTGGGTATACTCCCTCACACCCCGGTAATTCTAGAAATTGAAACTCACACAGTTCGTGATCACACCCTGATAATTCTTGGGATTATCTTCCATCGTCCGATCATATGAGGCCCCCTACACATGTTTGCTCTTATTTCGTCACAACTCCAACTAGTGCCTGTCTTTATGTATACATATAACTAACCCACAAAACTAGGAGCACTAACCCTTCCTGACCAAGTCCCTCAATCAATTAATTCACTGCCGGTAATTTTGGGTCCTGCTAAACTTCTAGTGCTCACAAAAGAAAATCCTAAACTAACTTCCTAGGGTCTACAACATAACCTTAATTTCAAATCAAACCCAACTTGGTTCAATAATATAAAATATTCTTTCATGTATGGAAACAATTTTAACTTACAAAAGTTCTTTAAACTCAACCTTTTGAATCTCACTTCCCATTCATTTGTAAAGTTCAAGTAATTTAACTATAAATTCATTCAATTCAAATGAAACAAATCTCTTAAATATATGTGATCTCATTCCCAAAATCTGAAATTTTATAGATTCCGAAATCTTAAATTTACCCTCTTTAAAGCTGAGAATAACTCTTAAAATTTCGAAATAATTATCTTTCAAAACTGAAGCATATAACTCTTAAAAACTGAGAATTTCATCTACAAAAATATATATTTATTTCACCGAAAACATTACTTGAATATAACGAAAATTGAAACTAGATTTTCACCAAAATCTGAAAGTTACATGATTTTGTTCTTCAAAATAGTACACTCTAGAATCAATATTAAATTCTGGAAAAATTCATTTAAATCCAGCACATATCAAGGAACCCACCAAAAAAATCTAGACTTAAACAAATTAAATTAAATGGTTTAAATTCCACAAATTCTGAAAACTATATTTTATCCAAAAAATCTGAAAGTTATTCCTTCTTATCTTTAAGAATAGTCTATTCAAAAATAAATATTAAATTCTGGAAAAATTAATATGAATCCAGCACATATCAAGGAACCCACCATAAAAATTTGGACATGGTTGCTACATTCAAACAGTTTCTTTTAGATTTCGTAGTAGACTGTATAGGGTCGTGTGCTCAGGTATCAGATAACAGATAAAAAATACAGATACAGACAGATAGAACCTGTAGGTTCTCTTCTAAGTACACCTTCCTATAAGGAAGTGTGCAGTCAGGTAATCAGATAATAGAATCGTGTATCATGTAGTCATGAACACGTAACAGATAACAGATAACCATGTGGAAAACACGGGCCCCTTCCAAGTACACATTTCTATATTATCCACAACTAGATCTTTCCCTGAACCCCGGCTTGATTATTTTGTTATTATTATCAAACATGCATATATGTGTCACAAAATAGGGCAAGAATAACAAGGCATAAATAAGTAACAAGTTCATATTGAAAGATAAACATGTACAGATGAAAGACAACTCATAAAAGGGTAGAACAATGAAATTTTAATTCAGGACAGCAAGACAGTACTGTACCAAATCTAGGATCCCCGTTGCCAAAAACATGTAAATCTGGATCCATCAGAAAATCTGGAAAACAGACTCTCGGCCGAATCCGGCAAATATATATAAGTCATATGATAGTTCACAAAAACAGGACTCAAACCAGAATTGTATCCAGAAAACATGTTCAGCTAGAAATCAGGAGTTTGTATTCATAAACAGGAAAATGACATAAAAACATACTGATTAAATCCAAGAAAAATCTGGGGTATTCCCTAGTATGATTAGTATCAGCAAATATAATTTCATAATTTTCTAACATAGATAGTATAGTTAAATAAAATCAGAAAGCAGCAAGATAAAGAAATTTTGTAGATCTAAAATCATAAACATAGCAGTACTAAAACAACAGTAGAGTACAAAATATAAGTCGAAATCCAGATCAGCCAAAAGAGTGATAAAATAGATACAGTAGGATATAATTCATATCCACAAAGTTTTTATAGACAGCAAATAGAATCAGGTTGAAATTATGTTTCTTTACAGAACAGCACGAAAGTATAGTAGTTGTTTGCCAGCATAGAATAGTATATAAAAGTCATCAATTAAATCTAAAAAATTAAAGGTTAATCCCTATCAAGTCTAGTTGTATTCAGCAAAAATAATGGATCAAAATATTATTTTTAACATCAGTATAAAAATAAATTACCATACACATAATTCATATAAAACAGAATCTGAAATTTTTCTACACCTCTGTAGTAAAACAGCAATAACTTGCACTCACAAATCGAAATGGAGCTCTGTCAGAAATTATGGAAAGTAGACAGATTTCTCTATAATTCATATTCACAAATAATTTTCATATACTAGCCTTAATAGGGTCTAAAATACTAAACAAAAACGGGATAACAACAAGGACAAAATTATTCTTCATGCATAAAATCAACTAGTTCATATGAAACACATCCAAATCATAACCAACGTGAAATAGGGTATACTAGATGTCCAAGCAACATGGTATAGGGAATTTTAAAAGTCTACAACAAGTTATACTACTACTAACACATCAAGCATACGACGTCATCCGAACAACATGCATATATACATCAAGAATCTATCATATCTAAGTTTTTTCATGTCGTGCGTGTAATGAGACAACTACGAGCAAATCAACACATGGAGATAAGATATAACAGGGGTTTTGTACAAGAATTTTCTCTAGAACACAACTACACTACAGGAGGTATTTAGTACTTGTATATGTAACAGAAAATTATACAAGTTACTTGCCATATAGTCGACGATAGAAACGGTGCAAGAACGAGAATAACGGGAACGGATTCCTAGGAACGAACTCAAAGAACGAACGAACCACAGATAAATCTCAAGATCAACACGCACACGCCACGAACGAATCGCAAACAAGATCGCGAACACCAAGAACACGAGCTCCACACGGATCAACCACTTGAACACAAAAGGAGAGGGGGACATAAGTCGGGTGCACTAAAATGGAAGGTCGGACGGCGCACTGTGGGACGACGACGGACAGAGCGACGCTGGCTAGCATCGTGACTGGGAGGCAGGGAGCGCCGAGGGGTTGAAGGGGCTGGCATCGGCTGCTGTCGTCGTGGGAGGCACTCAGGGAAAACGGGAGAGAGGACGGGAAAGAGGTCGGGAGGATGGGTTTAAGGAGGTAGGGGATGACAGGGGTGTTAGGCGGCTAGTGTTGCAGTAGGGGGTAGGGTTTAAGCACAAGTGGGTATTTATATATGCAGGGTAGTATTAGGGTTCAGGGGTGAATGCGGGTTGGGGCTTAATGGGTTTGAGGTATTATTGGGTTAATAGTTTAAAACAGTATGGGTTAATTAGGTAGGGATCCAATAGTTTTTTGAATAGAGCTATTAGGTTTGCTAAAAGAGATCCAATAGAATATAGGGTTAGAATTAAAAAGATCCAAATAGAATCAGATGAAAACAAAATGACTAAATAAAATAGAACATGAACAATTATAGAATATGGCTCAAAATAATAGCTCGAACAATCAGAGACGGAACAATAGGAAACAATAGGATCAAGAAACTCAAATAAAAAGACGACAAAACAAATGGATGAATATATTGAAAAAGAAGATCCAATACACGGTTCAAAAGAAATACAAGATGAATAAATACTCAAAAAAGAAAAAATACATCCAAAAATACAGAAAATTAAAAACAGGGGTTACATAAACACATGCCAAAATCAACCAAAAATAGCAGTTTTGCTTAAACTTGTAAAGCTTATAGCTTATGCTACGCTTATCGGAATTCAACAAAATTGGACTTTTTGGAAAGCTAAAAACATCTAATACAATTTCCTAGTTAACAACTTTTTCTAAATCTGTATAGAACTCAAATTCCTGCTCTTTAAACACATGCCAAAATCAACCAAAAACAGCAGTTTTGCTGAAACTTGTAAAGCTCATAGCTTATGCTACGCTTATCGGAATTCAACAAAATTGAACTTTTTGGAAAGCTAAGAACATCTACTAAAACTTCCCTGTTAACAAATTTTTCACATTCCGTATAGAACTCGAATTCCTGCTCTTTGAACACAAGTCAAAATTAACCAAGACAGCAGCTTTTTGTTGCTCACTGTTTTGGGGACGATTTGTTTAGCCTAGTAAATTAACCCAGAAAAATCTACAAAAATTAGAACATGGTAAGAACAAGTATGAGAACCTCTCATGTTAATTTGGAGTCAAAATTCCAACTTTAGCACAAGTAATTAATTCCTAATCATCAAAACTACATACTAGTTTAAATTTTTGATCTTTAGGATCTTATTTGAGTTCTACTGCTTCAATCTTTGTATGCCATTTATTCTAGTCTACAATTATCAATATGCACATGAAATTAGTCCAGGTTCTTCACTTATTTACTAGCATATAACAATAATAGTAACAATAACAAAAAGATGAGAAACCCCCATCCAACTAATAGGAAGAACTTGCTTGCTCCTTCTCCTTCCTTGTTCTTGCTCCACTTCAAGAAAAACTCCAAACAAAGTAACCCATTTTTTTATTTTTGATTTGATCTGTCATTCTTTTCTTTCTTCTCAATTTTTTTTAAATTAAAAACATGTAAAAGAAAATATAAGAGAAGAAGAGAGGGAGTGAGATGAGATGGAGGAACAAAAATGAAACAGGGGGCTTCACCTTGTTTGGCCGGCCTTAAGTAGGAGAGGGAGTGAGAGAGGTGTGGAAGAGAGAGAGACATTGTGGCTCATCAATTTTGACGTTAATTTGCAAATTAATATTGCAATTAACACCCTAATCAATCCTAACCCCCCAATTTGATCATGATTGATCAAAAATAAAAAATAATTTCCCAAATCACATACTACATAATTTTGTACAAATGTACGAAATCGATAAAGTGTGTATATATATATATATATATATATATATATATATATATATATATATATATATATATATATATATATATATATATATAATTTTTATTAGTTAAAACAAGTAATCTCCACAAAAATATTTTAATTACGATGAGGTTAATTTGCAAATTAATATTGCAATCAACACCCTAATCAATCCTAACCCTCCAATTTGATCATGATTAATCAAAAATAATAAATAATTTCCCAAATCACATACTACATAATTTTGTACAAATGTACGAAATCGATATAGTATATATACGTACATACATTCATACACACACACACACACACACACACACACACACACACACACACACACACACACACACACACACATATATATATATATATATATATACAGATAATTTTTATTAGTTAAAACATGTAATCTCCACAAAAATATTTTAATTACGAAATAATTTTTAATAACAGACCGGAATATTATAGATATTTTCTCAAAACACATATTACATGATTTTGTACAAGTGCACAAAATTAATAGAATACATATATATACTTACTAGTATATATATATAAATAATGATTATTAATAAAAACTAAGTAATTTCCGAAAAAATATTTTAATTTTCAAAATAATAAAAATACAAATATAATATCCAACCGGGATATTACATCGAGAGTGGGGGCTCTGGGGATGCCTAGAGCGGAGTAGCAGGATCGTCCAGTGTAGCGAGAGTGAGAGGTTTGGAGGTGCTCTGTCTGGGAGCCAATCCCTCGGTAGGTGAAGTTGTACCTCTAGGGTCGGGTCCGGTCGAGGACCCCGGCTCCGTGCCTTGAACTGGTGATTCCCAATGAAACTTGCGTGAATGTAATCATTTCGTCTTTGTTCCATAATAAAGATGCTTTGTCGAACTTCGTTTTTTGTTAGATGGTTTCTTGATAGTTTACCTTCTGAGAGTTGTCCTTGGGTACTTTGGCGAGAATGGGAAGAAGCGATGCCTCGAATTCTTCCTTATGGGGCTCGGACTCGAAAACTGCACCGATGGTGGAGGAGTCAGTGCTTTGAGATTTCTCTTCTGCAGGTTTGGACTCAGAAACTATGCTGAGGGCATGGGAAGGGGCAACCCTTATCATTCTTCCTTATGAGGTTCGGTCTCGGAAACCACGCCAATGGTGTGGCGGTGCTTTGAACTCTCCACTCGAAGCTCAGCCTCGGAGAACACGTCGATGGTGGAGGAATGGTGCATTTGGTGCGTGCTCATGTGTTTCCATGTGGGATCATGCACCTAGTGCAGTTATCGAGGTCTCATATATATATATATATATATATATATATATATATATATATATATATATATATATATATATACATACATACACACACACACATCTCCAGTTCTTTGATTTCACTCATCCATTCTCTCTCCACCTCAGTTTTTCCTGAATCTCGTGTCTTCCACCCGAGATTTATCAAAGATGGTGGATCTTGAGCTTATCAAGGCAAAGGGAAAGGAAATAAGGGCCGAGAAGAAGGCATGGGAGGAGGCATAAGTGAGGATGAAGACCGGGGCCGATGCCAAGGCTTCTAAGGAGGAGACGTCGCAGAAGCGGCCACCTTCAGAAGTGGAGGAATTCCCAAAAAGAGAGTAAAAGGGGCTGAGCCCCCCAAGACTAAAGCGGTGGGTCCGACCGTCAAAAAGGAGGGCAAAGGGCCTCATTGAGCGCCCATGGCGGGTTGCCACAGCCCCGGTGAAACCTCCCAAGTCGTTAAAGGTGTGGGTTCTCTTATGGTATATGACCGAGGCGGAGGCATCGATTAGTTAGTCTGCTATGTTAGAGATGGTTTCCAATCTCGCTACTCCTCGCGACCCAGCCGACTTCGAAGGCAAAATCGAGGAGGATATTTACGTCGGTTGGGCGTAATCGTTGGTTCTGGTGAGTTTCTTCCTATATCACTTGCATAATTACCATCCATGCACCTTACAAAGTGTACCCCAATGATCTTATATAGGCGACCATTCATGGGGCCGACCTGAAGCGGAGGCGTGATAAGCTTCTTCGAAATGTGCAGAGTGCTTAAGCAGCTGAGACGGAGCTCCTTTCGCGGGTTGGGAGTCTTGAAGGGCGCATAGGCCAGTTGAAGGCAGATCTGGCCAAGGAGAGGGAGGCTCGAGCAGAGCTTTCAAAGGAAAAGGGCCAGTTTATCTCCGAGATGAAGACGTGGCAGACAGAGGATGCGTGGTTGAAGAAGGAATATAAGGGGGGCCCTGGCTGAGATTGTCAAGGTCGAGGACAGGGGATATGGGATTGCCCTCAAAGATGTTGAGGCAAAGTATCCAGGGATCGACCTCATTGGCCTTCCCCCCAAACTGGATGATGAAAGGCTCGTCCCCAAAGTTGGGGAGGATTCAGAAAATTGCAACCCGATCATCCCTGCCCCTCTAGTTGAGGATGAGGGCGTCGTCCCTGATATAGGAAACTAGGTCGCTGGTATTTTCTCCTTTTTGCAGGCTGGCTACCACATTTGTATTTCTTTGTTTGATGAATAAAACTTGTTTACCTTCTGATATTCGAGTTTGGTTGTCTTCGCTTTAGACTCCTGGGTCGTTTCTACAGGACCCCCGTGCTTCTTGAAAGGTAGCATAGGAGGTCACGTGATCCTAATTGCGTCACGTTCTCTAACAAATGCGGCGGTAACTGCGGATCTTGGGAATTGGTGCGTTGACCACGATGAGTGATGAGGCCTTTGGAGTGAACTTCAAATGCTTATAAATTCCATTCCCTTTCCAGTGAGTTCCACATCACAAGGAGGAAATGGTCGAGATGCCGAGTGAGAGCTTCGCTGTGCGAATGGTGTCAGGACTCAGCCTTTTCGCTTCAATCCATTTGCCCCGAGTTCCTAGATCTGAGGATTTACTCCCGAGACCCGAGAGATATGGCCTATTGATTGTTGGGCTCATCCTCGGCTCGGGGGTATTAGGCCTAGCTGGGGCTTCTCATACTGGCATTTTTGGCTCGTGGGAACCTGAATGGGATCAAGGCAATCCCATTGAGCCTTATCAGGTACATCTCGGGTTTCGGGTGTTAGATGGTTTTCGTCGGTATCTAAAGGTCGGGACCGACTATCCACCATTCGCAATGGGCTTGAGGGCTTTCCTGAGAGTCGGGGGCAGCGATCTGGTGCTTGGACCAGAATAATTTTACAAATATTCCTGTTGGGGTTCTGCTGCTGAGGGCCATTTGGTTTGGCGTGTCGATGTTGGCAGGGCTTTCGGGAGCCACTTCAAGTGGTTAATTGTGTGAGTGTCTAGATGTAAATTTGTTGTAACTTTGTTTGATTTGTAGACCGCGAATTGGCCACCACCATTGTAATTCTTCATCTTAATAGAATTTTTTTTGTTTGTGTAAATCAATGAATTGGTTGAGTTTTCTTATTGAGGCGTCGGTTCAAGGTGCATTGTTTGAGACAACTGAGTTACAGAGGGTCGGTATCGGATGCCACATCGAGGGCGGGGCGAGGCAAGGCCTGGTGAATGCTCATGAGGATTGGCCTCGGACACCACGTCGAGGTCATAGAGTTGAGGCCTATGAGAGCTCCCCCTGAGAACCAGCCTCAAATACCATGCCGAAGATGTTGCGAGTTGAGACCTAGTGGGTGCTCGTGAGGATCGACCTCGGATTCCACATTGAGGGCGTAGAAAGTTGAGGCATGTGAGAGCTCCCTCTGATGACCGACTTGGGATGCTACGTCAAAGGCAAGGCCTCGGATACCAGGCCAAGGCGTGAATCCGGGCTTCGCCAGTGACATGGCATGTGTTTGCTTACGTCACTCATTGATGCATTCAAGGTGCATAGGGAGTTATAGCATTTCCTGCAATAACATGGGAAGTTGGGGAGTTCTCTATGGTGTCTATAAAGTCCTTCTTGTTGAGTGGTTGAATCACAACTTTCTCAAACTCCTTCTTCATCCCGCACTGTCTCAGTACTCAGCGGGTCCGATGTTGAGCGGCCCAAAAATTCTTCCACAGGCGAGGACGGTGGGGAAATGTCTGGAGAGACTATGCTAGACCCCATCGGGATTGGTTCGGTTAGGGGAAGTATTCTTCTCCTGAATTTCGAGATCTGACGTTCTGCCGACTGGGTCCCGAGGGGCGACTATGTTGCTCTATTCTTTCCCATCGGTACTTGGAGGGGCTTTCCCGGCTAGGACCCCTTGTGTGAATGCTGCTGCTTCACCGAGGCTAAGAAAGGATAGGGGTACTCATTCTTGGAATCAGCAGAGGTATCCCGAATTTGGGGATTTGTGTCCCTAGACGAGGCCAAAGGTGAGAGTTCCCATCCTTAGAGGGAACTCAATCCAGATAAAGGACTCATCATCAGTTCGGGGGCACGCGTATGATGCCCCTTTTGCACGGCGAGTTAATCCCTTGTAAGTATCATTGCTCTACTCGGCCGGTCGGGTGCTCTTCATCATCACCACTTTCCATCTCTGTGATGCCTCTTCTACACTCGAGGCGTTAGAGATGACGGTGAGCCGAGGCGCGTGGCAGTCGCAAGTCGATGCTGAAGTGTGAAACAACCACATGGCATTCGACGGGTGGCGATAGTCAGTGCTAAAGTGCAAGATGACCATAGGAGGGTTTAGGCAGTAGTTTACTTGTTTTGTTGTAATTTCCAATTATGGACTGGCCACCGCCCCCATTGTAATTGTTCCCTTTTCAATGAAAAGCATTTTCCCCTAACTCTTTGTTTGCACGGGTCGCTTGTACATTATTCCTGCGCTGAGGTCCTCCTGTGTCGAAACATTATCCTGAGGGGGACATCCTTCAGAGATTTTTGGTGTTGAAGCCTTCGACATCAGATGCCACCCTGAGGGGGGATATCCTTCAAGGGTTTTTGGCATTGAAGCCTTCAACATTGAATGCCACCCTGAGGGGGATATCCTTCAAGAATTTTTGGCATTGAAGCCTTCAGCATCGGATGTCACTGTAACCCCCATTTCTGCAAATACATATTTTCTGAGTCTATTCTGAGTATTTTCTATATTTCGATATTTATAAACTCGTTATTTGTTAAATTCATTTTGAATTTTATGTTAAAGTATTTTTCTAAAAAATAGTTATAATTATTTCGAATAAACTTTGTTTCCATTTCTACTTGATCAACTATTCACATTTAAACTTAAATCAAAATATTATTACTGTTTGGACTATTTCAACAAATTCCTATTTTACATAATGTTATTATTTTGACAGTTGCTATTGTTATTGTTAGTATTATTTATTATTATTTTTGTTATTGTTATTATTATAATCATTATTATTATTATTATTATTATTTTATTTTTTTAATTTTTTTTTGAGTAACAGGAGAGTGCCTTGCGGCACCAGCCAACCAAAAAATATATTAACGAAAAGAAAGTTTAGTACAACACTCTCATTTTACAACAGGTAAAACAAGGCACAAACGCCATACCAAAGAACTAAATCGAAAGAATCGAGACCAGGTTCGAGAAACAATACAACGCCAAAACTAGACGCTGCCCAAAGTACAACGAAACCGACCGACGGTCGCCTAAATCTCTGCAGGAATACACCAAATGGCTGAAGTCTAGCAAAAAGCCGCCATCTGCAGATGACCATCCAGGAAGCAAGATGTACTTCGCGAAGGGGGGGAGATAGTCACACTGGAAATGCCTAATGCGACCGCATACTCTCCAGGTGGGCCACCTTCCCAGACTCCAAAAACTAACAGAGCAGCCTGAAGCTCCAGTGCAAATGGCGCAGGGAAAGAGGAAAGCTAACACCTGGAAGAAAAAGAACAAAACGAAAGCCTAAAAGCATACCCTTCTCGCTGCTTCTCAAGCTCCGGAGAGCGGAGAAAGAGAAAGGATCAAACGACACTAGTAGTTCAAAAGTCCCTAGAGGCAGCAGTAAGAAAAGGTGACCACAAAAAATCCTCTAACACAGAGGGAACTGCACAAGCAAATGATAACAAACCAATACCGCACCCTAACGTCAGCGATGAAACAAGGATCAACCCCAACAGATCCACACCAAAAAAACTAGAAAACGCGCATAGAGGTTAAAACCTTGAAGCCCACACCTCGAGCAAGGCTCAAAACCCAACGTCTGACACAAACCTGCTACAGTCGATCATCTCAAACAAAAAGAATGCGATGCAGTACAATTGACCCCCGAAGAAACGGGGACAAGAAATAGCAGTGCTCACACAAAGTCAGGTGCGAAACTGAAATCAAACGCAACCAACTACTATATATGAAATAGAGGGGAGCATAATTACTAAAACATAAGTGTTTAAAAATAACAAGCACCCAAAGAAAGAGTCAGCATGCTGGAAATGCGATAAACACCAATAGGTATCAGGCCTCCCAAAGAGTGCCTGCCTGCAAGCAAAAGGAGTCACCGAGGACAACCAAACAAAATACCACACATCTTAGCAAAAATGCAAAGCCAGGGGTGGGTGCAAAACTACCAAAAGGGGGCAAAAAACACTGCCTCAAAATGCCGAGTTGCTGAAACCAACAAAAGAGACTCCACCGGGCTTGCACAAAACTTCAGCTCTGCAAATCAAGGGGAAAGAAAAAATTATAAGAGAACAAAGTTACTAAAAAGAATTATTAGCACGAAGGAAGAATAAAGCATCGTCTAGGCGATGTAAATGCAGAGCTGCCACTTTTCCAACTGGTAAAGTGGAAGGCCAAAATTTAAAATAAAAAAAGAACTTGTCGATGATATTATTAATCGTAGAGGTAGTATGTTGGAAGATACGTTTGTTCCGTTCTCCCCAAATAACCCAGATTATAACCATAACCGAAAGAAACCACGAATTACTAAACTCTTTTTTGGGGGAAGGGAAACTCCAGCACGAAGCTGTAACCACTGTTATCCATTTTATGTATTTTGGAGAATATTTTTTATTTTTGTGTATATTATCTCTCTTGTATTTTTCTGGACCGTATATTGGATTTATTTTCAATATATATTCTTTTTATTTCATTTTGGAGCTCCTTGAGTTGTTTGTTCGTCGTTTTTGGTTTGTTTCATCATTTTGTCTCTTTTTCTCCATTTTTGGCCTCACTATCTTCAATATATTTTTTTCATGGTGATGTGATGGTATTTTGGTGGTGTTTTCCCAAACCTATGATTTTTGACCCCTAATGAGATTTTTAGGAGCCATAGGATTCACTATAAATTGTATCCCCATTTGAAATTTACCCAATACCCATTACCCATTTGTATACCTATTACTACATACTAATACCCATAACCCAATAACCCACATTTAAACTCCTATATAAATACCCTAACCCTAATCCCTAATTAACTCTCTCTCTCTCCCTCACCATTGCATCACGGCCTCTTCTACTCCCAATCCCGAGCCCCCCCCCCCCCCCCCCCCTTCATCTACATCCGACCATCCCCTTCTAGCCTCACAACCGACCACCACCCTCCATCCAAACTCCGACCATCCACCATACAAAAAACCCTACAAACTCTTGCTTGATTTCCCATTATTGCCGATCACCATCACAACATCACCACCATCAAAGACTTCATCTTTGACCCCATAAACTCTTCTTTCGGTGTTCCTTGAAGTGGGTATTATTTTACTTTGGTTGGTTGCATCAAGGAGTCTGTTCGTAAGGAGTTTTTGTTCGTGGGTTTGCTTGGATTCATGTTTGGAGAGGAATCGTTCGTGGGATTTCTCCTAGGACTATTTGCATCGCGTTCATCTCCATAACAAGGCAAGTAACTTGTACTACAATTCATTGGTTTGATACAAGTCAAAAAGTTCACATATAGTGTAGTTGGATCTAGAGACGACCAAAGATTGTGTTTTCCTTAAAGGATATTGTCTCTATTATGATAATTTAGCCATAGATGACTCATGACACAAATCTTGATAGGAGATAACCTAGAATTAGCCCAAATCTTGATTTGTAATCATGTATGTGAATATTTGTGTGAAAATTGTGTTTGGACTAAAGCCCATGTGAAATAATAGGTGTGGACATGTTAGTAACCCTAAATCATGATGTTTAGATGTTTGGTAGGTTGTGTTTCAAGTTTAGATGTGTTTGGATCAATATTCTTGAAGTTATGGTGTTTTGTTTTGAAGTGTGAAATCTGTAATTACTGGGTGTTCTGTTTTGATTGCTGTTTTCGTCTATGCTATAGCCAGTATCTTGATTCCAAAATAAAAGATGAATTTTAGATAATTTTGTCTATTTTCAAACCCCACTAATTTTGCTTGATTTGGATTTCGTATGACTGAGTTATGAATGTTTTGGTACAGACGTGTCGATAAATTCCAGATTCTGTTTTGGGTTAATTTTGTTAACAAACTATTTTCAAAAACTATTCTATACATAATATTTTTATCTAATATTTTGTTCAGTGTTTCTTTACGATATTAGGGATTACCCAGTTTTTGATGAATTTTAAAGACAAGTTTTATGTGGTGTTTCATGCTCTTTTTCTTCATTTTTGGCCTCACTATCTTCAACATATTTTTCCATGGTGATGTGATGGTATTTTGGTGGTGTTTTCCCAAACCTATGATTTTTGACCCCTAATGAGATTTTTAGGAGCCATAGGATTCACTATAAATTATATCCCCATTTGAAATTTACCCAATACCCATTACCCATTTGTATACCTATTACTACATACTAATACCCATAACCCAACAACCCACATTTAAACTCCTATATAAATACCCAAACCCTTAAACCCTAACCCTAATCCCTAATTAACTCTCTCTCTCTCCCTCACCATTGCATCACGGCCTCTTCTACTCCCAATCACGAGCCCCCCTTCCACCTACATCCGGCCATGCCCTTCTAGCCTCACAACCGACCACCACCCTCCATCCAAACTCCGACCATCCACCATACAAAAAACCCTACAAACTATTGCTTGATTTCCCATTATTACCGATCACCATCACAAGAATCACCACCATCAAAGACTTCATATTTGACCCCATAAACTCTTCTTTTGGTGTTCCTTGAAGTGGGAATTATCCACTTTGGTTCGTTGCATCAAGGAGTCCGTTCGTAAGGCATTTTTGTTCGTGGGTTTGCTTGGATTCGCGTTTGGAGAGGAATCGTTCGTGGGTTTTGCTCCTAGGACTATTTGCATCGCGTTCATCTCCATAACAAGACAAGTAACATGTACTACAATTCATTGGTTTGATACAAGTCAAAAAGTTCACATATAGTGTAGTTGGGTCTAGAGACGACCAAAGATTGTGTTTTACTTGATGGGTTTTGTCTCTATTGTGATAATTTGGCCATAGACGACTCATGACACAAATCTTGATAGGAGATAACCTAGGATTTGCCCAAATCTTGATTTGTAATCATGTATGTGAATATTTGTGTGAAAATTGTGTTTGGACTAAAGCCCATGTGGAATAATAGGTGTGGACATGTTAGTAACCCTAAATCATGATGTTTAGATGTTTAGTAGGTTGTATTTCAAGTTTGGATGCGTTTGGATCAATATTCTTGAAGTTATGGTGTTTTGTTTTGAAGTGTGAAATCTGTAATTACTGGATGTTCTGTTTTGATTGCTGTTTTCGTCTATGCTACAGCCAGTATCTTGATTCCAAAATAAAAGATAAATTTTAGAGAATTTTGTCTATTTTCAAACCCTACTGATTTTGCTTGATTTGGATTTTGTATGACTGAGTTATGAATGTTTTGGTACAGACGTGTCGATAAATTCCAGATTCTATTTTGGGTTAATTTTGTTAACAAACTATTTTCAAGAACTATTGTATACATAATATGTAACACCTCGAATTTGCAAAATACCAAAAATACTCATTTTTTTATATTTCTTGAGTGGTGATAAATTTATTTGGTGTATTTTTATTTTAACTATTGATATTTGTGTTTGGATTCGTGTTCGATTGGTATTATTGAGATATGAGAGCTCAGAGTTGAAATTTATATGAAGAAATATGGTTTATTTTTATTTTATAAGTTTGGTGGATTAATACGAGATAATTTTGATGTATTTTTGTATTGTTCGTATTATTAAAGAAAGAGTTGGGGTTTATTTGAATTATTTTGGGGATTTGGGGGCTAATTTGTAAATATTCCTTTATAATATATATTTATATTATTAAATATTTTCCAAAACCCCTTCCCCATCCCAAATCCTTCTTCTTCCTTTCTTTTTCCTTCTGATCCCGATCGAACCCATCAGCCGAAAGAACCCATCGGCCGGTACTGTTCCCCGGCCAAATCCATTTCTTTTCTTCGTCATCTTCAAATCAATTCGGGGGGATAGCTAATTGGAGGGTCCTCTACGTCGTGGCGGAGTCTGTTTTTCGAAAGGGTTTCGAAAAGGTAAACCCTAGATTTTATTTTTGTATAAAATTTAGTGTGGTAAATTTATATTGAGTAAGAGAATTATGGTAGGGAGATTAGGAGGTGTTGGGCATTGTAGAGGCAAGAGATTAGCAAATTATTGGGGATTTTGCAAGTTGTTAATAAATTAGGGTTTTGGGTTTGTAAAAGAAAATTGTATATGCAAAAATCATCTCTTTTATAGTAGTAGAATTTTAGTAGAACTATTATAATAAGTTGGGGGGTGGTTTTGGTAATTGTTTAGGGGAAAACATTACGTGGGAATTTAAATATTACGTGCAATGCACGTGTGCATCCCAGACGTTCGATAAAATGCCTGAGTGATCTTAGAAATAGTGTTATTATTTTCTGTGATTGATTTGAATGATTTGAGCCTTAATTGTGTTGAAATTTGATAATAGGCTATGTTAGCAAATTTGGATGTGGAACGGCATGCTGGCGCATCGGGTCTTCACGGGATGCTATGTGAGTATGATCTTTTTATTTTATATGCATAATGTGCTATGATTGATTTTAAAATATGGTTTGGTGTGTGATGTGTGAAGTGTATTGAGTATGGAAAGTTTATAAGTAGAATACGGAGTAAATTATGAGGTGTAAGAAATAAGTATATATATGTATGGGGGTGTGTTGTTGCTTGTAGATAAATATTTATATGCTTTGGGTTGTAATGAGTAGATTTATGTATATGAATGTATGGGGATGTGTGATGTGTGATCTCATGATTGATGTGATGAGGTGGAACGCATGGCGTATATGATATGAGTCATTTAGTGTATGTGTGATATGCGGGTGATAAATTGGGAATTTTATGTGATATTGTGATGTGAAATGAATATGGTGTGTGTGATGGGTGAGTGGGAAATGAACAGTTTATATGATAGCAGTGAGATTAATGGCTTGTGCATGTTTATGAATTTCATGGAATTTATATGCTTTCATGTTATGTTATAACGGTGAAATTAGATTATAAAGGAGTTATATTGTAAATGAGTTATTTGATAAAGGAGCTATACTGTAAAGGAGATATACCGTGATATGTTATAAAGGAGAGATATATGTATGGAGAAATATTATGAAGGAGATTTATTATAAATGAATATATGGAGATATTTTATTAAAGGAGTTATTCTATTAAAGGAGTTATATTAAATGAGTTGTTATGTTATAAAGGAGTCTTATAAAGGAGTTATATTAAAGGAGTTATTGTATTAAAGGAGTTACTTTATAAAGGAGTTATATTTATTGCCCCAAATTATATTTGGGGAACAGGAGTTATATATATATATAATGATATTGCCCCAAATTATATTTGGGGAACAGGAGTTATATATGTATTAATATTGCCCCAAAAATTATATTTGGGGAACAGGAGTTATATTGTGAAGGAGTATATAATAAAGGAGATATGTATATGTACATAAAGGAGAATTAAATATTGCAGTGCCGCACAATCTCCCAGGGGTTTGGGCTAGACCCCACAGGCCCGGGATACACCCAGGAACAGGAGTTATATATTGCCCCAAATTATATTTGGGGAACAGGAGTTATATATATATATTAATATTGCCCCAAATTTTATATTTGGGGATCAGGAGTTATATATTGCCCCAAACTATGTTTGGGGATCAGGAGTTTCCCTCGCTGGTATAGGGCCAGGAGGAAGACGTAGCCTCGGACGTGTAAGACTCTGTGTGAGCATCGATCCGCGTGTTATATTTTACTTTTGACTAGCCTTTTGGCTTTAGTCTTGGTTGGACAAGCGCGCAACCGTACTTTCAATCCAGCCCACAAATGGTAGATGCTTAGGACACCTGGATCTGGGTGATGTGGTGGGTTTGCGGGATTGAAATGTACGGGATGGGAGGCACAGAGATCCCTGTGTTGTACGAGGAGGTCAGTTGTGTGGGCAATGAAAAGGAGGAAATATGAATGTGAATGTGTATTGAAAGAATATATGTATATGTAAAGATAAGGATGATATGATATCTTGTGGAAATTACTTATATTATGGGAGATATGAATATACTACGAGGGAGATATATATATATATATATATATATATATATATATATATATATATGTGTGTGTGTGTGTGGGGGGGGGGGGTATATATTGGCATATGGCTATACTTATGATGCGATATTGGCAAATGAATGAACATGAGTAGAGGAGAGTGCGAAAGTAAAGAAAAGAAATGAATAGTATATAGAGTATGTATGTGAATGAATGTTAGAAATAAAAAGAGGAGTTATGCAATCATGAATGAAAGGTAAGGTGAGATATAATATGAGAATGAAGAGTTAAAGTAAGCGGTATTATGAGTTGTGAATGGAGATTTAAGTAAAATACAGTATGATATAAGTGGTTCCACCTTGGAATTGTGTCAAGGAACTACCTGCCCGCTGTTTCTGTGGAAATGGTGGGAACTACCTGCCTTGGCATAATTCGCAGGGTGAGTGGATATAATAGTGGTAATGATTTATAGAAATGAGAAATAAAGTGAAGTGAAGATGATAAGTGATTGAAGTGATTGATAATCAAGCTATCGGCTTGAGCTGTGATGTGATATTACCCAAACTGTGTGTTTGAGGTACAGTGATTATTACCCAAGCTATCGGCTATGGGATGTGATATGTTGTGGCCCCAGATTGTGTTTGGGGATTAAGTGAAAATGATAATAAGATATATTACTTATATGAATGAGAATTACTAAAGTGATGTAATGAGATGTTAATGAGCTATAAAACATGGTTTTGATGCAATGAGTATAAGTATTCTTATTATTGAGGTGTTGATGATGTGATGAAATGTGAGTAAATTGCATGGGCAATGAGATGTGGTAATTATGTCCTAAGATATGAAGGAATGTGGTATTTTGAGAATAGATGCATATGTTTATGATGCGATACTTTTTATAACATAATAAAATAAATACTTGTATTATGAGATTGGGTATGAAAATGGTTATTAAAGAAAGTATGTTGTGATATGAGTTTGTGTACCTGGGAAGTGTGTCGGGGAACTACTCGCCTGCTATTTCCGTGGAAATGGTGGGAACTACCTGCCTCGGCACAACTTCCAGGATGAATGTGTGTGTTGACGACATAATATAAGTAAATGAAAACGCATGGCTAAATAGAGTTGGAGAAATGATGTAATAACATCATGTAGTTATATTAATATAAATAGTGAGATGCTGATATGACGATAAGTGTGGAAAGATGAATATTCGTATTATGCGAATGTAAGATAAGTATATATATATACGAGGTTGATGTGAAGTGTATTATGAAATGTGGGAAGTTATGGATAATTAAATAGTTGAATGCAGGTTTGGCAGAGTATTTGATATGTCATTGTAGTGACGATGTTGTTGTATTCAAGATTCAGGTTGCCTTATTTTAATTTGGCATTCGTAAGTTTAATTTATTTTCTTTATACTATTTTAATTTGTTATTTGATTAATAACTATACTCACACCAGAAATGGCTAACCCCTTAGTGTTTGGGGGGTTAGGGGAGTCTGAGGACTACCCTAGGTCCCCCACTGTTGCAGGTTCTCATCAGTGCAGAGGTGAGGCGTGGAGTGGTAGTATAACTTTTTATTTTAAAAATTTGTATTATTTAGTTATAGGAATAGTGAAATTTATGATTTAAATTGTATTATGAGTGTATAAGCCTGTATATGACGATGATGAGTATAGTGTGAGGTGGTGTGGTATGTTTGTGACCCGTACCCATCTCGTCGTGGAGTACCGGGCTCTGTGGTAAGTTTTACGATGATTTTTCTAAGATTTTACCTCGTTTTTCAAAGAAATTCATAGTTTTTAATTGATATTTGATAATCCGTTATGAGTTTGGCCCCCAGAGCATTATATTATATTGCCTGTGTGTATCTGCTCATTTTGGCCTGGGGAGCCCATGAAAATATTATGTGGTTTGTGAGCTACGGAATTTTGAGCAGAATTCCGTAAGCTTTTTGTGTTTCGGGGCAAAATTTACAGGGGAGACTCTGTCAAAATTTTTCCTGGAATATAACTTTCTTAGTTTATGATCAAAGTGATATAGAAATTGAAGGAATTGAGTTTGGAGTCAAAAAAAAAATTTAGGGGTGTTACATAATATTTTGATCTAATATTTTGGTCAGTGTCTCTTTATGATATTAGGGATTACCCAAATTTTTTATGAATTTTAAAGACAAGTTTTTTGTGGTGTTTCATGCTCTTTTCTAAAATCATCTTATGCTGTATTTTGCGCGCTGGTCAGTAAAGAACCCTATTTTCACTATGATTCCTTATACTGTATGAAAATTCTTTGTGAAATATAAAAGTTATTAAATCCTATCTATTTTCATGTCCCATTGGCGGAATTGGATTTCGATTCATTGGTTACGAGATATCTTAGTTTTCGTACAGCAGTGTCGAGATTTCCAGATTCGTTAAACTCTGTTTTCTTGATGCTTTGGTATTTTTGATGACTGATCTATACTTGATGGAATATTATGAAACTTGTTATTTTGAGTCTAGACTTATAGGGGAATACTCCAGATTTTTCGTGGATTTATTTAATTTGTTTTCATGCTGTTTTCATGCTCTTAAATTCGTTTTCCTGATTTCTGCCTGAACATGTTTTCTGTTTTCAAACTTGTTTTGAATTAAGATGTTGTGAATTACTATATGACTTAATTATACTCGTTGGATTCGTGTGGATGTCTAGTTTCCAGATCCTTTGACGGATCTAGGTTTGCATTTATGTAGAGATGAAAATCACTGTTTTAGTACTGATCTGTCTTGCTGTCCTGATTATGAACGTACACCATTTTGCTCGATTATGTGACTGTATATTATCTATGCACGCTGATTTATTTTCCTAAACCTTATACTGATTATACCATGTTAGCTTGACACTATTTTGTACACATTCATGTCTGTTTGATAACCATAATAAAAGTAACCAAGCCGGGGTTAAGGAAAAGATCTAATAGTGGATAGTTCAGAAACGTGTACTCGGAAGGGGGCACGTGTTTCCCATTTTAATGCATGTTGATTCATGTACCTGTTAACTGTTGATGCATGATACCTGTTGGTTCATGTACCTGTTACCTGTTGATGCACGATACATGTTGGTTCATGTACCTGTTACTTGTTGATGCATGTACCTGTTGGTCGTGTACGTGTTGATTCATGATCCCGTTGATGCATGAATCGGATGATTTGTGTACATGTTTTGGTTCATGAATTTTTTTTCCTGTTTCTGTTCTGATCCCGAGTACACTGCCCTCTATGGTCCACTATGAAATCTAAAGCAAAACTGTTTGTTGTAACAACCATGTAGTAAAAGCTGGGATGCATGAAGTGCTACCTAGATAGTAATTACTACAAGACTTGAACATGATTACCTATACATGAGACCTGAACATGATACTTGAACATGATACATGCTTGCTTGATACTTGACTACATGATACATGAGACGTGATACTTGAGATTTGATATTTGGTACATTTTACATTATTACCTGATTACCTAATACTTGATACATATTTACCTGATTACCTGATAATTGATACATGTTCACCTGTTTAGCTGTTTACTTGACACTTGACACTTGATACCTGTACCTGTTAGTATACCATGTTGTTAGTTAGTTTCCCCATGTGCTTGTATCCTACATAATTTGTGACCCACGACTTGCAATTGACGGGTACTTGTGTTTTCTCTTTTCCTCTTTCCTGCATTCGTTGTATTGCAGATTTTGGAGGACAGGTTCCAGACGGTATTGGTGACATGATGTACTAGATGTTGGAATTTTGCTATTATTATTTATTGTAGTTTGCTTGAACAAATATTGTATTTTTGTACTTGGATTTATTCTTGTATTTGGGCAATATGACACAGAATATTTGTGTATTTCAGATCATGACTATTTGAGATTAATATATTTTATTTCAAGTATTCTTGTTGGTATTTGGTTCATATGTGCATGTGGTTAACTTTTCTGGCTTCCGACTCTGATTATTTTGTGAGATATTGTAAAGATTCCTGAACAGCTTATGGATGATGAAAATCATTCGCTGGGCTTTTGTCGCGTACTCGTATTCCGCATTCCTTTTGGGAAGAGGGGCATGACAGGATTTTTAGTAGTATCAGAGCCCAGGTTTGGCTAATGTATTAGTTGCCTAATATATTAGACAAGCTTGGCTCGATCTGGAATCTGCTCAACATTTCACCAACCATGCATGCATAAATGAATCAATTATTATCAACATTGATCTGGATACTAGTCTTATTCCTTTCTTTTTTATCCCTTCTTATTCAACTCCTTGATTCCTTGATTCTTCTGTCTTTTTCAGTCGTCCTTTTTGATTAATATCTTGTTGGGTATGAATTCATTCTTTCGTACCTATATCCTTCTGATTTAGGTGCCATTCATTCTCTTTCCATTTTTCTGCTTGGTCCGTCAGTCGGCATCGCGGGATGCTATTGGCAGAGTCTTCCCGATCAGAGTGGCGCAGCGGAAGCGTTGTGGGCCCATAACCCACAGGTCCCAGGATCATATTGTTGCTTCTCCTTCCTTGCATTGTTTTGGCTTTCCCTATCTCTTGCAATTGTTCCCATCCGATGACTTATTGATTGATTCAATTTTTTCCTGTCTTTTCTCTCTTTGATTCCTGTTCTGCAGACTTCCTTATTGCTTTGTTATCTGGTGTTGATTCTTCCCTTTTGATACTATTTATTCTCTTTCTGCATTCCATCTGATCCCATTGTTATCCCATTCATTCTTTCCCAGGTGTTGCCTCTGCTTTGTTACCCTTTCCAAGTTTGCTTTTGCCCTGTCCTATGTACTCCTAAACAAATTTCAAGGACGAAATTTTGTTGTAAGGTGGGTAGGATTGTAACCCATGTTTTCCATTTTATGTATTTTGGAGTGTATTTTTCTTTTTGTATTATTATCTCTCTTGTATTTTTCTGGACCGTATATTGGATTTATTTTCAATATATAATCTTTTTATTTCATTTTGGAGCTCCTTGCGTTGTTTGTTCGTCGTTTTTGGTTCATTTCATCATTTTGTCTCTTTTTCTTCATTTTTGGCCTCATTATCTTCAATATATTTATCCATGGTGATGTGATGGTATTTTGGTGGTGTTTTCCTAAACCTATGATTTTTGACCCCTAATGAGATTTTTAGGAGCCATAGGATTTACTATAAATTGTATCCCCATTTGAAATTTACCCAATACCCATTACCCATTTGTATACCTATTACTACATACTAATACCCACAATCCAATAACCCACATTTAAACTCCTATATAAATACCCAAACCCTTAAACCCTAACCCTAGTCCCTAATTAACTCTCTCTCTCTCCCTCACCATTGCATCCCGGCCTCTTCTACTCCCAATCCCGAGCCCCCCTTCCACCTACATCCAGCCATCCCCTTCTAGCCTCACAACCGACCACCACCCTCCATCCAAACTCCGACCATCCACCATACAAAAAACCCTACAAACTCTTGCTTGATTTCCCATTATTGCCGATCACCATCACAACATCACCACCATCAAAGACTTCATCTTTGACCCCATAAACTCTTCTTTCGGTGTTCCTTGAAGTGGGTATTATCCACTTTGGCTGGTTGCATCAAGGAGTCCGTTCGTAAGGAGTTTTTGTTCGTGAGTTTGCTTGGATTCATGTTTGGAGAGGAATCGTTCGTGGGATTTCTCCTAGGACTATTTGCATCGCGTTCATCTCCATAACAAGGCAAGTAACTTGTACTACAATTCATTGGTTTGATACAAGTCAAAAAGTTCACATATAGTGTAGTTGGGTCTAGAGACGACCAAAGATTGTGTTTTCCTTGATGGATTTTGTCTCTATTGTGATAATTTGGCCATAGATGACTCATGACACAAATCTTGATAGGAGATAACCTAGAATTAGCCCAAATCTTGATTTGTAATCATGTATGTGAATATTTGTGTGAAAATTGTGTTTGGACTAAAGCCCATGTGAAATAATAGGTGTGGACATGTTAGTAACCCTAAATCATGATGTTTAGATGTTTGGTAGGTTGTGTTTCAAGTTTAGAAGTGTTTGGATCAATATTCTTGAAGTTATGGTGTTTTGTTTTGAAGTGTGAAATCTGTAATTACTGGGTGTTCTGTTTTGATTGCTGTTTTCGTCTATGCTACAGTCAGTATCTTGATTCCAAAATAAAAGATGAATTTTAGATAATTTTGTCTATTTTCAAACCCCACTGATTTTGCTTGATTTGGATTTCGTATGACTGAGTTATGAATGTTTTGGTACAGACGTGTCGATAAATTCCAGATTCTGTTTTGGGTTAATTTTGTTAACAAACTATTTTCAGAAACTATTCGATACATAATAATTTTATCTAATATTTTGTTCAGTGTTTCTTTACGATATTAGGGATTAGCCAGATTTTTGATGAATTTTAAAGACAAGTTTTATGTGGTGTTTCATGCTCTTTTCTAAAATCATCTTATGCTGTATTTTGCGCGCTGGTCAGTAAAGAACCCTATTTTCACTATGATTCCTTATACTGTATGAAAACTCTTTGTGAAATATGAAATTTAGTAAATCCTATCTATTTTCATGTCCCATTGGCGGAATTGGATTTCGATTCACTGGTTGCGAGATATCATAGTTTTCGTACAGCAGTGTCGAGATTTCCAGATTCGTTAAACTCTGTTTTCTTGATGCTTTGGTATTTTTGATGACTGATCTATACTTGATGGAATATTATGAAACTTGTTATTTTGAGTCTAGACTTATAGGAGAATACCCCAGATTTTTCGTGGATTTATTTAATTTGTTTTCATGCTGTTCATGCTCTTAAATTCGTTTTCCTGATTTCTGCCTGAACATATTTTCTGTTTTCAAACTTGTTTTGAGTTAAGATGTTTTGAATTACTATATGACTTAATTATACTCGTTGGACTCGTGTGGATGTCTAGTTTCCAGATCCTTTGACGGATCTAGGTTTTCATTTATTTAGAGATGAGAATCACTGTTTTAGTACTGATCTGTCATGTTGTCCTGATTATGAACCTACACCATTTTGCTCGATTATGTGACTGTATATTATCTATGCACGCTGATTTGTTTCCCTGAACCTTATACTGATTATACCATGTTAGCTTGACACTATTTTGTACACATTCATGTCTGTTTGATAACCATAATAAAAGTAACCAAGCCGGGGTTAAGGGAAAGATCTAATAGTGGATAGTTCAGAAACGTGTACTCGGAAGGGGGCACGTGTTTCCCATTTTAATGCATGTTGATTCTTGTACCTGTTACCTGTTGATGCATGATACCTGTTGGTTCATGTACCTGTTACCTGTTGATGCACGATACATGTTGGTTCATGTACCTGTTACTTGTTGATGCACGTACCTGTTAGTCGTGTACCTGTTGATTCATGAACCCGTTGATGCATGAATCGAATGATTTGTGTACATATTTTGATTCATGAATTTGTTTCCTGTTTCTGTTCTGATCCCGAGTACACTGCCCTCTATGGTCCACTATGAAATCTAAAGCGAAACTGTTTGTTGTAGCAACGATGTAGTAAAAGCTGGGATGCATGAAGTGCTACCTAGATAGTAATTACTAAAAGACTTGAACATGATTACCTGTACATGAGACCTGAACATGATACTTGAACATGATACATGCTTGCTTGATATTTGACTACATGATACATGAGACGTGATACTTGAGATTTGATATTTGGTACATTTTATATGATTACCTGATTACCTGATACTTGACACATATTTACCTGATTACCTGATAATTGATACATGTTCACCTGTTTACCTATTTACTTGACACTTGACACATAATACCTGTACCTGTTAGTATACCATGTTGTTAGTTAGTTTCCCCATGTGCTTGTATCCTACATTATTTGTGACCCACGACTTGCAATTGACGGGTACTTGTGTTTTCTCTTTTCCTCTTTCCCGCATTCGTTGTATTGCAGATTTTGGAGGATAGGTTCCAGACGGTATTGATGACATGATGTACTAGATGCTGGAATTTTGCTATTATTATTTATTGTAGTTTGCTTGAACAAATATTGTATTTTTGTACTTGGATTTATTCTTGTATTTGGGCAATGTGACACAGGATATTTGTGTATTTCAGATCATGACTATTTGAGATTAATATATTTTATTTCAAGTATTCTTATTGGTATTTGGTTCATATGTGCATGTGGTTGACTTTTCTGGCTTCCGACTCTGATTATTTTGTGAGATATTGTAAAGATTCCTGAACAGCTTATGGATGATGAAAATCATTTGCTGGGCTTTTGTCGCGTACTCGTATTCTGCATTCCTTTTGGGAAGCGGGGCGTGATAGAAGCGAAAACTACTGGTAGGCTCGGAGCTTCCCAGGCCCTAACTGCGATCAACCACAGGGGTTGGATAAACTGACACTTAAGGAACAAATGCTTCGCATGTTCGAGGTTGCTAGCACAGAGAACACACAGCTGACCAACAACTAGATTCCTCTTATTAAGGACTTCAACAGTCAAATGCTTATTATTCAGAGCGAGCCAAGATAAGATTTTTGATTTGAACGGTGCACAGTTGCTCCATAAAGCTTTGGCATACGGGCCTTTGTGCCCCCAAAATTGAGAAACTTATAATGGGATTTCACTGAGAAATTACCATCTGTCCATCTCCATTTGAAATCAGCACCCGGGAACCATTGGTAATGATTAATACTATTAAACAACTCTTGCAGTTCGATTTGAAGGTTCGGGGGAAGAACGATAGAGAACGGAATGGACCAGAATTTTTGGTTATCGCTAATGATCACATAATCTGCTACCCTGGCAGTGGGGTTGGCCACTGTTAGGAAGAGGTTAGGGAACGCATGGGATAGTTTGATGTTCTCAAACCACAGGTCAAGCCAGAACCTAGTCCCCGTACCGATAGCGCAAAGGTGAACTAAGCCACACTGAAACGGTTTGGCAACCTTCCACACTCCTTTCCAGAATGCAGATGATTTACGAGGAAGACTGGCGTTAAAATCAGTCATGAAGTTCTGGGAAAAACAATTGGAGGTGATCATGCGCACCCAAGACAGTTGATCCTTTTTAAGAAATCTCCAAAGCCATTTGCCTAAGAGCGCTAAATTTCGGTGTCTAAGATTAAGGACCCCTAGACCACCAGCTGCCTTGGAAGTGCAGATCAGTTTTTAGTTGCAAAAATGAAAGCCTGCCTTATACTCTCTCGAGCCAGACCAGAAAAAATACCTTCTGACACAGTCTAGTTTTTTAATGACCCAAGAAGGAAGGAAATAGAAGGACATCATATAGAGCGAGATTGAAAAGAGAACGGAGTTGACGAGAACAAGTCTGCCTTCTCGAGACGGGTGTTTTCCAGACCATCTATTCAGTCTGGATTTGACCTTTTCGATAATCGGCATCCAATCCGCTTTGAGAAGTTTCCCTCATCTCAGCGGGATCCCGAGATAATTGATAGGAAAGGTGGCAGAGCCACAATTAAAGAGATGAGCAATCTCCGATTGCCTGTTTTGGGAGCCTCCCAGCCAAATGACAGAAGACTTTTGGAAATTGATGGCGAGACCCGACGCATGCTCAAAGACATAGAGAAGTAGCTTCAGGTTGCGTAACGAGTACCCGTTCGGTTTCGCAAATATAATTGTATCGTCTGCGTATTGAAGGTTTAAAACACCAGCGAAACTATGAGAACTGCCCAGGCCTTCAATGACACCTGCTTCCCCAGCATTGCGAAGGAGCTTGCTAAAGACATCCGCTATCAGAGCAAAAAGCAAGAAGGAAATGGGATCCCCCTGACGCAGCCCCCGTTCACACTTGAATTTGTGGCCTTCAGTCCCATTTATGATAATCGACGAAGTGCCAGCAAAAAGACTAGATTTGATCCAGGCAATCCATTTCGGGCCAAATCCACGATGAAGAAGGGTTTCAAAGAGGAAGTCCCAGCTTACGTTATCGTAAGCTTTCTGAAAGTCTAGCTTTAACAGGATGCCCTTCGAATTATTATGGTGGCAATCAGAGATGATTTCTTGGGCCGAAGCCACACTATCAAGGATGAAACGATCCTTAATAAAACCAGATTGCATGGGATCAATTAAAGGAGCGATGATGGAACTCAGACGAGTCGATAGCACTTTCATGATTATCTTAAAGGTGGAGTTGATGAGGCTAAGCGGACGAAAGTTGTGGACCGAATTTGCCCCTAAAAATTTGGGAATAAGAACAATGTGCGCGTAATTGATCCTATCGAAGGAAAAGTTTCCCCGATGGAGATCGGAAAACATTTGGAAGAGATCGTCTTTAAGATAATCCCAAAATTTTTGGAAGAAGAAAGCTGGAAAACCATCCGGGCTAGGGGCCGAATCATTTTCTAAAGCAAACACCGCCCTCTTGATCTCTTCCCGAGAAAAAGGAGCTTCCAGACTAGAAAGGTTGTGAGATTACTGACCATAGAGTTGTTTCCAGTCTAGTTGGATGGAACGATGTTTTGTCGAGCCTAAGAGATCTTTGAAGAAGTGAAGGAAAGAAGCATGAATGTCGGAATTCGACGTTAACTCAACATCATTATCTATGATTGAGGAGATTCTGTTGCATCTTTGCCTATGCGATGCGAAATTATGGAAGAAGGCCGTGTTACCGTCACCTTCTTTTAGCCACCGACATTTGGCGCATTGGGCCCATTTAATGTGGTCGTTGTGAAGTAGTTCTGTGTAGCATCTCTTGCAAGATGCACGCTCAGAACGAAGAGGGTCAGAGATGGGCCTCTCTTCTTCCAAACGATCAATGGATTCGATGGTCGAGAGGTACACCCATTTAAGAAAGTTACTATTGGCATATCTTTTGGATTGCCACAATTTGCTCCCATATTTAATGGCATGCAACTTAATAAGAATACGGCATAAACCGGAAGAACCCGATATAGCTGAGAGACATTCCGTGATACGGTTGATGAAGGTTTGATCTTGTAACCAAAATTTTTTAAAACGGAACTTATGCGGTCTAGAGAAGTTAAAGTGAGAAGATAGCGAGATGGGAACATGATCTGATGAGGGATTGGGTAAAGCTGACACAAAAGAGTTATGAAAGCAATTGATCCAATCCCAGGAAACCAGAAAATGGTCTAGCTTTGCCAAGGTTGGCAGAGACCTCAGATTGGACCAAGTGAAAGCTCTACCATTGAGCGGAAGATCAGTCAATTGGAGTTGTTGGATGCATTCATTAAAGCGAGACAAATCCAACGAAGAGTGAAAATCTCCTGATCTATCAGCAGAGCATCTGGTGACATTAGTCACCACAAAAGATCCAAAAACCGATAATGGTATGTTGGAAAGAGTAGAATTCGTTCCAGAAATCTTCCCTCCGATCTGCCGTAGAAGGACCATAAACCGATACCACGATGAGCGGGCAATCGAGCTCAAACCAGTGAAGTCGAACCAATAGAACGAAGGTAAAGCGAGAGGTAGAAATGTGTGTGAATCTGACTTCTTTGAAGCCAAAGAGGATACCTCCCCTGGTGCCTATAGCATCTAACGAAATCCAATGGGATATCAGAGAGCTGACAATCGATCAAAGGATCGAATTTGATGGTGAAACGAGTTTTGATTCTTGAATAGAGATCAAATCACATTGGGAGGAAGAGATAAGCTGAAACAACGCCTGTTGTTTCGACGTATTACCTAAACTGCGAATGTTCCAAGAGATGCTAATCATTGAAGACATTGGCCTCACAAGGTCTAGAGATTTCGCGGTCGCGAATGGCCTGAAAATCCACAAAGTTATCCGAGTCTACTAGAAAACCCATCTTACTGGTCAAACTAAGCATCTCCGTATCGGATAGGGAGCCAAATTGCACTTGATATAAGGAACCTAAATGTTCCTTACCAGATGCGAGGGAAGAGGGGGGGGGGATATCTTGTGACAGAGCTTTGCAATGGGGGAGAGAGGGTCTGTAGAGTGAAGCATGCCTCTATTGGCTCGGATTCGAGCACTAGAGCGGATGACTGAGATACAATTCGGTTTAAGCACCTTTTTAGATTTCTTTTTTGGTTTTTTTAGGGAAAAAACTGTTGGCGAAATCGTATACCGGAGAGGATCCCGAAAGAGCGCTCCCCACATCCAAAGGGGGGGTGCCAATTCTGTGTTAACGGAGACCCGTAATATTGACGTAAAAGGACTGAGGGCCGGGATGGCTAAAGAAATGCAAGATGACCCTTTCCCACAACCGGTAAGGGAGGGAGATATCACTCCCGGGAGAGTAGGGGGAGAAACGTTACCAACGCTAGCACCAAAGTTGACACGAAACAATGGAGTAGCGTCAGAATAAAAAAATGTAAGCAAACAATTCGTAGTAACACAGTACGACATCAGCTTGAAAAGAAGAGACAAGATAATTATTTGTGGAAAATACCTTTTTTTGCGAGAGCGAGTGGTCCATCTTAACCAAATCCTCAGCCAGAAGATCATCTTTGTCCACCCAGGCATCGGCTTTAAGAGAAGCAACCGACGAAGCCTTGGAAGGAGCAGAAAGTGGGGGTTGCCTAAGGGGTAAGTACGATGAGACACGCTAAGAAACTTATCCCAGTCGGACCATACTGTGGATTTGCATCCCAAACAGGCCACTTGTCGAGCTGCTCCGGGGAAATTTGCTGCGACTGAGTCGCACTGTGACGAAAAGGGGGGCAGCGGTTGAAGGAGCCTCGGTGGTAGGCTTGATGGTTTTGGATGGAGTCGATCTCCCTGCAGTGAGTTCCGGGTTAATCCAAACTAAATTGGGTGGTTTGGAAGGGGAGGTAAGAGGTTTGGAAGGTTTCGGCACCTGATTGCGCGGAAGTTGGGGGAACTTCTTGGGTGGATCTCTGTGCGGCCTCTCCCATTTAGAGGAGAGAGAGATGGACTGGGAAGACAAACCGACGACAAAAGTGTTGGGTAACGCAGGAGCTTGCCTCGACGGATTAACAGTAGCCAAGAGCAAAGGAGCTGGGGAGGGTTTCAAGTTCTCCAAATCTTGATAAGAGATCGAGACCAGAAATGCTGTAGTCTGGTCCCTTAAAATGAAGGAATCTATTCTTTCTTTAACCGATGGGCAATAGAATTCAGCGTCGACCTGGAGGCAACCCGAGGCCAACTTAGTAGAGGAAGAGATGTTCTTCAGATCTCCTATGCATTTGGTGAAATAAGAGACAACCCTGTGGGAGGCACTGAAAGTGGGGAGGCCTAGTAGAGTTACTTTAACGGCCGAGGGAATTAAGGGGGGGGGTTACCCCGGTTGATCCACTTACGAATAGTAACTTGAATGGAGCCTATAGCAAGAGAGTTACAGGTGACAAGGTCCTCCAGAGTTTTCAAGGAGGGGCAATTAATAACAACCTCTCCGTTGGAGCAGGTATCAACCGCCCATTCCCAATCATTGACTGTGAGACCCCGTATTTCTAGAGAGTCGTATATGGTATATTATATATATACTAGTGTATATACTAAGAAAAAGAAAGAAAGAATGGAAGGTAGGATAGGTGGTGACGTGGCATGGAAGGAAAAGAAGGAAAAGAAGGAAAGTGGAGAAGGTATTATTGATTGGTGGCCTATAGGATGATCCTATGGGATTTGATGGTGTGATGGGCCTATGAGATTTCCTATGGGAATGATGGAATGAATGAGATAAGGAAGAGTGTGTGCGTGGTGTGGTGTGGACCGGTTGACCATGGAATAAATCCCATATCGGTGGGATAGGAGAAGGAAATGAGAGATATATTAGGAAAGCCAAGGATTAAGGGTACCCAACGTCCGGACACCCTTTTGAGGCAGCCTGTGGTGGGCGTGGCTAGAATTTAGTTAATTGTGTGCGTACGAGTTGAGTACGGTACCGTTACAGATGGTATCAGAGCCAACTTTCGACATCGAATGTAGGACTTGTATATAGGAGGTGCGTAAGACTCTGTGTGGGCAGCGATATGTGTATGAGATGTGTAAGACCCTGTGTGGGGTGAATGTGAGACCCCGTATTTCTAGAGAGTCGTATATGGTATAGTATATATATACTAGAGACCCCGTATTTCTAGAGAGTCGTATATGGTATAGTATATATATACTAGTGTATATACTAAGAAAAAGAAAGAAAGAATGGAAGGTGGGATAGGTGGTGACGTGGCGTGGAAGGAAAAAAAGGAAAAGAAGGAAAGTGGAGAAGGTATTATTGATTGGTGGCCTATAGGATGATCCTATTGGAATTGATGGTGTGATGGGCCTGAGATTTCCTATGGGAATTATGAATGAGATAAGGAAGAGTGTGTGTGTGGTGTGGTGTGGACCGGTTGACCATGGAATAAATCCCATATCGGTGGGATAAGAGAAGGAAATGAGAGATATATTAGGAAAGACAAGAATTAAGGGTACCCAATGTTCGGACACCCTTTTGAGGCAGCCTGTGGTGGGCGTGGCTAGAATTTAGTTAATTGTGTGCGTACGAGTTGAGCACGGGGCGTTACATTGACAATGCAAAAGTTGCAAAGAAAAACATTTAAAGTGGTGTTCGAGACCAAACCTCCCTTGAAAAAGACGGCTCCGTATTGTTCGAAAAACCTCATTTTGTCAGAAAACTCCAAGTCGTGGATGAATACCACATTGACTCGATGCTTAGAGTTCTTAGAGATGGGGGTGAGGTCTACCTGCTGACCATCTGGCTGAGCAGGGGGAGAGATTTGAGGCCTAGTAGGGGTAGGGAGTAGAGGGGCCGAAGGAGAGATCTTAGGGCGTTTGGCAGGTGGCACTTGGCATTCCGCCAGCTTCGCTTGAAGTGAGGGTAAATCAAGAGCGGCAATAACTTGGTCTGAGATCGGAGCCCCAATCGTCAATCCCACAATTTGTTGTAAGGAGAGACAATGATTGCGAGAATGTCCTGATTTCAAACATAAAAGGCATTTCATGTTGCCGGTGCAAAAATGCTCTGATATGCCCCACTTGGAGACAGCGAAAGCAGCGCAAAGGTTGGGGGTGAGAGGTAGACTGCACAGTAGTGGAGCCAGAAGAAAAGGAGGGGTAGAAAGGGCGGGAATGGGAAGAGGGGCGAAGCCCTAGAAGCTTCTTAATAGAAGAAGGATTACTGGGTCCTGGGAGAAGAGAGCTGGGGTTGGGCCAAGCCGGCCCACCTGGCCTGGCAGAAACTAAAGTCAATATTTTTTTATTATTTTTCTTTTTAACAACTTCAGTCCATGATCGATCCATGGCAGCCCAAGGCCCACGAAGGAGCCAAGGAAATGGAAAAGAGAGAACGTGAACGAGGCAGAAACGACAAACAAACCCTTACTATAGAGATCAGTAGAGGTACCAATCGAACAGCCAGAGAAACTTTCTCAAGAACAGCGGAGTAAGCAAATAGAAAGCTACGAGAAGCAATGCTCTTGCCACGCAAACAGAACAGGATAGTAAGAAAATAATGTAAACCTCAGCTAGGTTAAAAACCAGAAGGCGGTTAGACGATATAAAATCACCGAACTAGCCACTGGGAGCAAAGTCAGCCCCAAACGCACAGAGATCGGAAAAGCTAGACTCAACGACAACTCTGAGGCCAAAGATCATGCCTCAATAGGCACACCCAGAACCAAAGTAGGCCAAATGGAGTGCTGAAACTAAAAAAGGCGAAATATAAATGAACTCACAGTGAGAAGCCAGCGGAATGAGCACAGGGCCAGAAGCTAGGAACCCGAGATCTGATCGAAGCGATAAGGGCACTACTTCAGAGCTCGGAGCTGATAAGGCTAGTAACCCACCACTACCGGCTGCACGTGAACTGGAAGCTAAGGGAGAGCGCTCTGAAGAGAGGGAAAACGATGGCAAGAGGAGGGGTCCGGGGAACTCCAGGAATGCAGAAGGAGGGGGAGGGGGGACGAAGGGGATGCCAACCGAAATGACGGAGATGCCTAAAAGAACGGAAACTGGGTCTGCTAAGGAGCAGCAACCCAAGACAAAACACGACGGAGAAAGGGGAAACTGAGGAGGGAGAGAGTGGATCTGGTAGCTCTGAGGAGGGAGAGAGCGGATCTGGTAGATCTGAGGAAGTTATTATTATTATTATTATTATTATTATTATTATTATTATTATTATTATTATTATTATTATTATCACTATTATTATTATTATAAATTGTTATGATTATTATAAATTGTATTATTAGTATTATTATTTTTATTGACCTGGTTATTTTATTATTCTTATGGTTATTGTAATTATTTATTATTATTATTGGTTATTAAAACAAATCCCTTCTTATTTAATAATTGTGTTTATAATTGTTTCAAATAATTTTTGTAATGTGATACAAATTATATTTTGGTTATAAATCATATTTTACCAGATATCATATTATTTTGTTTTTGGGTTTATATTGATCAATTATATTCATATACAACCTATTTTTATTTATTGGGTCTAAACCCAATTACCCAATAGCCATATATCCTACTTTTCCCTATATATATACTAATCTATTTTAACTTGTACCCTAAATCCACAAACCTGCAACCTAAAACCCCAATTTCTTAATTACCTATAAATACCCATTTATAACCCTAATTAATATCCCCCCCCTCTCTCTCTCTCTCCGTCGCTTTCTCTCTCCCCTACCCCGACTCTCTCTCTCCCTCCTCTGTTTCACAAACCCAATCGCCACTGCCCTTAGCCCGACGCTCCTCCCGTATTCGACCACCACCATCGACCTCTCACTCTCTCCTCGTCATCCCCCTTCGTCACCCCCTGTTCCCATCACCATCCACCGAGCCGCCATTGCCGCAGAACCCATTCCTCACCGGAGAACCCACCGCCTCGACCTTCTACCTGCCTCGTCGCCATCGTCTTCGGCTCTCTGTTCACCCTGCAACCACCGCAGGCCCCCCTCGCCACCTCGTCATCTTCGTCCAAGCCCCAAATGCTCCGCCGTTCTCCTCCTCTATTTCGTCGTGAAACAGAGTTCCGTCGAGCATCGAAGCCCTGGTCGTTGCGTCGCTTCCCAACCGCAATGCCGCCGTCGTCATTCTTCGGCTCCCTTGCCGTGGTCACCACTGCCGTCGCTTCCCAACCGGAGACGCCGCCAGCACCTCCCGCTCTCTCTCTTTCTCTATCGAAGTGAGGAAGAAGACAGTGGTGTTTTGGTGTGTTGATGTTGTATGGAGTGGGATCCGAATTTTGCCGTTTGGTGTTTTGCTTTGAGATCCGGTGTGTGATTGCTAAGTTGCTATTGATCTGATCTTGCTGTATGGTTTTGCACATAGCTCGCACGTGTTTTCGTGATCAGGGTTCGTAGTCGGGATTCTTATCCCGTTATTCTATATATATATTCGAATCTACTAATTAACAGGCAAGTCTCTTCTTGAACTAGTATTTTGTTTTGTTCAAGATTCCCTTGATCTCTGCAAGTAGATCCAGTCCTATTTCCTTATCATACTGTTATTTGAAATTCCGTTAAGTTTATTGAGGGTTTACACTAGCTAACCCGAGATATTCTTAACATCGTGCCACTCTTTTTTATCTAAAACCTAGTCCCCCTTTTTCATTGCATATGCACATTTACATGAAAAATAACTAGATCCATGTGACAGACTTGTTTGATGAATTGTATACATTAGATTGAATAGAATTGATGAATTGATTACCATGCTGTGAAATTGCATCTTAAACTGAAATTATGCATGTTAAACACCTAAGAACACTTTGACTATTAATTTGCATGAAATATATGGTTGTATGGTTTAATTGTTGCCTATTCATGTCAAAATATATTCTGGACTGCTAGTTGTTTCTTTTTAAATTAGATTTTCGACCATGTTGCTGTCATATTTTAAAATAACTTTATGAACATAAAATTTAGCCCCAGATGTCTAGTTTACTAACCTTTTTACGGATTTGAATTCCGATGTGTAATCTGTTAGATATCATCATTTTAGTACATCTGTGTTAGAATTTCCAGATCCACAAATGCATGCGTATCTTGTTGTTTCATAATTTATTTGAGCATGTTAACAGTAAAATAAAAATCTGAAATAAATTTGGCTGAACCTAGACATGTGTAGAAACTACCCTGAATTTTTATAGATTTATTTGAAGAGTTTTTTGACCTGAAACAATTAGGTGAACACAATTTACAACTTGCTGTCTTAACATAAAATCTGAAAAGAATAGAGTTTTTACCCTAGTTTCTCTAGCTTTTATATGTCTCATATATATTCGCTGGAACCAGCAGAGAGTCTACTTTCTAGAATTTCTGATGGATCTAGATTTGCTTTTCTGTGGTAGCGGTAGTCTGCGTTTTAGTACAACAACATCATGCTGTCCTAATTATGTGATGTGTGTTTAAATGACTTGTTTGCTTCATGCTTTGTTCTGTAACGAGTAGAATTAGTCACACCTAGCATCATAAAACATTGACACCTTTTTTCATGCTCACACAGGATGAAAATAAACTAATAAAAAGCTGGGGTATCATGGGTAGACTTGGTAGTGAACGATCGGAAACTGTACTCGGTCGGGCCCTACTGCCTGATCTGTACTGACCTATACTGATGGCCATAAAACACTGCCTGACCTGTACTGTCCTTAAACATAAAACAGTGCCTGATAATTATTGTTACTGAACATTAACACTGATTACTAGGCCGAGTACACGAACCATAAATTCACCATCAGTCTAAAACGTACACTGTGTGCTTGCGCCAAACCTATGGAATGTGATGCAGTAGTACATGCACTAGATAGGCTAATAAAATGATTAATAACCTGCATTTATCATCTCATGCTTGATCCTGTATAGAACTGATTAATATGGACCTTTGATATTATTGACTGCCTTTACTTTGTTCTTTGACTTTGATCCTGCCCCTTTTCTTTGATATACACACTTCCTTTATCCTCTATTTTCTCTACTTACTGTCCATGACTTGCTCTAAGGACACTCTTTTTTCTTTTTTAGATCAAGAATTTACAGGTACTGAAGGAGCAATACCAGAAGGACTTGGTGAGCAAACTCTCTGAAGATCAGAGCTGGACTATTAGACTACTATAGCTATCTCTTGTTATTTGCTTATTGTATTACTTTTATCATACTTTGTATTCCAGGATTTTATGACCCGAAGTTTGTTTTATCCTAAATTTTGGATTATTATTTGGTGAATTTATTTCATGATTATTTTGGAGTTTATTCATTGTTTATGTGGTTACATTTCTCGTGCATTGTTGTATTATCTTGTATATTGTTGAGTTAATCTGTTACGGCTTATGGATGATGTATAATCATTCGCTGGGCCTTCATTATGTGCTCGTATTTCCGTATTTTGGGAAGCGGGGCGTGACAGTCACCCCGAGGGGGATATCCTTCAAGGAATTTTGGTGTTGAAGCCTTCGGCATTGGATGCCACCCCGAGTGGAAAATCCTTCAAGAATTTTTGGCATTGAAGCCTTCGGCATCGGATGCCATCTCGAGGGGGATATCCTTCAGTGATTTTTGGTTTTGAAGCCTTCGGCATCGGAAGCCACCCCGACTGAAAAATTCTTCAAGGATTTTTGGCGTTGAAGCCTTCGGCATCGGATGCCACCCTGACGGGGATATCCTTCAAGGCTTTTTGGCGTTGAAGCCTTTGGGTGCCCATTGCAAATGACCTAATGAGTTGAATTTGGATTGAAAATTAAATTTTATTCATTGATTGCCGTAGGCAAGTACATGCGTCGGCCTTTGAAAGCCTCATTACAAGTGCATACCCCTAAGGGCCTTAGTGGAATTTCATCAAATATTCTGCATTCCAGGTCCTCCTAATTGCCCTGCCCCCCGGGTATTTAAGTCGGTACATGCCTGGACGGATAACTTTGGAGGCCCTATACGGTCCCTCCTAGTTGGGCGCAAGTTTTCTCTTTTTACTCGATTCGGATATCATGAGTCACCTGAGCACAAGATCGCTTTCTTTGATGTTGGCGGGCCAGACCTTCCTATTGTAAAACTGTTCTATCCTCTGTTGATAGAGGTTTCTTCTGATGGCCGCCCTTTCGTGAACTTCATCAAGGAGGTCCAGGTTGGCCCTAAGGCCGTTTAAGTTTGAATCCTCGTTGAAGCTCATGATCTATGGTGATGACAACCCAACTTCTAGGGGGATTACTGTCATCGAGGATTTATTGGTTGGCATTCTCGGCCTAGCCGTTGGACTGGGGGTGTGAGAAGGAAGAGAACCTCTGCTGGACTCGTAGGTCTGGCAAAACTTGCGGAAACCCTTTCCTATGAACCGAGTGTCATTATCAGTGATGAAGGTCTGAGGAACCCTGAATCGGCAAACGATGTGCTTCCAAAAGAAATGTTGGATCTGGTGTTCAGTTATAGTGGCCAGTGGCTCTGCCTCGACCCATTTCATGAAATAGTCGATGACCACGATAAGGAATCGCCTTTTACCCGTAGCTTTGGGGAATGGTCTGACCAAATCCATCCCCCGCATGACGAAGAGAGCTAGGCTAGCAAGTGATGTGAGATTGGCTTGGCATAAATGTTTGACCGAAGATAACCTCTGGCATGGGCCACATCTCTTTACCGAGTCTTAAGCATCTTGCAGGAGGTTCAGTCAGTATCACCCATGGTTGAGTACTTTCCTCACAAGAGATATGCTACCTATATGGCAGCCGTCGATTCCTGAGTGCATTTCCTCGAGCGCATACTTGGCCTCCACCAGTGATAGGCATCAAAGATAGGGTCTGTCGTCGATCTTTGTATAAGAGCGCTTAAAGAGCATGTCGTCAATAAAAACGAACCTTTCGGCCCTGATCCAGATCCTCCTAGCCTCAGAGGTGTCATAGAGAAGGTCCCCATTTCTTAGGTAGTTCAGAATCGAATCCATCCAGGTTGGTTGCTGGGCGGGTGGGTCGAGAAAAAGGACTTCAGAGTTTTCTTTGTCGTTGCTTGGCCGAACAATGACCTTCACCAAGATTGTGCGGTCCAGACCCTTGAATGAGGAGGATGCTAATTTGGACAGGGCGTCTGCCTGACTGTTCATTTCTCGAAGGATCCTGACGATGGAGGAGTCCTCAAAGTCAGCCAAGAGAAGCATAACCTCGACTAGGTACTTAACCATCTCAGTGTCACGAGCTTCATATTCTTCGCAAACTTGATTGACGATGAGTTGGGAGTCACTGAAGGCTTTGACCCGTTTGGCTCCCGCTTTTTGGGCTAGGAGGAATCTGGCTACCAGGGCTTCGTACTCCACCTCGTTGTTAGATACCTTGAATCTGAAGCATAGGGAATACTGGAGGATGAAGCTGTCTGGACCACTCAAGATGACTCCAGCCTCACTACCCTCTTCACAGGATGATCCATCCACGTAAAGTTCCTAAACGGGCTCATCTTGTAGAGCTTCAGGGACCTTCGGGATGGCACACTTGGTTATGAACTTGGCGAGCGCTTGTCCCTTGATGGCCGTCCTCGACTTATAGCTGATGTCGTGCTGGCTTAGCTCGATGGACCATTTGATTAGAAAGCCAGAGGTCTTGCGTTTATGGAGGACTTGCTTTAGCGGCTAATCCGTGAGGACCAGAATGGAGTGAGCATGAAAGTACGGGAGGAGCTTTCAAGCAGCCATGACCAAGGCGTAGGTGACCTTTTTTATTTTTGTGTATCGAAGTTCAGCATCGTGGAGGATTTTGCTGACATAGTATATGGGCTTTTGGGCTCCGTCTTCTTCCCTGATCAGGACCGCACCGAGGATTTGCTCCGAAGCTACCAAGTAGAGGTATAACACCTCGCCTTGCTCCAGCTTGCTGAGGAGAGGGAGATTGGAAAGGTATTCTTTGAGCTGATCGAAAGCCTATTGCTGAGGCTCCCCCCACTCAAAACTCTTCATCCCCCAGAGGGCTTTAAAGAAAGGGATGAACTTATCCCTCGACCTAAAAGGAAACGGCCAATGGCAACAAGACGGCCCATGAGCCGTTGCACTTCTTTGACATTTCCGGGAGGGGCCATGTCCAGGATGGCCTAAATTTTCTCGAGGTTTGCTTCTATTCCTCATTGGCTGACCATAAAGCCGAGGAACTTTCCTGCGGTGACGCCGAAAGCACACTTGGAGGGGTGGAGTCTCATATTATTCATCCTTAGGACCCCGAAGACTTCTTCCAAGTCGCTCATGTGGTCTCTGTCCCAGAGGCTCTTAGCGAGAATGTCGTCGACGTAGTCCTCCATGTTACAATCGATCTATTCTTTGAAGACCCGGTTAATGAGCCGTTGATAAGTGGCGCTTGCATTCTTCAACCCGAAAGGCATGACCTTTTAGTAGTAGAGCCCCTTATCAGTGATAAAAGCCATTGTCGGGATGTCCGGGGGTACATCTGAATCTGGTTGTAACCGGAGTAGGTGTCCATGAAGCTCAACAGCTCGAGTCTAGATGTAGCATCGATCAGGGAATTTATGCTGGGGAGAGGAAAGGATCTTTCAGGCAGGCCTTGTTAAGGTCAGTAAAGTCGATGCACATCCTCCATTTGCCATTGGAGTTTTTGACGAACACGACGTTAGCCAACCACTCTGGGTAATTGACCTCTTGGATGAACTGGGCAGAGATGAGTTTGTCAACCTCCTCTTTCATCGCTTGTTGCCTTTTGGGGGCAAACTTTATGTGTCTCTGTTGTACTGGTGGATGCTCAGTCTATGCTCGATGAGGTCCTCGGATATTCCTGGCATGTCCGAGGGTGTCATTCCAGCGGATACATCAAATAATTTCCCCCTTGAGGGCAGGGGAGAGACTTGCTCATTTTAAAGCATTTGATCGGTTCGGCCTTGGAGAACGGGATTTCCTCCAGCTCATCCATGGGTTCGGAACCTATTAATCTTCGGTCCGACTGGAGCTCGACTGCTTCGAGAGGAAGGACAGTGCCCCTACCATGGCAGTGTAACAGACCCGAGCTGCCTCTTGGTTTCTTTTGATGACCCCGACCCAGACCATGTTGGGAACTTCATGCACATGTGGTAGGTCAAGGGTACTACCTGGACAGAAGCGAGGCCGAGTCGGCCCAGGATGTCATTATAGGCGGACATCGACTACCATGAAATCCATCACCTCCGTTAAGGAAATTGGGGATTTCCCTACGGTAACGTCCAAGGTAACGATACCCTCGATTTGAACTGGGGTGCCGAAGAAGCCATGGAGGGTGTACCTTGCTGGTTTCAGTCTCCCCCGAGAGAGCTTTAAGGCTTCGAAGGCTGCTAGGAATAGGATGTTCACTGAACTTCCATTGTCGACGAGGATACGGCGGACCTCGTGATTGAAAAACGCAAAGCTTATGACCAAGGCGTCACAGTGCGGGACCCGGACACCTTCGAGGTCTTCGGCCGAAAAAGAGACCGCCAACCTGAGACCCCGAGGAGGGGGAAATTTTGAACGGAGTTTACCTCCCAAATGAATGCCTTGCAGGAGGAGCTAGACTCTCCCCCCATGGGTCCTCTTTGGACACAGTGGAGGATGGCTAGATTCTCGGTATCCTGATGCTCGGGCTCCGGCTCTGGATGTTTGTTCATTCCCCAAGGGGGCGGAGAGGTTGTAGGGCCATTCCGAGTGAATTTGATGAGGTACCCTCTCCAGATGAGGGCATCGATCTCGTCCTTCAGAGCTCGGCAGTTATCGTTGTCGTGGCAATGGTCCCGATGGAAACTACAGTAGAACCACCAGTCTCTCTTCTTGTTGGGATTATTGGAGTGAGGAGGGTGTTGGAGTATGTCGTCTCCCTCTATTTCCATCAGCATACCTGACATGCTCGCATTGAGCGGAGTTAACATATCAAATTATGGATGCGAGGGGAGGTGCCTCTTCCCTGAGGCGTCTTTCTCGGCCTTATTGGGAGGTTCAGAGTTGTCTGCCTTCCTCTTCCCTTTAGTGGGGGATCCCTTCCGACTCCTGTGGTGGAGGGCCTCTTCGGCCCGGATGCACTTCTCGCTCCTATGGAGAAGGTCGGGGAAGTCGAGGGATGGCTTTTTGACCAGGGAGGCTTTCAACGAGTCATGACGGACATTGTGTCGAAAGGTCATTACTGCTACCCTGGCATCGAGGGAGGAGACCGACCGTGCTTCGGCCGTGAACCATTGGACAAAATCTCTAAGGGATTCTCCTTCCTTCTGTTTGAGGTCCAGTAAAGAGGCGCTCGTATTCTCAGCATTTCGGCTGGTCACGAAGTGAGCAAGAAAGTTCTCCTCGAGCTAGTCAAAGGAGTAAATTGCATCGGGGGCGAGTTTGGTGAACCATCCATATGGGGCCTCTCAGGGTGGCCGGGAACGCACGGTAAAGAAGGGGATCCGAGGCACTATGAATCATCATGAGAGTTTTGAAGCCCTCAATGTGACCAGCAAGATCTGTTTCTCCATTATAAGTTTCAAAGGTTGGAGGTTTGAAACTCCTCGGGACGGGTTCTTCAAGCATGTGGGAGGAGAATGGAGGCCTGTTAGGATGATATCTCTGTTCGGACTGCCTCTCTCCTTCGGCGATCCAAGCAAGGTGACCTTCCATTTCTTGCAGTCGCTTGAGGATTGGGTCTTCCCATCCCTCGGATCGGGTTGGCCCGTGGGATTCATCGTTCCCGTGCTCGGGTCCTCATGCCTGTTCACTGCGTTGCTCAGTTCGGGTCCCACCTCGGAGGGCCCGGACGATTTCGTCCCGAAATTCATGCAATTTTTTCCTTGTCACGTGTGATCCGTTCCCTCAGTTTTTCGAGGATCGACAGTCCCTCGGAGAGTGGCTAAGCTCTCGGTCTCGACCATGAGAGGAGTGGTGGCTTTGACGGATTTTGGTTCGAGGGCTCCGCTCCGTTTCGGGATCGATTGAGATGATTTCGAAGATCATCCTCATTCTGTCGGTTGTTGATGACATTTCTTAGGTTGGATACCACCAGATGGGCGAACTCATGTGCTACTGAGCGGGATGCACTAGGGGTGTGTTTCTGCAGCCCTTGGTCCTGCGTAGTGGTGGCAATCGGGTCATCAGGCCGGGTCGGATCGAACCAATGCGAGTCGAACCCATGTCAAGGTGGGTTCGGGTCGGGTCGAGAGCTTAACCGGCCTGGGTTGGAAAATGGTAGGGTCGACCCGCGAACCCAAATGGGTCGAACTCGTTACGGGTCAATCTGGGTCGCAGATTGGCCCGGTTGAGATTTTTTTATTTTTAAAATTTTTTCAACTATATATATATATATATATATATATATATATATATATATATATATATATATAATTGTAATAAGAGTCAAAGAGTGAAAGTGTGAAAAAAAATTCTATATATTATTCATTTGAACTTCTATTATTTTTTTTACAAATTTTTTACATACAATTTGCTAGCGAGATGTTGTTGGTCTTCAATTTGCTATTGTCGTTGTTGTTGTTCTTCGGGCGAGTTGTTTCCACTTGTTAGCGTGTCGACCTCGATTCCTTGAGTCCTATCTTCAGCCTTCATCCAATCTTTCATGCACACGAGCATCTCTAATGATTGGGGCTTCAAACGATTCCTGTAATCTGTTAGAACCCTGTCACTTATAGAAAATACACTTTCTGAAGCAACTGTAGAGATAGAAGGAGTTAGTAAATATTTAGCCTGTAACGCCCCGAATTCCAAAATACACTGAATTCGAGATTCCACAGGATCTTTACACTTCATTTAGTACACTTTTACAAGGAAATTAAAACTTTTCGCTTTACATCAGAGTTACATGAAAAACTTTACTCTTTACATTTTACAGCGGAAGCAAATTTACAACATTTAAATGAATGTACATCAACATTTGAATAATCTCTAAGCATCTGTTCCTCTTTAACCTTTATCATGTCATTTACCCTGCATACAAAACTGTGGGTACGTCAGTTTATTCAACCGACGAACATTATACACGGCCATCCTCTCTATGCCGGAAATAGTATAACTAATTTTCCATATTTAACCAAACACAAACTTGTCACATATCAAACTAAAGGGAATACCCTATTGATGTCGTGTTATGATTGTGCACTTAGTCCTTAATGCAGTTATTTATATTATATGACACTAATGCACACTTGTTCGAATTCTATGCATCCCATACTACATAGGTCCGAGGGCAAGCCCCTGATCGTTCTTCATCTTGTAGGGTTCAATCCCTCGTCATGTCTTAATCTACTACTGTAATTATGGTAAGTATCCTAGATGTTTTCTGACATACGAACTCATGTCTAGGCGCCCTGGAGGGAATCCCAACGCACTGATACATGACTCATCATACAGGCATCCTGTGGTAATTCAGCTCCTACCATAGACATGACACCACCCGCAGTCATCCAACACCCCACGAGCGTCGCCACCGGGACGGTACTCTGGAGCAGTATCCACGACCTATCATGACTCATCATGGGACATCCTGGGATACTCTCTCGCCGCCAATCCAATGGCCCTCATACTCAATATTTTTCTCTTACTTTCATCACATCTTCACTATGTAACTAATTCTTAGTTTAATGAAATCATGAACAAAATCAATCCTTTAGAGTTAGCCCTCTCACTACTACCGGTCTTATTTCTTTCATTTCACAATGACCCAAACTGGTCTTTTCAATGTCAATAATCATATTTCATCACTTTCACTTACCGGTGTGAGTTTGACTAAACTCTAATTTTCAATTTCAATTCATAATCCATATGTTTGAGTTTTCATACTCATTCACATTTCTTTTTTTTTTCAGTAGCATGATTTCTAAATTATTCATGAGTCCATAATAATACATGGAATTCAATTATTCATATGGAATATCATTTTCACATTAGATCACATCACGAATTTACATGGTCAAAAATGAATATTCGCACTTCATAATTTTCACACTATTCTCCAATGAGAATAATTCACATCACATCACTTCATATAATTTTTTCCTTATTCATATTTCTTTTCTAACATTTCATTTCGAGTTCTTTTGCGAATTATAACCTCCACAAAATATAAGTGTAGAACCATAGTTCTATTTATACATTTGTTCTCAAAACATACTCTATTCCATGTAAATAATTCTCAAATTATTTTTCATAAGTCCCACATATTTTTAGGATAATAATCATATTTTTTTCCTAATTTTTAATCACCAAAAATCACTTCAAAAAAATGTTTTCCCACAATTTTTTTTATACTGCCGAGACCAGTATTCGAACCCACAACCCCCAAGAAACAAGGCGCAAGCACAGACCACTAGGCCAATCGTGCTAGGCAATATAAAGGGGCACTGAGAGCTATCTATGCTCTCGGCAACAACCTATAATTCTTTTAGAATACAAACAAAATATATGGTGCTGATGGGATTCGATCCCCCAACCTCTGAGACACCCGCACACTGTAGCGAAATAGAATCACCCGACCACTTGAGCCATATGCTCAAGTTGTCTCAAAACAACTCAAACTCTAATTAAATTAGTTCTCTCTGTTTAGTAGAACATTTCGATGTTCAAAAAGCTCTCATTTGATTTTATTCTTATTAAACTTGCTATAAATTTCCAGATTGACTATTCCCATCATAATTTATACTCCAGTATAATAAAAAATAATTTTTTCAATTACAAACACATACTTTTCATACAATTAGTCCAAACTTGATGCTACGACTAATATGTTTCTTTTTCGACATTTCTCATCAAATTTTAACCTCAACAATCTCGACATCAATAATCAGTTTTTTATTCAGCCCACAACCCACAAATCATATTTTAAATCATTCATTGCAACATTATCACAAAAGTACGTACAAGCGCAAGAACAACATTTTTTTTGCCTACTAACATTTGCATATTGTCTTTGATGCTAACAATAAATTTTTCTTTAGGCAATCCATGGCTATAATTTATTTACACACAACTTAGGAATCACATACAAGTTATATATCAACATTCCAATCAACTAATAGGCCAATTTTTCAATTAAAATGACTCTTATTAATCTTTTTCATGCATCATCATTTCATTTTAATTCTAGCATGCTTTCTAATTAGAAATACGGAAAATTACCCACCTTAATTTGGAGAGAATACAATTAGCAACACCTCCTAAACAAATGTCCTTGCCAAGAGAGCGGTCCTCCTCCTCGTCGATGCGCACACAAGCTCCAAGAATGCCAAACCTGAGCACTCCCTTGTTGATTGCCGGCCTCTCCTCTTTGTTGATGCAAGCACAAATTCCCCACACAACCCTCAATCTTTTAACTCACTTACTAAACTACTAGTAATGTATTCTATACTATAGGACTTGGAAAATTAATTAGCAAAAAAATAACTAGGCTAGGGGGGTATTTATACTAAAATTTTGGGTAAATGGAAGGCTAGGATTAAAGTAGGAGTTAGAAACAAAAGGCTAGGATTCAAGGAGAAGTTACAATAACCAACCAAGATCAAGTAACCACCACCCATGACTCCACTTGAAAATTTCCCCTTTTCCCTCCAAAAGCTCCAAAACCGGCCATGCTCCATGTGCATTTGCATGTGTACGTGCAGTGCACGTGCATGCATTTGTCCCCATTAACAAAAAGTTGTACATTATATTTTACATAAAAATAATCCTTAAAATGTGTTCTACATTACAAATTGTATTTAAAACAAAAATAACTCATGGGCTTTAGTTTATGGGCCAAAATAATAGTTTATAATAAATAAATTCAATTTGGGCTTTAAAAGAAAGGCTTTTGTTTATTTGAAAAAAAGACCTTTATATAAAAATAATTAAAGAGTACACATTTGCATACATATACTCATCATAAAATTTAATATTACCAAAATATTGCACGTGCACACTACGTGCAAAATTAAATAATTTCATAAATGAAAATCGGGGCATTACAACACTCTCTCCTTAGAATAGTTCCGTCCTCGGAACTACAATCAAGAGCGAGAAACAAAACACTCACAACAAGCACAAGAAAAAATACAAAAATACAAATCAAGCAAAAAGCTCAGGATAATCTTTCAACATCCTCTCCTCAGACTCCTAAGTAGCCTCCTCAACCAAATGGTTTCTCCAGACTACCTTGACGATCGGTATCGTCTTATTCCTCAAGACTTTCTCTCGACGATCAACAATCTCGACAGGAGACTCGATGTAATTCAGATCCAACTGCAAACCTTCCAGTACTTCAAGCAAATGATGACTCGGATCTGGAATATAACCTCTCAGCATAGACACATGAAAGACATTGTGCACCTGAGATAACTCTTTCGGTAATTCAAGCCGGTAAGCAGTTTTCCCGATCCGGGCCTATAAACCTCGGGGCTAACTTCCCGCCTTTGCCAAATCGAATCACACCTTTACTGGGCGATACTTTCAGAAAGACGAAATCACCGACCTCAAATTCAAGGTCCCTTCTCCGGTTGTCTGCATAGCTTTTCTGCCTGCTCTGAGCTTTTACTAACCTTTTCCTGATCAGATCAATCTTTTCAAAGGTTTGCTGCACAAGCTCAGGCCCAAACAATTGATGCTCCCCAACTTCAAACCAACAAACAGGTGTTCTGCACTTCCTGCCATACAAAGCTTCGTACGGTGCCATCTCAATACTGGTCTGAAAACTGTTGTTGTAGGCAAACTCTACCAAAGGTAAATGCCTTTCCCAAATGCCTCCAAAGTGTAGTACACAACACCGAAGCATATCCTCAAGAATACGGTTGACTCTCTCGGTCTGCCCATCGGTTTGCGGATGAAAAGCAGTGCTGAAATCTGTCTTGGTACCCAAAGCTGTCTGAAGACTCCTCCAGAAATGCGAAGTAAACTGCGCATCTCGATCAGACACAATAGTTGACGGAACACCATGAAGCCGGACGATCTCGCCAACATACAACTCAGCTAACTTGTCCATCGAAGCAGTGAGTTTCATCGCCAAAAAGTGAGCGGACTTGGTTAGTCGATCGACTATAACCCAAATCACATCATTGCCTTTAGAACACCTAGGCAATCCCGTAATGAAATCCATACTGATGTTATCCCACTTCCATTCCGGAATAGGTAATGGGTGTAATAGACCTCCGGGTCTCTGATTTTCGACTTTGACTTGCTGACAAACCTCACACTTTGCCACAAATTCAGCCACATCCCGTTTCAAACCTGACCACCAGAAATGCAGTTTGATGTCTTTGTACATCTTAGTACTCCCAGGATGTACCGACAAAAGAGTAGCATGCGCCTCCTGAAGAATACTCCCTTTCAGGTCCACCTAATTTGGAACGCATAGTCTATCTCCGAACCACAGTACTCCATCCCTGATTTGAAATCCGGGCAAACTGCCAGCACCAACCTGCTCCTTCATCTCCAAAATATCAGCATCAACCTCTTGACTTGCAATGATCCTTCCATTCAGTGTAGGCTGAAGCCTTAACTGAGCTAAAGATGCTCCCAATCCTTGCAAGACAACTTCAATACCTGCTCGATCCAATTCCTCAATCAGATGCTTCTGAGTTGTAATCAAACTGGATAAACTGCTCTTGTGACTAAGTGCATCAGCAATAACATTAGCTTTCCTAGGATGATACCTGATCTCAGATCGCATGTCCTCAAGCACTTCCAACCATCTTCGCTGCCTCAAATTCAGATCCTTCTGCTGATATATGTATTTCAAACTCTTATGGTCTGTGTACATGTTCAATTTCTCACCGTACACGTAGTGCCTCCATTGCTTCAGGGCAAAGATAATCGCAGCCAACTCCAGATCATGAGTCGGGTAATTCTTCTCATGCGGTCGTAGTTGCCTAGACCCATAAGCGATCACTCTTCCTTCATGCATTAAGACACAACCAAGCCCACGATGTGAAGCATCGCTATAAACATCATACTCAATACCTGCTTTAGGCAAAGCCAAAATAGGTGCAGTAGTCAGCTTCTTTTTCAACTCCTGAAAGCTCGCCTCACATTGCTCAGTCCACTTGAAGTTCACATTCTTCTTGGTCAGACCAGTAAGCGGCACGGCTATCTGAACATAACCTTGAATGAATCTCCTATAGTATCCAGTCATTCCAAGAAAACTTCTGACTTCCTTCACTGTAGTAGGCCTAGCCCAATCTCTCACTGCCTCTATCTTCTGAGGATCAGTTGCCACTCCCTCCTTAGAAAGGATGTGACCTAGGAATGCCACTTCAGATTTTCAGAAATCACACTTGGATAGCTTGGCATACAACTCCTGCTCTTCCAGCTTCCCCAAAACTGCTGCCAGATGCTCAGTGTGCTCCTCCTCTGACTTGGAGTACACGAGAATATCGTCGATAAACACCACGACGAAAGAATCAATGAACGGCCTCAGAACTCTGTTCATCATGTCCATGAAGATTGCGGGTGCATTCGTCACTCCAAATGGCATAACTAAGAATTCGTAATGCCCATGTCGAGTTCTAAATGCAGTTTTGTGCACATCTTCAGCTTTCACTCGAACTTGGTGATATCCTGATCGAAGATCTATTTTGGAGAAAACAGCTGCTCCTTGTAGACGATCGAACAAGTCATCAATTCGGGGAATAGAATACTTATTCTGAACAGTGATCTTATTCAGCTCCCGATAATCGATACACATTTTCATCGATCCACCCTTCTTATTTACCAAAAGCACTGGTGCTCCCCAAGGTGACGCACTAGGTTGAATAAAGCCTTTCTCCAACAGTTCCTCAATCTGCCGTTTCACCTCATCCTGTTCCACTGGAGCCATCCTATATGGTGCCTTAGAAATGGGTGCACTTCCCGGTTGAACAGTGATGCTGAACTCTACATCACGATGCAGGGGTAACCCAGGAAAATCATCCAAGAACACAGTCGGATAGTTCCGAACCACAGGAATCCTTTGCACTTCCACAGGAATCTCTTCCTTGCGGATAGCTGCCACCAGCCTAGAACACTTCTTTTTCCCTTGGAAAGTGACTTCAGGTCCACCTGGAGCCTTCACTATTACCGTCTTGGTCTTACACTCGATACTTGCACTGTACACCGACATCCAATCAATGCCAATGATAACATCGACTCCCAAGATAGTCAGCTCGATCAGATCAATCCCAAAAATTCTGTCCCCAATCACAATCTCGCAATCCGCATAGTACCGATCAGTGGTTAAAGTCTCCCCTGATGGAGTAGCTACTACTAAGATCTTGCCTGGAAAAATCTTCGGTTCAACTCCCAACACTTTAGCAAATTTAGGAGACACAAAAGTATGAGAGGATCCAGTATCGAACAACACAACAGCTTTCATTCCATTTAAATAAAGTTCTCCTGTTACATAATACACACTCATTACGTAATAGTTCACTAAATAAACGGGAAAAAGAAACAACATAAACCTCTAAACATCTGCCCTCGTACCAGTGATGACATGATCCACCTCATCGGCATCAGCTTCCGTCAAGGCAAATACTCGCCCTGGTTGGTACGGCTTCTTCCCGGTCTGCTGCATTGGTACCTTGCGATTCTCACTCCGTGGTTTGAGACATTGAGATTTGTAATGTCCCGTCTCACCACAGTTGAAGCAAGTTACCGCAGGAGGTCTTACCACATTGTTCCCAGGTCCTCCAGCCACACTAATAGTGTTCGCCCTGTCAGTTTGAACCTTTGTGCAGATGGTTGTCCCTTGAAACTCCCAGAATGTGCAGACCTCTTTCCGGACTGCCAGTTGTTCCTCCGATTCTGAACAACATGAAACTGCTTCTGTGGCTGCCGCGCGCTTGACCAACTTGTCAAATCTTCTGATACCAAGAGGTATCATCCGGGACCTCAAGCTCGGCCTCAATCCATGCTCGAACTTACGAGCCTTCTTCGCCTCATCCATCACTAATTCCGGAGCATACCTAGAGAGCTGAGTAAATTTGGTCTCGTACTCCCTAACTGACATGACACCTGCTGTAGTGATAGAAACTCCATAGCCTTCTTCTCTTGGATGTCGGAGGGAAAATAGTGACTGCGGAATTCTTCCAAAAATTCCTCCCAGCCAAGAACTATGCCTCCCATTGTCCGCTTCATCGATTGCCACCAAACAGTCGCATCCTTCTCAAGTTGCAGAGTCGCCAACTTCACCTTGCTGCCCTCAGGGGTCTCCAGCACTTCGAAGATCGTCTCTACTTGACAAATCCAGTTGTCAGCCGCATCAGGGTCTGACTTCCCTTCGAACACAGGTGGTTTCATCCGTTTGAACGATTCCACGAGTTTGATCGCTTCGGGCACCGAATTTGTAGGTACCCTTCCTTGGTTCTGATTCATGGCCACGGCGTTGAGCGTCTGATAGACCCTCGCGAGTTCCATTTCCAAGTCCAAACCTTCCCCGTTTCTAGCTCCTCTTCTAGCCATATTCTGATGCAAAGGATCCATTAAATTCGAAGTATAGGACATGAATTTTAAATCAACTTGCATTTCATTGAATTCCAAACTTTATACATTCGAATTGAAAACATTTCTTGACATCAGAATGAAAACAGTAGAAGCTACAACAGTCTAACTCCTACGGTTCCTCTTCGCTTCTCGAAGTTCTCCCCATAGTTCATCAACTTCTTCCTTCAGCACATCGGTCATATTCTTCCTCTTCTCGAGTTCCCATACACGATGACTGAGAACTACAATGTCGTCCTTGCGCTTTGCCAATTGAGCCTCCAATAATCCAACTCTCTCTTGCAGTGTTTCTACCTGCCTCTGAAGAGATATCACAAGACTATTTGGAACTGGTTCTTCTTCTTCGTCAGAAGAGTCATCAGATGAATCCGGAGGTGGGGTAATCTCTCGGGACTCAGGCCATTCTTCTCCATCAGAATCTACTTGCCCTGGGTAGTACTCTTCCTCGGAATCTACTTGTCTAGGATGGTACTCTTCCTCGATGATATGCCAGTCGTCGTCTCCAGCAAGGTCGAAGTGATCAGCCATCTTAGAAATAGGGAGGAAGAAGCATAAGTCATAGAGCAACACAAATGTAAGTAACTTACATTTAAATCTCTAGACTCAAACGCACACTCTAATGTCCACTTCTAGGGTGTCGTTCCTTATAAATTTGTACAAGTGTGAAGCGTGGCTCTGATACCACTCTGTAATGCCCCGAATTCCAAAATACACTGAATTCGAGATTCCACAGGATCTTTACACTTTATTTAGTACAACTTTACAAGGAAATTAAAACTTTTCGCTTTACATCAGAGTTACATGAAAAACTTTACTCTTTACATTTTACAGCGGAAGCAAATTTACAACATTTAAATGAATGTACATCAACATTTGAATAATCTCTAAGCATCTGTTCCTCTTTAACCTTTATCATGTCATTTACCCTGCATACAAAACTGTGGGTACGTCAATTTATTCAACCGACGAACATTATACATGGCCATCCTCTCTATGCCGGAAATAGTATAACTAATTTTTCATATTTAACAAACACAAACTTGTCACATATCAAACTAAAGGGAATACCCTATTGATGTCGTGTTGTGATTGTGCACTTAGTCCTTAATGCAGTTATTTATATTATATGACACTAATGCACACTTGTTCGGATTCTATGCATCCCATACTACATAGGTCCGAGGGCAAACCCTTGATCGTTCTTCATCTTGTAGGGTTCAATCCATAGTCATGTCTTAATCTACTACTGTAATTACGGTAATTATCCTAGATGTTTTCTGACATACGAACTCATGTCTAGGTGCCCTGGAGGGAATCCCAACGCACTGACACATGACTCATCATGCAGGCATCCTGTGGTAATTCAGCTCCTACCATAGACATGACACCACCCGCAGTCGTCCAACACCCCACGAGCGTCGCCACCGGGACGGTACTCTGGAGCAGTATCCACGCCCTATCATGACTCATCATGGGACATCCTGGGATACTCTCTCGCCGCCAATCCAATGGCCCTCATACTCAATATTTTTCTCTTACTTTCATCACATCTTCATTATGTAACTAATCCTTAGTTTAATGAAATCATGAACAAAATCAATCCTTTAGAGTTAGCCCTCTCACTACTATCGGTCTTATTTCTTTCATTTCACAATGACCCAAACTGGTCTTTTCAATGTCAATAATCATATTTCATCACTTTCACTTGCCGGTGTGAGTTTGACTAAACTCTAATTTTCAATTTCAATTCATAATCCATATGTTTGAGTTTTCATACTCATTCACATTTCTTTTTTTTTTCAATAGCATGATTTCTAAATTATTCATGAGTCCATAATTATACATGGAATTCAATTAATCATATGGAATATCATTTTCACATTAGATCACATCACGAATTTACATGGTCAAAAATGAATATTCGCACTTCATAATTTTCACACTATTCTCCAATGAGAATAATTCACATCGCATCACTTCATATAATTTTTTCCTTATTCATATTTCTTTTCTAACATTTCATTTCGAGTTCTTTTGCGAATTATAACCTCCACAAAATATAAGTGTAGAACCATAGTTCTATTTATACATTTGTTCTCAAAACATACTCTATTCCATGTAAATAATTCTCAAATTATTTTTCATAAGTCCCACATATTTTTAGGATAATAATCATATTTTTTCCTAATTTTTAATCACCAAAAATCACTTCAAAAAAATGTTTTCCCACAATTTTTTTTTTATACTGCCGAGACCAGTATTCGAACCCACAACCCCCAAGAAACAAGCCGCAAGCACAGACCACTAGGCCAATCGCGCTAGGCGATATAAAGGGGCGTTGAGAGCTATCTATGCTCTCGGCTTCAACCTATAATTCTTTTAGAATACAAACAAAATATATGGTGCTGATGGGATTCGATCCCCCAACCTCTGAGACACCCGCACACTGTAGCGAAATAGAATCACCCGACCACTTGAGCCATATGCTCAAGTTGTCTCAAAACAACTCAAACTCTAATTAAATTAGTTCTCTCTGTTTAGTAGAACATTTCGATGTTCAAAAAGCTCTCATTTGATTTTATTCTTATTAAACTTGCTGTAAATTTCCAGATTGACTATTCCCATCATAATTTATACTCCAGTATAATAAAAAATAATTTTTCCAATAACAAACACATACTTTTCATACATTTAGTCCAAACTTGATGCTATGACTAATATGTTTCTTTTTCGACATTTCTCATCAAATTTTAACCTCAACAATCTCTACATCAATAATTTGTTTTTTATTCACCCCACAACCCACAAATCATATTTTAAATCATTCATTGCAACATTATCACAAAAGTACGTACAAGCGCATGAACAACATTTTTTTTTGCCTACTAACATTTGCATATTGTACGTCTTTGATGCTAACAATAAATTTTTCTTTAGACAATCCATGGCTATAATTTATTTACACACAACTTAGGAATCACATACAAGTTATGTATCAACATTCCAATCAACTAATAGGCCAATTTTTCAATTAAAATGTACTCTTATTAATCTTTTTCATGCATCATCATTTCATTTTAATTCTAGAATGCTTTCTAATTAGAAATACGGAAAATTACCCACCTTAATTTGGAGAGAATACAATTAGCAACACCTCCTAAACAAATGTCCTTGCCAAGAGAGCGGTCCTCCTCCTCGTCGATGCGCACACAAGCTCCAAGAATGCCAAACCCGAGCACTCCCTTGTTGATTGCCGGCCTCTCCTCTTTGTTGATGCAAGCACAAATTCCCCACACAACCCTCAATCTTTTAACTCACTTACTAAACTACTAGTAATGTATTCTATACTATAGGACTTGGAAAATTAATTAGCACAAAAATAACTAGGCTAGGGAGGTGATATGGCTAAAATAGGATTAAATCGGGACCGTTCACATCGGAGACGAATCTTAAAGCTCAGTGGTAAAACGGTAATTTCACCTACTAACGGGTCCGAAGCGGGTACTGGGTCTCCTTCTCACAGATCCAATAACCCGTGAACGGATCCACCTCAACTGGGTACAGGTCCCGACCCGATGCAAACCCAGTCCGATAGGATAGAATTAAGGTCTCTGATTGAACCAAATCAACGGGCCTGATTCGCGACTATCCTCTCACCAAGAATTAAGGGATTACATTCCTAATCTGATTACGAGGATTTTACGCCTTATCAGATCACAGGAATCACATTCCTAATCTGATCCCAACGGCGACTATAAATACCCCCCACCGATCACTGTTACAGGTTAATCATTTTTTTGCCAACTTAAGCTCTTTTTTAATCATCACTGGTTACTGACAAGAGCGTCGGAGGGTGCGTCGCCGGGATCAACCCCGGTGTTTCGCACTTTCCTTGCAGGTGTACGGCGGGAGCTCAACAGCCCAACTCCGACGAACAGGCCTGGACTCGCTATTCAGGTTTTTCCACGAACCCACAAATTCTATCTGTTTACCCCCACACCAAATTCAGCAGTAACAGATTGGCGCCATCTGTGGGAAATCCATACGAATAGCCTCTGCCTCTTCCTCGTCGACTAGCTCTTCTCCAGCCATGCCTCCTAGAAAAGTAAGATCCAGGGGGTCCAACCGTGGACCCAACCCTGTTGACCAATAGCAGGAAGTCCCCGTCCATCCCGCTCCATAGCAGGGGCAGCTTCCTCCTCCGGCCAAGGACCATTTCCAACAGGACCAGCCTCCTCTTCTGAGTCAGCAACCCCCTAACGGTCCCGCTGGTCCTAACCCGCAGAAGCAAAAGCAACCTCTCCATTAGGACCGCATCTCGATACACAATGCCTCTACGGACTCTTATGCCTCCCACAGTCCTCAGGCCCCCGACCTTCGCAATACCGTTCTCAATCGGCAGAAGGATGAGGATCTTCGCCGCCGTCTGGATGAGAAGCGGGCCCGAGAGGGAACCTCCCGCCAACAACTTCCGGATGAGCGATTTCCTCACCACCGAGATAACAGGAGGTCCCCTACCAGAAGAGGGCGGAGAGAGTCCCCCGAGCATCACAGGAGAAGACCCCATTCCCCTGCCGGTCGGCAACATCCGAGGAACAATGAGGCACCCATCACTCGTGCCGAGTTCCAGCAGTTCCAGGCGACTGTTTTGCAAGCCCTCAACCTCCGACCCAACAATAACGATGCCCAAAGGGCTCCTACCCCTCCACGGGTCCAAAGTCCTCACCATCGGTCCATAACTCCTCCTCCGGCTCCTAGCAACCAACAGCGCATGCCTAGCCCTCGCCGCTCCCGGAGCTACCGTCGTCGCTCCCCTTCCTATGAAGACGAGTCCAGAGGCTCGTTTGACTAACGTCAAAGGGATGATGCTCTCTACTGCCGTCTCCACGAGATGGAGAGGCGCATCGGCCGAATAGACAAGGATGAGGAGTTAAGAGGAAGGACCATCCGCCCGAGCAGACCTCCCTTCTCCCGGACCATCATGGAAGCTCCTATCCCAAGAGGTTTCGAACCCCCGAAGTTCGAAACTTACTCGGGGGAGTCGAACCCCGTGGACCACATTGAAAGCTTTAAGACCCTCATGCTAATCCACCAAGCTTCCGATGCTTTGCTGTGCAAAACCTTCCCCGTCACTCTTAAGGGTTCGGCTCGGGAGTGGTACTCCCGCCTCGCACTGTCTTCCATATTCTCCTTTGAGCAATTCGAGAGCCTCTTCATCACTCATTTTGTGAGTAGCAGGCGCACGGAGAAGACTAACATCTCGTTACTCCAGCTCCGCCAGGAGAAGGGAGAGAAGTTGAGAGACTATGTGAGGAGGTTCACTGCAGAAGTGAGATCCATTGCTTCCCTTGACCAGCCTGTTGCAGCGGCCGCCTTCCAATCGAACGTCCTCAACTCCAGCCTTCGCTCCTCCCTTGCCAAGAAGCCCCCTCATAATTTCGCCGACCTCCTTCTTAGGAACGAGAAGTACATTCGGGCTGAAGAAGCTGAGAATCTCCCGAGCTTTGAGGAGACATCTTCCGGGAACAAACGGAAGAGCACAAGCGAAGAGGGCTCCCAAAAATCCCAGAAGGACGGCAATGGACGGCGTCGCCCGACTCCTCGGTTTGAGAAGTTCACCCCCCTCATTGCCAATATATCAAAAGTTCTTATGGAGGTGGACAAGGAAGGGCTCCTCCGTGCTTCCCCGAGAATGAATACACCTGGCAAGAAGAGGAACAAGGATATGTGGTGCCGCTTTCACAGGGACCACGGCCACGACACGGAAGATTGTCGGGCTCTGAAGGAGGAGATCGAAGAACTCATACAGCGGGGGCACCTGACCAAGTTCATCCAGAAAGAGGGGGCCAAGCTTCCCCTCTGAGGAGCCAACAAACGAACCGAAGGGCCTGCCGAGCTTTAAGACTCAGAACCTCCCGGCTCTTCCCAAGAGGTCTTAACCTTATCATAGAAGCAGGATCTTGATTTTTAATAAGGCCGATGCTTGTAATCCGGCCAATAGCATGTAATAAGGGCTCGCCATATTGAAGCAGCCACTTAGTTTATTTCAATAAAACTTTACGTTTTTTCATTGGAAATTGTTGCTCTTGCTTCATCTCTACCTCTCCGAGTCATGACTCGCTGAAAGGTGAGTTCGGAGTCCAGCTTCTTCTACATGGTTGCTCCCGCAACTTACTAAGCTCTTCACAACGAGTTCGGAGTCCAACACTTGGCTCGATTCCTCTTCAAATAACCTGCTCTTCAGCGGGTTAGAAGTGATTCGCCATTCGGAATTGCTCCCACAACCGTTGAATACCTCTACCGATGGTTCGGAGTCCAACACTTGGCTCGATTCATCTTCAAATAACCTGCTCTTCTGCGGGTTAGAAGTGGTTCGCCATTCGGAATTGCTCCCACAATCGTTGACTACCTCTACCGATGGTTCGGAGTCCAACACTTGGCTCGATTCTGCTTCAAATAACTTGCTCTTCAGTGGGTTAGAAGTGCTTCGCCATTCGGAATTGCTCCCACAATCGTTGATTCTCTCACATAAGCAACGAGTTCGGAGCTCACAACTCTCACCTAGAGTCGCTCCTCACACTCGTCTCACAAATAGCTCTCTTCCAGAGCCGAGCTCTTCGCTCCGCTCGCCTCCGAAGCGGACCTCTTCTCAACGAGTTCGGAGCTCACAACTCTCTCCTAGAGTTGCTCCACAAACTCCTCTCACAAATGGCTCTCTTCCAGAGCCGAGCTCTTCGCTCCGCTCACCTCCGAAGCGGACCTCTTCTCAACGAGTTTGGAGCACAACTCTCTCATAGAGTCCCTCCTCACACTCGTCTCACAAATAGCTCTCTTCCAGAGCCGAGCTCTTCGCTCTGCTCACCTCCGAAGCGGACCTCTTCTCAACGAGTTCGGAGCTCACAACTCTCTCCTAGAGTTACTCCTCAAACTCCTCTCACAAATGGCTCTCTTCCAGAGCCGAGCTCTTCACTCCGTTCACCTCCGGAGCGGACCTCTTCTCAACGAGTTTGGAGCACAACTCTCTCATAGAGTCCCTCCTCACACTCGTCTCACAAATGGCTCTCTTCCAGAGCCGAGCTCTTCCCTCCGCTCACCTCCGGAGCGGACCTCTTCTCAACGAGTTTGGAGCACAACTCTCTCATAGAGTCCCTCCTCACACTCGTCTCACAAATAGCTCTATTCCAGAGCCGAGCTCTTCGCTCCGTTCACCTCCGAAGAGGACCTCTTCTCAACGAGTTCGGAGCTCACAACTCTCTCCTAGAGTTGCTCCTCAAACTCCTCTCACAAATGGCTCTCTTCCAGAGCCGAGCTCTTCCCTCCGCTCGCCTCCGAGACGGACCTCTCCTCGACAAGTTTGGAGCACAACTCTCTCATAGAGTTCCTCCTCACACTCGTCTCACAAATAGCTCTCTTCCAGAGCCGAGCTCTTCACTCCGCTCGCCTCCAAAGCGGACCTCTTCTCAACGAGTTTGGAGCACAACTCTCTCATAGAGTTCCTCCTCACACTCGTCTCCCAAATAGCTCTCTTCCAGAGCCGAGCTCTTCACTCCGCTCCCTCCGAAGCGGACCTCTTCTCAACGGGTTTGGAGCTCACAACTCTCTCCTAGAGTTGCTCCTCAAACTCATCTCACAAATGGCTCTCTTCCAGAGCCGAGCTCTTCGCTCCGCTCATCTCCCAGGCGGACCTCCTCTCAACGAGTTTGGAGCACAACTCTCTCATAGAGTTCCTCCTCACACTTGTCTCACAAATGGCTCTCCTCCAGAACCGAGCTCTTCCCTCCGCTCGGATGCCGAGCAAGTGCCGATCCGAACCCAACATCAAAGAGCCCGGTCGGCTAACCGAGCAAGTGCCCATCCGAGCCTCAAAACAGAGAAAAATCACTTGTCCCTCAACATTCGCGTAAGATCTCGATCAAACGGCTCAGATTGCTCCAGCAGCACTAAACGACAAGATAGTGTTTTCTAGGAAACTGTGCCCGCCTCGAGATCCGCGCTGAGATCAACGGCTCAGATCGCTCCAGCAGCACTAAACGACAAGATAGTGTTTTCTTGGAAACTGTGCCTGCCTCGAGATCCGCGCTGAGATCCAACAGCTCAGATCGCTCCATGTCGCTCGGTATTCCGAGCCGAGCGACTAGCGATCCGAGCCGCTCGCGCTCCTTCTTCGCCCCAAGGGTCTTCCTAGCACATCTTACAAGGGTCTTCCTAGCACAAGGGTCTTCCTGGCACATCTTCTCCGCCCCTAGGAGTGGAGCTCCTCTTCCAAAATCCCCATGACCAAAGTACTTATCAACTTCATGAAGACAAGCATGTTGCGGGGCTATTTTGACCATGAAGGAGGGTGAATCTTCATCCCACTCCTGAAGCGAAGTTGTAGATCTTCGAACTAGCTTCGAAACGAGGGGTCGCACGCCCCGATCGGACCTCCGTAGCACCGGGAAAGTGGATCTCAATGCAGCTGCGCTGAATAAGCTCGGAAATCCGAGCCGAGCCACTCGCGCGAGGAAGAAATCCGAACTGAACCCGAGCAAGAATCCGAGCTCTTCCCATCCGAGCCCCAACATCAAAGAGCTCGGTCGGCTAACCGAGCAAGTGCCCATCCGAGCCCCAAAACGGAGAAAAATCACTTTTCCCTCAACATTCGTGTAAGATCTCGATCGGACGGCCCAGATCTTGCCAGCGTCGCTAAACGACAAGATAGTGTTTTTTTGGGAACTGAGCCCGTCTCGAGATTCGTGCCACCATCCAACCGTCCAGATCGAGCCACATAGTTCGAATCTCCAATCCGAGCTACTGCCCTACCGAGCTGCAAAGTGGCAAAAATGCACCTCAAAATTCGTGCTCGGATCTGCCGAACAAGATGCATCTGCCGAGCAGCAAGGAAGGAGGAGAGGAGAGAAGAGAAAAAAAAACAAAGGGCACAAGGGCCGGGTTCAGACCCGTTAAGGGGGTCCAAACCCAAACCCCTTACCTTCCTCTTCTTCTCCACCCTCCCCCCAAAACCAAACAAAAGCAAAAACCAGCGCCATCTCCCCCTTCACGAGCTTCGTCCCTGAGCTCGCTCGACACCATGGCCGAGCTCTATGCACTTCGCCCACTCGTCGAAGCCGCTCAACGACCGCCTCCGAAGCTCAGAGCTCAGAGCTCCGAAGCCTCCTTCCTCAACGAACCCGTCGTTGCCACGAGCTCCGAGCTCTCCACGAGACGAACTCCACAATACCCTCGCCGTTGCCGTCCTCCTCGCTGAGCTCCGACGCCTCTTCGTCAGCTTTCGCCGAGCTCAACAACCCCATGGGCGAGCTCCAAGCTCCTCGCCGAACCCATCGTTGCCGAGCTCTCTCTCCCTCACTCCGAGCTGCGCCACCGAGCTCCACAATGCCGAACTCTCCACTGCCGAGCTCTTGCGGCGAGCTCCTCCACGGCGCGAACAGATCGAACCAAGCTCACGTCTCCACCTCCGTCGAGCTCCGCTGCCGAAGCTCCAAAACACCTCGCAAACCTCTGACCTCGCCTCCATTCCTCGCCGAGCTCCAATAGCGAAACCCATCGTCAGACTCACTCCACGGCGTCGAGCCTCCACAGACGAAGCTCGAGCGCTCCTCGTCGACCCCAGTTCCGAGCTCCCCCACCGTCGCAAACCACTTCGAGCTCTGCCTCCATCTAAGCTCTCGAGCTCCGAACCCTCCGTCTCCGAGCTCTCCCTCCGAAGTGCCACCGTCCTCGTGAGCTTTCTCCCCTCATCGAGAACCTACGAACTCCTCGTCGACTCCGTTGCTCACCTCAACCCTGCGTGAGCTACGAGGCGGCGAATGGAAAAAGAGGTAGGAAAAGGAGATGAAGAAGGAGAGGCGAAGAAGGAGCAGCGGAAGAAAGACAGAGAAGAAGAAGAGAAAGAACAGGGCGGGAGAAAAGAAAAAAAAAATCACGTGGCCCGGTCGGCTGACCGAGCAAGTCCCAATCCGAGCTTCACAAACGGAGAAAAAAGCCGCCGAACAACTACGACCGTTGGATCTTCCAAAAATTCGCGCTTCTGGTGATGGACGGTCCAGATCACGCCACGTGCACTAAACGACAAGATAGCAATTTTTTGGGAAACATGCCTCCTCGAGATTCGTGCCGGGATCTGACGGCACAGATCGCGCCACGTGTCCAGGTATATTTAAATTATTTATTTATTTATTTATTTGTTTTAATTATTTAAAAATTCCGAAAAAATATTTAAAAATCGAAAAAAATTAATTAAAAATTCTAAAAATAATTATTAATTCAGAAAAATTATTTTAAAATTCTGGAAAAATAATTATTAAATTAGAATAATTAATTAATATTTTCGATAATTAATTATTTAATTCTGAAAATGAATAAAAAATTCAAAAAAATGAGAAAAAATTCAGAAAAATCTGGAAAAATCACCAAAAATCTAGAAAATTCTGAGAATGTTTTTAGGCATTTTACAAGCCCAGAATAACACAGTTACACCCCAAGTAAGATCCAAAACTCCCTTAAGAACACCGATAAAATCCCATACGCCATTAGAACAGTAAAACTACTCCTCAAAGACTGAAAAACTCAGTCTCTAGGAGTGAGGGGCTTGTGATATGGCTAAAAATAGGATTAAATCGGGACCGTTCACATCGGAGACGAATCTTAAAGCTCAGGGGTAAAACGGTAATTTCACCTACTAACAGGTCTGAAGCGGGTACTGGGTCTCCTTCTCACAGATCCAATAACCCGCGAACGGATCCACCTCAACTGGGTACGGGTCCCGACCCGATGCAAACCCAGTCCGATAGGATAGAATTAGGGTCTCTGATTGAACCAAATCAACGGGCCTGATTCGCGACTATCCTCTCACCGAGAATTAAGGGATTACATTCCTAATCTGATTACGAGGATTTTACGCCTTATCAGATCACAGGAATCACATTCCTAATCTGATCCCAACGGCGACTATAAATACCCCCCACCGATCACTGTTACAGGTTAATCACTTTTTTGCCAACTTAAGCTCTTTTTTAATCATCACTGGTTACTGACAAGAGCGTCAGAGGGTGCGTTGCCGGGATCAACCCCGGTGTTTCGTACTTTCCTTGCAGGTGTACGGCGGGAGCTCAACAGCCCAACTCCGACGAATAGGCCTGGACTCGCTATTCAGGTTTTTCCACGAACCCACAAATTCTATCTGTTTACCCCCACACCAAATTCAGCGGTAACAGGGGGTATTTATACTAAAATTTTGGGTAAATGGAGGATTAAAGTAGGAGTTAGAAACAAAAGGCTAGGATTCAAGGAGGAGTTACAATAACCAACTGTTGCCGCTAAATTTGGTGTGGGGGCAAACAGATAGTATTTGTGGATTCTTAGGAAAACTGAATAGTAAACCTGTATACCTGTTCCGTCGGGGTTTGATCGTCGCTCCCGCCGTAGACCTGCAAAAAGTGCGAGACACCGGGGTTGTTCCCGGTGACGCACCCTCCGACGCTCAAGTCAGTAATCTAGGAAGACTATGAAAGAGCGCAAAAACTGGAGAAAGATTGATTACCTCTTAATGGAGATGGATGGGAGGTATTTATAGGCGTCTTAGAGAACAGATTAGGAATGTAATCCCCGTGATCTGATAAGAAATATTCTCCTTGTAAACAGATTAGGAATGTAATCCCTAATTCCTAGTTGAGGGATAGGCATGAATCAGGGCCGTTGATTAGGATCTAATCAGGAGCCTTAATTCTATCCCTCTGATCGGGCTTTATCGCTGGTTGAAACCCGTGCCCGATTGAAGCGGATCAGTTTGTGGGTTATTGGGTCTTTAATGGAGGGACCCAGTACCCATCTCAGACCCTATTTGCAGGTGAAATTACTGTTTTACCCCTGGGCTTCAAGATTCGTGCCCGATTTGGACGGTTCCGATTAACCCCCATTTTTAGCCATATCACGAGCCCTCCACTCCTAAAGGCTGAGCTTGATCGGCCTTTGAGGAGTAGTTTAACTGTTTTAATGGCTAGCGGAGTTGTATCGGAGTCTAAATGGAAGGTTTTGGATCTTGAAGGAGGTAGTTTGGTGATTTTTCAAGTGGATTGAACCCTGAGTCACTCCAGGGCCTCTCGTAGGAATATCCTTTTGTCTTAGCGAAGTGTCAATTCATCGTTCTGGGGTTTCGGAAGATTGTTTTTTGGCAACAATTGTTTGTTTGGAAGCGAGAGGGTGCTCCCCATCTTCATAACTGCTTTCCAGGAGTTCTTCCTTGCCCCTCCGAATTTTTAATTGTTTTTTGCGATTTTTTAGCGCAATGGTTTGGGCGTTTCTCCTTCGTTGAGGGGTGTGTGTGCTCGTACCATGCTTCCGACCCCTTCCAGAGCTCGTTGACTAGGGGGTCGAGGTCTGCATGCTGTTCGGCGCATCTTTCCGAAGAGGGGAGAGAGTTCGGCGCGGTTATGAGTGCTGAGAGGGAGTTCGGTGTGATCCGAGGTCCAATCTTTCCCCGTAATAGGGTCGGTGCCAAGAACGCTCGGCACTTGGTGCCGAACCCCAAATTTTCCCCTAAAACGGGGTCGGTGTCAAGAACGCTCGGCAGCTGGTGCCGAGGTCCATTTTTTCCCCCGTAACGGGGTCGGTGTTAAGAACGCTCGGCAGCTGGTGCCGAACTCGAATTTTTCCCCCGTAACGGGGTCGGTGTCAAGAACGCTCGGCAGTTGCTGCCGAACTCGAATTTTTTCCCCGTAACGAGGTCGGTGCAAGAACGCTCGGTAGCTGGTGCCGAACTCGAATTTCCCCCCGTAACGGGGTCGGTGTCAAGAACGCTCGGCAGCTGGTGCCGAACTAGAATTTTTCCCCCGTAACGGGGTCGGTGCCAAGAACGCTCGGCAGCTGGTGCCGAACTCGAATTTTTCCCCCGTAACGGGGTCGGTGTCAAGAACGCTCGGCAGCTGGAGCCGAACTCAAATCTTTCCCCGTAACGGGGTTGGTGCCAAGAACGCTCGGCAGCTGGTGCCGAACTCGAATTTTTCCTCCGTAACGGGGTCGGTGTTAAGAACGCTCGGCAGCTGGTGCCGAACTCGAATTTTCCCCCGTAACGGGGTCGGTGCCAAGAACGCTCGGCAGCTGGTGTCGAACTCGAATTTTTCCCCCGTAATGGGGTCGGTGTCAAGAACACTCGGCAGCTGGTGCCGAACTCGAATTTTTCCCCCGTAACGGGGTCGGTGTCAAGAACGCTCGGCAGCCGGTGCCGAACTTGAATTTTCCCCCGTAACGGGGTCGGTGTCAAGAACGCTCGGCAGCTGGTGCCGAACTCGAATTTTTCCCCCGTAACGAGGTCGGTGTCAAGAACGCTCGGCTGCTGGTGCCGAACTCGAATTTTCCCCCCGTAACGGGGTCTATAACTTGTCGTTTTTCGTCATAGGAGTTTGTATCAACTGTGCGCCTCCTGAACTTCTGACAACTTCTGACAGATGGGACGTTTATTAAATGTGGTGACCTCTGGGCTTCCATCAGATGGGATGCTCATTAAATGCAGTGCATGATTTGGCGTGGTAAACAAGGCGACGATTGAGGTCGCTTTGTCATTTTGTGTAGATGGGCCGGTCGTACAAGCCCATCATCCTCGTTTGGCGTGCGCCTATCTATAAATCCTCACCCCCCTCTCATTTCTCATTTCCCTTCTCTTTTGCTCAGGCGGTTTCTTGTGCTTAGGCGAGTACTTCCGGTGGTCGACGTTGGTCTTTCCGGCAAAGTTTTCCGACATCTAACCTTTCAAGGTAATTTACACTTAGTTTATTCCGTAGACTATGTCTGTTGCTTCTGTCTCCGAGTCGATCTCTTGGTCCGAGCCCTCCCTCGAAGTTGCCGAGGATTCACCCCCTACTAAAGGCAAGAAGGTATTCGGCAAGGATTCAATTGTGGAGGACCCGAAGCGAATGGGGGAGTTCGGACAAGTGCCAGGGTCGCTGACGGGGCTTCATAGAGTTCGGCAGCTCCCGGAGGATCAAGCGGAGCGAATCGTCCACGGGAGGGGGAGGTCCTTTGAGGAGAACGCAGCGAGGGAGACGACGGAGGCGGACGAGGCGGTGTCGATCCTGCGTGAGGAGGACTTGGCAGTGATCCGGGATTCATTCCACATCCCGAAGGAGTACGAGCTCATGCTGCCGGGTCCCGGGGTTAGGGCCAATTCGCCGTTGCTAGTGACGATGTGTTGCTAGCCGGTCGATGCCTTCATCGCTGGGGCTCGGCTGCCTCTCCACGCATTCGCCGTTACCGTGGTGAGTTGGTTCGGGGTCAGCCCCTTCCAGCTCATGCCGAACGCGTGGCTAGTGATAAATGGTTTCGTTCTCCACTGCCAAGCTGCATGGATCGATCCGCAGCTGAACGTGCTTCGGACGTTGTACCGGCTCCACCAAGGGAATAAATCGGAGTACCGGTATTACTTGACTCCGAGGCACGGTGGCAGGCTCGTCATATGCCCTGACTCCATCAAGCACTGGCGAGAGAAGTTTTTGGTTGTGCGGAGTCGGGAGGCGTGGCCGATCCCCTCCAACTGGGTAGAAGGGGTGCCGAAGAGGGCGAGGGCGCTTCCGAAGCTCAGTGTAGAAGAGGAAGAAGCCGTCCGGACTCTCCTAGATCGGCCAAAGTATGATTGGAGGGAGCTGACGGAGGACATCCTCTACAAGGGAGGGCTCTACCGCGTAGATCCCAGTACGCGGCTCTCGTTATGCTTTTGTTTCTGTACTTTCTTCCTTGTTATTTGCATTGTGTTAATCAATTTTTTGCTTTGGATGCAGAGACAATGGACTTCGCTGCCGTGTTGGCACTCAGGGCTGGGCTCGCCAGCAAGGCGCCGAAGAAGCGTAAGAGGGTCGCGACCAAGTTGCTGACCCCGAAGACTCCGAGGATAGCAGCCTCGGTCGAGGAGGTAGAGATCCTCGACAGTCCGGTTGCCCCTGTGGCCGAGGCTTCGGCTTCGGCCGCTGCCGGCGAGTTCCCCATCGCCGCCGCCCTCGGAATGACGACGCGGCCGCTGATGGCAGTAGCCGAGGAGCTCCTGACGGAGGAGCACAAAAGGATCCACGTTCCGGACTGGCAAGTTCGGAAGCACAATGGGTTCCTTGGGAACTCCCTGGCGAGTATGCAGGCCGTCAAGCATCTCGCCACGCCGAAGGACCGAGCCGCCATGGAGGCCGGTCGAGAAGTTGACGATGTCATCGAGATCGCTTGTTCGGCGGTTTCGGTAAGTGTTTGATCTTCATTGTTGTTGAATTTCTTTTAACCTCAATTTTTCTAACTCTTTCAGTCCCCCTCTCTTTGTCGCAGATCATCGTCCACTTCGGGCACCTCACGGAGAGGTTGGCAGCTCTGGAGAAGGAGCTGAAACAAGAGTCCGACCAGGCTCGTAACGAGAAGGCTCGGATGTCGAATGAGCTCGACAAGCTTCACGTCGAGAACGAAGGGAGGTCGGCGAGGATCGAGCACCTTGAGGCCGAAGTGGCAAGGCTGGAGAGTGACCTCCTTCGGCAGAAGGAGGGGGCGGCCAAGCAGTTGGCCGAAGCCGAGGAGGCGAAGGCGGCGGCAGTGAAGGCGGCGGAGGACGCGACCCTGGTGAAGGCGCAAGGGTTCCTCGCCCAAAACATGGCGAAGGCTTTCGCCGCAGCCATCGACCGGGTGTCGAAAGAGCTCCCCGAGGTGGACGTCTCGGGGTGGAGACTATTTCCCAGCCACGTCAAGGGTTTCGACCCTGAGTCCGAGGGGGAGGAGGAGGAGGAAGGGGATGACGAAGCTGATGCCAAGGTCGGGGTCACCGATGAGGTCCCTAGTACCGTGGTCACTCCGCTGGCAGTGACATCCCCTTCGGAGAAGTCGACTCCCACCCGAACTCGTCGCCCGGGGAAAGAGGTCGCGCCTTGACTCCGCTCCTCATTTTCTTGTTTTTTGCTCTTTTTCCTTTCTTTTTCAAAAAATTGTAACGCCTAATAGCGGACTGGCCACCGCTGCTTTTTTGAAATGAATGAAAAGGAAAACTTTTTTGAAGTGTTGGTGTTCGGATCTTTGTCTTTCGCCCCCTTTCGTCAAATTTTTTGTTTTGAAAGTTTCTCAAGTGTAATGCTCCGGCAGTGTTTGAACTTTTGCTGTTTATCTCGATCTCTTTTCAGCTCATGGTGTTCGCCCAAGATACCGAGGCAATTCGTTCGGACGAAGGAGCTCGAGCCGAGGCCAGCTTAGGGGCGACGAGGTTGTGTCTGGCGAGATGCCGAGAGCGGCTCCACGAAGTCGAGCTCGGATTGCGCCGAGCCGAAAGCGAAAGGAGACATCTTCAGCTCGTCCTCGACCGGCGAGACATCGAGATTCGTCGTTTGGAAAGCAGAATCGCCGAAATGACTCCTACAGGAGAAGGTGAATATTCGCCGACTGCTTTCAGTAATGAGCTTCGGATTCAGTGCATCCGTCATAACCTGTCTAAAATAACAGCGGAGAGGGACGACCTGCTTTCCGAGATTCGGCATCTGCAGGCTGTAGAGACGAAGCTTCGGACGGAGGGCACGAGCTTGACAGGCAAGGTGGCAGTGCTGACGGTTGAACGGGACGAGTTGACTGCCGAAGTCGACACGCTGAAGAGGGCTACGGTCGACAAAAGCATCGAAGTCACCCATCTTCGTCGTCTGATAGCGAGCCGCTCAAGTGTGCCGGACTCCGCGATTTCCCCCCACTTCGAGGTCGACGTAAAGGATGACTCTTTGAGGGATCGCATCTCCGAGCTAGAGGCGGAGGTTGCTCGCCTTAATCTGCGCTCGGGGCCAATCAACGTCAGGAGCACTTCGTGCACTCGCACGGAAAGCGATCGAGGCATTACGTTTTACGAGATGGTGACCCATCAGCGCATCGGCCATCCCAGTTCGGGGGACGCGCAAAGCTCGGTCGCAATTTCGTCGAGCAGTGCATCCGTCGGAGTTGCTACTAGAAGCGGTGCCGAGGATTCGTCCCCATTTGCCGGCTTGGGGTCGCGCTCCGGAGATAAGCGTCGTCACCCCCGAGTGTCTTTGAAGCGGAACGCCCCGACCCCAAAAAAGCGCTGAAGACCTCGTTTCCAAAAGCTTTTGTATTTTTTAGCTAAGTGTAATAAGTCGGCATTGTAACTTTCACTTTTTAGTGGCTTGTAATCTTTCTGTGCTTCGTGCCGTATCCCATTTATCAATAAAATCTTGTTCCCGAACTTGTGTGTCCCTCGTAGTTCTGTGTAGTCTTTATGTATGTGACTGTGTTCTTTGCTCCGAGGTTCCTTGGTAGGCCACTTGCTCGTTCGCCGAGCGGCGAGGTAAGCATTCGGCCGAAGGTGCCGGGCTTTGTTTGGGTCGCCCAATCTTGCAGTCTCGCGAGGTGAGCTGAATGGTGAAGTGTGAAACTTTACCAAGCTTAAGTGTTTGACCTCGGATAGTTGCTAGAGCGGTTCGACGGTTGCGGAAGCAATTTTGAATGGCGAACTACTTCTAGCTCGCTTAAAAGCGAACTTGCGAAGTAGAATCGAGCCAAGTGTTGGACTCCGAACCATCGTTAGATTAGTTCAACGGCTGTGGGAGCAATTTCGAATGGTGAACTGCTTCTAGTTCGCTTAGAAGCGAACTTGCGAAGTAGAATCGAGCCAAGTGTTGGACTCCGAACCATCGTTAGATTAGTTCAACGGCTGTAGGAGCAATTCCGAATGGCGAACTGCTTCTAGTTCGCTTAGAAGCGAACTTGCGAAGTAGAATCGAGCCAAGTGTTGGACTCCGAACCATCGTTAGAGTAGTTCAACGGCTGTGGGAGCAATTCCGAATGGCGAACTACTTCTAGTTCGCTTAGGAGCGAACTTGCGAAGTAGAATCGAGCCAAATGTTGGACTCCGAACCATCGTTAGAGTAGTTCAACGGCTGTGGGAGCAATTCCGAATGGCGAACTGCTTCTAGTTCGCTTAGAAGCGAACTTGCGAAGTAGAATCGAGCCAAGTGTTGGACTCCGAACCATCGTTAGATTAGTTCAACGGCTGTGGGAGCAATTCCGAATGGCGAACTGCTTCTAGTTCGCTTAGAAGCGAACTTGCGAAGTAGAATCGAGCCAAGTGTTGGACTCCGAGCTATCGTTAGAGTAGTTCAACGGCTGTGGGAGCAATTCCGAATGGCGAACTCTTCTAGTTCTCTTAGGAGCGAACTTGCGAAGTAGAATCGAGCCAAGTGTTGGACTCCGAACCATCGTTAGAGTAGTTCAACGGCTGTGGGAGCAATTCCGAATGGCGAACTACTTCTAGTTCGCTTAGGAGCGAACTTGCGAAGTAGAATCGAGCCATGTGTTGGACTCTGAACCATCGTTAGAGTAGTTCAACGGCTGTGGGAGCAATTCCGAATGGCGAACTACTTCTAGTTCGCTTAGGAGCGAACTTGCGAAGTAGAATCGAGCAAAGTGTTGGACTTCGAACCATCGTTAGAGTGATTCAACGGCTGTGGGAGCAATTCCGAATGGCGAACTACTTCTAGTTCGCTTAGGAGCAAACTTGCGAAGTAGAATCGAGCCAAGTGTTGGACTTCGAACCATCGTTAGAGTAGTTCAACGGCTGTGGGAGCAATTCCGAATGGCGAACTACTTCTAGTTCGCTTAGGAGCGAACTTGCGAAGTAGAATCGAGCCAAGTGTTGGACTCCAAACCATCTTTAGATTGAAGGGTTAAGAGCAGAGAGATGTGAACAATAGTAAAAATACGAAAAGACTTTATTCATTAATAACTGATAATTGGCTGCTTCTAAAGTTGCTAGCCGTTATTACAAGGAAAAATGAAAGAAAATCACTACAAGTAACAGGAAAGGAACGGTTCGTCATCTCGAAGTACTTAGAGAGGCGTTGCTATTATCTCTTGGTATTTTAAGAGATGGTCGGCATTCCAAGTCCTGGGAATCTCCCTGCCTTCGAGATCTTCTAGTCTGTACGTGCCGAGGCGGATTACTTTAGAGATCTTGTAAGGTCCCCCCCAATTCGGGGCCAATTTGCTTTTCTGACCTGGGAACAAGATGGCCAACTTTCGGAGGACCAGGTCCCCTTCTTTGAGGTCTGTTGGGCGGACTCTTTTGTTGTATGCTAGCTCGATCCTTCTTCGGTAGCTTTGTTGTCGTATGGCCGCTCTTTCTCGGATTTCGTCTATCAGGTCTAGACTTGCTCTGAACTCTCTAGCGTTCCGCTCCTCTTCATAAGCTATCAGACGAGGAGAGGGTATTCCGACTTCTAGGGGGAAGATGGCCTCGGACCCATAGGTGAGATTGAATGGGCTCTCACCTGTTGGGGTCCGCTTTGTGGTGCGGTAGTTCCAGAGCATGTTGGGAAGCTGATCGACCCACAAGCCTTTGGAACACTTATCTAACCTCTTCTTAATGCCGGAGAGGATCTGTCGGTTGGCATTTTCGGCCTGGCCATTTGACTGAGGATGAGAGACGGAGGAGAACCGGTGTTGTATGGCGAGGTCTTCACATAAAGCTCGGAAGGCAGACCCAGTGAACTGGGTTCCGTTATCTGTTATTAGGACCCTGGGGACGCCAAATCGGCAGATCACGCTCTTCCAAAAGAATTGAACGACCTTGTTTTCGATGATCGTGGCCAAGGGCTCGGCCTCTATCCATTTCGAGAAATAGTCGATTGCCACGACTAGGAACTTGAACTGTCCGGGAGCTGGCGGAAACGGCCCTAGTAAATCCATTCCCCACATTGCAAAGGGGATCGGACTTGATAGGGAAGTGAGTGGTGCTTGTGGAAGGCGTCGGATGTCGGAGTATTTCTGACAGGAGCTGCATTGCCGAACATGTCGTTCAGCATCCCGTAGGAGAGTGGGCCAGAAATACCCGTACTTCAACACTTTGCGCGCCAGGGCTCTGGAACCAGAATGGGCCCCACCGATGCCCTCGTGAAGTTCTTGCAGGGCGTAGTCGGCTTGCCCGGGGGAGAGGCACCTCAGGTAGGGCCGACCGTCCACCTGGGTAAAGGAGCATTTATATAGGATGCCTCCAATTAGTGTGTAACGCTCGGCTCGGGTTCTTACTCTTCGTGCTTCCTTGGGATCCTGGGGGAGGAGTCCGTCCCTTAGGAATTCGACGAGGGGTTTCATCCAGTTGTCTTCGAGGAGGACAGGCAATGTTTCTACGGAGTCGGGTGTTTCGTCCTCTATGCTGGGCTTAAGGAGGACTTCTATCAAAATAGTCTGTTCGAGGCCTTGAAGGGAAGAGGAGGCTAATTTGGATAGGGCGTCGGCCTGAGCATTTTCTTCTCGGGGGATTCTTTGGATGAGGGCCTCTTCAAATAGTGCCATGAGACTCTTGACTTTGGCTAAGTATTTAACCATCCTGTCATCGCGTGCTTCATACTCGCCGAGGACCTGATTAACGACTAGTTGGGAGTCGCTAAAGATCCGGAGGCATTGCGCCCCTGCATTTCGGGCCATCCCAAGGCCGGCTATGAGCGCCTCATATTCAGCTTCGTTGTTCGAGGCTTTGAAGTTTATACGGAGGGAGTATTGAAGGATGAAGTCATCTGGGCATGCCAGAATGACTCCTGCCCCGCTTCCCTCGTTGCAGGAGGATCCGTCAACATAAACCGACCAGACGGGTGGTCCCTTCACTGCTTGGCTGGACTCGGGGATAGCACTCTCAACTATGAATTTGGCTAGCGCCTGAGCCTTGATCGCGGTCCAAGGCTGATAGGTTATATCGTGTTGGCTCAGCTCGATAGACCATTTCATAAGGCGACCCGAAGTCTCGGGCTTGTGGAGGACCTGCTTCAGCGGCTGGTCGGTAAGAACGATCACCGAATGGGACTGAAAATATGGGCGAAGCTTTCTCGCGGCCATCACCAGGGCATAGGCCATCTTTTCTATCTTCGAGTATCGGAGCTCAGCATCCCGAAGCACCTTGCTAACATAGTAGATGGGCTTCTGAGCCCGGTCTTCTTCCCTCACTAAGACTGCACTGAGGGTCTGCTCGGAGGCTGCCAGGTAGAGGTAGAGGGGTTCACCAGGGATCAGTTTGCTGAGGAGAGGGGGATTGACGAGGTAAGCCTTGAGCTGGTCGAAGGACTCCTGTTGCTGCTGCCCCCATTCGAAACCTTTAGCCCCTCTGAGGGCCTTAAAGAAAGGGAGGCATTTCTCCCCGGACTTTGAGAGAAAGCGCCCGATGGCGGCTAAGCGGCCCGTCAATCTCTGGACTTCTTTTACATTTTTAGGAGGGGCCATTTCTAATATGGCCTTGATTTTCTCCGGGTTTGCTTCAATTCCTCGTTGGCTAACCATGAAGCTGAGGAACTTCCCTGATGAGACACCGAACGCACACTTGTTCGGGTTGAGTCTCATATTGTGCTTTCTCAAGACGTCAAACGCTTCTTGGAGGTCGGTCACATGATCAACGCCTCGGATGCTTTTCACAAGCATGTCATCAACATATACCTCCATGTTCCGGCCGATCTGAGCCTGGAAAACCTTGTTGACGAGGCGTTGGTATGTAGCACCTGCATTCTTTAGACCGAACGGCATGACTCTGTAGCAATAGAGGCCTTGGTCGGTCATAAACGAGGTCTTTGGGATATCCGGAGGGAACATCCGGATCTGATTGTAGCCTGAAAAGGCATCCATGAATCTGAGGAGCTCATGTCCCGAGGTTGCATCGATCAGGGTGTCAATGCTCAGAAGAGGGAATGGGTCTTTGGGGCAAGCCTTGTTGAGGTCGGTAAAATCAATGCAAATCCTCCAAGTCCCATTGGACTTCTTTACCATCACTACATTTGACAACCACTCAGGATAGTTCACCTCCTGTATGAACCGGGCCTTTAAGAGCTTGTCCACCTCCTCTCTAATAGCGAGCTGGCACTCGGGGGCGAATTTGCGCCTCTTCTGCTGAACCGGTTTGGACCCCGGAACAACGCTCAGGTGATGGACCAAGAGCTCTTCGGAGATCCCAGGCATATCTGCAGCTGACCAAGCGAAGAGGTCTTCGTTCCTTCGGATGCATTGTACAATGTCTGAGCATAGGGTGGACGGGAGGGTCTTGCTAACAAAGAATTTGCGGGTTGGGTCCTGCTCAGAGAAAAGCACTTCCTCCAATTCGTCCACCGGCTCGGAGGTCGACCGAGCAGTGTCTTGGGGGATTTCCAGAATTTCTAAGGAGAGGACAGGTCCGAGGGTAGAGGTCATGTAGCACTTTCTGGCCGTTTCCTGATTGCCCCGGACTTCCCCTACTCCGGCCCAAGTGGGGAACTTCATTTTGAGATGGTAGGCAGAAGGGACGGCTTCAAGGGTGGCTAGGCCGGGCTGGCCCAGAATGACATTGTAGGCTGCTAGGACATCTACGACCATGAAGTCCATCGGCTCCGTTCGGGTAGTAGGAGTTTTGCCAGCGGTTACGTCGAGGGTAATCACCCCTTTAATAGTCACTGGCACTCTCGTGAACCCATGGAGCATGTAACCGGCGGGCTTGAGTCTATCTCGGGAGAGTTTTAGGCCCTTGAAAGCAGCGAGGAAGAGGATGTTTACGGAGCTGCCATTATCCACTAAGATCCTCTCCACTTTGAAATTCGCCATGTGGAGGTTAATGACGAGTGCATCACAATGTGGGGTGCGAACTCCTTCAAGATCTTCGTCTGAGAATGTGACTGGCACTTCGAGGCCTTTAGGAGGAGGGGTGGTTCGGACCGAGTTAACTTCTCCTATAAATGCCTTCCGAGAGGAGTTTGAGGAGCCCCCCATTGGGCCCCCATGAATGAGGTGGAGGACTCGCTCCTCCTCGAAGTCAGGCGTCTCTTCTCGTTCCGGACGCTTGTTAGCCCCCCGAGGTGGGGGAGGAAGTTCGGCTCGGTCCTTTCTTACAAACCTGGTCAGCTGCCCTCTCTGGATAAGGGCTTCTATCTCGTTCTTTAAGGCGCGACAATCGTTGGTGTCATGCCCGTAGTCCCGGTGATAACGGCACCATTTCTCTTTATCTCTTTTCTTGGCGGGGGTGTTCATCCTCGGAGCAGGAGGTATGATCCCTTCCTTTTCGACTTCCATCAGAATAGTTGAGACGTTAGTGGTGAGGGGAGTGAACTTCTCGAATCTAGGGGGAGGTCGGCGCTGGCCGGCATTATCCTTCTGGAGCTTCTTGGCTCCCTCCTCTTCTATACCCTTTCTCTTAAACCCGGAGGAAGACCCCTCCCAGTTGGGTCGATGCTCGGCCTCTTCGGCCCGGATGTACTTTTCACTACGAAGGAGGAGGTCGGAGAAGTTCTGTGGAGGCTTCTTGGCGAGGGAGGAGCGGAGGTTGGAATTGAGAACATTAGATTGAAATGCTGCCGCAGCGACCGACTGGTCGAGGGATGCTATGGACCTGGCTTCAGCTGTGAACCTCTTCACATAGTCTCTCAATTTCTCTCCCTTCTTCTGGTGGAGGTGCAATAGTGAGATGCTGGTCTTTTCAGCTCTACGAATGCTTACGAAATGGGTGACGAAAAGGGTCTCGAACTGCTCGAAGGAGAATATTGAGGAGGGGGCAAGGCGAGAGTACCATTCTCGAGCTGGGCCCTTGAAAGTTGTGGGGAAGGTTTTGCAGAGGAGAGCATCGGAAGCTTGATGGAGGAGCATCAGGGTCTTAAAGCTTTCGATGTGATCAACGGGGTCGGTCTCCTCGGAGTAAATCTCAAATTGGAGAGGTTTGAAACCGATCGGCACAGGTGCGTCCATTATGGTTCGGGAAAAAGGGGGTCTGCTAGGACGTAGGGTCCTCCCCCTAAACTCTTCTTCTCGGTCAATCCGGCCCAGGCGCCTCTCTACCTCATGAAGACGGCGGTACATAGTGTCGTCCCTCCGACGGTAATCAGCCGAGCCTCTAGACTCGTCTTCGTACGAGGGAGAGCGAGGGCTACGGCGACGGTAACTTCAGGAGCGACGAGGACTTGGGGTACGCCGGGAGTTGCTAGGAGCGGGACGAGGAGATGGGGATCGTCGGCGAGGACTTCGGACCGGTGGAGGAGATGGAATCTTGGGTGCGTTGGTGTTGGGACGGAGATTGAGGGCTTGTAGGATGGTCGCTTGGAACTGCTGGAACTCGGCACGTGTGATGGGTGCCTCATTGTTCCTAGGCTGTTGGCGACCTGCAGGGGAGTGCGGCCTTCTTCGGTAGTGCTCGGGGGACTCTTTGCGACCCCTTCGGTTAGGGGACCTTCTATTTTCTCGGCGGCGGGGAGACCGCACTTCCGGACGGTGTTGGCGGCAGGTTCCCTCTCGGGCCCGCTTCTCATCCAAATGGCGGCGAAGGTCATCATCTTTCTGGCGTTTGAGGGCGGTATTGTGGGGACCAGAGGCTCGGGGATGATGGGAGGCCATAGAGTCCGAAGAGGCGTTGTGGATGGAGACGTGGTCCTAGTGAAGAGGCTGCTTTTGAGGGTTAGGACCCTTTGGAGGGGGCTGATTTGGAGGAGGAAGGTCCTGTTGGAGCGGGTCCTCCGCTTGAGGAGGAAGCTGTCCCTGCTGTTGGGTAGGCTGGATGGGAACTTCTTGCTGCTGATCGGGGTTGGGTCCTCTGTTGGACCCTCTTGACCTGACTTTCCTAGGAGGCATGGCTGGAGAAGATCTGTTCAACGGGAAGAGGAGAGGTCTCTATTCGTTAGTTTCCCACAGACGGCGCCAATCTGTTGCCGCTAAATTTGGTGTAGGGGCAAACAGATAGTATTTGTGGATTCTTAGGGAAACTGAATAGTAAACCTGTATACCTGTTCCGTCGGGGTTTGATCGTCGCTCCCGCCGTAGACCTGCAAAAAGTGCGAGACACCGGGGTTGTTCCCGGCGACGCACCCTCCGACACTCAAGTCAGTAATCTAGGAAGACTATGAAAGAGCGCAAAAACTGGAGAAAGATTGATTACCTCTTAATGGAGATGGATGGGGGGTATTTATAGGCATCTTAGAGAACAGATTAGGAATGTAATCCCCGTGATCTGATAAGGAATATTCTCCTTGTAAACAGATTAGGAATGTAATCCCTAATTTCCAGTGGAGGGATAGGCATGAATCAGGGCCGTTGATTAGGATCTAATCAGGAGCCTTAATTCTATCCCTCTGATCGGGCTTTATCGCTGGTTGAAACCCGCGCCCGGTTGAAGCGGATCCGTTTGTGGGTTATTGGGTCTTTAATGGAGGGACCCAGTACCCATCTCAGACCCTATTTGCAGGTGAAATTACTGTTTTACCCCTGGGCTTCAAGATTCGTGCCCGATTTGGACGGTTCCGATTAACCCCCATTTTTAGCCATATCACCAACCATGATCAAGTAACCACCACCCATGACTCCACTTGAAATTTTCCCCTTTTCCATCCAAAAGCTCCAAAACCGGCCATGCTCCATGTGCATTTGCACGTGTACGTGTAGTGCACGTGCATGCATTTATCCCCATTAACAAAAAGTTGTACATTATATTTTACATAAAAATAATCCTTAAAATGTGTTCTACATTACAAGTTGTATTTAAAACAAAAATAACTCATGGGCTTTAGTTTATGGGCCAAAATAATAGTTTATAATAAATAAATTCAATTTGGGCTTTAAAAGAAAGGCTTTTGTTTATTTGAAAAAAAGACCTTTATATAAAAATAATTAAAGAGTACACATTTATATACATATACTCATCATAAAATTTAATATTACCAAAATATTGCACGTGCACACTACGTGCAAAATTAAATAATTTCATAAATGAAAATCGGGGCATTACATAGCCATATGTTTAAGAATATTATAAACATGTTCAGGTTCTTTCCACCATTGTAGTACATCAATCTTAGCATTAAAACTTTCACTATCTTGTTGATTATACCAATTTAGTTCATTCGGTTGATTAGTCCTAGGTTTTTTTGATTTAATTTGAGCAAGTAAAGTGGCATCGTCTAATTTACTTTTACCCTTATCTCTAGATGTAAAAGAAGAAGAAGTAATTATACTAGTTGTACTACTAGATGCAAAATTTCTATCATAATAATCATACAGGTTACAATGTTGATTAAAAGCTAGCTAAAAAATCATCACAATCAATTTCAGATTCATATCTAAGTAAAGTAAAATATATTTTAATCAAACTCCTCGTACCCGCTAATTTGATACGAGGATCGGTAACATTAGCAAGTAGATACAACATAGGATGACTTAAATACTTCAAAATTTTAGTGCATGCGGGTTTAACAATATGACCAATGTAAATGTTATCAATCATTTCTTGAAATATTTGCATCATAGTAATTAATGAAATAAAAATATTACTAGAAGTAGAATCATAAGATTTTGAAAATTTCAAAGTTGCAGTTTTAAAAGAATCTAAAAACCGTTACAAATATTCGGCATAATACAATGATTGTTCATTCATTTGAAAATTTTGCATATTTTTTGCAAGACAAAAATCATTTATATAAGCTATATAATGAGTAACAACATTTAATAAATCAAAAGTAGGGTTCCATCGGTGTTTAACATCGTTAGAAAATTTTCTAAAATGTAAACCCTTAAGCTTAGACCATTCTTTAAATTGTTGAAGCATAGGGTCACTTAAAGCAATAAAAAGCACACAATATCTAATTTTATGCACAAATGGTTCGACTATTTTTAATGCATCTTTAACACATAAATTTAAAATATGACATGCACATCTAACATACAATTTCTAAAAATAGAGGAGCTAATTGTGTTTTTAATGTACTAATTGAAGCATTGGTGTTGGATGCATTATCAAAACTAATACAATTTTTTTATCACGAATATTGAAGATATCACAAAATTCTAAAATATGATGTGCAATTACTAAACCACTATGGGGATACGGCAAAGCCGCAAGTGATATAATTCTCTTTTGAATTATTCAATCACTATCGATCCAATGACAAGTTATGCCCATCATTGGAACATCATTACAACATTTCTAACAATCAGAAGTTAACGATACTCTACAAGTTAAACTGTACAAAAATGCAATTAAACAATCTCTTATTTCGTTGTAAAGTTTAAAACAATCGGATTTGAGTGTATTTCTATGAATTCTTCTAAAATGTGGATTTAGTGCATTTTGGTTAAATTCCTCTACATTCCTACTCTTGAGAATAGGAAAAAGATAATTCCTCCTTAATAACTAGACGGGCCATTTCCCGTCGAACATTTTAGGATCATATGGGTGGCTATCTACATGTCCGGTCTTAGGGTGAATTTTTTGTTGGTCGGGTTGATTTTCTCATAGTTCCTTGTGTAGATTTTGTATGTGTCGTTTAATTATACCCGTTCCCTTACCCTTCCTCCATTTGTAACTCTTCAAACAAGTTTTACCAACCTTATGTCCTACATCTGGATTATCCTCTTCGGGGATATAGTCATAATACTTGTGTCAATCACTTATTTCCCTCCTAGTTTTTCTACTACTAGTGTGTTTGGTTTGTTGTGTTTATGTGTCAACATCATGCATTTATTCTTCTATTTCGTGTGTAGGGATATCGTGAGTTCCAACCATAGGATTCGGTGTAAATTCGGGTTTTACTTGTGGGACTATTGGAAACTGACGTGGAGAACCGGTGAAATCTTGTCCACTTTGGTTACGACCGCTACCTCGTGATCTAGACATGGTAAAAGTGTATGTGCAAAAAAACAATTTCTAGTATTTTTTTAGTGTATGTGAAATAATACAAAACAATCTAGGTGGTTAGGTATATGTTAAAAAAGAAAATCTAAAAAACAATAGGAGGGTTGAGACAGAGAAAAGCGAAAAATCGACGATACAAAAAATTAGAACTACAACAAAAAAATCAAGACAGTAGGAGGGTTGTGAAATTTTGATATCGTACTTCGCGGATAATCGTATATATAAATTAGAGAGAAAATAATAGTAGAAGTAGACATTGTCGATTGAGAAATGTAGTAGACGTAGTCACGTAGTCTGGTAGTTATAGAAAGAGAGGGAGATAGCTTCTTTGTTGGAGGAGTTGAAGTAGACGTAGTTGAGAGTTGAATCAACACAATTCGATACCATTGAAAAAACTTGATTGAAATGAGTAGTAGTAGTAGAGAGAGTAAGAGAATAAGGTGTGAAAATTTTTAGATTGAATTAAGGGGGTATTTATAGAGAAACCCCCCCCCCCCCAAAAAAAACAAAACAAAACAAAACAAAACAAAACAAAAAAACAAAAAAAGCCTTAAAAAGAGCCAACGGCTCTCTGTTTCTGAGTTCAGACCGTTCGACGCGCGGGTCAAATGTCCGGGTTCCGGGTGGGTTTGACCTAGTCAACGGGTTTGCGGGTTGGGTCGAGCTGGTTGGATTTACGAACTTGGCGGCCCGGGTTGAGCCGGATTGACCCACGGGTTCGACCCGAACCTAGACCGCTTAATTGCAAGCTAGGTTTGAGTGGGGGTCAACCCAACCCGATTGCCATCACTACTCATGTGGCTATCGGGATCCTTGAGTGGTTGCTCGACTTCGCGTCGGGTGCGGAGGAGGAAGTGGCGGGTCGGACTGATGCCCCCGGGTGGGGTCTTCTTGACTTTGGGAACCATAGGATGCATCGATCACAGAGCAGAGTTTGAAGATGAGGCTCGGATCTCTGTTTCCCATAGACGGTGCCAATCTGATGCTACTTGTTTTTCGGCGTGGGAGCAACAGATAATGTGAGTTCTTTCGAGGAAGAGGAAAGTCAAATCTTGGTCGCCGATCTGACAATACTGTGTTGATGATGTGATTGGATCGGGTAGATCTGGGAGCAATCGACTATCATCGAACACCTGCAAAAAAACCTGAAACACCGGGAGGACTTCCTGCGAAAGACCTTCGGACGCTCAGGTCAATAACCAGAGGATTAAGAGATGCTCTGGTTACTGTAGAGGTAGTGTTGTATTTATAGGCGTGAGAGACTAATTAGGGAATATCCTCAGATTCCATGATTAGGGGGTGCGACCCAATTCACATTGGGATGGATTTGGGTGATGGGACTATAGTCGGCCCACAAGCTGTTATGAGATCTCCCCGAGATTCATATCAGGACCGAGTAGTGCAGATCGTCCGCTATTTTTTACCCTCATTAACTTTCTAGTCCAGCTCCAACTGAAAACTTCATGAACCATGCTTTCATAAATTAAATAATGAAGAATAATTTTGTATAGTTTGGAAAATTATAAAAGTAAACTTTTTTTTGCTAATGAATTATAAAAGTAAACTCAACTTGCATAATTTTCTATATTCTTGTCAATTCGCTGGGTCAGGCAGGTTTGACATGTTTTTAAACACATTATTGATCTTAACCCTCCTCAACCCTCCTCAACCCAAGGCATTCAAAAGGAGTTACTAGTTTGCCAAGCCCGAACCCAATCGATCGGGTCGGGCGAGTTTAGGTTGGACTTTTTCAATAGAGGTCGGTTCGGGTTGGGTCGGGTGGATTTTTCCTCCGAAGTCGCTGATAGTTGGATAATCTTCAATAAGTACTACAGAATAGCTTTGTTTATTTTTTAAGTAAAAAAAATATTTCTTACTAGAACTATAATACATCATTTACCCACGGAGCTACAAGATAGATATATAGGAAAAAAAATTTATGCCATTTTTTGAAAATATTTGCAAAAAGATGACAGTTGCCAAACTATTTGTGCTCGTGAACTCAACAACTATACTCGCCGTTCCCAACAACGAGTTTAGTTGTTTCATGCTCGCCATTGGAACACGGCAAGTTTAATGCTAATTTTTTGAGAAACTCATTGTTCCCAACGGCGAGTTTAGTTAAAAAAAAAATTCAAAATAACTCGTTGTTCCCAACAACGAGGGTTTCTGTACTGAACTCGCTATTGGAAACAGCGAGGATGTAGGAAATTTCGCAGAAGGGAGTCAAACACTCTTGGACTTGGTGAATTTTAGGAAAATCTCCATAGTTCTAATTTTATTAGATACTTTCTATTCCCAACAGCGAGTTTAGTTAAAAAAAATTCAAATTAACTCGTCGTTCCCAATAGCGATGATCTTATAGCTACACTCGTTGTTGGGAACGGCGACTGTGAAGTTTTTCCCATTTCCCAGAGAGCGAAAACTCTCTGTTGGACTCGGCAAAATTTCCAAATGAACTACATAGAATAGATCGCTATTCTCAACAGCGAGGACAAATATACCAAACTCGCTGTTGGGAATAGCGAGTATACTGGGTCCCCACTTGCCTTACTGACTCAATTCAACTCTTCTCTCATTTTACTCTCTCTCAATCTCTCTACCCATTCTCCACATAAACCCAAAACCCTAGCTTCCTTCTTCTTGGCATTCATAGAGGTGTAGTGAATGTTTTCATAGATTCCGAAGCACGTTCATTCTTCACTCCTTCTCAGAATCAAGAATAACATCTCCATAAAGGTATTGTTTCTATTGTTCAAAACTTGTTTTATATTCTTTGAAATTGTAAAATCTGAAACATAATTTATGTTTCTATTGCTTCAAATTGAACGGTTAGGTTTGAAATTTATCAAATTAGTTACTTATAGTTAAAAAGTATGTGTTAACTATGTTAGTTGTGGTGACATTTTGGATGCCCACTTAGTGTTCTACGAAATGTCCAATTGAGTGTGGATTGATGATTGTCATAAAAATTTATTTATTTATTTAAGCGTGTTAAGGTTATTGGATGAGTATAATTCTTTATTTATTGATTTAATAAACTGAATACAATATGGCTCATATATATAGGAGAGAATAGAAGACTAAACTGATACATAACCAATATGGGACTAAACTAATATATCATCTAACACCCCCTCTCAAACTCAAGTTGGTTCAAGCAACAAGAGTTTGGAATACTGACGATATTGATGTGGAAGGAATGACTAACTGTGGTGCAGTGACGGCGCCTGATGGCGCATGTAACGGAACTGAGAAGTAGAGTGTTACGGAAGGAAGTAATGGTGACGCACTGTTGAGATCTCACCCCGAACAGTGGCCGGATCTCCATATCCCGATCTGTGATGGGATCTCACCCCTGACTTGAGACATAGTTGATGATGAGATCTCACCCCTGAACTGAGAAATAGACTGATGAGATCTCACCCCTGACTTGAGAATGGTCGATGATAGGATCTCACCCCAGACATGCAAATTGTCGCTGTGGTGGGATATCATCCCTGAACTGAGAACTAGATGCTGACAACACCCCCTCTCAAACTCACGATCAATTAACCTAACTGAGTTGACGATCTGGCTGTAGAAGCACAAGAACCTATAAGATTTTTTATTTTATTTTTTTGTAGGAGGGCAACGGCAATGGCGGCAGCCACCCTCCTCCACCCACCGGGGAATGCCTCCCTCCGCTTCCCACCTTGAAATCTTTTAAAAGAAGAAAATTTTAGATTATTTACCAAACTTTCTTTTTGGTATCAGAGCTCATAAAATGGATCCTTCAAAATCCGTACATATAGGACCGGTAGAAGACTTAAGCAAAATAATTCATTATTTAGAAGTAATTATTACTACGCTTAGAGAAAATAATCAGATATTGAAAGATATATCAAACAAAATAGATTATATTAAACACCAAAATAGCATTAGTCTTGAAAAACTTAGTACATTTAAAAGCCACCCAACACAAGTAGACAAACCAAAAGTACTAGAAGAAAAATTAGAATCTTTACAAGTAAAATCGAGAGAAAATAAACAGTTATTGGATGAAATAAAAAAAATTGTCCATAGTTAATGACAGATTTTAATTATAGCGAAATATTACAAGAAATAGAAAGTTACACTCCATAAGTCCACTCTGTTCGGTTAGTAGTTAAACAAAATAAAATTATTATAAAATTATTAGTAGGGCTTCATAAAAAATTAGACAATATTCAAAAGCCTACTACCACAAGAATTCAGGAAGAAATAACTAAGTTAACAAATAATATATCAAAAATATTCTTAGAACCCACAGGTAAAGAAAAAATAACTAGAAAACCTAGACCAGTATTTCAGTTTCTCACTCAAAAAATAGAATAAATAATAAAACTATGCAAACTTTTATAGGACCCTCTAGATCTCGTAGATCTACAGAACAAGGTTCAACCAGCAGACTTTCAGTCAGTAGTTCAAGAACTTTACTAGAAAGACTATTTAGCAGACAAGCTAATAATCATGAAGTTCAATTAAATGAATTAATAGATCCAGAACAAGACTATGACAGATTTCAAAGGGAAGGATTAGTTATACTCAATCCTAGAACATTATACCAAACAGGAGGATTTGAGTTTAGAACAGAATTCTTTAGGCATAATAGAGAACAAGCAGTAAGCTGTCTTGGAAACCAAACAATAAGTCTACCTTTGATTAGCCAGGCTGCAAGTAGTGAACTAAGGCAAGCTAGAAACAATTATAGATTTATGCATATAGGACTAATAATCATTGGTATTAAAGGATTAATGCGAAAAAATTTAGCTTGTAAAGTTTTAATAACACTATACGACGATAGATAGAATAATATGACAAAGGGGATGATAGCAAGCATAGAAGTAGATATGAATAGTAATTCAGGAATATTTTACTGCAGCCCAAATTTCATGATAACCATAAAAGACTTTAGTAAACATATACATATAGGTATACAAACCAAAGGGTATGAAGAAGTAAATACAGGTGACAACTTATTAGTGCATATAGCATTCCTAGGAAGGATAACAACCAACTCTAAAGTAAAATATAAAATAAATATAAAAGAAGTAGTTGATTTACTAAGTAGTAAATGGATTAAAATGATTAAACCATTAGAGTATGACTCAACAAGACCAGCAGGGTTAGATTGGAATTTAGACAGGTTTATAGACCCAATAACAACCATCGTACCACAAGACTCACTAATATATACTATGCTAAAGGAAAAACTAGTGTCAGATTTACAGATTATGTTCCACAAGTCAATAGGAATATTAGTAACATCGAAATGGACTTAGATACAGATTTAGTTCACATAGAATACGTAGAAACTTTGGTATCAGAAAAAGATAAAATATTATATCCCAAAGAATTAGGAATAACAGATTTAAACAAAAAGGAATTGTTTGAATTAGAAGATGCTCACTATCGAAACAAGACCATCGTAGCAGAGGAATACTTATATTATGACCATGAAAGAAATATTCGAATTGGAAAACTAATAGACGAAAAAGAAGCAATAGATGACCAATTAACTCACGTAACCGATATTTCCTACCAAAGGGATTTAGCAGATACAGAAGAAGTGAGTACAGCAACTTCGCCATCTCCATTTCACAGGACTGTAGGATTAGGTATTAAACACTATTCATCCGGTAATATACCTAGAGCCCCTTATTCTTCTTACAATGAATCAGAAAATAAATTTAGAGCAAAGGGTAAAAGACAACCATTAGAGTAACCCATTAAGTTCCAAACCAAAGCTGAACCCCAGATCTTAAATTTACCAGCACATGACCCCCAAAATTGGTCTAACATAATCGACGTATGGAAATATACCTTAGTAGGAGATTATTATAGATCAACCCTAGAAATGGATGCAGTAGAAATGTATAGATATTTAGAAACATTCCTTGGAGAAAGTACACGAGCTTTGTGGGAATCTTATAAAGAAATAAATGCTAATGACTAAATGGGCTACTTTCATTCGGCACAAACCCATATAATTTTGTAAACACAATACAGAGTCTGGTCACTGGACAAAATCCCAATTCGGGCCACCTAGGAGTACAAATAAATGCAATTAGAAGTTTATAACAATTAAGTATATACAAATGGAAATACATAAAGAAATTTTTTAATGATTATTACTATTATGTCTGTATTTCCGGGAACGCCCTTTAACCAAGAGTTAGGAGAAAAGTTATTTAGGAAATTACCAGGAGCCTTAGGGTTAGAAATTGCAGAACGATGGAAGAATGAATCAGGAGTAAAAGCAGAACCAAATAGACTTTGGCCAATAGGTCATCGTGTCCAACATGTATTAAAAATTCTAAAAGAAAAATGTACTGCAATACAGATACAGAAACAACTAAAAAACTCAGATTACAGTTTCTGTAAAGAAATATATACAGCTCAAACATATGGTATAAATGATAAAGAACCAAGACATATAAAAGGACTTATAAGAAAAAAAATTACTATAACATAAAAAAATATTATTTAAGAAAATCCAATAGAAGAAAGCCATATTTAGATCCAGAAAAGCATGTAAGGAAATTCAAACCAAACAAATTATATAAGAATAGACTAGAATGTTTTACATGTGGCAGCTCAGAGCATATGAGTAGAACTTGTCCAAAAAGGATAAATAAACATTATAAAAACAACACCTTAATAGAATGCACTAATGAAGATCTTAATATAGATGAAACTGTTTCTGACACAGAATCCATTTATTCAATAATTTCTATAGCAGAACCTAGTGAACTGCGAATAACTCAGGATGACGAAGAAAATAATGAATTCATAGAAAACATCGTGTCCCCTATAGACATGTCTGAATTAGATTATTCTGATTTAGATATGATGAATATAGAAGAAGAATCCTGTAAGCATAACTGGCAAATAAACTTAGGAACCCACATTAATTTTGCTCATATTAAAGGATCATCAAACAATCTTCCTGACACACTTAGCTGCCTTCTCCATCATACCGCACTCGAAAGCATGGTAGACTTACAAAAAATCCTCATCATACCTTAATAGACCTAAGTGATTCCCCTATATCCTTTAATGTCACCACTTATGATCAAGAGTTACTTGAATTAATTTTCTTTTTAGAACATTGCTCTATAAAAGATTTTCAAACAATAATAAATCTAGTCCCTGATACACGAACTTTGTCAGAATTATTAGAATATTTTTCGACCAATGAAGAATATGCTACCATAATCAATCGCAAGTTACGAGAAATATATTATAAATCTATGAACACACAACCAAGGATAAGGCCAACTGAATATAACACCAATATAGAAACCTATGAATTGGTAGATGAAGAATTCCCATTATTCCAATTTCTTCAGATATGCTCCATAGAACCATTCAGCCAAAGCATTAATACTCTAACAGATAGAAATTTTCTGTATAATTTAGCACAAGTATTTGATCTTTATACCCAAGAAGGATTCATATGAAGGTTACTTATATTTCGTAGAATAAAAGATCTTACACCTAAAAGAATTTCTTCCAAACAATTACCTAATATAGAACTTGTTCATGGTTTTATGCAGATGGCCTCCACAGCCTGGTATCTCTCATGAAAGATTACCAGGTCAAAGTACATATAGCCAGAATATAAGGCCACAATTAGCATATCAGAATATGTATAATCAGAATACCAGACCGAGAATGTGGCAAGAAAGTATCCGATTCGGTAACCAAGAATTAGGAGTATTCCCACATAGTAATCTAACGTTTAAGATTCTTCCATATATTTCTACTACTAAAGAACAGCAATGTATTCTAGATAATTTATGGATGTCTTTTAACAGAAAAGATCAGAGACATTTTTTAGCAGCAATGAACTCTTTATCAGAAGTATTTACCCAGAACCGAAAAGGATATAAATTTTATGCAGTCTTAGAAGGTAACTTAGTTGGAGTTTTTCACAGCTGGATCGAAGTAGCAAACAGCATAAAAGACTTCAGGAATCCAATTTACAAAGGATTTAATAATCTTTCAGAAGCTTTAGATGTAGCAAGAAAATATTTAGGACCTAACTATTATTTGTCTCCTTCTTTAAGAACAGCACAAGAAGCCCCACTGAAATATTCCATTACTAGAGACATACAAGGAAAAATAATTTTTTGTGACCACTGTGAAGCACTGGCCAGAACCACAAGGGAACTTAATGAGAATATCAACTGCCTTATTTTCAAAAAACAAAAGCTATACCAACAAATTTCAGAATTGGAGAAACAATTATTCCAGGAAAAATTACCCCCCAAAGACTGCTCCCACAGTCCAAAATCAAAGGGATGAGAAATGTTTGCATTCCCATCTGAATGCAGGAACGGATACTGTTGAGTCCATAACTTCAACAGCTAGTCTGGAGCAAACGGCTACCGGTAAAGACTTATCAAATCCGTTCATGGCTATGACTTTGCCAAAAAGTCAGCACAGAGATATCATTGGGTCTAATCCAATGGCTAGTCTGGCTCAAATGGCAACCAGTAAAGACATATCAAATCCGTTAATGGGCGTGGCTTTCCCAAAAAGCCAAGACAAGGGCAAAGCCAATTTAGAAGAAGATCAGACATATTCTCAGATTACCTAAATACTACAACAGTTTGAAGGTCTCCAACAAACACCACAAAAATCGAAGAAGAAAAGGAAAAGAGAAAGTTTATGGGTTATCATAGCAGAAAATGTAGCACATGCAGTAAAAACTGCATTGGCAACCACAACAAGCCAAGTAATAAACATTAAAGAAATTCTAGAGGACAGTACACAAAGGAAGATGGATAACTCAGATGCAGACATCAGCAGTGACAACGAACCTATGACACCTATGTCCCTAGATTCCATTGCACAATATAATTTAGATACCTGCTTCAGAAACCTCCAGAAAAACAAAAAAGACAGAAGAGCTACAGGAACTTCCACTACTAAACGCTAAGAACTCACAAAAGGCGCACTCAGGAAAGGCGCACTGAAAAAAGAAGCACTCAGAAAAGGCGCACTGGAAAAAGAAGCACTCACAAAAGGCGCACTAGAAAAAGTAGAAAGCTTGGACAAGCTGCCTCCACGTAGCCAAAAGAAAACCCTAGAACATCTCCTCTTGCCTATAAAAGGACTCCCATCTCACTTTGAAGGATATTTCGCAAGCAACTCCCTTCCATCCTTCTGAATTCTCTTCCATTGTATTCTTATCTCCTCTAAAAATCTTGTATGATAAAAGGAACAAACCCCTTAGAGCTTGAGCTACTTTCTCTGTAAGTTTTAGCTTTTATCTTTTCGGGGATTCCCGAAAGGGAAAACCCTAAGTTATGTATTGCTTATGTCCCATATGTATATTAAAGTCATGATTAAGCTTGTTTTCTTTTTCATGTTCAGAAAAAACCTTTTATGCATCTCATAATAGCATAATTAGGCACTTTAACCACTAGTGACCCTATAGACTTATAACGGCCGATGAGCAAAGGTTGTCGTAAGGGATGTCATAAGGGGAAAATGGTTAAGTCACAGATGGCTTAATTCACCTTGAGCTGTCATTAAAAAAAAAGTACCAGGGACATAAAAAATACATATACATGGGGGAAGTACCGACTAGGGGTTTTACAATGTCTGAAAAATTCATCCTATTTTTACCATAATCTTGTTAGCCATTTTAAAAATTCCACTTTGGTATAGCGACGTAGCTGATTACTTGATAACAAAAACAATATCATTAGAAGAATTAATAAACATATTAAGAGAAGAAGAAGAAATCTATAACTCCTTAGAAGAATATTTCCCTAATAGCAATATTAGGAATCTGAAATCTTTTAAAAGAAGAAAATTTTAGATTATTTACCAAACTTTCTTTTAAAAGAAGAGTGGTACCAAACTTTTTTTTAAATTTACTGTAAAGAAAAAAAATTGGGGTAGGGTTTTGGTTTTGTAGATTTAGGTATGAGGTTAAACGGGTCGGGTTTGGGAAATAGGGTAGGGTTAGAGCATCTGTAGTCGTTGGCCAATTTGCCAAATTTTGCAAATTTTGGCAAAGAATGCGCTGTAGTCGTTGGCCAAATACCCAAAATTTGGGTTGCGACGCTACAGTAGCCGGCTATATTTGGCAGCAGAAATGGCAATTGCCAAAATATAGCTAACGGAAGATGATTTTTCGTCGGAGAGATCGGACGGAAGATAATTTTCCGTCGGAGAGTTTTTTTTCACGCGCACTCATCGGACGAGGGATTATTCCCCATCCGATGAATTAAATTATTTTAAAAAAAATTGAAGGACGGTAGACAATCTACCACCCAACAAATAGAATGCTAAAGACAAAAGCCTTGGACAGTAGACAATCCCTCGTCCCAGGCAAGTGAACATTTTCTGATTTTTTTTTTGTCCTTTTCTCACTTCCTTCACTGCTCCATCTTTATTTTTATAAAAAAAATTGTCCTTTTCCCTCACTTCAATGTATGTATATATATATATATATATATATATATATATATATATAGAAAGAGAGAGAGAGAGAGAGAGTAATGTGAGCCTCATATTTGTATGAGAAAATTTTCCTCATACAAAGTGATTATACTCACTTGGTGGGGCCCTTGTGGAAGATCCAGTCCGTCCATCATTTTTATCATGCTAATAGATGTATGTGTAAAAAAAATCAAGTGGTTTGGAGGTCATTCACCCATGCATCATGCTAATAGATGTGTGTGTGTGTGTGTGTGTGTATATATATAGAGAGAGAGAGAGAGTAATGTGAGCCTCATATTTGTACGAGAAAATTTTCCTCATACAAAGTGATTATACTCACTTGGTGGGGCCCTTGTGGAAGATCCAGTCCTTCCATCATTTTTATCATGCTAATAGATGTACGTATAAAAATATCAAGTGGTTTGGAGGTCATTCACCCATGCATCATGTGGGTCCAATTTGTGGTTCGATTTGAATTACTGTTGAAATCGTTCATTTTTCAACCACATGATGCATGGGTGAATGACCTCCAAACCACTTGATTTTTTCTACACAAATATCCATTAGTATGATAAACATGATGGACGGAGTGGATCTTCCATAAGGGCACCACCAAGTGAGTATAATTACTTTGTATGGGGAAAATTTCCTCATACTCTATATGAGCATCTATATATATATATAGGGGTCGGTTCGGGTGAGAACCAACCCTGGGGTGAGAACCCAAGGGCCTATCCCAGCCATTCATCTGTGTAATCTTAACGGTCAAGATTTTTTAAAATTAAACAATAAGATTAATTAATTTTTGCATTAAGATGTCAATCCCTTTAATTAAGGGATGGGGACCGCGTAATAAAAGGAATAATTATAAATTGCCTTTTTTTGTGTGCGACGGTTAAGACAAATTTGGTCAAACTGGAGAGAGAAATAATTTATTCCCGTAAAATATTGGAGAAGATTTTGTTTCCCAAATTAATAGCAACTGCAGAATCATTCACCATTTCGTTCCTTACAGTTACTGTTTATTACAGTTGCTATTTATAATTATTACAGTTGCTGTTTAAGTGGTCAGGTATTGCTGTATAATTATTTCAGTTGCTATTTATAATTATTACAGTTGCTATTCGAGAAGATTTTGTATCCCAAATTAATAGCAACTGCAGAATCATCACCAATTCGTTCCTTCACCAATTCGTTGACTATATAGCAACTGACTGTATTGTAAGTAGATACAACTAGTGCATATTTTAGCAGGAATATATATATATATATATATATATATATATATATATATATATATATATATATATATATATATATATATATATATATATATTGTTTGTTTATCAATTTGCAAACTTATGTTGTACATGTTGTCAGTTTCCATATAGCAACTGAATGTTTTTTGAATAGCAACTAACTGCATTGTACGTAGCAACAAAAATTTCATATTTAGCAACATTGTATGTAGCAACAAATGTTGTTCATCCTGATGAAGATTGTGGTTCGGCTGAAAATAAAATAAAAAAGGCAATATATGTTGCCTAATAATCTGTGATCTACATTCCTTTTAAATAAAATAAAAAAGGCAATATATGTTGCCTAATAATCTGTGATCTTTCATTCCTTTTATTACGCGGTCCCCATCCCTTAATTAAAGGGATTGACATCTTAATGCAAAAAATTAATTAATCTTACTGTTTAATTTTAAAAAATCTTGACCGTTAAGATTACACAGATGAATGGCTGGGATAGGCCCTTAGGTTCTCACCCCAGGACATTGTTCTCACCCGAACCTTCTCCTATATATATATATATATATATATATATATATATATATATATATATATATATATATATATATATTTAAATTTCTGAGACAAAAGATAATCTTCCGTCTGAGCCAAATTTTGTCTTTTGACGACTACAGCACAAACCCATTTTTCTCATTTCTATTTGCCATACCCAAAATCTGAGTTCAAGACGACTGCAGATGCTATTAGATCTGAAATAGCAGCCAGGGTTTGTTGGATTGGGTGTGGGGAGTTGGCGGGTATGGTTTCGGTGAAGAGGAGGAGCAGCGGAAGTGGAGTTCGCGTTGATTGGAGATCGGGAGTAGTTGGAGTTCTTAGTGTAGGGCTAAACGGGTATTAGTGTCGGGTATTAAAAACCCCCTTCTTTCATTCCCAAAACTCATCTCCTTTCTTGATCTTACTGAGAAACGCATGAATGGACGAGATCGATATTGGTATTGGGGAAGTGGAAAGGGTGGTGAAGGTAAGATAAGGGCAGCCGCGAACAAGGAAGAATCGGATAGAAGGGGGGAGATCAAGGTTGATGCTGAGGTCATTAAATGAAGAAATCAGATGAAGAGGAAGAGATGGTGAGGTCAGGGATGAAGGTCTGGTATATGAAATAAGGGGTGGAGAATCAAAATGGGTAGGAGAGGGAGAGTGAATTGGAGGTGGGTTTGATGAGGTAAGGTGGATGTATTCAGGCTGGTCGCCATTTTTTTAGGATAGAGTTTTGGAAGAAGGAGTTGGTAGGGAAAGGGGATGAGGAGGAGATGAGGTGGGGGTGGTTGTAGTGGTGGTGTCGCCGGAGTAGGGAATGTGAGTTACTGTTGTTGTTGTTGTTGTTGTTGTTGTTGATGGCGTCTAGGGTTTTGGTAGAAGTAGTTGTTGGCGACTAGGGTTTTGGATCTTGTTGTTTGATGATGGCTTGGATTTTGGAGCTTGTTGTTTGATGACTGCTAGGGTTTTGGAGACATGATCGGGAGAGAGATGTTGGGAGGTGGAGTGATTCCAATGAAGACGAGAATCACAGAGATGTTGGGAGGTGGAGTGATTCCAATGAAGATGAGAACCACTCCACCTCGATGACGAGGATAGAAAATAGTATAGGCGGACTATAGACTCCGATACCATGTCAAGATTATTGGATGAGAATAATTCTTTATTTATTGATTTAATAAACTGAATACAATATGGCTCATATATATAGGAGAGAATAGAATACTAAATTGATACATAATCAATATAGGACTAAACTAATATATCATCTAAAAACGTGTAAGTATGGAATACAAAATTCCTGTTTGGTGTTCTTACGAGGGAGAAAGTTATCGTGGCCCGAAAGTGGGATACAGTTATAGAGGTGTTGAACCAGAAGTAAGTTGGGTTGATCATAACATTAGAAAACATGAACTAGTGAATAAGAGATATTAAATTACTAGCTGGGATCGAGTTGAATGGATGATTAAAATCCAATGTCGGCACTTTGCGTCAAAAGGTGAAGGGCAATATTTCATTATCGTTCCCATAATTGATGATGATGCTCTTGCTGCAGTGATTGGATGGTCGCTAGATCAATACTTTAATTGGACAGTTGTTGAGTTGTACCTTAAGAAAATTTCGATGCCAATTCGTTAGTGTAATATTCTTCGTACTCCAAGTACATCAGGTGAAGTTCCGACTAAAGAATCAAGGAACATCTTCGTTGGGTTGACGATCACCGTGAAGATTTGAGGAACATCGAAGATACATTCTCAATCCCAACTGCACCAAATAACACGGAAGATGAGGTGTCTGGTCCTTCTCAATTCATAAGTGATTTGGTAAACAATGAAAATATGGGTAATTTATTCAATCGTGCATGTATGAATAACGATTTATTAGATGCCGATAAGGAAGAGAATGTGATGAAGATGAGACGGGTGAAGAACATGAAGAAGATGAAGAAGCTAATGTAGCTAATGTTTGTGTTGAGACACAAAGCAATTGTGAAGACAACGTCCAGTCCAATTAAGGTCGTGGACACTCCTCTTCTGAACAAGGGTTTATTGCACATTCAGTTGAATCTGAATCGGTCGACTGAGTTAATAATATGGTTTTCTATCAACATGAAGGCCCTTCAAAATCCTGATGCCGGCGAAGATGCTTTATACATTGGGCAAATGTTTTAAACAAAAGAAGATGTCCAATATGCGGTCAAACCATTTTCATTAAATCAACACCGCGAATTCGTAATAGTGAAATCATCGACCACCATGTACAACGTCAAATGTAAAATGGCACCAAAACTGTATACAAAAACGGAGAGGGCAGTAAATCCATCACTTGGGAGATTTAGCAGTGCCGGTTGTGCTTGGAGATTTCATTAGGAACGATGAGTTAATTTGAATTTTTTTAAAACTAAACTCGCTGTTAGGAATAGCAAGTATCTAATAAAATTAGAACTATGAAGTTTTTTCCTAAAATTCACCAAGTCCAAGAGTGTTTGATTCTCCTCTGCGAAATTTCTTACATCCTCGTTGAATCCAACAGCGAGTTCAGTACAAAAAATCTCGTTGTTGAGAACAGCGAGTTATTTTGAATTTTTTTTAACTAAACTTGCCGTTGGGAACAGCGAGTTTCTCAAAAATATTAGAATTAAACTCGCGTGTCCCAATGGCGAGCATGAAACAACTAAACTCGCCGTTGGAAATGACGAGTTTAGTTGTTGAGTCCACGAGCGCGAATAGTTTGGCAACTGTCCTCTTTTTGCAAATATTTTCAAAAAATGGCATTAAAAAAAACCATATATATACATCTATATGTTTTTCTTTGAAGAAAATATATAAATCTGTTTGCTGAATTTTTTTAATTATTATTATTATTATTTTAAAAATGAGCCGCAGGACAATTTTTTTTTTTTTGGAAGAAAATATAGAGTATAAACACCCTATTTCATTAATATGGAGTTAATAAAACAAACACAAGGTACTGGGCACAATTACAAAAGAGCTACAGTACAGAAAATAAAACATAGATATTCCAAAGTGCATAGGAAGGTGGGACAGATTTACAAGATACTAAACATATTAGAGCATTTAAAAAGTACAACATGATCACAGAGGGCCCTCCAACAGCGTTTTTTGTTGGAGGACTGCCAAATCGTGAAACACCATATCAGTCTAGAGTGTGACCAATCTCAACCTGTTCATCACCGTTGCACAATATGTTGATTGATACATAGTATATATGTATATACTAGATTTGCCCGTGGGCACATGCCTACGGCACGTCTTCGGAACGATACAACATATGAAAGTCTTGTAAACAGTAAAACCACAATTATGTAGCTCAAGTTTGAATAGTAAAACAATAATTAGTTTTAAATAAAGGTCCATGTTTCATTAGTATATGTTGAAAAATAATTATAAATGGGGATGTAAAATCCAACTTCTTAGAACTTTGAGTGTAGAAAATGATGAAATTTAACTGTAGATGAGATATTTGCTATTTTCAATGTAACATGAGCAATAAAAAAATGCATAAAAATCTGAAAATTTACAAACCTGAAATATGAAAATATAAATTTCTGAGTAAATAGAGAGAGAATGAGAGAGAAAGAGAAAGAGAGAGAAAATAAATAAATAAATAAATAAAGGAGTTGTTTTGAGCAGATTTGAATTTGAGTTTTTTTTTGGGAGGGGGGGGGGACTTTTGGGCGGGAAAATATATTTTGTGAGATTAGATCTGGACCATTGATTTCAACCCTACTAAATAAAAGTCACTTGATAGCTTTCTTTGTGTTTTATTATACTAGTATTTTTCACGTGCAATGCACGTTGATAAGAGTTAGAGGATTTTCATGAGCGATATATATGTTAAGAAATAGTTTTGGAGTTTGACGTGCATTACACGTAATTGGAAAAAATATTTTGAAGAAAAAACTACGATTTGTACGTGTAATGCACATGTTTACACGTAGAATTTGAGTTGTACGTGCAACGTATGTGTATGTTTGGTGTTAAAAAATATTGAAAATTTATTTTGCACGTGCGTTGCACGTTTTAAATAGGTGAATTTTTTTTTGTTTGCTAGTTTTTGTTGTAATTAATGGAAGAGTTTGAGTTGCACGTACAACGCACGTATTTGTATGTCGACAAATTACAACTCCAACTGTCCCATTATATATAGAGATAGATATCTCTAATATTATAATAGGAGAAGGCCTTAGTGTCATTTGTAAATTTGTAAATCTACCAACGCGTGCATTGCACGTGCATAACTAATATGAAAGAGGTCTCGGGTTCGAGTCCTCACTACGTCAAATTTTTTACTTTATTTTTTAAAATATATTAAATGTACATCACATGTGTAAATTACTATATATTTATTTATCTATCTATCTATCTATCTATCTATCTATCTATAATATAATGTATAATCTTTAATCTCTAATATTATAATGGGAGAGTTGGAGTAGTAATGATGTCAACATACAAACCCGTGCGTTGCATGTGCAACTCCAACTCTCTCATTAATTACAACAAAAAAAAACAAATAAAAAAAATTCCACCTATTTAAAACGTGCAATGTACGTGCAAAACAATTTTACAATATCTTTTTGACACTAAACATACACATATGTTGCACATACAACTCAAATTCTACTTATAAACATGTGCATTGCACGTATAAATTGTAGCTTTTTGCCTTCAAAATATTTTTACCAATTACGTGCAACGCACGTCCAACTCCAAAACTATTTCTTAACACGTAAATCGTACATGACAATCCTCCAATTCTTATCAAAACATGCATCGCACGCGAAAAATACTAGTAACTATTATAATGGAATTGTTGGAGTTGTAAATCTACATACTTACGTGCAACAGACGTACAACTCCAACTCTCCCATTATAGTCTTCACATTTACTTTTAAAAATATATAATCATATTTATTAAGACATGCATCACACGTGTAAATCAGAGTTCTTACTTTAAATTTTTTTAAAAAAATTAATACGTGCATCATACGTGTATATTACTAGTAGAGATAGAGATAGATCATAGATGATTAAAGATTGATACAGGTTGGGTATGGATCGGGTTGGGTTTGGATCGGGCTCGGGTTAGAGCATCTGTAGTCGTTTACGGTAACAATATCCATATATGGATAAATAGAAATAGGATTTCCAATTTTGCTGCACTCGTCCAAAGCTATTTCTTAGCAAACTATAATAAAATATTAAGCGACGGCACATGAAGTGCCGTCAGAGTGGGAAAAGTGCTAAAATACGAGTATAGTTGTCAGACGGCACATGAAGTGCCGTCCGATAACAAAAAATAAAAAATAAAAAAAATAAAAAGTCGGCCGTAAATCATGGACGGCACTTCATCTCCATGTTTTTTTTGGCCCATTTCCACTTTTCCGTAATATGCTCCACGTTTTGAGGCTTTATATAAAATTTGAAGACCAAATTACCCTTCCACATATATATATATATATATATATATACATATATATAACCACAACACAACTTAAGTCTGGCTATTTCTCTCTCACAAACCAACATAAAATTCTTCATATTGCTCTCTGTCTAAAACTCTGTCTTTCACCTCTCCTCTCGGCAACCTCTCTCAATTTATTATCGTCATTCTACACAAAATAGCCGTTGAATCAAACTGGGGGCATTATCGTCATTGTACACAAATTTTTTTTTTTCTTTCAATATAACTCAACGGACGGCACATGAAGTGCCGTCCGGGAAAGGGGGAATTGGTGGGACGGCACATCGAGTGCCGTCCGAGGTGATTTTAGTTGGGTTTTTAAATTCCTTTTTGGCGATAAATAAAGCGAAAAATTGATAATTTTTTCAAACGGACGGCACTTGAAGTGTCGTCCGACAAATAAAAAATTATTTTTTTTCGTGGGACAGCCCTTCGAATGCCGTTCCTCACTTATCGATAAAAGCTATATCGTTTCTCATTTATAGCAATCGACTGTAGCGATTTATCGATAAAATGGATATTTGGCAAACGAGTGCAGCACGTTCGTTTGCCAAATATCCATTTTATCGATATTTGGCAAACGACTAGAGATGCTCTTAGAAGCAATATCCCACAACCCTCATCTTCTTACTTCTGAATCTTCATCATCTTTCAGAAAACCCCCATCTTCTGACTTAATTCATGGCTTCCTCATTCTCACCATTGAGGGTAGAATACTCTTTGGTTGAAGAAAGGGTCACTTCCTTCGATTCTGAACAACCCATTGAGAGAAAAGGTTGGTTCCTCAAACCAAACTCCAAAACCCCAACTCTTCTCACATCCCACAACTCTTCTTTTCCTCTCTTTGAACCTCTTACAGTTAACATCAATGAAGTACCGAAGGGAGAATCTGTCAGATGGTGGGCTGAACCACATGATCAATGGCGCAATTGGGTCGAAAAGCTCAAACCCAAGTACAAAGATTTGTGGAAGAAAGTTGGCATCTTGATGCCATCACTGCATCTACCTACAAGTATAGGAGAACCCCACCTCCTCTTTGGGGTCTGATTAGTTTTTGGTGTGAAGATACCAACACATTCATCTTCCCATGGGGAGAGGCCACTGTCACATTGGAGGATGTTATGATTCTTGGAGGGTTTTCGGTGCTCGGCAATTCAGTTAAAGTTAGTGACACTTTGGATGCTGATCATAGAATGCTGATGTCAGAAATGAAGAAGAAGTTGAGGAACAAGAGAGATCATTTCTTTCACAATGATGTACTGAAACTTTGCTTGAAAGAAGGCAAGGGTGACGAATGGGAGCACGTTGCCTTGTTGTCGATGTGGCTATGGCGATTTGTGTTTCCTGCAAAACCTGGGTGCTATATTCATCTCTATGTATTTCCTATTGCTGTTCGGATGGCTCGGGGAGTCAGGTTTGCTCTTGCCCCTGCTGTTCTTGCTAGTCTTTACAAACAATTGAGAGAAATTAAAGTTCATCTTGTAAGTGGTAGGAAATCTCGGCTTTCTGTGTGGGCTCCTTTCAGTATTTTGCAACTTTGGATTTGGGAAAGGTTTCTGTCGTTAAGTCCGAAAACGACAGAATTTATCAATGATGGGGAGCCTAGAGCTGCGAGATGGAATAATGTAGGAGGGAAGTTGAATTTTGTATTGGTAATGTCTGTTCTGGAATCTATTAATGAATTTGAATGGAGGCCTTATGTAACTTCTGTGGATCGTTGGTGCAAACCTTCCTTCTATGAGGGTAATGGCGAGTGGGTAACTGGCAATGTGAATGATCATGCGGAGTTGATGTCTTTTGCTCTATGTTTGAGTCCTTGTGAGCTAGTAGGTCTAGATTGTATTGAACAATATCTTCCTCATCGAGTGGCAATACAGTTTGGATTTGATCAAGATGTGCCATTGAATGTTCTTCGATCCAATGTTAGATGGGAGGTTGCGTGGGAGGCGTATGACATTATCACCGACAGAGTCATGTTCTTTATTCCTTCACAACTCCATAAGCCTTCTGTCACCTTAGGATACTCAAATTGGTGGAAATATTTCAGAAGCTTCCTTAGGAAGAAGACAGAAAGCACGAATACCAAATATAGAAATGACAAAGAAGAAGAGGTCTGTTTACTGGAAGAAGGGGAGGAGATGGTGCCTTTTATCGGTTCTGAAAATTCCTTTATTAAAAATGCTATTTTCATTAAACCCATATCAATAATACCTACCTCTGAATCATCGAACCATCCATTTGTTCCTTCACAGTACAAACCCACCTCACTTGATCCCAAAGAATCCCTACCATTCTCTTTAAAGGCTGGATGACACCAGTCGAAGAATGGAAACCGTGGTTCGAGAAGCTCAAGCCAATCTACAAGAATTTTTGGCAAAAAGTTGGTATCTTCGAAGCTGTACAAGCATCTACCTATACTTTTAAGAAAGATCAGTCATCTCTTTTGGGGGTAATTAGATTTTGGTGCAAAGAAACTAACACATTCATCTTCCCCTGGGGAGAGGCCACAGTAACTTTAGAAGACATGATGATTCTTGGAGGTTATTCAGTGTCTGGGGAACTGATCACTAAGCCTGTCAACGATGAGGTTCAGCTGCTTGAATCCAAAATGATGGAGGAGAGAAAGAAGTTTGGCAGCAGCTTCAATTCTGACAATGTTTTACATTGTGAGTGGATAACTCATTATAGTGAAGGTAATGGAGAAGAATTAGAGCATATTGCTTTCTTGTCTTTGTGGCTAACAAGGTTTGTCTTCCCGCATCCCCCTTTTGAAACTATAAGCAAGCATGTAATTCCTATTGCTATTCAATTAGCCCATGGTTGCAAGATTGCACTTGCCCCTGCAGTCCTCGCTATTCATTATAGAAACTTGAGCATGACGAAAAATATTTTAACCAAAAATCAGAATGCTCCCCTTTCTGTTTATGTCCCTCTCCAAATACTGCAGCTTTGGTTATGGGAGCGGTTCATGGATTTAAGGCCAAAATCACTCAGGTTTGTCAATTCCGGTGAGCCAAGAGCAGCAAGATGGCATGGTGTGGGCGAGAGTTTGGAATTCTCATTCGCAATGTCCATTATGGAATCCCCCAATGACTTCCAATGGAGGCCTTACACTTCTCCTTTAGATGAGTGGTGCAGACCTTCTTTCTATAAGGACAACGGCGAATGGATTTGTGGAGATGTTGTTAGAGATGAGGAGGTGAAATCATTTGCTTACTTTCTGAGGCCATGCGAGCTAGTATGGTTCGACTGCATTGACCAATACCTTCCTCATTGCGTAGCACTGCAATTTGGATTTGATCAAGGAATACCTAAGTATATTCCCCCTATCTGCTCAAATTGGCATCTTGCATGGAAAACCTTTGATATAAGTGAAAAATATATCAAGTTCTATGTTCCTCCAAGACTCTCTGAATCAAATATTACCTTGCAGTACTCCATTTGGTGGGGAAAACTTGAAGTATTTTCAAAGAAGAGAATTAAAAGAAGAAACACTAATGTGTTTCTTCCTTGTAAAAAGAAGAAATTGGGAGATCTTTGTGGTGCAGGAGTAACAGAATTGCTTAATGAAGAAAATTGTCATACTGGTGCGAGCATATCAAACATTTCTATGAGATTGGAACTCCCTTTGAAGCATTCAGAAATGATGGATCAGGATACTACTGAAAATATTGCAGATCTTGAGAAAGTGATTGCATTCGACCCATTAGACATTGAGGGGGGGACTGTGGGTGATTCAAGGGAAAGCAATTCATTGGAATTTTCTGATAAGTCATCTGACAAGTAAGTAGTTGATCTTGGAGAAGTTGAGAAAACTGAAGAAAAATCTGAAATGGAAGATAGAAGACACAGTGACGCAAAGGATGAGAATTTGGCTAAAGATTTGCAGATCAGAAAGCTCAAGGAAGAGATTGCTGCACTCCGAGCAAAAATTACTGGTTTAGAGTCCATGGCTGAGGTGCACGTATAGTCTGCTTTAATTTTTCTTGTATCATAGGCCATTTAGATTTATAATATGTACATACTAACTTGTTTATTAACTAGAAAAAGTTTTTAAACCATTTGTGCTCTCTTGAACTACTTTAATGACTTACAGAGGAATCTACCATTTTGTAGTCTTTTTTATTTATTGTTTTACCATATCAGATTCTTATGCTAATGTACCCATGCTATTGAAAAGGCTTAATCATATCTAATGAAAATGCTGCAATTGCATTTATATGCTCTCGGAATCTGAAAGTAATTTCTGCTGGGGAACAGAAGTTTGTAATAGGCTAGGATCTTTTAAGTTGGTGGATATAATGGTACGAAGGAACGAGTGGAAGTGTTGGATAGAAGGAATAAGAAGAGGGACTTGAAGGTAAAATACACTTAGATATCTTGTTCAATTGTTTAAATTGCTACATTACAAGATGATGACCCAAAGCCTATATATAGGCTTTACAGGGTGCCTAGCACTTTCTAGATCGAGCTTTACGCACAACCATATATTTACTACATCTTCTAGAACCTTCTCTTAGGCTGTACATATTCACTAGATATTCTCACAACTCCTATATATTTCTACTTCTCTTTAGATATTTCTATTATATACTTGAGCCTTCTGTCGGCTACTAAAATGTTCAGTATTTTGAATTACAAATTACACTTCAACAATTTCATGTTGTTAGTTATTGTTTTCAGTAGGTATGCTTATATCAGTATAGGTTGAAGGGTAAGATATTGGTAATAGGTCTGATATTTGAAACTGGAGACATAGTATCGAAATATCCAAGGCAGAAGAAGAGTGCAAGTACTGGATGAATGTTGGTATGGCTATACATTGACAGAGGAAGATAAAGGAAAACGTGAAGTTCAGGAGATAAAAGAGTTAGAACTTAGAAGAGAAAATTCCTGTGATGATGAGAGAGTAGGAACTTGAGTTGGGGAAATTCTGCTCAATGAAAAAAATAGGTTCTATCCAGGCAAAATTTATGTGGAATCCCAACCTGAATTGTTAATTATGAACAGTAAAAAGCCTCCGTAGCAATTTTAGGGAGAAAACATAATTAAAATACTCTTTTTAGCATTAGCATTAGACAGAATTATCTGAATTCCATGTTTATCTAATAATTTGGAGAAAAAAAATCCACAAATTTCTTGTTTCTATGCAGTTTTCTTAACACTGATCTTAATAGATTGAGAAATGACTGAAAATTTACATTTTACTGATTATATTACTCCTAAGGGAGACTTGTTCAACCAGGATCTTAACATAGACAAATCTGGAGTGTGGTGTTCTTTTCTTTTTCTGTTTCTGTTTCTTTGTTTGTATTTTTTTCTTTTATATAAAATCAATATTCTACTACGTTACTATATCGGTAGGTGGCGGTCTCAAGAAATCATCAAGTTATGTACTACTCTTATCCCACGCAAGAAATGAACCTTTATCTAAACATGTATTTTAATTCTAATGTCTGTATCCTCACCTATTATAAGGCCTTTCTCCGTTATATTATGATTTATGTACTGTCCCACCCACAATATTGTAAATGTCTTATTCCGAAGTCCTCATAATAAGTTCATTTCAGTGTTCCTCTCAAAAGAATTTCAGCTAATCAAGGGGTTGCATATTTTGAAAGCAGCCAAAATCAGGCAAGCATCAGATTGTGGAGTACATATAGGACATTAATATTACTCTTGATTTACTCTTAGGCACTAGCTTGTAGAACACCAGTTCTTAGAAAACTTATTTAACTCATCAATCACCAGACAATGGTACCGTGAATACACAAGTACTCATAAACTTGCACAGAGCAAGTGCATAGGACGCAAACTAGAAAAGCAAACAGAAAACATACATCACATTGAAACAGCTCTAGAATATCAACTAAGCGAGAAAACAAAGTCCCTGAGAAATCATTACTAGAATGGATGCCATAAGTACTCCACTCCAGTCACTCTGAAAAAGGTAAGCCCCAAACGAGTTGCCACAATATGATTGGATAGTGTCGATCTTCTTGTTAACACAAGCTATGCATTCGTCCTGTGATGAGGTGCATCTCGTGCTTTGCCCAGTGGTGTAACCTTTTCTAAGCTCAGAAAGAACATCATCCAAATGCGAGGCATATGGACTCCCATCTTCGAACTTCTCATCGCTACACCAGTAGGTACCATCTGCATTAGTGCGCACTGCAAAGATACTGAGGAGAGCTGCAACTAGAACGAGCCTATTAAGTATTGAAAATGAAGAAGCCATTTATTTCTTTAGTTTCTGTGAGGTTATACTTGATCTTTTAATGAAGGGACTTTGCATGGAATGTGCAGTATATATAGGGAGTGGAAAGATTGGGTATGGTGTCAGTAAAGGAGTGATGATGGTTCCAAATGGCCGTTTGTTGTGGGATCTTGAATCCGGCTGCTTCTTTTGTTTAGATTGGGATTAGGGGACAAGAGTGTCGATGATAAATATATTTACTGATTTGTATATTAAAAGCGACATTCTTAAATGAGGAATTAACTGAACAAGAATGATTGCTGCATTGCTCATATTATATACTCTTTCTGTACTAATGACATGACATGGTGAGTAAAACAGAAAAGTGTTGGGCTTTGATTTGTTAGGGTTTGAGAAGATGAGGAAGAAAAAGAGGGGAAGAAAAACTGCCAAAAATGTTGATTAGTTTCATTTGATTCTAATCTTCTTACATATATGAAGATACAAAGCCCAATAAGCCCTAAGAGCAATTTGGGTCATAACATAACAATTTCCACCTTGAACCAAATTGCATCTAAAACAAACTAAAACAAAAAATAAACATAAACTAAACAAAGGTAAACATAAAGATATACTAGCAACATGCTAGAAACAAAACTAGCTCAAACTAGCTCAAACTAGCTAGAAACAAACCGACATCAAACTTGAACAAAGCTTGAACTTTGCAATTGGAAGAGGCTTTGTGAGCATATCGGCCGGATTCGATTCGGTACCAATCTTCTTCACGGCAACCTTGCCTTCCGAGATCACATCTCGAACAAAATGGTATCGAATGTCAATGTGCTTCGTCTTCTCATGGTATATGCGGTCCTTGGTCAAATGAATCGCGCTTTGGTTGTCACAAAACACCGTAATAGGACCCTCGAGTGAAGACATCTCACCAACAAACGTCTTGAGCCAAATAGCCTCCTTAGTAGCCTCAGTAATTACCATATATTCGACCTCGGTACTTGAGAGTGCAACGGTGGCTTGAAGTGTAGACTTTCAACTAATTGCACAATCTCCAAGGATAAAAACATAACCCGTCAAAGAACGCCTCTTGTCCAAATCACCCGCAAAATCCGCATCCACAAAACCCGTTAGTTTCTTGCCATTACCAAACTCCAAACGAGCATCAATAGTACCTCTCAAATAGCGAAAGATCCACTTCACCGCTTCCCAATGCCCTTTCCCCGAACAAGAGAGATATCTACTTACCACACTAATGGCTTGAGCAATATCGGGTCGAGTACACACCATCAAGTACATGAGACTCCCGACCGCACTCGAATATGGAACCTTTTACATATATTCCTTCTCATCATCGGATTTTGGGCTTAAAGCGGCCGAAAGCTTGAAATGCGCCACAAGAGGTGTTGAAACAACTTTCACTTTCTCCATGCCAAAACGGCGTAGCACTTTCTCGGCAAAACTCTTTTGTGAAAGAAATAACTTTCTTTTTGACCTATCCCTTGTGATCTCCATCCCGAGAATCCTTTTGGCGGCCCTCAAATCTTTCATCTCAAATGCCGAACTTAGTTGCTCTTTCAACCTCCTAACTTCTTTCAAGTTTGAGGATGCAATCAACATGTCATCCACATAGAGCAATAAGTAAATGAAATTCCCATCATCCAACTTCTTAAAATAAACACAACTATCATAATTGGAACGATGGAAATTAATACTCACCATGAATGAGTCGAACTTCTTATACCATTGCCGCGGTGATTGCTTAAGGCCATAAAGGGACTTCTTCAAAAGACACGCACGGTCCTTCTTGCCCGCAACCTCAAAACCCTCCGGTTGGCTCATGTAAATTTACTCCTCCAAATCACCATGCAAGAAGGCAGTTTTCACATCCATTTGCTCCAATTCCAAATCCTTCATTGCCACCAAAGAGAGCAAAACTCGAATGGAGGTGTGTTTAACTACAGGAGAGAACACATCATTGAAGTCCACACCTTGGACTTGACTATACCCTTTAGCCACGAGCTTTGCCTTGTATCGAAAATCCGCAGAATTTGAGCCATCAATCTTCCTCTTAAACACCCACTTGCAACCCACAATCCTCTTACCACTCGGAGGCTTCACAAGAGACCAAGTCTCATTTTGTTGCAAGGATTGTAACTCTTCATTCATAGCGGCAACCCAATTGGCCGCATCTTTAGAAGAAATGACTTCCTTGTAGGAAGATGGCTCACAATACTCCACTTCCTCTGCAATTGTCAAACAATAAGCAAAGTCGGAGTATCCATATCTTGTAGGTGGTCGTGTTTCTCTTCTAGCTCGGTCCCTTGCCAATGCATATGGTGGTACATCTTCTTGCACTTCCTCGAAATTGACATCATCATGTGAGATCAAATCATCACCTTCTTGGACTGGTACCTCAAACTCCACCTTCTTCTTAACTATCTCATTCTCCTTAATACTCGGCTCGGGTGCAACATCATTTGCCATCAACATGGCCGACTCATTGAAAATGACATCTCTTGAAATAAGGAACTTGGATAATTCGGGACACCACAACTTATATCCCTTCACATTTGCGGAATACCCAACAAAAATACACTTATTCGATCTAGGCTCCAACTTTCCTACATTCAGATGTGCATAAGCGGGACAACCAAACACCCTCAAATTCGAATAATTGGCCGTCTTTGTAACACCCAGTTTTTGTACGATACCTGAATATATGCATATGTGTATGTATATTGTTAGTATGCGTGCAATTGATTGTAGTATTATGGGTCGATTTTGCCATCTTGGTGGATGGTTAGGGCTACGGGACTGTTCTTGGGAGAGTTGCATTCCAAAGATGCACGAGAACGAGACGGACCGATACTAGTATAACCGCTAGTTTTCGGCACGACGCACATGCAAATATAATACGGTATGGTACTACAGTGAATATAGGTTGCGTGCGCTCGTTAAAACACGCATCTCACGCTCGTTGGAGTTCGTTAAGGGTTATGTTGGGCAGCCAACATAACAAACACAAAACCAATGGGCTTAAGTCATGGTTTTGGTTTACAAAACCACCTAGACCCTAAACCTACCCCCCCCCCCCCCCCGTCAAATCCGGCCTACCCTCCCATCTCCTTCATTTCCCACTTAATTTCCTCCCTTTTGCTCTGGAAATTTCAGAAAGAGAACACCACAAGAGAAGGAGGAGAGAAAGAAGAAGGAAGTGAAGAAGAAGGATCAAAAGGAGATTTCCAAGAGAAGAAGCTTGAAGAAGTTCCTTCTACTACTACAACCAAGGGTGGGAAGTTTCTCTAAACTTGAAATTCTTGTCTTTTTATTAATTTTGATTGCATGCATGTGTGCTAGAATGCATAGGATTGATTTTCTAAGGGTTAGAAGTTGAAGTCAGAATGGAACTAGAGAAAACTGGTTCGGAGTACCATTTTGTGGATTTTTCCGAGAACAAAATATGTTGAATTAGACCATGAAATAAAATGGGTTTGTTCATTTATGTGCTAATAAAATCGTGAGATGGATCTGTGTCGTAAGGCAGACTCAGAAAAAGAAATATTGTAGGAATGTTCATGATTTATTGAAGCATGATTTTGATCTGAAATTTTTACTCAATGTTCCTGAATGCATTTTGATTATGTACAAAAATCAGTAAATTATTTGGATGAGTTTATAGACATGAGAAAAATCGTTCTATAACCAGTAGCTGATGTTGAATTAGAAAACTTGATGGTTTTTGTGCTCACTTACAATAGATAGTACTCACTGTATAATTGGAATTTTGACATGAGGTCTTTTTCATGATGTTGAGTATGAAGTCTAGTTTCCCCACTATAAATTTTATGTCAATTGGACAAGTGTGCAATTTAGTGTGATTTTGTGATTAAGCACTGTGCTGTTTTCAGCCAGTTTTGATACTCTGTAAAGATTGAAAAATTGAGACCTGTTAGAGGCATATTTTGAGGATCATGACTCCGGAGAGAGTTGTAGGGGACACCTAGACCTTTCCAACAAAACTAATTTGAGGCAATTACAGTAAACGGTTGAATTATTATGATTTTTGTAAGACTGGACAGAGGACTAGAGTAGAGCTGAGTGCTCGGAATTGGAGAGACCAATTGTGTGAATTGGTGTATCGATGATAGATGAGTGTGTTAGGGTGACTTAATGGTATAATTTGGACTCATAACCAACTAGAGAGTTGTTGAGGACACCCACACCCTTCTACAGAATTTGAGTTTGTGTCGTTCTGATGAACGAGTAGGATTTTGTGTTAATGGTAAGGTGTAGCCCGTGCACAGGAAGCACGCAGGCTGGAGCTTGAGAAGCTATGTCGATGACTTAGATGGTTGAATCTAAGCGCGCGATCAACTAGGAAGTCGTAGCCTAAGATCGTACCTTTCCAGGTTGGGCTCATACACTCCAATCGGAGTTGTATCGAGAGAGGGATGACGATTTTGAGATTCGGGCAGAAACCCGTAGGTCGCTTAGTCTGGGTTTGGACTAAGGGTTGTGTAAGCATTTTTTCCTTGTGTGTGAGCCTAGTCGGTGACTCGTGTCTAGGGATGGTTGATCTCTGTTATTGAGGTTGTTGATTCCCCAAGTGGGACGTGTGACTCGAGTTAGTCACTAGGGTAAAGGATACCCTGCACCTATCAAGCCTATATTATTAGACTTCTACCGAGCGTAGGACGTCCGAGCATGCCAGTGAGTGGAGCTCACAGGGCAGTTTTATATTTGTAGCCGGGGTAGCGGCAGGCGTAGGCCGTTATGCTGGATGAGTCCAAGTCGGAAAGTGGCAAACCGGACCGGTGTCGCCATGGGCCAGAGGCTGATAGGCAAGTGTGGAAGCAGTTAATTCTTACCCGAATAATTAGAGTAAGGTAGGGGTTAGAATGGTTTATTAGGGGATTGGAAAATTGCATTAGTCCTAGTAAACCATAGTCGGTGTTGTATCTTCCAGTCGTAGGGATACGTTCTCGGCTGCTAACGGATTGCGTCCCCGGCTCGTATCTCGATCTGTTGATTCCCAAAGTTTTGCCGAAGTAAGGTGCGGGAGGCCCGGAGGAATTGACCTCCCGTGGTGCTCACGTCCCTAAAGCGTGGGTTTGTGTTCTGTGTTTTGGTATATATATGTTCATAACCCGGGCCAGGGGTGAACACGCATGCGAGAGTCCATGAATGGACATGTGGAACCAATGGTCGTAAGGACCAAGTTCAGCGTGGTTTCTAAGGAGGTCCATACGTGGGTACCAACTGGCGGTGACCACTTGGGCACTGCAGGGCGAAATTAGACCGACCGCTGCAATCTCCTTGGGTGACGGACAATCTATTGGGAACTGGAGTGTGTACAAGAGTAGGGTGCATGGTGAGGGTTCGAATCCCTATATTGTGGAGAAAGACGGCTAGATTTGGGGGCGTATGTAGTATGGGATGCATTCGTGCTCCAAAGTCTTGCTTGTATTAGAAGTTAGGCATGTGAGTTTGCTGCATCTAGACTTAAGGTCATGTCATAACACTGCACTAGAACCCGAATCCACTAAATCCTTGTTTTTGGCACATCACCTTTCTATTTTGCATAAATTATTGATTGTGATTGAATTTTAGAGGATCGCTATTATCACTAGCTTTGTGTCAGTCGAAGTACTGTCGTTCCCCACCTTGTAGGTATCCAGAGCTGATCTACAGGTACCACAGAGCTCGAGTTAGGCCAAGGATCCAAGGGACATATACAAGTACTGTTATATTGTTGTAAATATTGTAACTTTTATTTGGACATTGTAACCCTTGTAAATGTAACATTTATATAGAATAAAAGTTTTTAAATTTCCTGTACTTCTGTGATTTGGCTATTTTGAAGTTCGACTCCTGGAGTAGGGTCTCAGGTTCCCGGTGTAGGGATTTGGGGCGCTACAGAAGTTGGTATCAGAGCAGACTTCAAATATTAGTCCAACACAGCAGGAAAATTAAAACTTAGATGCATTGCGAGAGTTGGGTTTAGTCAGACAACTGATGATTATAATTCATAATGTTGCTTTTACAACTTATGCCTTATAATTTTTCTATATCTGTACTAATTCCCATATTTTCTCTTGCAGATGCCAAACTTGGACTACGGACACTCGAACGGATGGTCAAATGGACATGGTTCTATACCCCTACTTCCACCTCCACCCCCACAGCCCACAGCCTTAGCACAAGTTATCACCAGGATGTCCCAGGAGCTGGCTGCTTATAAATGGAGTCATGGACAGCTAGAGGATCGTTTTGAGAACCTCGCACGGGCGTTGATAACCGCAGAAAGGAGAGTGGCCAAGCTGGAGAGGGCCAAAAGGAAATGGAAGACGAGGGTAGTACTGTTGAAGCACCGATACGAGGAGAGGCTGGGTCAGCTGCAGAGCGGGTATCTGGCACTGAGGACACAGGTCTGTGACATGTAGGATCTGTTGGACCGTATGACTGCCGGGGATAGCTCCGAGGTTGGCGACTCGCCAGGAGCAGGAGAGCAGTGACTTCCTCTAGTGTTATAGGATCTCTTTTGATGTGTATAGATGACGACCTTTTTGAATAGCTAGGCTGACTTGCTATTGTTTTGATGGGTGATGTATGAACCCATGGGATAATGATGATGTGATCATGTATTGACAAATCTTTGTAAAACCATTTTGAAATGAATGGAACTAGTATGTTTGACTAGTGCTAGTGTGTTATGGGGTTTTGCATTATGATGTTGGTTGATGGTGTCTGTGTTAGCTTTCAGATGGCAGGAAGGACTAGAAGCAACCGAAGTGACCAGACTGAAGCCGAAGGCAGTGGAGCCAAAGGTACTGGCCTTGATGTAAGGGGAGAGTTTACTCGGGTATATCAGATGATTGGAGCATTTGTGGAGGCTAGCAGGAACCAAGCGCCGCCACAAAGAGCACCAGGAGTTGTGGTGAACACTGATCCAGTAAAGATGGTGGAATCATTTAGGAGGATGAAGCCGCCAGTCTTCGAAGGACAGGCTGATCCCACAGCTGCTGATGACTGGATACGTCAGGTGGAGACAGTATTTGAGGTGATGATGACTCCCGAAGACAGCAAGGTACGTCTCGCTACAATCTTGCTAGAGAAGGATGCCGGAGTTTGGTGGCAGTCCGTGAAGCGTGGTCTCGGAGAGGGACAGATCACTTGGGAAGATTTCCTTGAGGAATTCCGACAGCACTATTTCCCTTTGGATGTGCAAAAGGAGAAGGCAATGGAGTTCCATAGCTTGAAGCAAGGAAATATGACAGTCAGAGAATATGAGACGAAGTTTTCTCAGTTATCAAGGTATGCGCCGGAGATGGTCCAGGAGGAAGCGAAGAAGGCCCAAAGGTTTGAGCAAGGACTTAGGCCTGGATTGAGGTCGAAGATGGTTCCCTTGGGCATTCGCCAATTCGACAAGCTGGTAAGAAGAGCCGCAGCAACAGAGGCAGATATGAATCAGAGTTAAGGAAGGACAGAGTTCTGGAACAAGGGGAAGAGAACCACCCCAGCAACAAAGTTCAAGAAGCAAGGCAAGAACCAGAAGTTCCGGAAGATCAATCCCAATGCAGGAGAATTCAAGCCCGGAAGTTGTTATCGTTGTGGTGGGCAGGGACACTTTATGGATCGATGCCCCAAGAAGAACGCAGTGAAATGTTTCCAGTGTGGACAAGAAGGGCATATCAAGCCAGAATGTCCCCAATTGGCAAGGAACAACCTCAGGACAGGGTCGGGAGCAACCGACAAAGGGGAAAAGCCCATGCGTCAAGGAAGAGTATTCGCCTTGACCAAGAAGGATGCATGGAAGGGTAATTACTGGACATATATATATAAATGGAATTTTGGCAACAGTCTTGTTTGATAGTGGATCGACTCATTCTTTTGTGTCAAAATCTTTTTCAAGAAAACTAAGATGCACGCAAAAGGCAATTCCAGATTTAGCTTTATGGTAGCTACGCTGTCAGGGGCAAACCTCACTACAGATCTATGCTATAGGGGATGTAAGCTCCAGATTAGCGGAGAAATCCTTAGCATCGATTTGTTGGAGTTGGGTATTGCCGGGACAGATGTCATTATTGGCATGGATTGGATGTCGAGGTATAAGGCAAACATTGACTGCAAGGAGAAGAAGGTAATTATTTCAGCTGAAGGAGTGGAACTTGTATTCCACAGGGAGTAGAGATCAGAGGCAATGACTTTCGTAACTGCTAGTAAAGTACGGGTACCAGAAGAGGTGAGCAAGATACCAGTGGTGAGGAATTTTCCACTTGTATTCTTAGAGGATTTACCTAGAATTCCCCCACACCGTGATGTCGAGTTTAGCATCACAATTCAACCAGGAAGCGCTCCAGTATCCAAAGCACCCTATCGAATGGCACCAGTAGAGCAAAATGAGATCAAGAAGCAAATTGAAGAGTACTTGCAGAAAGGATTTATCAGACCAAGTGCATCGCCTTGGGGAGCACCAGTATTGCTGGTTAAGAAGAAGGACGGGTCGTCCAGGATGTGTATCGATTATCGGGAATTGAATAAAGTAACTATTCGGAATAAGTACCCAATTCCCAGGATCGACGATTTGTTCGATCAGCTTTAGGGAGCAGTAGTATTTTCCAAGGTTGATCTACGATCTGGATATCATCAGGTACGAATCAAGGAAGATGATGTACCTAAGACAGCTTTTCGAACTCGACATGGACACTATGAGTTCTTGGTAATGTCGTTTGGAGTGACTAACACTCCAGCTATTTTCATGGACTTCATGAACAGAATTCTATGGCCGTTTATCGACTCATTTTGTCGTGGTCTTCATCGACGACATTTTGGTATATTCAAGGACGGAAGAGGATCATGCTGAACATCTAACAATAGTCTTGAGCAAGTTACAGGAGCATCAGTTGTATGCCAAATTACCTAAGTGTGAGTTTTGGAAATCAGAAGTTGCATTCCTAGGCCATATCCTTTCTAAGGAGGGAGTGGCAACGAATCCTCAGAAGGTAGAGGCGGTCAAGGAATGGCCACAACCGAAGACGGTGAAGGAAGTAAGAAGTTTTCTGGGTATGACTGGGTATTATCGGAAGTTTATCCAGAATTATGCAAGGATAGTTGTACCCCTTACAGCTTTGACCAAAAAGAACCAAAGTTTTGACTGGACGGAGAAGTGTGAAGGAAGTTTTCAGGAACTGAAGAACCGTTTGATCTCCGCACCTATATTGGTTTTACCTCAGGAAGACAAGGACTACGTCATCTACAGTGATACGTCGTATTTGGGGTTCGGATGTGTGCTGATGCAGGAAGGCAAGGTTATAGCTTATGGTTCGAGACGGCTACAACCACACGAGAAGAACTATCCAACCCATGATTTGGAACTTGCAGCGATAATTTTTGCTTTGAAATCATGAAGACATTATATTTACGGAGCAAAGGTGGAAATCTACACTGACCACAAGAGCTTGAAGTACATCTACCAGCAGAATGATCTCAACTTAAGGCAGAGGAGATGGTTGGAAGTACTCGAAGACATCAGGCCTGAGATTATATATCATCCAGGAAAAGCCAACGTGGTAGCAGACGCGCTCAGTAGGAAGAGAAGTGTGGCAACATTGATAGCGACCCGAAGGGAGCTAGAGGAAGAGATTAGGCAGGCAGGCATCGAAGTGGTTACACAACACATAAGTGCAGTTCTGGCACAGTTGGTGTTATGACCAAGCTTGGATGAGCGAGTGAAAGAGGCTCAGACCAAAGATCCAGAGATGGAAGACATGAAGAAAAAAGTGCATGACGTGTTCCATGTCTCTATGCTACGGAAGTATGTGCCAGATTCGAGCCATCGGTTGCCAGAGGTTCTGAAGGATTTACAGATAGATCTTTCCTGTAGAAAGAAACCAGTTAGGATTCTTGATCATCAGGACAGGGTACTGAGAAACAAGGTTATCCCGATGGTCAAAGTTCTCTGGAGGAACCAGTTCGTGGAAAAAGCCACGTGGGAGCCGGACGGCCGCATGAAGGCCTTATATCCGGATTTATTTTGAATGTTTCCTAATTTGTTTGTTGTTTTTCTTTCTCCCACTAAGGACGTTCTGGGGACAGAATGATTCTAAGGAGGGAGTGATGTAACACCCCGTTTTTGTACGATACCTGAATATATGCATATGTGTATGTATATTGTTAGCATGCGTGCAATTGATTGTAGTATTATGGGTCGATTTTGCCATCATGGTGGATGGTTAGGGCTACGGGACGGTTCTTGGGAGAGTTGCATTCCAAAGATGCACGAGAATGAGACGGACCGATACTAGTATAATCGCTAGTTTTTGGCACGACGCACATGCAAATATAACATTGTATGGTACTACAGTGAATATAGGTTGCATGCGCTCATTAAAACACGCATCTCACGCTCGTTGGAGTTCGTTAAGGGTTATGTTGGGTAGCCAACATAACAAACACAAAACCAATGGGCTTAAGCCATGGTTTTGGTCTACAAAACCACCTAGACCCTAAACCTACCCCCCCCCCCCCCCTGTCAAATCCGGCCTACCCTCCTATCTCCTTCATTTCCCACTTCATTTTCTCCCTTTTGCTCTGGAAATTTCAGAAAGAGAACACCACAAGAGAAGGAGGAGAGAAAGAAGAAGGAAGTGAAGAAGAAGGATCAAAAGGAGATTTCCAAGAGAAGAAGCTTGAAGAAATTCCTTCTACTACTACAACCAAGGGTGGGAAGTTTCTCTAAACTTGAAATTCTTGTCTTTTAATTAATTTTGATTGCATGCATGTGTGCGAGAATGCATAGGATTGATTTTCTAAGGGTTAGAAGTTGAAGTCGGAATGGAACTAGAGAAAACTGGTTCGGAGTACCATTTTGTGGATTTTTCCGAGAGCAGAATATATTGAATTAGACCATTAAATTAAATGGGTTTGTTCATTTATGTGTTAGGATCATTCATGATTTATTTCAGATTTTTCTATGATCATTTGATATGCTAATAAAATCGTGAGATGGATCTGTGTCGTAAGGCAGACTCAGAAAAAGAAAAACATGATAGCTAATATTGTAGGAATTTTCATGATTTAAGCATGATTTTGATCTGAAATTTTTAATCAATGTTCCTGAATGCATTTTGATTATCTAAAAAAATCAGTAAATTATTTGGATGAGTTTATAGACATGAGAAAATTCGTTCTATAACCAGTAGCTGATGTTGAATTAGAAAACTTGATGGTTTTTGTACTCACTTGCAATAGATAGTACTTACTGTATAATTGGAATTTTGACATGAGGTCTTTTGCATGATATTGGGTATGAAGTCTAGTTTCCCCACTATAAATTTTATGTCAATTGGACAAGTGTGCAATTTAGTGTGATTTTGTGATTAAGCACTGTGCTGTTTTCAGCCAGTTTTGATACTCTGTAAAGATTGGGAAATTGAGACCTGTTAGAGGCATATTTGAGGATCATGACTCGAGAGAGAGTTGTAGGGGACACCTAGACCTTTCCAACAAAACTAATTTGAGGCAATTCCAGTAAATGGTTGAATTATTATGATTTTTATAAGACTGGACAGAGGACTAGAGTAGAGCTGAGTGCTCGGAAATGGAGAGACCAATTGTGTGAATTGGTGTATCGATGATAGATGAGTGTGTTAGGATGACTTAATAGTATAATTTGGACTCATGACCAACTATAGAGTTGTTGAGGACACCCACACCCTTCTACAGAATTTGAGTTTGTGTCGTTCTGATGAACGAGTAGGATTTTGTGTTAATGGTAAGGTGCAGCCCGTGCACAGGAAGCACGCAGACTGGAGCTTGAGAAGCTATGTCGAGGACTTAGATGGTTGAATCTAAGCGCGCGATCAACTAGGAAGTCGTAGCCTAGGATCGTACCTTTCCAGGTTAGGCCCATACACTCCAATCGGAGTTGTATAGAGAGAGGGATGACCATTTTGAGATTCGGGCAGAAACCCGTAGGTCGCTTAGTCTGGGTTTGGACTCAGGGTTGTGTAAGCATTTTTCCCTTGTGTGTGAGCCGAGTCGGTGACTCGTGTCTAGGAACGGTTGATCTCTGTTATTGAGGTTGTTGATTCCCCGAGTGGGACGTGTGACTCGAGTTAGTCACTAGGGTAAAGGATACCCTGCACCTATCAAGCCTATATTATTAGACTTCTGCCGAGCGTAAGACGTCCGAGCATGCCAGTGAGTGGAGCTCACAGGGCAATTTTATATTTGTAGCCGGGGTAGCGGCAGGCGTAGGCCATTATGCTGGACGAGTCCAAGTCGGGGAAGTGGCAAACCGGACCGGTGTCGCCAGGTGCCAGAGGCTGTTTGGCAAGTGTGGAAGCAGTTAATTCTTACCCGAATAATTAGAGTAAGGTAGGGGTTAGAATGGTTTATTAGGGGGTTGGGAAATTGCATTAGTCCTAGTAAACCATAGTCGGTGTTGTATCTTCCAGTCGTAGGGATATGTTCTCGGCCGCTAACGGATTGCCTCCCCGGCTCGTATCTCGATCTGTTGATTTCCAAAGTTTTGCCTAGGTAAGGTGCGGGAGGTCCGGAGGAATTGACCTCCCGTGGTGCTCACGTCCCTAAAGCGCGGGTTTGTGTTTTGTGTTTTGGTATATATATGTTCATAACCCGGGCCAGGGGTGAACACGCATGCGAGAGTCCATGAATGGACATGTGGAACCAAGGGTCGTAAGGATCAGGTTCAACGTGGTTTCTAAGGAGGTTCGTATGCGGGTACCAACTGGCGGTGACCACTTGGGCACTGTAGGGCGGAATTAGACCGACCGCTGCAATCTCCTTGGGCGACGGACAATCTATTGGGAACTGGAGTGTGTACAAGAGTAGGGTACATGGCGAGGATTCGAATCCCTATATTGTGGAGAAAGACGGCTAGATTTGGGGGCGTATGTAGTATGGGATGCATTCGTGCTCCAAAGTCTTGCTTGCATTAGAAGTTAGGCATGTGATTTTGCTGCATCTAGACTTAACGTCATGTCATAACACTGCACTAGAACCCGAATCCACTAAACCCTTATTTTTGGCACATCACCTTTCTATTTTGCATAAATTATTGATTGTGATTGAATTTTAGAGGATCGCTGTTATCACCAGCTTTGTGTCAGTCGAAGTACTGACGTTCCCCACCTTGTAGATATCCAGAGCCGATCTACAGGTACCACGGAGCTCGAGTTAGTCCATGGATCCAAGGGACATATACAAGTATTGTTATATTGTTGTAAATATTGTAACTTTTATTTGGACATTGTAACCCTTGTAAATGTAACATTTATATGGAATAAAAGTTTTTAAATTTCCTGTACTTCTGTGATTTGGCTATTTTGAAGTTCGACTCCTAGAGTAGGGTCTCAGGTTCCCGGTATAGGGATTTGGGGCGCTACAGTCTTACCCGACCACACTTCTTCGGGTGTCTTCAACTCAATTGAAGTGGTAGGAGATCGATTTACCAAATAGCAAGATGTGTTAATGGCTTCCGCCCAAAACTCCTTACCCAAACCCGCATTTGAAAGCATACTTCTAAACCTTTCAAGTAGTATCCTATTCATCCCTTCTGCAACACCATTTTGTTGTAGAGTGTTGACCACCGTCATGTGCCGAACGATCCCTTCGGCCTTACAAAAATTATCAAACTTACGGTTGCAAAACTCCAAACCGTTATCGAACCTCAACCTCTTAACTTTCCTTCCCGTTTGGTTCTCTAAAAGTGACTTCTATTCTTTGAAGGTGCGAAACACATCACTTTTCTCTTTCAAGAAATAAACCCAAACCTTTCTTGAGAAATCATCAATGAAAGTAAGCATGTAACGAGAACCATTACCTTTGGTGGCTGGAATTGGTTCGGTGGAATTGGAGGAGGGTTTTGGTGATGGCAGAAGGGATCAGGAGAAGGGATTGGGATGTGGAGGTTTTGGGTGTTGGCTCTGATACCAATTTGTTAGGCTTTGATTTGTTAGGGTTTGAGAAGATGAGGAAGAGAAGAGAAAGAGGGGAAGAGAGGCAGCAGCCGGCTATAGAAAAACTGCCAAAAATGTTGATTAGTTTCATTTGATTCTAATCTTCTTACATATATGAAGATACAAAGCCCAATGGGCCCTAAGAGCAATTTGGGTCATAACATAACAAAAAAGAACTAAAATATCATTGCATTTGTATGATCTCCATTTAGCGTGCATTGTTTTATACTTTATTAATTGCTGACATATTTTTTAACATGGGTGCGCATATCTTAAGGCTACCCTACATTAGGGTAGATGCTTAGGATATGCAATACCCGTGCCTTTATATTTTTATTATCATAAAAGTTGTTTTATTCTTCATTGCATAATAACTATCATCAATTTCTAATTTTTAAGTTCACAAGTTTGGGTTTCGAAAGGACTCCAGAAATATTAGAATATATCAACAATCAACAATAACTATGAAGAGAGAAAGCAGGAATTAGATATGCTGGTGGGTGATACTGCTGCAAATCTAATGTCAATCAGCAGCAATTAGATTTGTTGTTCAGGCTCTGAGTTATAGAAGAAGAACAAGGAAGAACAACATATATCAAGCAAGCCAGCTTTTTGAGGAACTGTGTTTCCTTTTTATAGTTGCTTTAGTTGATTTCTGATCCTGGGCAGTAATTTAATTGATACTAGACTGCTGATTTCAGTGTTTATTTTGTGCTTGGAATTGTTTGTGGATGGGCTAGGATTGTATGATCCTTCATTTAGTTTTAGTTTTAGACTAAGTAGAGATGCAAGACAATAATCGTCTACCCTCTCTTGGCTGTAAGAGCATCTCCAACGAGCCATCATTTCTCCATTTTGAAGGCTCGGGAGGCTCCAATAATACATCATTGCTTCATTTTGATGGAGGAGGACCCAAACCTTTCCAATTTGAAGGGTTTGGAGTTCGCCTTCAAAACACTGTTCACATTTTGTAATTACTATTATATCCTCTTACATCTTAACATCTTTTCAAAAATTACTTTCATATCCTTTTACTAAAAATGTGTGTGTGTGTGTGTGTGTGTGTGTGTGTTTATATATATATATATATATATATATATATATATATATATATATGAAGAATGTATCTTATAAAATATTATTCCAAATTATTATTTTGGTACCGTTGGAAAGATTTTGACGATATCTTTTAAATGAGACCATTTTTGAATATCTTTTATCGTTTAAAAAAAAATTTGATACAATATTTATATTTAAGATTATTTATTTATTTTGTATTAGATTAACATATTTTCAAAAGCATACTAAATAAATTGCACAAACTCATAAAAATTGAATAAACTTTGAAGAAATCAAATTTGAAGGTGTATGGTTGGAGTTAATGGACCTTCAAAAAGAAATATTCAAAGAATATTCTTTATTCTTTTTGAATGCCTTCATTTTGAAGGCCTCCATTGGAGATGCTCTAGTAAGCAGAGTCGGGCCCCCAATAGAGGCAGGGGAGGCTGCCGCCTCGGGCCCCCGAATTTTTTGCAATTTTAGGAGTCCCCCCAAAAAAATTTCCTTCTATTTATATATACGTTTTTTGGGCGTAATATATTTTGAGGAGCCCCCAAATTATTTTTTGGGATTTTGTTTTTAAAATTACTACTTATTTTAGTTTGGCTTGGGTTTGTATGAAGATTTTTTTTTTCTCAAATCCATAAATCTCCATATATTTCTTTATATATATCGGTTTTAAGAATTGTTGCAAAAAACAAAAACAAAACTCCAAACAAATTTTAACAATTTTTTTGAAAAATAAATTTTGTATGGGACCCCATTTCAGGAGTTCGCCTTGGGCCCTTGTAAACTAAGGGCTGACACTGTAAGTAAGCGACACATTAATTCCTAATCTATATTTCTCATTCCAATATTAGGGCTAGAAAACTGCTATTACCTTAAATATATTTTTGGCTACTTTTGATTTATATATACTAGTAATTTGCACGTGTGATGCATGTTCTAATTATGGTAATAGTAAGATGTTATCTGGGCTCGAACCTGAGACATCCCTTTACTCATCACAAACCTTTACAAATTACCCCTACTGGCACAAACTTTTATTTTATATAAGTGTTACTTTTGTAAATAATTATGTCGTAAATCAATTTAAACTTTGAGGGTATTATGGTAACTAACAACAGTTGAGTAAATGAATGGTTAATATAACTCTCACTTAAATTGAATGGTTGAGATTAGATGGTTGATTGTCTACAAATTATGGGTTGTCTACAACCAACTATCCCATTATTATAATACTAGTAATTTACATGTGCGATGCACGTTTTAATAATTTCAAAAAATAAAAATAAAAACTCTGACGTAGGGAGAATTTGAACCGGAAATCTCCTTTATATTAGTTATGTACGTGCGTGCACATATTGGTAGAATGACAAAATGACAAATGACACTAAGGCCTTCTCCCATTATAATATTAGAGATTAGAGATTAGAGATTAGAGATTAGAAATATATAACCCCAATTCTTCCATTTATATTTAACAATAAATTTTTTTTAAAAAAAACTATGAAGAGGCTCATTTAACAGCTTTTTTTTATATTAAATATAAATGGAAAATGGATGGTTGATTGCAATCCACTAAGTCACAAGGCCTCCTAGATGCAGCTGATCGGTCCTTGCATATTCCTATGTGACGAATTTGGGGCAGTTCCTGTTGGTATTAGGGCATCAATAAACGCCCTCTGGTCGCAGCGGAATTAATTAGAGCAATGAGAAAGTCGAAGTAGACAAGGTGAATAAATTGAGCAAGCAAGTAGATCCACCAAACTAACACAAATACAACAACGATGACTTATCCCGATTAGCTTTTGCTTAATCCGGGGGAAAATATAGGAAGATCTGATATTCAACTAGAGGAGATTACAAGGAGTTACTGATTCACTTGACACAAGGAATTAAACTCACCCACCAAGAACTATCTCTCTCTTGAGCCTCTCTTTGTAATGGAGAAAAGAATCTATGAAGTACTCCCTATCATATTAGAGGAGTTTACAATATATATAGAAGAATAGAGAGAAAATCTAGGTCTAATCTTGATCCTCAGTCATCCGATATAACCTGAAAAAGAAGTAACTGAATAGGAGCCGCACGATCTAACTTGGAGTTGAAGATTAGGCTGAAATGACCTAACAAATCGAAGCCCAAAAACGAATCAGCACCGCGGGCGGGCGACCGTCCAACAAGACCGGTCGACCATACCACTCTCGGACAATCCATGTACAATGAGCGGTTGGGGTGCGGTCGAGGGGTGCGGTCGACTGTCACCATAACCGGTCGACCGCAACTATCTTGCACCTGCTGCTGCTGCTGTTCTCCTTCTACTCACTTCGACGCTTCGACCTCCGTGCTTCATATTACCTTCTTCTAATCTGAACAACGAGTATTTAAGACACAATCCTAACAAACTCCACCTTGGATTGCATACGAGTGCTATCACATGATTTGTTACTCATCTCCAAACTTTAACAAATTTCACTTGCAAAGAAAACTTAGAACAACAGCTTCTTCTAGTAGTTGAAATGATCTCTACCCAATCTCACCAAATCTAGTGTCTCCCCTCAAAGGCACACCTCCGTAGATATACTCACGAAGTTGCCAAACTCCGCACGAACTCCACCTACCCGTAGGCTTTCTCCACCTCTCGACGATATTCGAACGTCATGGTCTCGTCTCGATGATTCTAGTTGTGGCAAACTAGCTGAGCTTGCGGGAATAATGGGAAAAGAACTATCAACCCCTGCACAGGATTTTCGAATTCTCAAAAGCTTGTAGAGATTGTGTTGGCTTGGCCCAATCATTCTCATACCTCTAATCACTTTACGACGACCATGAAAAACAGACAGAACTCCACCTCGAGCTGTGTACCTGCAGCCCTGTGCATCAAAAGTTTCCAAGGAAATTAGATTCTGTTTCAACAGAGGAATATGCAAAACATCCCTTAAAGTGAACATATGTAAACCTGGCATCTTTAACTCAACTGTCCCCTCACCCACTACTTCACAAATCTCTCCAGTCCCCGTTGTCACACAACGCCCCGTAGTAGACTTATAAGTAGAAAACAACTTCCTCTTGGAGCAAATATGAGAAGAACTCCCTGAGTCAAGAAACCAACTAGAATCCACTTCTATAGAATTTAAAACAAGAAGACACGAACCACCTGAATCAAAGGCACCAAAGACACTAACTACATTAGTGGCTGAACTCCCGTTCTTGGTGCTCTCTTGATTCTGTAATTTCCAACAGTCTTTCTTGATATGCCCTGGCCTCTTGCAATATCGACAACGGATCGCATCCTTTTGCAAAGCACTTTGTCTTCCTCCGAAGGACCATCCACTGCTAGACAACTTATAGGAATAGACGATGAAGATTTATGGGTCTCCTTCCTAAGTTGATTTTCCTTTAATGCTTTGATTACACCATCTACCGAAATACTCTCCTTGGCAGATCAACCGTGTAGCATGGTCGTGATCAAAGGCTCGTACGAATCCGGCAGTGAATATATCAGGTTGAAAGCTTTATCTTCTTCACACACATCTGTGTTGATCGTTTTAAGTTCAGATAATACCTTATTGAACTCTGTAATGTGGTTTGGAGATCGGGACCTTCCTTCATAGATAAACGGAATAACTTTCTCTTCCAATGCACCCGATCTAATAACGACGAACCAGAGTAGTTAGTTATGAGTCTTTTCCACAGACTCACCATGTCAGTTTCTTCAAGAAATCTGCACGTGACCTCGTCCGTCAAGGATAGTCGGATTAGACTTATGGCTCTTTCACGAATATCTTCCCAAACGTCATCCTTCATATCAGTTGGCTTTTCCTTCTTCTTAACTGCTGACTGCAACCGTTCTTGAACAAGAACATCATACATGTCAGTCTTCCAAAGATTGAAATTGATCTTACCATCAAACTGCTTGATCTTCAAAATACTGTAGTCTGTCATCTTTGTAATACCCTAAACTTTCATTCTAATAAAAATATTGATTTTTACGTGTTGTGCACGTACAAATTTCATGTGTATATTATTTATTTATTATATATATATAATTTTATTTTTGTATGAACAATTATTTTCCTTTATTTTTTTAAAAGCCTATTTCTAAAGCCTAAACACTATTTTTTATTTTAGCCTACTTTAATAATTCTTTATTTTTCTTTCTTTTGGCCCACAAGCTTAAGCCCACTAATTGTGAAGCCCACAAATTTAATAAATCAATTAAATGGTCACACTTGTCATGTAGAGACAAATGGTGAACATTTTGATTAATTAAAATTGTACAAACTTCTAAATAGGGGTACTAGGTGGCACGTGCAATGCACGTAGTGTGCAATGCACACTAGTGGTGGGCGGATATGGGCATGGAGAGATGGGGAGTGTGGGTGTGTGTGCATGAGTGGTTACTTTGTGCATGGGTGGTTGCTACAACTTCCCCTCCTATCCTAGCCATTCATCCTATAACCATCCAATAAATCCTAGCCCTCCAATCTATTCTAAAAATAGTATAAATACCCCTCCTATCTACTTGTATTCTACACTAATATTCTATTAAAAGAAGAAAACATTATATAGGAGATTTATGTTAGTGTGTGAGTGTGAGTGTATGTGTGTACCCTAAGAGGCCGGCCATCATCACCACTTGGAGCTCTCGGTTTTGGCAAGGGAGCAAGGAGAAGGAGATCGTGCATCGCAATCTAGGAGGAGAAGCCGCTCTCTCACATTCTAGGAGGCTCTAGGAGATTTTCTTATTGGTTTTCTTCAAAAGGTGGGTGTTTCTCATGACTTCTAAAGTAGAAATCATGTTAGGGATAAATTGAATTTGTTATTACAAAGTAATTAGTTGAGATGAAATACATGGTTGCCTATTTAGAGTAGAATTGATAAACTAGTGAATGTGTGTTATTGTGATGGTTAGATCCATTTAATATAAGTGGAAGTGTATGTTCTCATTGTTTATAAACATTAGAATGCATGCTATTTATGCTTAAATTGCAATTATGTGAAATTCTCTAGCAAGAAGTTAGAATCATGTTTATTGATTAATAATGCTAAGTAGAATAGTGTGTTAAAGATGAATTGATAAAAATGATTGTTAATAGATGTATTGAAATTCCCCATTGTTATATATATACCATGTGAAAATTAGAATAAATGAAAAAGAATGTACTTTTGCATACAAGTAATCGAATGCATCATGTGTAGATTAATTAATAAAGTGGAAGTTTTACTCATTTATAAAGTTGATTTTTGTGCTCTAAAAATATCATAGTTGTCAAAACATCATATTAGTGAATTTTGTGTGAGAAACCATCTTTATTTATGAACAATTATGTATTAGTTTTCAATTGTCGAAATAGTATTCATAAAATGCAAACTGAGGCTAAATATATGTTTTAAAAGAAGGAAAATACCTTTAAAAATACTGTTTATTGTCAAATTAAATGTAGTTTTATTCTGGACATCTTTGTTTTCAAAAGAGGAGAAAAAGAGACAAATTCGTTTTTGAGAAATTTTGAAATATAGCTTTGAACAGAGAATAAGACTAAAACCTATTTAAAATACTTTCTAATCGAATTGTCCACTTAGACCAACTGGTGGTCAGCAGCGTCTTCGGTCGCTACAGTAAAGGGGGAGGTCTCGGGTTCGACATCCAGAAACTGTGTTTTGATTTTTTTATTAAAAACCCAAATCACCGAAACTGAACACATAGGAATTTTAACCCTTAGTTATATTGACTTGCGGCTGGGGCGCGTTGGTCTTATGCGCTGTCTGTTTCACCGCTGTTTGTGGGTTCGAATCTTGGTGGGGTTTTGAGTTTAGAAAAAAATGTTTTTTTGGAGATTTTGAATTAAATTGGATTTTTAAAATTGAATAAAAATCAGAAAAATAATGGATTAATTACTGAAAAATTATTTGAACCTTATGGGAAATATTTTTACAACTTTTGATGAAGTGTGAATAAGAAATTCTGGTTTTTGCAAGAAAGGACTCATTTTTTAAATTAAATTACTCTTTTAAACAAAAGAAAAATAAATAAAAATTTTGGGTTATAAAAGTTGAATTTTTGAAAGTTGTGACTCGTGTGATTGAATGAAATTATAAAATGTGTTTTTAGTAAGATTTTGAAATGTGAATAATAGATTGTGGAATACATAAATTATTGGTGACTATTTATTTAAATTGACTCTTGCATATGGATTGCACGTGAAATTGAATTATTGATTGTGATGAATTATGAAAGATATGAATATATGAATATTATGTTTTGAAACATGATTTGTGATTAATCATGAAAAGATCTTATGAGTATGACATTGTAATTATGAGTTGAAATTGAGAATTAGGGTATAGCCAAGCCTTATACCGGCAATAAAAGAATTGTGAAATGATATTTTGAAATGAGAAGACCAAGGTTAGGCCATGTGAAATTAAATGAATAAGACCGGTATAGTGGAAGTGATACATTCTAAAAGTTGATTTTTATTCATGATTCAATTAAACTAAGGACTTAAATACATAGTGAAGATGTGATGAAAGTAAGAGAAAAACATTGAGTATGAAGGCCATTAGATTGGCGGTGTGAGAGTATTCACAGGATGTCCCATGATGAGTCATGATAGGGCGTGGATACTGCTCCAGAGTACCGTCCCGGTGCCGACGCTCGTGGAGTGTTTGACGACTGCAGGTGGTGTCATGTCTATGGTAGGAGCTGAATTACCACAGGATGCCTGTATGATGTGTCATGTGTCAGTGCATTGGGATTCCCTCCAGGACATCTAGACATGAGTTCGTAGGTCAGAAAACATCTAGGATACTTATCATAGTTACAATAGTAGATTAAGTCATGGCGAGGGATTGAACCCTACAAGAAGAAGAACGGTTAAGGGCTTGCCCTCGGACCTATGTAGTATGGACTGCATAGACTCTGAACAAGTTCGCATTAGTGTCATATAATATAAATAATTGCATTAAGGACTAAGTGCACATTCACAACACGACATCAATAGGATAGTCCCTTTAGCTTTGCTTGTGACAAGTTTGTGGTTGTTAAGAAATGAGAATTGTTATACTATTTTCGGCATAGAGAGGATGGCCGTGTATAATATTTTGTCAGTTGAATGAACTGACGAATTGAAGTATACATGCTGCGCAAGACTATTTTAAATGTTGTTTCATATAATTTATTGTAATATTGCTTCCGCTGTGATAATGTACAAGTGTAATGTAACTCTGATAAAAGAAAAGTTTTTATTTCCTTGTAAAATTGTACGAAAGAAGTGTAAAGATCCTATGGAACTCGAATTCAGTTGTATTTTGGAATTCGGGGTGTTACAATCTTAACCAAGGAACTCGGCAACCTGAAGCTCTGATACCAGTTATTGGAATTAGGGCGTCAACAAATACCCTCTGGTCGCAGCGAAACTAATTAGAGCAGTGAGGAAGTCGAAGTAGACGAGGCGAATAAATTGAGCAAGCAAGTAGATCCACCAAACTAACACAAACACAACAACGTTGACTTATCCCGGTTAGCTTTATCCCGGTTAGCTTTTGCTTAATCCAGGGGAAAATATAGGGAGATCTGATATTCAGCTAGAGGAGATTACTAAGAGGTACTGATTCACTTGATACAAGGAATTAAACTCACCCACCAAGAACTATCTCTCTCTCGAGCCTCTCTTTGTAATGGAGAAAAGAATCTATGAAGTACTCCCTCTCATATTGGAGGATTTTACAATATATATAGAAGAATAGAGAGAAAACCTAGGTCTAATCTTGACCCTCAGTCGTCCGATATAACATGGAAAAGAAGTAACTGAATAGGAGCCGCACGATCTAACTTGGAGTTGAAGATTGGGCTGAAACGACCTAACAAATTGAATCCTAAAAACGAATCAGCAATGCGGGCGGTCGACCATCCATCAAGACCGGTAGACCGTACCACTCTCGGACAATCCATGTACAATGATGGTCGGGGTGTGGTTGGGGGGTGCGGTCGACTGTCACCATGACCGATTGACCGTAACTATCCTGCACCTGCTGCTGTTGCTGTTCTCCTTCTACTCACTTCGATGCTTCGACCTCCGTGCTTCATATTACCTTCTTCTAATCTGAACAACGAGTATTCAAGACACAATCCTAACAGTTCCTTGGTTCAATTTTGTTGGATGCACCTATGTACCATGAAGCTTGTGCCACATTGTTCTAAAAGGCCAAGCTATTCTGACAGCCAATAGTAAGATGAGGTGGAGTACATTCGCAGAGCAAAGAAGTAACTGAAAATTTTTCAAATTTTTTGCCGTACTGACCCACTTTTTGAAAATATTTGGTGCGCTCTGACCCACTTTCGAAAACAATTAGTGAACTGACCCAGTTTTGGACACGTCAGCAAAAACCGTTATTGGGGAAAACGGCATAGGTTATTTACATGCCGTTTTTCCCATTAATGGCATCTATATTTAAAAAAAGTGTCATGTCGTTATTTGGAGTAACGGCATAGGTTATTTTGTTTTTCGACAGCTTGTAGTCTTCATTTAGAGAAAAAATTGCAAGTGTGAAAATCTTATAACAGATGTCGTTATTTCAAATAATGGCATTCTCAGTACTGATGCCGTTATTTGGAATAACGACATCAGTTATAAATTTTTTTTATAAAAAATTAACTTATTCATCAGAGAGGATGAATAATAAGTTAATTTTTTATTAAAAAAAATTTATAACTAATGCCATTATTTGAAATAACGGCATCAGTTATAATTTTTTTTAAAAAAATAACTTATTCGTCAGAGATGATGAATAATAAGTTACTTTTTTATAAAAAAAAATTATAACTGATGCCGGCATCAGTATTGAGAATGCCGTTATTTGAAATAACGACATCTATTATAAGGTTTTCACACTTGTAATTTTTTCTCTAAATGGAGACTACAAGTTGTCGAAAAACAAAATAACCTATGCTGTTACTCCAAATAACGGCATGACACTTTTTTTAAATATAGATGTCGTTATTGGGAAAAATGGCATGTAAATAACCTATGCCGTTTTTTCCAATAACGGTTTTTGCTGACGTGTCCAAAACTGGTTTAGTTCACTAATTATTTTCGGAAGTGGGTCAGAGCGCGAAATATTTTCAAAAAGTGGGTCAGTACGGAAAAATTTGAGCTAATTAGCGAAATGACCCACTTTTTAGGAATATTTGACAAAATGACCTAGTTTGAAAACGATTTAGCTAAATGACCTAGTTACTATTTAAATTTCTATAGTATACTTTCTATAGAATGTGTGACCTTTCTTTTAATTCTGAAAGTTTTTGGGTTTTAAAATAATTTCAAGTTTTATTATTAAAATTCTGTTTTCTATTCTATAACTAAATTAGTGATTAATTTAAAGAAAATTACAGAAATTAAGTAAAACTTACTTACTCTGTACTTGGCTCTGCTTGTGTGCGAAGCGTGAAATCTCTCCTGCAAAATAGAATTAAAGAGAGTATCAAAAAACTTTAAAACTTTAAAGGATCAAGAAATTTTAAAGATGATAATTTTCTGTAAAGTAATATACTTCGAAATAATGTATATTGTCTATCTCAAAAAAGTAATCAAACGTGTCTTCAAGATCTCCGATATATTCTAATTCCGTCTCAAATATTTCACTATTATTATCATATGGAGGTTCTTTGAGTTCTTCTATATGTCTATTTCCTTCTCCAATCTGTTCATTTTCTTCTAGAAATTGTCTATATGTTTTTTTAAGGCTCCAGATATAACTACTAAATACACCATTCTTATAGAATAATAGAGATCTTTCATAAAAAGTTAGATCATCAATTATTTCGACATTTATATTACTAGTTTCTCCAGGATATATTTGATTTATTGTTATAATTATTATTCGTTGTACACTAAAGAAGAATAATTTGAATTCATAATTATCATTCATGCTTGTTACTCTATAAGGATAGTAAACATAAAAAACTAGCATTCTATCACTTCCTTGATAATTAATCATTAATTCAAAAATTTCTGAGGCAATACCCATACTATTATTATCCATTAGTTCTATTGAACAACAATAATTATAAAATCAGGAGTAGAGAGAGATTTCTACGGATACCCTAAAAATCAAAACAAAATGGCCCATCATGCTTCCGACCTAGTTGAACTTCTTTGAGCTGCTCTGTACCAATTACTACTAGTAGATAAAATACCTCTGGTATGCACCCCGATTTCAGTGCTCCTTTTACGTTCCTCCCATCTCAGGATTATTATACTCTCAAGAGAGCTTCATCCGAGAGATACGTCTGAAACAACTAGTAGTACTTCGACACAGGCAACCACAACCTAGCTTGTTTCCTGCTACTAGGTGTACAGTATAACTATAGAATGTTACAAATAGGTATTTTTGCAAGATCCTTTAGGCAAAGCCTTACAAAACTCTCCCTAAGTAAGAAAAATTTGTTTTTCATACCTTATTTTGTACATGATCTTGTAGTAGAACTCATAAAAAGATTATTTTATTTCTCCCAATCCCCTTACAGACTTTTCTTACAAACTTATATGGAATTTCTTTCCTCCTAGATAGTATGCCTTCTACCTTACTCAGCCTATCCTTTTATAGACCAAGGGATCAGCTTACAACAAGTTTACATACGTCATTTCTTACATCACAAGTCAAATAACTGCTGCTTACATCAGTCTTTAATAATTTTCTTGTGGACTACTCTAGAAAAAGAGATTCCTCCTGGTAGACATGTTCACATGCTCCACATTTGTGTTGATGTTTTGTCTTCATCAAGCTACAGTAGTATCCAGCTGTCTTTTCTGTCATTGTCATTGCTCCTGTGGATAGTATTTGGTACCAGTTGTCAAACAGCTCATGCTTATCTTGTGGTTATTTTATTTTTGCTATATTATACATTATTATTTTTTCTAGATCTGGGCTGTCATAGATCCATATCTTGTCGTCTCTTAGTTTTATATCTTTTAACTCACAATACATGTTCCTAAAGCCCATGGCCCTTCTTTCTGGGATTAACTTTTCAAATTCCTCAGCTTTGTATGGTACAATATTTGATGCTCCATAGATCACTTGGGTAGTCATCCCTATTTTTTTAACGTGTTCTGCTGGGAGCTCTTCAATTTCTTCAAGATATTCAAGGATGGCTGAATACATTCTGACATATATTTTTTAGGCCTTTCATAAGCAAAAATAACTCTTGGCTGCTTTGTAAATTTTTCTTGGCAAGTGGACCAGTTCCTCACATTCTCTAGATGGATAGATGCAATAAATAAGTCATCTTTCGAACAATGCCCTGGTTGTTCTTGGATTAGCTCCTGGTAGGATGATGGCCTTATTCATATGTTATTGTGATATGGTTTTGATGAACTGGTTCACCTCGGTTACTTGGCATAGTTTTTTAATATATTGTTAAAAATAATACTTTCTTTGATACTTTAATAGGAGATTTATCAGTAATAAGTGTTTCCTTGTATGTAGTCTTATTTGAGGATGTAAGTGCATCATCTTTTAAGGAATGAGTAGGTTCGCATATCTCACTCATTTTCTCGCTAGTATTGTCCACCATATTTTCTGTGGTTACATGTTGACTTACATGCTGGTAGAACAGACTTTGGAGCCCGCATATTTGCAATTGTAATTGATTAAATGCTCCTTTTATTTGTTTCATGGTTCCCTTAAGGTAAATAACATCCTGTTCTATTTGTTGGACTCTAGTTTCCATTCTGCAACAAATGAAATAGTTAATTTCTTGATAAAAAATCAGCTAAAATGTTGTCCTTTCCTTTTATGTTTTCTATTGAGAAATCGTAATGTGCGAACTCCATTTCCCATCTTATCAATCTTTTGTTTGCTATAGTTATGTCTATTATTTTGTTGATCCAACTCTTTGCTTGCATACTGTCTGTTCTTACTTTGAATTTCGTATGTTTTATAAATAATTCAAACTTTTTTATAGCTTTTAAGATTGCTAGTAGTTCTTTTTTTTTATGTGGTAATTTTGTTGGGTTTGTGTGAAAGATCCACTAGTATATCTGGCTAGTCTTTTCTCTTGCTCTCCTATTTCAATGAATTTAAATACTGCTCCCCAATTGTTTTCACACGCATCTGTTTCTATTATCCATGAATAATCTTTAACAGGTAATCTTAGCTTATGTAATTCTGAAGTCTGTTGTTTTAATATTTTAAGTTTTTCTTCATCCTCTGAGGTCCATTCCCATTTCTTAAACTTTTTCAGTTTTTGTTGTAACCAATTTGTTTTTGCTGATAAATTTGGTATGTAACATCTTGTTTGATTTAGTAACCCTATTATAGATTGTACTTCTCTTTTTTCTTTTAGGACATTAGGAAATGTCTCTATTTTTCTGCTATATGTGGTTGTAGTTCTATTCCTTCATGTGTTAATTTTGTTCCTAAGAATTCTATCTCACTTTTGAACAATTTTATTTTCTTTTCTGATAGTATAATACCTGCATTTTTTACTATTTCTATGAATTTTAGTAGATGTTTTTTATGTTGTTCCTCGTTTTCGGATCCTATTAGAATATCATCTACATATACTAATATGAAATTGTTGTATTTTTCAAATATCTTATCCATATATTCTTGAAATATTCCTGGGCTGTTTTTATAACCGAATAGTAATACATTCCATTCATAAAACCCGTGAGGTGTGCTAAATGTTGTTAAATATTTTGAATCTTCTGTTAGTTTTATATGATAAAATCCTGATTTACAATCAAATTTTGAATATATTTTTCTTGTTCTTACTGTGTTGAGTAGGATTTGCATGTCTGGAGTGGGTATCCAAACCTCTTTGTATTTTTATTTAGTTCCTTATAATTTACTACCATTCGAGATTTACCTCTTTTTTCTTCTGAATGCTTTCTTACTGAATGCTGGTGATGAATGTAGACTTTGTAATTTTCTTATGTAATTATTTTCATTAATTCTTTTATATGTATTTTGAACTCTTCTAGATCTGTTGGAATGTGTCTTATAGGTTTAATTTTTATTATTTTTTTCTTATCTATTAACTCTATATGTGCTGTGGGTTTACTTAAGTTTCATTTTGCCAAAGGGTTTTCTCCGCACAGATTTTCTAATTGTTTTTGTAGAATTTCTTTTGTAGTTGTTTCTTGAACTTGTTGTATTCTAATTATGTTTGGTAAATATTGGTATTCGCCACACTGGGTTGAAGAAACTATGATGTGTAGCAGGTCGGTTCTGGAATAAGGTTGGGTTATTCTAATTGCTATTGCTTGGTGTCGGCAATGTGTCATAAATACAATTGATTTATGTGATGTGGTTATGGGATAGTATTGTTGGAAAAAGTCATTTCCTAAGAGCACATCATTATTCATATCATCAAACTGGTATATTATTGGTATTTTTAGTATGTAACTTCCTATTTGCACATATCAAGTATGATAGTTTGTCCAGTTAATCCAGTTATTGTTTTTTTATTATATCCATCTTGTTTCTATTTTGGTAGTATATTTTCGCGGCATAGGCTAGTGCCTGCTCCGGTGTCTATTAGGCTATGATAGTTTCTTGATTTGTATCCTGCGTAAACAAATTCTGTTAGTATGTATAATGTATTTTTTGTTACTCTTAATGGATTCATTTGTCCAATATTCTATTTATTACCATACTTTTATTGTTTACTGTTATTGTGATTTTTTTCTTCTTGAATTGAGTAAGGTTGTACTGATATGAGGAAGTCAGTTCCTAATAACGTTTTATTAACATGGTGTTCTGGGTCTACATGTAATATAATAACATTTCCTTTCTACCATTTATCCTTATTGGCAGTATAATTTTATTTACAATTGGATGTCTATTATTGTAATAGTCTAGGTAGTAATATGGGTTTTCTAATGATATTAATTCAGTTGTTTTTACATTTGTTTGTTTAATATGTGAATTAGTAGCTCCTGCATCTACTTAGGCTACTTGTTTATTCCATTTTCCATTGTCATAATATTCTATTTCTATTTTAAATTGGTTATTGTTTTGGTGTTCTAATGTATTTATTATTGGTATTAATTTCAATGCTTGTTGTTTATTTCTTTTTGATAGTGATCTCTTTCTGAACATTATTTATGGTGCTTTTTCTTTTGCAATTTCTTTTGCTTTATTAAAGTAGAATTCTATATAATTTGGTATAGTTATTTCAGCATTTTCTCTAGCTGGTTTGTATTTTATAATTTCGCTGAATAGCAGCTCTATTTTAAAATTATCTGTATTTCTATTTTTTACCTCATGCTTACTAGTGAAAGCATAAATATTTCTTATTTGTATACTCATAACTTTGCTTTTTTCTATCATTTCTATCCCTGATAATCTGCGATACATTACTAGACTTTTGTCTTTATATTCTTCCACCATGCTTATAGAGAAATTAGGTTTTATTGTAAATTTTATCTTTTGGTACATTAGGTTTCCTTGTACTATTCATATTAAGGCATCTTGTGTACTTGATATTATTCTATCATCCATTAGGTCTATTTCCAGGGGTGTATTTATCTCTTCCTTAAAATAGGCTTTTATTATTATTTGTACAGCTCCTAAATGTATGTGTCTTAATGTTTTTCTGGTTTTCTCATGTATTTTTTCCATCTTTTGTGTTATTATCCTTTCGGTTATTAATGGGATTATGGTTTTTCCTTGTGCTTGTTCAGTGTCTATAGGTTGTTCATTATTCCTGGCTATTATGATGGTACTTTTCTTCCTTTCGAATATTGGTAGTTTAAATTTTATTTTTGGATTTATATCTAATTTGGCCGCTCTTATTTTATCGTATTTTTGTATGTCAAAACACATTCTTTCTCTTACTTCTTCATTGTTTTCTTCTCTTTCTGATGGTTCTCCAATTTCTGTTATTTCTGTCATCATGTTTATTTCACATTCTTCTGTTTCACCTTCACTACTTCCACTATCTTCTTCCATTACAATTATTTCTTCATCTTCACTTATTTCTAACCATTCTTCCTCATATACTATAGGTTCATAATTTATGTTATTCATTTCTTCAATTTCTACTACGTATTTTACATTTTCTTTTTTCATTCTTTTAGGAAAATTTGTTGATATATGTCCTGCTTCTCCACATATGTAACAATTACATTTCTTAGGTTTTTCGTATACTATCTATTTTTATTTTTATTTATTCTTCTAAAGTATTTATTATAGGGTTTTTATATCTCTTAAATTTTTTTCTATATTTTGGTTTATATTTTTGGAATTTGTGTTTATTCTTCTTTGTATAATTATAGTTATTATTACATCCCCAATGATTTGGTCATGCATCTTGGCATACTTTATTCCTATAATCTTTGTTTATATATTCTATAGTATTTCATTGTTGTTCTAGCATCTTGGCATACTTTATTCCTATAATCTTTTACAAATTGTGTTCTATACCCTAAAGTGTCTACTTCTGATTTTACTTTCTCACCTATATATGCACTATATATGTTTATACTCCATGGATCATGTAGTTTTAAAAAGAATGATTCCAGAATTGGACTCCGTTCTTCTTTTGCGTAATAACTATCTTAAAAATATTCTCGGAATTCACAAGCATGGTTGTCAAAATAACGCATGTCACATATTTCTAAGTTGCTTAGTCTCCATCATGCTTGATTCTTTTTGTATATAGTGTGTTTTTCTCTTTTATCGTATACACTGAATTCTGTTCTTATTGCTATTTCGTAATTAGTAATTATTTCTTTTAGACCTAAGGTTCGTTGTGCTGAGGTTTCTTCAGTTCCTCTATCATCAATTGGTCTTGATTTTTTTATAGTATTTCTTTTTTCTTCCTTTAGTCCATTCCACCATTTTGCTACTACTCCCATAAAGGTGGTTTCTATGAATTTCTCAAATGTGTTTTCTGTAAGATTTTGCCTAAATCCTACTATTAGTGAGGCCTTTACCCATTCTTCAATTGTCCAATCTACATCTTTTACGCAATCTAGGTCTAGTCATTTCCATTTCCTGTTATTCCTTTTTCGTAGTGTTCTGTAGGTTCATATTTTGGGGTTTCTTTCTCTTTGTCTCTTCCTAGCTGCATTCTTTTTTTTGTGATTTAATTTTCTACCCTGCCAACCTAGCTTCTACTCGGTCAATAATCGGCAACCAATCCGATTTCTTTAATTTTCCTGATCGGATTGGTAGATACTTGATAGGGAAGCTATCTAGTTTACAGTTCAGACTGGTTGTGTGATCATGTGCCTCTTCTTCTAACATGACAATAGGAATAAGGGAACTCTTGTGAAAGTTAACCCATAACCCTGACCATGCTTCGAAGTAGTACAGTGCACCTTTGAAGGTGAAGATTCCCCTAAATTTATGTTTCCAAAAAGTAAGGTATTGTCAGCATATTGTGAGATTTTGCACCCTGGGTGGCTTCTTCCACTGGCCACACAGGCGATCAAACCCGCTTGTCTGCAGATATCCATCATGACTTTAAGGACATCTACTACAATTGTAAATAGAAGGGAGGATATGGGATTCCCTAGTCTCAGACATCTTCAAGAAGAGAATGGTTTACCTACCTTTCCATTGACCAAGATAGATGTCCTACTGGTAGTAAGCAATGGCGAATCCATTTGATCCACTAGCCCCAAAGCTTCTACCTCTAAGTGCCTCCTGTAGACAATCACATTCAACTAAGTCGTAAGCTTTCTCGAAGTTCGGTTTTAACAAGTAACTCCTTTCGTTCGAGATATGACATTGGTGAATTGTTTCTTCTACTGTAGCTACACAATCCAGGATATAGGATCCCTTGATGAAACCAGTCTGCTTATTACTAATCAATCTGTCCATCACCTTACCTAATCTGTTAGCGAGGATCTTGGTAATTATCTTAACCAAACATTTGAGGAGGCTAATAAGACGAAAGTTTCCTACTCTATGAGATTCTTCCTTTTTGGGGATAAGGACTACTTTTGCACGGTTAAGTCTGCCCAATTTTAGTCTGTGTTCGTAAAATTCGACCATGACTGCAATGAGATTGCTTTTAATCTCTTTCCAAAAGGTCTAGTAAAATAACATCACGAATCCATCTAGTCCGGGTACTTTCTCCTTACCCATCTGGGAGACTACCTCCTTCGCCACTTCCTTCGTGAACGGGGTTTTGAATGACAGCAAACACTGCTCCATATTCTGGTTTTGTTCTGCCGGACCTCATCTCTCAGCGGAGCCCTAAACTCTGCCTTATAGCCAACAAGGTTTTCATAGTGAGTCTGGAAGACTTGTTCTTTCTCTTTCTTCTTGAATCACTCCCGTCTCCATTTGGATTTAGATGATAAAGTTGGATCTCAGGTGTGCACTAGCAACTCGGTGGAAGAACGTTGTATTCGCGTCTCCTTTTTTGAGCCACGAAATTGTAGACCTCTATTACCATTTGAGCTATTCTAGCTTGTACAGCTAGGCTATGTCCTCCCTTAGAGTTAATAATCAATTTTTGTTCTGCTTAAGTGATGTCCCTAGTCTCCTCTAGTCTTTCCAGTACATTAATACCTTCTAGAATGGATTCTTTAGCTCTTCAGATTGTCGCAAACCTCGTGCGGTTCCTTTACCTTTGCTTGGCCCGTAGCCTACGGATCTTCTCACACCAGACCACTGCTGTCTCATTTCCCTATTTGGTAGCGCCAAACTATCCATCACCAGGTGATGAAATCCTTGAATTACCAGCCAAGCTTTCTCAAACCTAAATTTCTTTGGTTTCCTAGCATTCCATTCTCCAGTGGTGAGAATTATGGGGACATGGTATGATGTTGGCCTCGACAGAGATTTGACACTTACTAACGGAAATTTTGCCTCCCAATCCAGCTGATATGGCTAAAAATGGGGTTAAATCGGAACCGTCCAAGTTGAGTACGAATCTTGAGACGTGGGGGTAAAATGGTGATTTCGCCTATAAGAGGGCCCGAAATAGGTGTTGGGTCTTCTCCCCAAGAACTCAGTAACCTACGAACGGACCCACCAACAAGAGGGTGCGGGTCTTAACCTACTGCACACCCAATCCAGCGAGATAAAATCAGGGTCCCTGATTAATCTTGATTAACGGCCCAGATATACATCTATCTTTTCACCGGGATTTGGGGATAAAATTCCTTATCTGATTACGGGGAATATACCTCATCAGATTACATTCCTCATCTGATTATGGGGAATATTCTTTATCAAATCACCAGGATTACATTCCCAATCTGTTTCCGGGGACGCCTATAAATACCCCCTGTCCATCTCCATTAAGAGGTAATCAATCTTTCACCAGTTTTTACGCTCTTTCATAATCTCTCTGATTACTGACTTGAGCGTCGGAGGGTGCGTCGCCGGGAACAACCCCGGTGTCTCGCACTTTTTGCAGGTCTACGGTGGGATCGACGACCGAAGTCCGACGGAACAGGTACACAGGTTTTCAATTCAGTTTCCCTAAGAATCCACAAGTTCTATCTGTTTGCCCCCACACCAAATTTAGCGGCAATAGATTGGCGCCGTCTGTGGGAGCGAGACGAATAGAGACCTCTCCTCTTCCCGGTGAACAGGTCTTTTCCAGCCATGCCGCCTCGCAAAGTTAGGTCAAGAGGGTCTAACCGAGTACCCAACCCTGACCAGCAAGAAGGGCAACTTCCCCCTACCATGGAAGAGCCGCTCTAACGGAACCTTCCACCTCCCGATCCAAAATGTCCTAACCCTCAGAAACAGCCTCTTCACCAAGAGAACCTCTCCATCCACAACGCCTCCAGTGCTTCTATGGCCTCCCATCATCCCCGAGCCTCTGGTCGCCACACTGTCCCCCCCAAACGCCCGGAGGATGATGACCTCCATCGTCATCTGGATGAAAAGCGGGCTCGGGAGGAGGTCTCCCGCCAGCAAGAGCGATCCCCTCGTCACCGAGAGTACAGGAGGTCCCCCATCCGAAGAGGGAGGAAGGACTCCCCCGATCATCACCGAAGGAGGCACTCTCCCGCAGGACGGCAACAGCCTAGGAACAATGAGGCACCCATCACCCGTGCCGAGTTCCAACAGTTCCAAGCGACCGTCCTGCAGGCCCTCAACCTCCGTCAGAATCCTATTGGGCCGAAGCTCCCATCCCCTCCTCCGGTCCGAAGCCCTCGCCGACGATCTCCCTCTCCTCGACCCGCTCCTACCAACTCCCGACATACTCCAAGTCCTCGCCGTTCTCGAAGCTACCATCGGCGCAGCCCTCGCTCCCCCTCATACGAAGACGAGTCCCGTGGCCCGGCGGATTACCGTCGGAGGGATGACACCATGAACCGCCGCCTTAATGAGGTGGAAAAGCTCCTGGGTCAGATAAACCGAGAAGAGGAGCTCAGGGGGAGGACCCTACGTCCTAGCCGGCCCCCATTCTCCCGGACCATAGTGGATGCCCCTGTGCCGTTCGGTTTCAAACCTCCCCAGTTCGAGAATTACACCGGGGAGACCGATCCAGTTGATCACATCGAAAGCTTTAAGACTTTGATGCTCCTCCACCAAGCTTCCGATGCCCTCCTCTGCAAAACATTCCCCACGACTCTCAAAGGCCCGGCTCGAGAGTGGTACTCTCGCCTTGCCCCAGCGTCGATATTCTCCTTCGAGCAGTTCGAAACCCTCTTCATCACCCACTTTGTCAGCAGTCGAAGGACTGAGAAGACCAGCATCTCACTATTGCACCTCCGTCAGCAGAAGGGAGAGAAACTGAGAGACTACGTGAAGAGGTTCACAGCTGAAGCCAGAACCATTGCCTCCCTCGACCAGTCGGTTGCTACCGCAGCGTTCCAATCCAATATTCTCAACTCCAACCTCCGCTCCTCCCTCGCCAAGAAGCCACCACAGGACTTTTCTGATCTCCTCCTTCGCACAGAAAAGTACATTCGGGCCGAAGAGGCTGAGCAGCAACCCAACTGGGAGGTGCCTGCCTCCGGGTTTAAAAGGAAGGGGACGGAAGAAGAAGGAGCCAAGAAGCTCCAGAAGGATAATGCCGGCCAGCGCCGACCTCCCCCTAGATTTGAGAAGTTCACTCCCCTCAACGCTAACCTCTCAACCATCTTCATGGAGGTCGAAAAAGACGGAGTCTTGCCTCCGGCTCCCAAGATGAACACCCCCGCCAAGAGAAGAGATAGAGAGAAATGGTGCCGCTATCACCGGGACCATGGGCATGACACCAACGACTGCCGTGCTCTGAGGAACGAGATCGAAGCCCTTATCCAGAGGGGACAACTAACGAAGTTTGTAAGAAAGGACCGAGCCGAGCTTCCTCCCCCGCCTCGGGGGGCTAACAAGCGTCCGGAAAGGGAAGAGACGCCAGACTTCGAGGGAGAGCGAGTCCTCCACCTCATCCATGGGGGTCCAATGGGAGGCTCCTCGAACTCCTCTCGGAAAGCGTTTATCAGAGAGGTCAATTCAGTCCGAGCCACACCTCCTCCCAAAGGCCTCGGAGTGCCAGTCACCTTCTCCGACGAAGATCTCGAGGGAGTTCGTATCCCACATTGTGACGCCCTCGTCATTTGCCTCCACATGGCGAATTTCAAAGTGGAGAGGATCTTAGTAGACAACGGCAGCTCCGTCAACATCCTCTTCCTCTCCGCTTTTAAAGGCCTAAAGCTCTCCAGAGACAGACTCAAGCCCGCCGGTTACACTCTCCATGGGTTCACGGGGGTTCCGGTAACTATTGAAGGGGTGATCACCCTCGATGTAACTGCCGGCCAAACTCCTACCACCAGGACAGAGCCAATGGACTTCATGGTGGTGGATGTTCCCGCTGCCTACAACGTCATTTTGGGCCGGCCTGGCCTCGCAGCTCTGGAAGCAGTTCCTTCAGCATACCATCTGAAGATGAAGTTCCCCACCCGATCCGGGGTCGGGGAAGTAAGGGGAAATCAGGAGCAGGCCCGGAAGTGCTACATGACCTCAACCCTTGGGCCCGTCCTCTCCTTAGAGACCCTGGAGATTCCCCAAGATTCTGCAAGACCGACCTCCGAGCCAGTGGACGAACTGGAGGAGGTGCTCTTCTCTGAACAAGAGCCGACCCGCAAGTTCTTCGTAAGCAAGACCCTCCCGTCCGCCCTATACTCAGATATTGTGAAATGCATCCGAGCCAATCAAGACCTCTTCGCATGGTCCGCAGCAGACATGCCCGGTATCTCCGAAGAACTCCTAGTCCACCGCTTAAGCGTTGATCCGGGGTCCAAACCGGTTCAGCAGAAGAGGCGCAAGTTCGCCCCCGAGCGTCAGCTCGCTATCAAAGAGGAGGTAGATAAGCTGTTGAAAGCCCGATTCATACAGGAGGTAAACTACCCGTAGTGGTTGTCTAACGTAGTAATGGTGAAGAAGTCCAATGGGACGTGGAGAATTTGTATTGATTTCACCGACCTCAACAAGGCTTGCCCCAAAGATCCCTTCCCTCTGCCGAGCATCGACACTCTGATTGACGCAACCTCGGGACACGAGCTCCTCAGCTTCATGGATGCCTTCTCAGGTTACAATCAGATAAGGATGTTCCCTCCAGACATCCCGAAGACATCGTTTGTTACCGACCAGGGCCTTTATTGTTACAGGGTCATGCCGTTCGGTCTCAAGAACGCCGGTGCAACATACCAACGCCTAGTCAACAAGGTCTTCCAGGCCCAGATCGGCCGAAACATGGAAGTGTACGTCGATGATATGCTTGTAAAGAGCATCCGAGGTATTGATCATGTGGCCGACCTTCAGGAAGCCTTCGACGTCCTAAGAAAGCACAGTATGAGACTCAACCCGAACAAGTGTGCGTTCGGCGTCTCATCAGGGAAGTTCCTCGGCTTCATGGTTAGCCAATGAGGGATTGAAGCAAATCCGGAAAAGATCAAGGCCATATTAGACATGGCCCCTCCCAGGAATGTCAAAGAAGTTCAGAGATTGACCGGTCGCCTAGCTGCCATAGGGCGCTTTCTGTCGAAGTCCGGGGAGAAGTGTCTCCCGTTCTTCAAAGCCCTCAGGGGGGCTAAAGGATTCGAGTGGGGACAGCAGCAACAAGACTCCTTCGACCAGCTTAAAGCCTACCTCATCAATCCACCTCTGCTCAGCAAACCGATACCTGGCGAATCACTCTATCTCTACCTGGCAGCTTCCGAACAGACGCTTAGCGCGGTCTTAGTCAGAGAAGAAGAAAGGGCTCAGAAACCCATTTACTACGTCATCAAAGTGCTTCGGGACGCCGAGCTCCGGTACCCGAAGATTGAGAAAATGGCCTATGCCCTGGTAATGGCCGCGAGAAAGCTTCGACCCTACTTTCAGTCCCACTCGGTGGTCGTCCTTACCGACCAGCCGCTGAAACAGGTCCTTCACAAGCCTGAGACTTCCGGCCGCCTCATGAAGTGGTCGATCGAGCTGAGCCAACATGATATAACTTATTAGCCTCGGACCGCCATCAAGGCTCAGGCGCTGGCCGAATTCATAGTTGAGAGTACAATCCCTGAGCCCTGCCAAACAGCAAAGGAGCCACCGATTTGGTCGATTTATGTTGACGGATCTTCTTGCAATGAGGGAAGCGGGGCAGGAGTCATCCTGGCAGGCCCAGATGACTTCATCCTCCAGTACTCCCTCCGTATAAATTTCAAAGCCTCGAACAACGAAGCCGAATACGAGGCGTTATTAGCCGGTCTCAGAATGGCTCGAAATGCAGGGGCACAGCGGCTACAGATCTTCAGCGACTCTCAGTTGGTTGTCAACCAGGTCCTCGGAGAGTATGAAGCCCGCGATGACAGAATGGTTAAATACCTGGCTAAAGTCAAGAGCCTCATGGCGCTGTTCGAGGAGGCCCTTATCCGAAGGATCCCTCGAGAAGAAAATGCTCAGGCCGACGCCCTATCGAAATTAGCCTCCTCTTCCCTTCAAGGTCTTGAACAGACCGTATTGATAGAAGTCCTCTTGAAGCCAAGCATAGAGGACGAAGCGCCAGACTCCGTTGAAACATTGCCTGTCCTCCTCGAGGACAACTGGATGAAATCCATCGTCGAATTCTTAAAAGACGGACTCCTCCCTGAAGATCCGAGGGAAGCAAGAAGAATCAGGACCCGAGCCGAGCGTTTTGCTTTAATCGAAGGCATCTTATATAAACGCTCCTTCACCCAGGTGGACGGTCGACCTTACCTAAGGTGCCTTTCCCCCAGGCAGGCCGACTACGCCCTGCAAGAGCTCCACGAGGGCATCGGCGGAGCTCATTCGGGGTCCAGAGCTCTAGCGCGCAAAGTATTGAACTACGGGTATTACTGGCCCACTCTCTTACGGGACGCCGAACGACACGTTCGGCAATGCAGCTCCTGTCAAAAGTATGCAGACATCCGACGCCTTCCACAAGCACCGCTCACCTCGCTATCAAGTCCGATCCCCTTCGCCATGTGGGGGATGGATTTACTAGGACCGTTTCCACCAGCTCCCGGACAGCTAAAGTTCCTAGTCGTGGCAGTCGACTACTTCTCTAAATGGATAGAAGCCGAGCCCCTGGCTACAATCACCGAGCATAGAGTCGTTCAATTCTTCTGGAAAAATGTGATTTGCCGCTTCGGCGTTCCCCGAGTCATAGTCACGGATAACGGGACACAGTTCACCGGAGCCGCCTTCCGAGCTTTGTGTGAGGACCTCTCCATACAACACCGATTCTCCTCCGTCTCCCATCCTCAGTCGAATGGCCAGGCTGAGAATGCCAACCGACAGATTCTTTCAGGCATCAAGAAGAGATTAGACAAGTGTTCCAAAGGACTATGGGTCGATCAGCTGCCGAACGTGCTCTGGAATCACCGCACCACCAAGCGGACCCCAACAGGCGAGAGCCCATTTAATCTCACCTATGGGGCCGAGGCCATCATCCCCCTAGAAGTCGAGATACCCTCTCCTCGCCTGATCGCTTATGAAGAAGAGCAGAATGCTAGAGAGCTCAGAGCAAGCCAAGATCTGATAGACGAAATCCGAGAGAGAGCTGCCATACACCAGCAAGCTTACCGAAGAAGGATCGAGCTAGCATACAACAAAAGAGTCCGCCCAACGGACCTAAAAGAAGGGGATTTAGTCCTCCGGAAATTGGCCATCTCGTTCCCCAGACAAAAAAGCAAGCTGGCCCCGAACTGGGAGGGACCGTACAAGATCTTGAAAGTGATCCGCCCCGGTACGTACAAGCTAGAAGATCTCGAAGGCAGAGAAATTCCCAGGACTTGGAACGCCGACCATCTTTTGAAATACCAAGAGAAGGCAACCACGTCTCTCTAAGTAACTCGAGATGTCAAACCGTTCCCTTCCTTTTACTAGTAGTGATTTTTTCCTTTTGTTTTTTCATTGTAATAACGGCTAGCAACTTTAGAAGCAGCCGACCATTAGATATTAATAAATGAAGTTTCTTCATGTTTTCACTACTATTACCTCTCTGCTTTTAACCCCTTAAATTAACAATGGTTCGGAGTCCAACACTTGGTTCGACTCTACTCCGCAAGCTCGCTCCTAAGCGAGCTAGGGGTAGTTCGCCATTCGAAATTGCTCCCACACCCCTTAAACTAACAATGGTTCCGGAGTCCAACACTTGGCTCGATCCTACTTCGCGAGTTCGCTCCTAAGCGAGCTAGAAGTAGCTCGCCATTCGAAAATGCTCCCACAGCCGTTGAATGGTTCGGAGTCCAACACTTGGTTCGACTCTACTCCGCAAGCTCGCTCCTAAGCGAGCTAGGGGTAGTTCGCCATTCGAAATTGCTCCCACACCCCTTAAACTAACAATGGTTCCGGAGTCCAACACTTGGCTCGATCCTACTTCGCGAGTTCGCTCCTAAGCGAGCTAGAAGTAGCTCGCCATTCGAAAATGCTCCCACAACCGTTGAATGGTTCGGAGTCCAACACTTGGTTCGACTCTACTCCGCAAGCTCGCTCCTAAGCGAGCTAGGGGTAGTTCGCCATTCGAAATTGCTCCCACACCCCTTAAACTAACAATGGTTCCGGAGTCCAACACTTGGCTCGATCCTACTTCGCGAGTTCGCTCCTACGCGAGCTAGAAGTAGCTCGCCATTCGAAAATGCTTCCACAGCCGTTGAATGGTTCGGAGTCTAACACTTGGCTCGATTCTACTTAGCGAGATCGCTCCTAAGCGAGCCAGGGGTAGTTCGCCATTCTAAAACGCTCCGACGACCCTAACCTAATCAACCCAGGACCCCGAAGTCTAAAACTTGGCTCGATGCTACTTCACGATTTCACTCATGAACGAACTAAAAGAAGCTCGCCCTTCGGAGTCCGACGCTTTAGAAGTTACGGCACGGCAGACAACAGTCACAAGAATAAAACACACAAGTTCGGCAATAACGCGTTTATTGATGAAACAGATGTGGTACAAAGGCAAAAACAGCAGGAGCACAACTCATCAAAGGAAAGTTACAATGCCGACTTATTACACTTAGCGAAAAACAAAAAATAAGCAAAAAACTCGCGGAGTCGACCACTTCAGCGCTTCTTTGGAGCCGGAGCGTTCCGCTTCAAGGACACTCGAGAGTGACGACGCTTGTCCCCGGAGCGCGACCCCAAGCCGGCAAATTGGGACGTATCCTCGGCACCGCTCCTAGTAGCTACTCCGACGGACGCCCCGCTCGAGGAGATTGCCACCGAGCTCTGCGCGTCCCCCGGGCTAGGTTGGCCGATCCGCTGACGGGTCGCCATCTTATAGAAGGTAATGCCCCGCTCACTCTCAGCGCGAGTGCATGACGTGCTTTGAACGTTGATCGGCCCTGAATGCGGCTTAAGACGGGCCACTTCCGCCTCCAACTCCGAGATCCTGTCCCGCAACGAGTCGTCTTTGACGTCGACTTCGAAACGTGGGGGTATCGCGGAGTCCGGCACTCCAGATCGGCTAGCGATGAAGCGCCGAAGGTGGGTGACCTCGATGCTTTTATCCACCGTCGCTCTCTTCAGCGCTTCGACTTCGGCAGTCAACTCGACTCGTTCGGTCGTCAACTTGGCCACCTCGGCCGTCAGCCCCTCGCCCTCACTCCGAAGCTTCGCCTCTACGGACTGCAGATGCTGTATCTCGGAAAGCAACTCGTCCTTCTCCGCTGTTATTTTGGACAAGTTATGACGAATGCACTGAACTCGAATCTCATTACTGAAATCAGTTGGCAAATGTTCACCTTCGGGTATAAGCTCGGCGATTCTGCTTTCCAAACGACGAATCTTGATATCTCGCCGGCCAAGGACGAGCTGGAGATGCTTCCTCTCGCTTTCAGCTCGGCGCAATCCGAGCTCGACCTCATAAAGTCTCTCTCTACACCTAGCCAGACACAGCCTCGTCGCCCCTAGGCCGGCCTCGGCTGGAACTTCCTCGTCCGGGTGAGAAAGCTCGACGTCTTGGGCGATCACCATAAGCTGCAAAGAGATCGGAGTAATCAGCAAAAACGTCGAACATGGCCGAGGCACCGCACTTGGAAAAATTTTCATCTCTAAAAATAAGAGGGGACAGTTCGGCAAAAGAGGGGGCATAAGACAAAAACTTCCGAACTTCAACACTTGCAAAAATTTTCTTTTCATTAACGTCAAAAGAAGCGGTGGCCAGTCCGCTATTAGGCATTACAAAGTTCGAAAGGAAAAACAAAAAAGCAAAAACAAAAAAATCAAAAACAACAAAGCGAAAGGCAGATTCAGGGCCCGACCTCTTTCCCCGGGCGACGAGGCGGAGTAGGCGTTGACTTTGCCGAAGGAGACGCCGCCGCCAGCAGAGTGGTCGTGGTGCTGGGGACTTCGCCAGTAACCCCGGCGTCGGCATCAGCGTCGCCCTCCTCCTCTTCCTCTTCCCCTTCGGACTCGGGGTCGAAACCCTCGACGTGTCCGGGGAAGAGCCGCCATCCCGAGACGTCCACCCCGGGGTATGCTTCTCGCACCCGGTCGAGGGCGGTGGCGAAGGCCTTCGCCATGTTCTGCGCGAGGTACCCCTGGGCCTTCTCCAGGGTTGCGTCCTCCGCCGCCTTCACGGCCGCCGCCTGCTTCGCCCCGGCCTCGACCAATTGGTTGGCCGACCCCTCCTTCTCCCGAAGAAGCTCGTCCTCCAGCCTCTTCACTTCAGCCTCGAGATGCTAGATCCTCGCCGACCGACCCTCATGCTCGACTCGGAGCTTGTCGAGCTGGTTCGACATCCGAGCCTTCTCGTTCCGAGCCTGGTCGGACTCCTGCTTCAGCTCCTTCTCCAAGGCGGTCAGCCTCTCGGTGAGGTGGCCGAAATGGACGACGATCTACAAAAAAAAAAGAGAAGAACTGAGAGAGTTAGAAAAATTTTTGTGATTCAAAGGGATGAAACGAACAAAGGGGACTCGGAACTTACCGATACCGCCGAACGAGCGATCTCGATCACGTCGTCGCCTTCCCTCCCCGCGTCCATGGCGGCGCGGTCCTTCAGTGTGGCGAGATGCTTGACAGCCTGCATGCTCGCCAACGAGTTCCCGAGGAACCCATCGTGCCTCCGGACTTGCCAGTCCAGGATATGGATCCGCTTGTGCTCCTCCGTCAGGAGCTCCTCGCCTGCCACGGTCAGCGGCGGGGTCGGCATGGCGAGGGCGGCGGCAATGGGGAACTCCCCCACAGGTGCAGGAGCCGAAGTCCCCGCCACGGTGACGACCGGGTCGTCGACAATCTCCACTGCCTGGACGGGGGCCGCAATCCTCGGCACCTTCGAGGTTGAGGGCAGCTTCGACGCAACCCTCTTGCGCTTCTTCGGCGCCTTAGTGGCGAGCCCCGCCCTGAGCGCCAACACCGCCTCGTAGTCCATGGATTCTGCATCGAAAGCGAAAAATGATTAGCACAAAAATGACAAGGCAGCAAGTACGGAAAAAAAGAACTTGACAAGAGCCGCGTACTAGGATCTACGCGGCAGAGCCCTCCCCTGTAGAGAACGTCCTCCGTCAAATCCTTCCAATCATACTTCGGCCGGTCAAGGAGGGTCCGGACCACCTCTTCTTCTCCTACTGTAAGCCTCGGCAGCGCCGTCGCCCTCTTGGGCACCCCTTCCGCCCAATTAGTGGGGATCGGCCAGGCCTCTCGACTCCGCACGACGACCCACTTCTCTCGCCAGTGCTTGATAGAGTCGGGGCAGACGACGAGCCTGCCGCCGTGCCTCGGAGTCAGATAATACCGGTACTCCGACTTGTTCCCTTGGTGGAGCCGGTATATCGTCCGAAGCACGTTCAGCTGCGGCTCGATCCCCGCGGCCTGGCAGTGGAGAACGAAGCCATTAATCACTCGCCACGCGTTCGGCATGAGCTGAATGGGGCAGACCCCGTACCAGCTCACCACGGTAACAGCGAACGCGTGGAGAGGTAGCCGAGCACCGGCGATAAAGGCATCGACCGGCCAGCAACACATGGTCACTGGCAGCGGCGAATTAGCCCTAACCCCGGGGCCCGGCAGCATGATTTCGTACTCCTCCGGGATGAAAAAAGAGTCCCGGATCGCAGCCAATTCCTCCTCGCGCAGGATCGACGCCGCGTCGTCCGCCTCCGTCGTCTCCCTCATTTCGTTCTCCTCGAAGGACCTCTCCCTCCCATGGATGATTCGCTCGGCCTGGTCCTTCGGGAGCTCCCTGACCCTGTGCAGCCCCGTCAGCGGACCTGGCAGCTGTCCGAACTCCCCCATCCTCTTCGGATCCTCGACAATTGAATCCTTGCCGAACACCTTGCCCTTGGCTGGAGTCGGAGTCGAGGCCTCGGCGCCTTCAAGGGAGGGCTCGGACCAAGAGACTTCATCTGAGACAGAAGCTACAGACATAATTTATAAATTACCTTGAAGGAGAGAGCTGCCGAAAAACTTCGCCTGAGTCAAATGCCGGTCACCGGAAAAACTCGCCTGAAACACAAGAAAACGCCTGAGCAAATGAGAGGAGAAATGAGAAATGAGAGGGGGGGTGAGGATTTATAGAAGGGGGGCACTCCCTACGAGGCTAATGGGCTCGTATGACCGGCCCATCTAAACCAAGCGGCGGAGCGATCCCAATCGTCACCTCGCTAACTGCAACGAATCATGAGTTGAATTTAATGCGCATCCCATCTGATAGAACCCCAGAGGTCACTGCAATTAATGAACGTCCCATCTGTCAGGGTTGTCTGAGTTGTCAGAGTTGTCAGAGGTGTCAGAGGTTCAAATGGCGCACAGAAAAGACAAACTCCCAAAAACGACAAGTGTGGGAGCTCAGCACTCACTGCCGAGCGTTCGTGACACTGACCCTGTTATGGGGGAAAAATCAAGTTCGGCACTCACTGCCGAGCATTCGTGACACCGACCCTGTTATGGGGAAAAAGATCAAGTTCGGCACTCACTGCCGAGCGTTCGTGACACCGACCCTGTTATGGGGGAAAAATCAAGTTCGGCACTCACTGCCGAGCGTTCGTGACACCGACCCTGTTATGGGGGGAAAATCAAGTTCGGCACTCACTGCCGAGCGTTCGTGACACCGACCCTGTTATGGGGGAAAAATCAAGTTCGGCACTCACTGCCGAGCGTTCGTGATACCGACCCTGTTATGGGGGAAAAGATCAAGTTCGGCACTCACTGCCGAGCGTTCGTGACATCGACCCTGTTATGGGGGAAAAATCAAGTCCGGCACTCACTGCCGAGCGTTCGTGACACCGACCCTGTTATGGGGGAAAAATCAAGTTCGGCACTCACTGCCGAGCGTTCGTGACACCGACCCTGTTATGGAGGAAAAATCAAGTTCGGCACTCACTGCCGAGCGTTCGTGACACCGACCCTGTTATGGGGGGAAAATCAAGTTCGGCACTCACTGCCGAGCGTTCGTGACACCGACCCTGTTATGGGGGAAAAATCAAGTTCGGCACTCACTGCCGAGCGTTCGTGACACCGACCCTGTTATGGGGGAAAAATCAAGTTCGGCACTCACTGCCGAGCGTTCGTGACACCGACCCTGTTATGGGAGAAAAATCAAGTTCGGCACTCACTGCCGAGCGTTCGTGACACCGACCCTGTTATGGGGGGAAATCAAGTTCGGCACTCACTGCCGAGCGTTCGTGACACCGACCCTGTTATGGGGGAAAAATCAAGTTCGGCACTCACTGCCGAGCGTTCGTGACACCGACCCTGTTATGGGGAAAAAGATCAAGTTCGGCACTCACTGCCGAGCGTTCGTGACACCGACCCTGTTATGGGGGAAAAGATCAAGTTCGGCACTCACTGCCGAGCGTTCGTGACACCGACCCTGTTACGGGGTAAAAATCAAGTTCGGCACTCACTGCCGAGCGTTCGTGACACCGACCTCGTTACAGGGTAAAGAACAGGTTCGGCAGGTCGCCAGACCTACTCCCAGTGCTCGCAGCTATGCCGAACTCGCTTTTCTCTCCGAAAAATCTTGCCGAACTGCATATGGACCTCGGCCTCCTAGTCGGCGAGCCCTGGGGCGAGTCTAAGGCGCGATACAAACGTATGAGGCCTCCGAACGACGAATTGACACTTCGCTAGGGTCAAAAGGATATCCCTGCAAAAATGCCACACGACCGTCAGAGCTCATGAGCAACTCGGAGCTCGATCCACTTGGCAAATCACCTCACTGCCTCCTCCGGACTCACAACTCTCCACTTGAACTCCGATATAACTCCGCCAGCCATTAAACAGTCAAACTAGTCCTCAAAGGCTGATCAAGCTCAGTCTTTAGGAGTGGGGGGCTCGTGATATGGCTAAAAATGGGGTTAAATCGGAACCATCCAAGTTGAGTACGAATCTTGAGACGTGGGGGTAAAATGGTGATTTCGCCTACAAGAGGGCCCGAAATAGGTGTTGGGTCTTCTCCCCAAGAACTCAGTAACCTACGAACGGACCCACCAACAAGAGGGTGCGGGTCTTAACCTGCTGCACACCCAATCCAGCGAGATAAAATCAGGGTCCCTGATTAATCTTGATTAACGGCCCAGATATACATCTATCTTTTCACCGGGATTTGGGGATAAAATTCCTTATCTGATTACGGGGAATATACCTCATCAGATTACATTCCTCATCTGATTATAGGGAATATTCTTTATCAAATCACCAGGATTACATTCCCAATCTGTTTCCGGGGACGCCTATAAATACCCCCCGTCCATCTCCATTAAGAGGTAATCAATCTTTCACCAGTTTTTACGCTCTTTTATAATCTCTCTGATTACTGACTTGAGCATCGGAGGGTGCGTCGCCGGGAACAACCCCGGTGTCTCGCACTTTTTGCAGGTCTACGGCGGGATCGACGACCGAAGTCCGACGGAACAGGTACACAGGTTTTCAATTCAGTTTCCCTAAGAATCCACAAGTTCTATCTGTTTGCCCCCACACCAAATTTAGCGGCAACACCAGCAAGACTAGAACTCTATCTAGCCTCGCCAATATAGGGGTCACTTGGATATTAGTCCATGTGAAAAATCTATCTAGCATTGGGATGTCTACTAGTTTCAGATCCATAAAAACCCAATTGAAATTCTCTTTTCAGAATCACTAGATCCTCTACTCCGGTGTTCAAAAGCGAACCTCGTGATATTCAAATCCTCCCCCCTCCCCCCAGGGAAACTAGCCAGGGGTGATGCCAGCGTGTTTGGATTTAGCAAAGTTCTATCCAAAACGCAGCTCTAAAAGATGATTGATTTAGGCCATAGACTACTATTATCAATTGAATCTAGTTATCGTTCTGTCGTTGGACCTGCACCGATGACGAGAATTCCCCTCAGAATTCATCTAGGCAAGTGAATATATCAGGGTTAAAGCCTGACAATGATGCCTCCAGATGCCCCGTTGGACGGATAAACTCTCCATTCTTTAATCATATTCCCACCAAATCTCCTAAATATATCCCAATGCGAGAGTTTGGTTTCTTGGAGACCAACAATGTCCGCTTTGGATGTATTGATAATGTCCCTAAACATCTCCCTCATGTCTCATCCCCCCAAACCCCTAACATTCCATAGGAGAATATTCATTAATAACTATATGGGAGCTGCGTGGTATGTTGGGCTCTAAATTCGAGACTAGGGTTTTCCTCTCCGTTTCCTAACCTCTAATTTTATTAAGGAGTAAAGTGTTACAATATTTTTATCGCCCTCTACAAGACCACAGGTTTTGGAAAGATTAAAAATATTTGTATCAGACATGAAATTAAAATTTGAAGCTAAAAAGCTTCGCGTACCTCCATCGTCGATCTTAGCTAGGCAGCCGCCACCATCTCTAGATAATATTCCAATGACTCCACAAAGGCCCTATTTGTTGTTTTGTGTACCTTAATACCTTCAAACTTTTGTTGCGGTTCAGAATTGGCCTGTGAACCAGTTATAGACGATGAGATGGTATACGATACGAAGTACAGGGTAGAGTATTTTGTACGCATTTGTGTGTCTTCAACCATTTCCTTATAAAAATTCGAGTCTTCTTCCACATAGAGCTCATCATCCTCCATATTTAAATGTAGTTCCTCATCTTCTTCACTCCTGATAGTAACTGGGGGGATTGGAGATGAGATTGATGAATGAATTTGGCATGGGTTTTGAAAGATAAGTGTAGGAATTAATTTCATGGATTTGTCCCTAAATTCCACTCTATATCCACACTCGGGCCCATTAGGAGTATTAATCCCCAAATTATTTAAAAATCTAGTCTCCACACTTGGCCCAATAATAAAATTTTGTGGAATTAATATATCTGTCTTGCTGCACCCCATCTTGGGCCCAGTGCTCATCGCAGGCCTACAAATCCCCGCAAGATCTATTTGTAACCCCCTTATTTTGTATATGCCCAAAGAATGAGGCATTTGTTCTTGTTTGTTGCATGTGAACGGTTAACGAAGTGACACTCTTCATTTTGGAAGCATGTTCTCCACGTGGCGACTTTAGATTGGATGGCTCCACTGCCTCATGTGAGGGGCTGCTGCTTCATCTTCCTCTTTTATATGCTCTTTCTCTTTTTGTTCAAATCCAGAGCCTCTTCTGTTCTCTTCTCCCTCATATCTGAGGCACTCTTTTTGTTGAAATCCATATCCATTGCCATTTCCATTTCCATTTCCATCCACCTCGACCTGCCAAGTTATGTTCAAAGACACAGAGTTGCCCCCTTTTCCTCATGTGAGGTTCTGATCAAAACCAATCACTATTTCTTGATACACCTCATTAACCAAGCAAATAAATTCTTCTACCAAAGGTTGATACTCTTCAAAAACTTGCTCAAATCTGAAACTCCTAATTCGAAACTTCAGTTCTTCTGAAAGAACTTGAGGAATGTAAATAGTATATACAGATACAAACAATAGGCTTAATAAGCAATAACATTGCAGCGTTTCTTTTAATCAAAATAATAAAGGGTGTAAAACAATAACCAGATTTTTTTTTTCACATTTGGCTGTAGCCTCCCACTTTGGGAAGAGATGGAATTTTCCAACATCTCGAATAATTTCGTCTAAGGAAGGAATCGAATTGCGACCTCTCACTAAAGAGTGCGAAATTTTTCCACTTGCACTACAAGTGTTTGGTAATAACTAGCTAATTTATAATAAAAAGAAGGGTAAATACCGAAAAATACCCCTCATCTATGGGGTCAAAGCAGTAACCCCCCCCCCCCAAACTACGAATTACAGTCAGCTACTGTACGGAAAACCCTAAAAATGTATGTGAAATGTCCAAATTGCCCTTATATTAATACACCATTTTAAAACAAAAAAAAATCACTTTTTCCCCAAAATTTGTCTTTTTTTCCGAATCTAAATCTAAATCTAAATCTAAAATCCAAAATCAAAAATCAAAAATCAAAATCAAAATAAAAAAACATGATCAAATCGCAAATCCCAAAATCTAAATCATTTTTAATCAACAACAACAACATCCCTAAAATATAAACTCGAATTCAAATCCCTAAATTGTCAAAGTGTCAAATTCGAGTTGATCAACACTTTCAATTCGAGTTTAGAATTCAAAGTGTCAAATTCAAATTCGAATCCCTAAAATATGAACATTTTAACACTTTGACACTTTGACAATTCGAATTTGATTTTGTTTTGAAGATTTAGGGAATTAGGGATTCAAAACCTAAATCAAATTTGTTTTTAATCAACAACACTTTGATGATTTGATCAACAATAGTAGCAGGAGTTAACCCATCAGCATCATCAACTCCCTCATTAACAGCATCATCAACTCCATCATCAACTCTATCACAATCATCAACTCCTTCACATAACATCACCATCATCAACTCCCTCATCAACAGCATAACCCGATGCCAGTCGCGACCTCCCTCTTCCCTCTCACGCGCACCCCGAAGCTAACCCGATGTAAGTCTCGACCCGAACCCTGCCGGCAGTGGCTGTTGCTTGCTGCCTTTGCCTCCATCTTCCCGAAACTCTAAAAGAAAGAGAGAGAAGACGTCTGGATTTTGATTAACTCACTATATGATTCTAAAATTTTTGATTTTGATTTTAATTTGAATTTTGATTTGGATTTGGATTTGGATTTTATATTTTAGATTTGGGGTTGGGATTTTGATTTTGATTTCGACTTCGATTTCGATTTCGATTTTGATTTTAATTTTGAATTTGGATTTTAGATTATAGATTTGGGGTCGGGATTTTGATTTTGATTTGAAAAAAAAGATGAATTTTGGGAGAGAGAGTGAGTGATTTTTTTTAATGGTGTATTAATATTAGAGCAATTTGGACATTTCACATACATTCTTAGGATTTCCGCACAGTAGTTGACTGTGATTCTTAGTTTTGGGGGGGGGGGGGGTAGGGGAGGGTTTACTGCTTTGACCCCATAGATGGAGGATGTTTTTTGCTATTTACCTTAAAAAAGAAACATATTATCAAATTTCAGAAACACAAACACTGGTCTAGATTGTCTAGATGAAAATTGAAGGAGAGAAGCAGATAGACAGGCAATGAAAATGGAAAACTCTTATTACAATCTAACTGATACAATTCATTAACAATTGTCACTTTTATTATTTGCGAAAGGAAATGAGTAAAAAGAAATGGAAAATCACCTCTCACTTCATGTCCTTATTCTTCTATAACTGGCAATAAAATCTGTAAAGCATTATTAAACATGAGCCATCGGAAAGTAAATTTCATGGAAGAACCACCATAATTTAATGGCGGGATCTTCTTATCCTCTAAGTAGTACACACGACGCTTAAGCATGTTTAACTCAGCCTCTGCAAAGTAAATGCTATTCCCTTTAAATCAACACTCCAACAACTTTTTAGCATTTACGGATACCACGCCAAAATCACCCATAACAAGCATCTGCTCACCCAAGCTACTCATTTCCATCCACTTTAGAACACTTGGGTCAGACTTATATACCTTGAAACCATTTTTCCGATCTTTGGCGACCATCAAAAGCTCCCCTTCCGATTCCACCGAGTAGAGGCGGATAGTATGTACATTAACCTTAGGAAGTGAATTTGGTATGGCACATGCATATTTATATTTCAACATAGCCTGCTGATAGAATTCATATACTTCAATCTCATGCATGTAACTCAGGCAATAGAGAAGCCGACGGAGGAAAACGGCATCATCTACTCGTCGAGCAATGGAAGACCAGTAGGTGTCTCTTGGCGTACAGTATGAAAGATGTTTCTCCTAACTGAAAGGTGATGTGTAGGGAAAGTAAAGGACCACCACCTTTACTGCTTGGGTAGGGCAGGGGCGAGGAAAAGGCTACGTATGGATGGTACTGAGTAGTTGACCCCTAAAGAGCAAATGAGTAGGGATGCGAGTGAGCAATTGGGATTGCAGGGGTTTGGGGGAGGAGATGAGGATGTAGCTATTGTATCTGTTTTCATGCTTTTAGTTGTAGTAGTTGACGTGGTAGGCTGTTGATTTTGAATTTTTGTTGATTAGGATGTTTCAATCGATATGGACTCTAATTTTTGAACATGGTATTACGTTAAAGTTATTTAATAAAATTGGTGATTGTTTGTCACCTGTTATTCAAAAATAAATAAAATAGGGATCACCACCACACAATTCCATGTTGAAACATTATAGGGAAAAGGGTAGGCTGACAATATGGTCTTATAAAAAAGTGAATGTATAAGGTCCATGTCTTGGTCTTTTCGGTCCAACAACCAAGGAATACAGATATCGATGCATTGGGTCCACCTTGACAGATGGGAGTGAGATGCGTTGGTTTGTGATAGGTGTTGGGTTTGTGTCTTTCATAGTATATTCTGTTGATTCTTGATTTTGATGATTACAACACAATGCAAAATTTGTTGTGCTATGCTTCATATAATTGCAGGTTGTATCAAGATACACAAAGGCCTCAAAGCAAATTGATCAAGCAAGTCAAAATATTCTAAAGCTAAACAATGATCAAGCAAAAGCTCCAGATAAAGACAATGGCTAAAGCTTCACTCAAGACTCAAGACTCAAGTCAAGACCAAAAGTTGCAATATCTTATATTTTTGTGTGTCTTGTAAATGTAATTTTCTCTTTGTTGAGTCTTAGATTGATGTACAATCTTGTCACACACACACACACACACACACACACACACACACACACACACACACACACACACACACACAATTTTTATAACTGTGTGTTTTACAAAATCTAAAGGTCGAAACAGCTTGAACTAGATCAGCTATTGAGTACCAGTCGACTGCCGTCTTGAACCAGTCGACTGAGTCAGTACAAAACTGTCTGATCTTATTCAAACTCTGACCAGTCGACTCATAAAGGCAACCCAGTCGACTGTTCAAGTGATTTCGACAGTTTACTGATTTCAAAAGTTGATTTTTCTTCAAAACTCTTATCCGTTATTTATCCGTTGTTTAACAGTTATAAGAAACTATTTTTTCAACGTCCAGGGATTCTAATCTATAAATAGAGCCTTAGAATCACCATGGAAAAGTCCCAAGCATTTTTTGAGAAAAAGTTTAAGTATTGTGCATTCAAGAGAGAAAAATTTTCAAACTCACTAAGTCTTGGTTCTCTGTTTTCAGTCCAGCATAACATCGATTTCGTTTTGGACTGAATTTAGAAGTTGACCAAATAGCCACGTACAAAATCACAATCACAACAAGGCTATAGGTTGATTGTAAACAATTTTATTGTTTTCTTTTCCTCTCGGTTGGAGAGTAGGACTCTAGGGTGTAGAGTCAGGTCTGTCACTCTTGGTGGAAGAGTGGATTGCTTTCTCTAGTTGTGAGAAAGGACTACGGGTTGGACAAGGTTGTTGTCTAACGCTGTAGGGTATTCTTGTAATCTTTTTCTAGAATAGTGGAAAATCTCAAGTGGGTTGCTTGGAGACTGGATGTAGGTCGGGAGGACCGAACCAGGATACATCGTGTGCACTCTGTGGTTGTATCTCTTTGAACTTGCATTTCATTTTCTTACTTTGTAGCTTTTCTGTGAAACTTGTCTGGACAGTCAACTGTGTACTCCTGTAAGTCAACTGGTCAGACTCGTACTACTCTCTGAAAATTTGTGTGATAAGTCGACTGTCTCATCTCTAAGTCGACTCCTCATACTCGGTTTCAAAATTACTTTTCTTAATTGTTGCTTCAGTCGACTAGGTTATCTATTCAAGTCGATTGAGCAGAAGAAAATTTTAATTCTGCTTTTTATTTTTATAAAAAAACTATTCACCCCCCCCCCCCCTCTAGTGTTTCTTGCCTTGCCTACAGGATCCAACACTTAGTATCAGAGCCTGATTGAGTGCAATGGCAACTACTTCGAATGCAAATCAGTACAATGAAGGCCAATCTACACAAAGGCCACCCCTCTTCGATGGAACAAATTACAATTATTGGAATGTAGAATGAAGATCTACCTACAATCCATCAACTATGAAATATGTAACATGATGGAAATAGAGTACACCGCTCCTACTGTTCCATATGAACAATGGAACGACGACATGAAAAATAAAACAATGAACAATGCAAAAGCAATGAATGCGTTATTCTGTGCCCTTACAAAGGAGGAGTTCAACCGTGTGTCCAATGCAACAACTGCACATCAAATTTGGCACACACTCGATGTCACGCCCCGCTTCCCAAAAATACGGAATACGAGCACGTAACAAAAGCCCAGCGAATGATTATTATTATCCTTAAGTTGTTTCAAGAAATCTTTACAACATATCACAATATAATCAGAGTCGGAAGCCAGAAAAGTCAACCACATGCACATATGAACCAAATACCAACAAGAATACTTGAAATAAAATATATTAATCTCAAATAGTCATGATCTGAAATACACAAATGTTCCTGGGTCACATCGCCCAAATACAAGAATAAATACAAGTCTCAAAATACAATTATTGTTCAAGCAAACTACAAGAAATAATAATAGCAAAATTCCAGCATCTAGAACATCATCTCGCCAATCCCGTCTGGAATCTGTTCTCCAAAATCTACAATTCAACAAATGCAAGAAAGAGGAAAAGAGGAAACACAAGTACCCGTCAATTGCAAGTCGCGAGTCATAAATAGAGTAGGATACAAGCACATGGAATGGGAAAAAACTAACTAGCACATGGTATAGGTATAATGTTAACCTAGACAAACTAGTATGGTAAAAGTGTCAAGTGTACACGACATAAATCAAGTATCAAGAAAACAAGTATCTTATAAACATGCATCAAGTGTCATGTAATCTTGTATCAAGTATCATTTTTCATGTAATTTAAGTCTCATGTATCAAGTCTCAAGTATCACGTAGTCAAGTATCAGGCAAGCATGTCTCATGTCAAGTATCTTATTCAAGTATCATGTTCAAGTATTAAGTTTAAGACTTGTGTGATTACTATCTAGGTAGCACGACATGCATCCATACTTTTACTATATGGTTGCTACAGTCAAAGCAATTTCGTTTTAGATTTCATAGGGGACCATGCAGGGCAGTGTACTCAGGTATTCACAGAATCACAGAACTTGGTCGGTAAACTTGGTCGGTAATCTTGGTCGGTAAACTTGGTCGGTATACTTGGTCGGTAAACTTGGTCGGTAACATGTCATACAGGAAACACAAGTCTCCTTCCGAGTATACGTTTCTGCACTATCCACTACTAGATCTGTCCCATTAAAACCCCGGCTTGATTATTTATTATTATTCTCAAATAGGCAGGTATAAGCATGAATCAGAGTCAAACCAACATGGTATAATCAGGTTTAGATTCCGGAAAACAAATATACAAGCATGGATGATATACATTCACATATACGAGCAAAATAGTTTAGGTTCATAATCAGGACAGCAAGACCAAGCAGTACTAAAACAGTGATTCCAAGAACTACAAACATGCAAATCAGAATCCGTCAAAGGATCTGGAAACTAGACATCCATACGCATCCAACGAGTATAATAAAGTCATATACTAGTTCACAACATCTCAGTTCAAAACTAATTTGTACACAGATTTCATGTTCAGCCAAAAAACAGGGGATCAACTTCAAAAGCATAAAAAACAGCATGAAAACATAGCAAATAATTCCACGAAAAATATGGGGTAATCCCCTATAGGTATAGACTCAAAATAACAAGTTTCATAATTTTTCAGTAATTATAGATAAGCCATCAAAAATAAGAAGCAACACAAAAACATGGTTTGACGAATCTGGAATTTCTCAACACTGCTGTACGAAAACAAGGATATCTCGCAATCAGTGAATCGAAATCCAATTCCGCCAAAAACCACGTGAAAATAGATAGATTATCCTAACTTTCATATCTCACAAATAATTTTCATAAAATATAAGGAATTAGGGTGAAAACTGGGTTCCTTACTGAACCGCACGCATATTACAGCACAAGGTGAATTTAGAAAGGAACATGAATCACTACATAAAACTCATCTTTAAAATACAACAAAAATCTGGATAGTTCCTAGTATCATAAGGAAATACTGAGCAAAATATTATACCAAGATATTATGTATAGCCTAGTTCTTGAAAATAATTTGTTAACAAATACAAAACAGAATCAGAAAACCATCGACACACTGGTACCAAAACTATCATATCTCAGTCATTCGAACACCAAATAAGGTAAAACCAGTGGGGTTTGAAAATATACACAATTATCAACAATTTACTTTTAATTTTGAAGTTCAAATTCGGACTGTAGCATGGGTGAAAATAGTAAACAACACAGAACAAACTGCACATACAGATTTCACATCTCTAGACAAAAACATCGTAACTTACCCAATTTTGATCCTAACTTAACCAAACTTGAAACACAGCCTATTCATCATCTATACATCATGTTTTAGGGATTCTAACATGTCCAAACCTATTGTCTCTCACATAGGCAATCAATCGAACACATAACATGCAATTATCACATACACGAACAAAAATCAAATTCTGGGTATAACCTATGTTATTATCCTATCAAACTTCATGTCATAAGTCTTCTATGGCCAAATTCAACACAATAGAGACAAACCCATCAACAAAAACACAATTTTTGGTTGTCTCTAGACACAACTACTCTAAGTGTGAACTTTTTGACTTGTATCAACCTAATGAATTTTTGTACAAGTTACTTGCCTCATCATAGAGTGAAATACGATGCAAACGAATCCAAATGCAAAACCCACGAACAAAATCTCTCTTAGCGCGAATCCAAGCGAACCCACGAACAAAATCGCCTACACGATCGATCTCCTTGATGCACGATCCAAAGTGGATGATACCCACTTCAAAAACACCCCAAAGAGAAGGTCTTGTACTGATTTGAAAGTGGATGGTGCTGTTTTGGATGGTGGCCGACCACAATGAGGGGTTTTGGTGGTCGGGTGTTGAAGGAAATATGGTGGAGTAAGGTTTATTGTATGGATGGCCGGCTATGGAGAAGTGGGGGCTTGGTTATGGTGGTCGGATGGTGTGGGGGAAGGGCAGGCCGGGAGTACAATTTGAAGAGGAAAGAGGCCGGGTGTGTTTTTGGAGAGGGGGAGAGAAAAAGATATTTGGGTTAGGGTTAAGGAGTATTAGGGGTTATTATATATGGGTTAATTGTGGGTTAATGGGTTGTGGGTATGAATATGAATTAATAGGTATAAAAATGGGTAATGGGTATTGGGTCAAATTCAAATGAGGATGCAATATATAGAAAATTCTGTGGCTCCTAAAAATCTCCTTAAGGGTCAAAAATCATAATTTGGGTAAAACACCACCAAAAATCCACCACTTCACCAAAATAAATAAATATAATGAACGAGGCCAAGAAAAAGAGAAAAAGAACTCAAAATGGCAAAAATGAACAAAACGACGAACAATCAGCACAAGGAGGTCAAAAATAAAAGAAAAATATATTGAAAATAATCCAATATATGGTTCCGAAAAATACAAGAAATATAATAATACACAAAAATGAAAAAAAAATACACTCCAAAATACCAAAAATGAAAAACAGGGGTTACACTCGAGGTAACTCATGAAGGAACAAACAAAGTGAAAGAATCTAAAATATTTGTTCTTGTTCACAGGTTTAAAATGTTCCGCATGAAGGAGAATGAGAATGTGTCCGAATGATTACTAGATTCACAGACATTACAAACTCACTTGTGGCACTTGGAAAGACATACACTCAAGTAGAGATGGTGAGAAAGGTACTCCGTGCACTAACCCCCGAATGGGAGAAGAAGACCACCGCCATAGAAGAGGCCAATGATTTATCACAACTTTCTCTTGAGAATCTTGTGGGAAATCTTATGGCTTATGAGATACAAATTGAAGAGTACAAGAAGGATGCCGAACCACAACAATCAAAGAAGAAGACATTAGCATTCAAAGCCATGTCAGACTCCGAAAATGAAGAAGAAGATGAGGAAGAGATTGCCATGTTCACAAGGATATTCAAAAGTTCCTAAGAAAAGGAAAGTTTAATTCAAAAATTAAAGATTCTAATGATCCTCCAACTTGTTTCAGGTGCAACAAGGCAGGCCATATGAAGAAGGATTCTCCACTAGAGAACACAAAATCCAAGGGAAAGACATCCAACTTCAAGAAGGATAAGTACACAAAGAACAAGTCCGTCAAAAATAAAAAGGCAAACCAAGCAACTTGGGATGATAGCGATTCTTCTTCAGAAGAAAAAATTGATGAGACCAACAAGGTTGCAAACGTGTGCTTCATGGCATCACAAAATCAAGTAAGTAATGAGTATGATTCAAATGATTTACTTGATGCCTTTAATGAAATTTTTTAAGAACTTAAAAAGGAAAAGATTAGAGTTAAGAACTTAGAGAAAGTTAATCAAACACTTTCTCAAGAGAATCTTAACCTTGATAAAGAAGTAAAATCTTTAAATTCTCGTATTTCAAGTTTAGATATGGATCTTGAATCTCTAAAGAAAAATTATGAAGAGATATCCAAGAACGTATCTAAGTTTAATAAAGGAAAAGAGAATTTAAATGATGTTCTTCAGAATCAAGTAAAATCTAGTCAAAAGTTTGGACTTGGTTTTAAAAAATCACTTGAAAAAGATCATTCTTCTAAGAACACTAGTATAAATAAGCCTATATCCATTTCTAGTGTTAAACATAAATTTTATGAGTTCTTTGAAAAGCCTAAACTTGTGAGTCATACTGATAAAAGTAAATCTAAAATTCAGCCAAGTCGAATGCATCCATCTACCAGTCGCCTGTCCAGAGTACTAAGTCTTATTCAACAAGACTAAAACCTCATATAAGTCGACCTATACTACCTCCCAGTCGACTGACAGATAGTAAAAGTCGGCTGAAAGGTGTTATAAAGTCGATTGGACAGAGCAAATATGTATGGGTTCCAATCAACTTGAGTTCGAAAGATAGAATTGCTTATATAAATTCATATATGCTAAATGTATGTAATTCTGCTAATTTCATTTCTGCTTATGGTGGAAAATCAAACTCATCATGGGTTTGGTTTCCCATAAACTAATATTTTTTGAACCCAATGAAAAGGGTACCATATTTACATTGGATATTTTATAGGTACCTAAGAAAAATCGTTGAATACTTGACAGCGGATGTTCTAAGCATATGACTGGTCATGCCAACATCCTATCTACCATACAAAATATTGATGGAGGAACAGTTACATTTGGCGACAACAATAAAGGAAAAGTCATAGGAATTGGTATGGTCGGTAAGGACACTAACCCTTCAATAGAAAATATTTTATTAGTTAGTGGACTTAAGTATAATCTGTTAAGTATTAGTCAACTTTGTGATAAAGGTTATAAAATCATATTTGAAAAAGATGCTTGTTTAATTTATGATTCTACCATGCAAAACATCATTTTTCAAGGTTTTAGGAAGAATAACATTTATGAGTTATGTTTGAAAGCAAATGAGTTTTCAAATGATTTTTGTTTAGTAACTTCTAATAATGATTCTTGGCTTTGGCATAGACGTTTTGGTCATGTGAATATGAAAAATCTCTCTAAATTGTCTAAGTACAACCTAGTTAAAGGGCTGCCAAGAATATCCTTTAAAAAGGATAAGTTATGTGATGCATGTCAACTAGGTAAACAAATTAAATCTACTTTTAAAACAAAAGAAGTATTTCTACTAGTAGGCCGCTCGAATTAATTCATATGGATTTATTTGGCCCTACTAGAGTTGCTTCTTTAAATAAAAGTAGATATGTATTTGTGTTAGTAGATGATTTTTCACGATTCACTTGGACTTTCTTTTTAAAACATAAAAATGATGCTTTTGAAGAATTTGCAAATTTTTGTAAACGAATTCAAAATTAAAAGTCTCTAACCATAGTCACTATTAGAAATGATCATGGTGGGGAATTTAAAAATGAAACGTTTGCAGAATATTGCGACAAGAATGGTATAACTCATTCATTTGTATTTCCTAGACTTCACCACAAAATGGAGTGGTTGAAAGGAAGAATAGGAATTTGCAAGAATGTGCACGTACCATGCTTGTTGAAAGCAATTTACCTAAGTATTTTTGGGTTAAAGCTGTTGCTACAGCTTGTTATGTTTTAAACAGAATCTTGATAAGACCTAAGCTAAAGAAGACTTGTTATGAGTTATTTTTTAATAAAATTTCTAAGGTCTCTTGCTTTAAAATATTTGGTTGTAAGTGTTTTATTCTGAACACTAAAGATAATTTAGATAAATTTGATCCTAGATCTAATGAGGGTATCTTTGTAGGATACTCAAATAGGAGTAAAGCATATAAAATTTTCAACAAGTCAACTTTGACTATTGAAGAATCCATGCATGTTACATTTGATGAATCTCTGCCTTCATCGCATTTAATTGAAGATGATGAAACTAATTCATCACCTTTGAATAAAGTAATTACATCTTTAGAACAAACTAGTCTTGCGGATAAGTCGACCGATAAGGAAGTCAAGTCGACTGATATGAAACAGTCGACTGAGGAACTTGTCAAGTCGACTGATCCTGTTGTGATATCTCCAACTTTACCAAAATCTTTTGTTGAAGTTAGAGATCATCCTCATGACTTAATAATTGGTGACATTTCACATGGTATTCAGACGAGATCACATATTAATATGATATCTCACACAGCTTTCTTGTTGGATTTTGAACCGAAGAATATACAAGAAGCATGTGAGAATAAATTTTGGATGAATGTCATGCAAGATGAGTTAAACCAATTCATAAGGAATGATGTATGGGATTTAGTTTCACGACCTCCTGATCATACTATTATTGGTACCAAATGGGTATTCAAGAATAAGTTAGATAAATCAGGACAAGTTGTTAGGAACAAAGCTAGACTAGTTGCTCAAGGATATAATCAAGAAGAAGGCATAGATTTTGATGAAACATATGCTCCTGTTGCTAGATTAGAATCAATTCGTATCTTATTATCTTTTGCTTGTTTTATGAATTTTACACTTTTTCAAATGAATGTTAAAAGTGCATTCCTTAATGGGTTTATAAAGGAAGATGTTTATGTTAAACAACCACCAGGTTTTGAACATGAACAATTTCCAAACCATGTTTTTAAATTGAAAAAGGCTTTATATGGTCTTAAACAAGCACCTCGTACTTGGTATGATCGACTAAAGACTTTTCTTTTAGAAACAGGTTTTGAAATAGGTAAGGCAGATACTACTTTGTTTATTAGAAGAATTAAGAATGATATTTTAATCATATAAATATATGTTGACGATATAATTTTTGGTTCTACTAATAGCAATCTATGTCAAGAGTTTGCTAACACCATGAAAAACGAGTTTGAGATGAGTCACATGGGTGAACTCAATTATTTCCTTGGACTACAAATTAAGCAGTCACAAAATGGAATATTCATTAATCAAGGAAAATATGCAAAGAAATTACTCAAACGGTTTAACATGGATAGCACATGTAGTAAGGCCACACCTATGGCTACTACCACTACCCTTGACAAAGATATATTAGGTAAAAGTGTCGATCAGAAACTCTATCGAGGTATGATTGGCTCACTCTTATATATAACTGCTAGTAAACTAGACATTATGTTCAGTGTATGTTTGTGTGCTAGATTTCAATCAAGTCCTAAAGAATCTCAATTAAAAGCTGTGAAACGAATTTCAAGATATATTAAAGGCACATCTGATTATGGTCTATTTTATCCACGTACCGACAATTTTCAACTTTTGTCATTTAGTGATGCGGATTTTGCTGGCAGTAAAACTGACCGCAAGAGCACTAGTGGGACATGTCACTTTTTGGGACATTCACTAGTTTCTTGGTGCAGTAAGAAGCAAAATTCGGTATCCCTATCTACTACAGAAGCCGAATATATCGCTGCAAGTTTGGCTTGTGCCCAAATTTTGTGGATGAAACAAACCTTATTAGATTATGATATTTCTTTTGAAAAACTCTCAATAATGTGTGATAATACTAGTGCCATTAACTTATCTAAGAATCCGGTTCAACACTCACGTACGAAATATATTGATATTCGACATCATTTTCTACGTGATCATGTTTTAAAGGGAGACATTTCTTTAGACTTTATTTCTACTGATAAACAAGTAGCTGATATTTTTACCAAACCCCTTAAAGAAGACACCTTTATAACTTTAAGAAGAGAACTAGGGATTTGTGATTTCCATGATATTTCTTGAATTTTCTTTTTGTAAGTCGACTTACACATGTTGTTCAGTTGACTGCTAAGTATTATTTTAAATTGTCTGTAGTTTTGTGCTCTGGATAGTCGACTGAGATTCCAAACCAGTCGACCGACCAGGTGTGTTAATAAAATGTTCATTTTTTATTAACTCTCGACTAAGTCGACTACATACTAAAACCAGTCGACTGTTGCGACACATTTATCTCCAGATTCGAATCTTAGCACATTTTTTTAGGTGACTATTCATCTTGGTACTCTTCTTTGACCATTCTCGACCATTGATATCCTTTTTCTTTGATCACAGCCGTTGCTATCATAGTAAAAACCCTAAAACTCTACCCCCTTCTTTTTACTTTTACCACAACCTTTCTCAGATCTGGAGTAGAGAAGCAAAGAGAAGAGAAAAGAAGTTGACTGCCAGTGCTGCTGCCGTCTTGAGAGGATCTAATCCTGTCGCCCTCTTTTCAATTTCAAGTTCCCTTGCCATTGTTCTTTGCATCTTCTTGTAGGTATACTTTCATTCATCTCTTTTCTTTCATATTATGGCACCCAAGAGATCAAAAACCTCTCATATAGATGAGGGTTCTTCTTCTAAAGATTACACTCAATATCTTAGAAGTCCAGATCTAGTAGAGAAATGGTTTATCATTTGTTTTATGGTTATTTTTCCGGGTCGATTTGTTAACTTTTCGGATCTTGATAGATTTAACCTTATGGCATTATTTCAACATTGTAGTCTTTTTGATTTCTTGTCCTTAGAAAATCAACCCTATTACTACCCTCAACTCATTTACTTGTTTTATATAAATATGAGAGTTGTTCAATCGGATAATGGTGAAGTAATAATTTATTCTTCTGTCAAAAATAAGAAGATGAAACTCACATCCGAGAGAATTAATCTTATTATGGGTATAGACGACGAGGGACTTGATTTCGGAGAAATCTTGATGGACGATGCCTCCATTTTATCTAAAAAAATTTGCCAAACCATGGACCCGCTATGACAAATAAGTCCACTACCCCTGTTGCAAAACTTGTTGCATGGATACTATCATATAATATCATTCCTAAAACAGGGAGTTATGATCAGTATTCCATGGAATTACAACAAGCTGTCTATGCAATTTTTGGCAAAATCAATCTCAATTGGGGTCGCATTATTTTTCCTAGACTTCATAAGTCTCATTCCACTTTTCTTCCTTTTGGTGCCCTACTTACTCGTGTCTTTTGTGCTTATGATCTCAATTCAGAGATCAATGTTGTCAAGCACTATGAATGCTTTGATCGTGCAAGTTTAGCACGCATGAAGCTTCTTGCTTCTCCACCTAGGTCTACCACTAGGACTTCCCCCGAAGCCCAAGTTCCTTTAGCCTCTTCAGCCCGTCCATCTTCTGCTTCTAGTTCTTCTCGCCCCCGAGCAGATTTTGATGATCAACGCAGTATTTATAATACTGTCAATTATCTCATGGATCGTCAAGATGCTCTTGAATCCCAAATTTCCCATCTTACTCACTTGTTCACTGCTCAATTTTCTCCTCCCTCTCAAGGTGATGAAGATGATGAAGACGAAAGTTAATGAGTCTCTATTTTCTTATTTGCTATTATTGTGTTTTACTAATTATTGCATTTTGTTCTTTGTACTAGTTTGAAACTAAAGACTCAGTTTTTATGAATACATTTTGTGTTATTTTGTTTGTGTGATGTATCTTCTTCTTTCTTTTTCTGTTTTTTTTGTTGATGACAAAGGGGGAGAGATATTAGTTGCTTTATGTTAATTTTTTGTTGTACGAATATTATTTTCTGTTGTGAGAATTTTTTCATGCCTTTTATTTTTTACCTATGCATGATGTATATCTGATAGGGGGAGCATATGAACACTTGTATTTTTTTTAGGTTCTTTTATTATCAGCTATTGTGTTGTCATCATCAAAAAGGGGGAGAATGTTGATTCTTGATTTTGATGATTACAACACAATGCAAAATTTGTTGTGCTATGCTTTATATAATTGCAGGTTTTATCAAGATACACAAAGGCCTCTAAGAAAATTGATCAAGAAAGTCACAATATTCTAAAGCTGAACAATGATCAAGCAAAAGCTCCAGATAAAGACAATGGCTAAAGCTTCACTCAAGACTCAAGACTCAAGTCAAGACCAAAAGCTGCAATATCTTATATTTTTGTGTGTCATGTAAAATATAATTTTCTCTTTGTTGAGTCTTAGATTGATGTACAGCCTTGTCACACACACACACACTCACACATAATTTTTATAACTGTGTGTTTTACAAAATCTAAAGGTCGAAACAGCTTGAACTAGATCAGCTGTTGAGTACCAGTCGACTGCCATCTTAAACCAGTTGAATGAGTCTGTACAAAACTGTCTGATCTTATTCAAACTCTGACCAGTCGACTTATAAAGGCAACCCAGTCGACTGTTCAAGTGATATCGACAGTTTACTGATTTCAAAAGTTGATTTTTCGAATTCAAAACTCTTATCCGTTATTTATCCGTTGTTTAACAGTTGTAAGAAACTGTTTTCTCAACGTCCAGGGATTCTAATCTATAAATAGAGCCTTAGAATCACCATGGAAAAGTCCCAAGCATTTTTTGAGAAAAAGTTTAAGTATTGTGCATTCAAGAGAGAAAAATTTTCAAACTCACTAAGTCTTGGTTCTCTGTTTTCAGTCCAGCATAACATCGATTTCGTTTTGGACTGAATTTAGAAGTTGACCAAATAGCCACGTACAAAATCACAATCACAACAAGGCTATAGGTTGATTGTAAACAATTTTATTGTTTTCTTTTCCTCTCGGTTGGAGAGTAGGACTCTAGGGTGTAGAGTCAGGTCTGTCACTCTTGGTGGAAGAGTGGATTGCTTTCTCTAGTTGTGAGAAAGGACTACGGGTTGGACAAGGTTGTTGTCTAACGCTGTAGGGTATTCTTGTAATCTTTTTCTAGAATAGTGGAAAATCTCAAGTGGGTTGCTTGGGGACTGGATGTAGGTCGGGAGGACCGAACCAGGATACATCGTGTGCACTCTGTGGTTGTATCTCTTTGAACTTGCATTTCATTTTCTTACTGTGTAGCTTTTCTGTGAAACTTGTCTGGACAGTCGACTGTGTACTCCTGTAAGTTAACTGGTCAGACTCGTACTACTCTCTGAAAATTTGTGTGATAAGTCAACTGTCTCATCTCTAAGTCGACTCCTCAGACTCGTTATCAAAATCACTTTTCTTAATTGTTGCTTCAGTCGACTGGGTTATCTATTCAAGTCGACTGAGCAGAAGAAAATTTTAATTCCGCTTTTTATTTTTATAAAACACTATTCACCTCCCCCCCCCCTCCTCTAGTGTTTCTTGCCTTGCCTACAGGATCCAACATATTCGATGTGTAGAGAAAACGGAGAAGTGAAGAGAGGATCGCGAATAATAGACGAAAAAGAGGAGCAGCAGAATAGAGAAATTGGCGGTCGACCGCCTAGGCACTCGGGTTTGGAATCATCCAAACACGATCGACCGCATCGATGCAAGCAGCAGCAGGTATCAGATCTTGGGGATTCGATTGAAACCCAACTTCTTATCCAGGTTAGATCGTATGGCTCTCATCATGTCTCTTCAGGATACATCGAATGGATATTGTATCAAGATATCAAACTAGGGTTTCTCCGTATCTCTATATATTATTGTATTGGACTCCTTTAAGAGGTAAGAACAAAAAGAGAGTATTTCATTGCATATTGGTTGAGAGTTTTCTTTGTAAACAACAATTATCTTTTGGTTAAGCTTGAGAGATAGATAGGGTCATGGTGAGATGTTCTAACTCTTGTATCTTTCTCTACTTAAATACCATCTCTATAATTTCTCCTCCGAATTAATGTTCGACTAGATAGTGACAAAATTGTGTGCGTTGGTGTGATTGTCTTGATCTATTATTTGCTTGGTGGTTTGTAATGATTGTGTCGCACAAACTCAGGAGGGGTTTCCTAACACAAGGGTTGAAGAGGTGGGTGTCTTTCGTGTCATGGTGGGTCAGAGCTAGCCACCCATGGGACGACCTGAAATGAACAACTGGTTTCGGGTATGGAGAGGTGATGGGGTAAGTGTTGGACTACTAGGTTGAGGAGGCCCAAGTCATTTTTAGTTGGGGTATCAATCAGCAGCCATGGGAGTTGAAGATATTGGAAGTGAAGGTTGGTGGATGCAACATCTTCGAAGGTTTTGCATACGGTGTTGAAATTGATGTGGTCTTTGATGATGAAATAGTTATCGATGGGGGACAGTATATCGATTAGGAGGTCAGACCATGGTCGATGGCAGGGGTTATTAGAATCCATCAATGCGGGTTTTTGTTAACGAAGAAATAATAAGAGAAAACAAAAGAATTAGGGTTTCTAGATTCCATATTGGAAATGGATAGAAAAAATTGAGTGATATTTTTTCCCCTTTTAATCTTACAAATGGATAGCGATAAAGAACCAAGAATTTGTAGTATATTGAGATACCATGATATGTACTTTATCATGTGTTTAACATGAAAGAGTAATGCTACACCAGCTACTTGGTACACAACTTTTTGTTCACTACCTGATGTAGCATGCTCAGTCATCAATGCCACGTCAGCCATTTTAATTTTTTAATTAATAAAATTAGTCCATTTAATTAAATATCAAGATAATTATGATGATTATATGTACTTATTAGAAAATTAACATTACAATGGTTTTTATTAATAAAAATTGCTATTTTGGCATTCATGACTAGGCATGCAACATCACGTAGGGTACAAAATGTTGGGTACTAAATAGCGGGTGTAGCATTACTCATCATGAAAATGAATTTAAAAATTAAAATTAAAATTAAAAAATGAAAATGCCATGTGGAGAAAAAAAAAGATGATAAATGTGAACTTTATCACTTGTTTAACATGGAAATTTCACGTGAAGCAAGCAAAAGAATCAAAACTCAGTTTATATATATATATATATATATATATATATATATATATATATACACTAGCATGGAACTCGTGCGATACACGAACAATACCCTCAAGTTGTATATTGTCATGCATTTGTAAAACATTTTTTTGTAAGATTTAAATGTAGAATTAATTCGTGCTATACACATAATTATGCACTAATCTTAATTCTAACTATTTATATATATTATGTATGACTATGAGATGATAATTTTAAAATGCCAAATGAATATAAATTTTAAAAATCTAAATATAACTGTTTTTATCACTTAGTGTAACTGTTTTTTAAAACATTTAAACTAGATTTTTTTTATCTCTTAGTTACATATGCATACTACATGAGATAAGATATTTTAATAATGTCATGTAAGAAGAAAATACATAAATCTAAACATAATTACTCTTAATTTAACTATTTAAAATCTAATTATACATACAACACTGGACCTCGTCACATGTCATTATCTTGTAAAAAAAATTCACCACATGTCATTTTTTGGCCTAAAGAACTTTCCCATTTGTCATCTCCCGACTGAAAAAAGTTCATTATTAATAAATAATATAAGATAAGATAAGATAATAATAGCTTTGCTTAAGATATTATACCCTTGGCATCAGATTGAAATACCTAGACTATTACTTATAGCCAGTATATATGAAGAGATTTATATATTACTTCGGGTATTAGACGTTAGGCCCAATACCTCAGAACCCATATGTGTTCAAGTAATTTGTGCAGAACAAGTGTTACCCATAGAATACAAAATAGTATTTTGATATATTTAAAAATACACTTATATATCCAACAGCTTTCTTATTGAGGAATCTACAAACAACTCGTAGTGCTAATAGCGGAAACATACCACAAGCAATAGAAACTACAAACACTTAGATGAACCAAGAACAAGCCACCACGATATATGCAAGATCTCTCAAGAACACAATCAATATGCAGAGATAACCAATACTTCTTATTCTCTAAGAAATACAAAGATTACAAAGAGATTACAACTCTCAATATCTCTCTCTCATCTTTGAAACACTCGGCACAATTCCCTCCTAAAGTTGAACAATGATAACAACTCACCTCTTGATCTCATCAGTGATACAAACCCTAGAGTCTACAGTCATATATATAGCACTCAAGTAAACCCTAAAAGATAACCACAAATTTAGCTTATTGAGCCTTAAACTCGTCAGCCCAAATAACACAGCGCCGTTGATGGTCAACCGCACCCTCAGGTCGGTCGACTGCAATGTGTAAAGCCCACACCCGAGACATGACCAGTCGACTGTCCCCTTCTCTGTCGAACCATGGACACTCGAAGAACTCTCAGCAGCTTGGGTCGGTCAATCGCAACTCTCCAGACTGCAAGTCTTCTACTTATTATTGTCTTCTCTTAATATCTTCGTCTCCTCCTCTTCTTCTTCTTCAACTTCCCATAGTCTGTGCCTAAGTGTATTTAAGGCCAAAATCCTAACATTTCTTGCATCTGAAATAAAACTAAAAATCAAAACCAAGATGAAATGTTAGGAAATACAACCTAGGAAGAAAAACCATGGTACCTACTAGCAAGAAAGAAAGCAGTCGGAAAATAATAAAGGAGAAACAGGGACAGCGCAGAGCGCACATTTCTAAAGTAGGTTAAATTTCATTAAACTATACCCATGTTTCACCAATTTGCAGATAACTATACTCATATCTTTTTTTTTGCAGTTCGGTGTATTATACATGTAAACTTATTGTGTTTCACTAATTCAGCATTAACTTGGTCAATTTTTTATCAGTTTGACCGTAATACCCTTGCTTTGACCAGCGTAAGCACCCTCTCTGTCCCCTTACAGCTTAATTTTATTCCCCTTTTTAAAAATAATTAGTACTTACTAACTCCAAACAACTCCTCATTTTCTTTTTATTTTATCCATTTTTTTTAAATAGGGAATGGGGTAATAAGCACATTTAACTATGTGAAATAGCCTAATTATGGATGTAAATTGAACTGGACGGGACCAGACAGCCAAATGTTCAAGCTCGAACCGAAATTCTACTCGGATAGGCTTATGTCCGGCTCGGTCTAGGTTGAACAAAAATTTTATTGTCCGTACTCAGTTCAGTAAAGTATCGGACCGAAATAATACTCGAACATATTTATGTCCAGCTCGAGCTCGGTAAAGCATCGGACTTAATATTTTTTCAAGTTTGGTTCGTATAACAATTCAGACGGTCCACGGTCGGGCCATTTCTCGAGCCGGTCTTGGACGGACGATGGACCGTCCTATTCATTTTACACCCTCAGCCTAATTAAACAATAATAGTAGTCAGAGGTATATTAGGAAGAAACATGAGTATAGTTTAGTGAAATTTGCCTTTAAAGTATTATGATCTTAAATGGGCTCTTCTTTCGGCCCATACCAACCCCAAACAATGTTTTAGGCCTGCGAATTGGATTGAGCTGGACATGGTTAGTATGGGCTCAAATTACTTGGACCAGACAAATCCAAATAGGTTATCATGTTTTTTGGATAATGCCTCGGCTGAAGTTATGGTGAATAGGGGTAGATCCTCTTGTGAGTGTCAGCAGCTGGATTCCGAAGGTTCCTTGACCTGGGCATTGCTATGGAATAGAGAAGAAACTTTGGGTGAAGAAGAAGATTAGATGAGGAAGAATGAGGAAGAATGAGGAAGGAGAGGAATAGAAGGCACTAGAAATTCTTATTATCCTCAAAATGAACCAATACAGACCCCTTTTATAGGTTGTTAGAGCTGGAGTGAGATATTTCCATCCGATCTCAACTCTCCTGCCCATTCTAATACAAATAATGTGCACTCAGCACGTAAAAAGAAACACGGACACTAGACAAACTCAAATACACTCTCAGCAGCCATCTCAGCAGCCATCAGATACATTTACTGTAGCGTATCTGATACCATCGGATACATTTACTGTAGCACCTCTGATACACTTCAGCATATCTGATACATTGCAGCTGATTTATTCTTCTTCATCAACTAATCCGTGCTTCAACAATGCTTCATCTCTCCATTAATGGTTGTTTCCCCTTGAGTTCCTGACAACTCCTCCCCGCTCAAGAACGAACTTGCCCCAAGTTCGAAGTCAGGGAATCTACTTCTGAATGTGTTAATATCCACCCACGAAGCCTCCCCAACCCCAGAATTTTTCCATTTGATCAACAAGTCGATACCCATCCGATTATTCTTCTTGTATACTCTCCTGTCCAGTATAGCCTCTGGTTTTTCCGAGTGGTCCTCTTCCACCCACCATGAAGGAATTTCAGAGGAAACATTGGGTAAATGATCGCCATGACATTTCTTAAGTTTGGAAACGTGAAATACGGGGTGAATTTTTGCATCGGCTGGCAACTGTAGGCGGTATGCTACCCTCCCAATCTTCTCAAGCACTCGATAAGGGCCAAAAAACTTAGATGACAACTTCTGAGGAGTATGACTACCAATTGATTGCTACTTATAAGGCTGGATCTTCAAGAGAACTAAATCCCCAACATTGAATTCCCACTCAGTAAGCTTCCTATCGGCATAGAACTTCATTCGCTGTTGAGCTTAGGCCATATTGTCCTTCAACAGTGTTATTATAGCATCCATGGAGATGAATTCTTCCTCTACTGCCGGCATAGAAGTTGTCCCCCTTACATACTGAGTTAGAGAAGGTGGTAATCTACCATATACACCTTCGAAGGGAGTAATTCCCGTGGTAGTGTGCCAATTTGTATTAAACCAAAATTCCGCCCACGCTAACCATTTAACCCAATCAGTAGGTTTCTGGCAGCAAAAACATCGCAAGTATAACTCCAAAGCCTTATTTAATGCTTCCGTTTGGCCGTCACCTTGGGGATGGTAAGCCGTAGTATGGTTGAGTTTGCAATTTTGCAGTTTGAAGAACTCTCTCCAGAATCGGCTAATGAATACCGGGTCCCGATCACTTAGAATACTCCTAGGCATACCATGGAGTTTGTAGATGTGATCAATGAAGGTTTGAGCTATGGTTTGGGCAGTATAAGGATGGGACACTCCGATGAAGTGTGAGTATTTAGTGAGTCGATCCACCACGACCATCACCACACTCTTGCCATTACTCTTTGGAAGGCCCTCAAGAAAATCCAAGGAAATATCTTCCCATACACGATCGGGAATTGGAAGAGGACTTAATAATCCTGCAGGGTGCAATGTCTCATTTTTGTTCTTTTGACAGACTAGGCAATTTCTCACCCACAATTTGATCTCCTTGCTCATCCCTTCCCATTTAAAGTCCCTTTTGATGCGTTGCACTGTCTTAGCAAATCCAGAGTGCCCTCCCATACTTGAAGAGTGCATATCGAAGAAGATTAGCTTCCTCACCTCCGACTGTGGGCTGATCAAAATTTTCCCTTTATAGTACCAAACCCCTCCCTGCAGCTTAAAGGAGTGTTGGGTGTCTGGCTTAGCTTGGACCTTCTCTTGGAAATCTTTGAAGTAGGGGTCTTCAATAACCATCTTCTTAACTCCTTCTAACCATTCTGGAACAATGAAAGTAACTTCACAATAAGTTTCACTGCCATCCTCTTTCCTTGATAACCCATCAGCGGCAGTATTCTCAATTCCCTTCTTGTACTCCACAGTGAATGTGTAGCCCAGTAACTTCCACAACTATTTCTCTTGCATTTCGGTGTTAATTCTTTGATCTAGGATGTATTTGATACTCCTTTGATCTGTTCTTATCACAAATGTACTCCCTAACAGATATTGCCTCCATTGTTTCACTGCTTGCAATATGGCAAACACCTCCTTTTCATAAGTCGACAGCACCAGTAATCTTCCCTTTAATCCCTTACTCATGTAGGCCACTGGTTGAAGTTCTTGCATCAATACCGCACCAATACCGTTCTGCGATGCATCGGTCTCAAGGACAAAGGGTTTTGTGAAGTCTGGAGATCTCAAAACAGGGGTTGTAGTCATTGCGATCTTGAGCTCTTGGAAAGACTGTGCGGGTGCCGAACTCCATCTGAAGGCGTTCTTCTTGAGCAACTGAGTTAGGGGTGCCGCAATTCCCCCATAGTTCTTCACAAACCTTCGGTAATACCCATTAAGTCCAAGGAACCCTCGTAGTTCTTTTATTGTTCTTGGCTCTGGCCATTCTATCACTGCTTGGATCTTAGTAGGATCAACTACGATTCCTCCCTTGCTGATGATGTGCCCCAGAAAACCCACTTCTCTCTTCCCAAATGTACATTTACTAGCTTTGGCTACTAGTTGATTCTTACTCAAGATTGCTAGAGTGGTTGAAACATGCCGAAGATGGCTTTCCCAACAAGAGCTGTAAACAAGTATATCATCGAAGAACACTAGTACAAATTTGCGTAATTGTTCTTTGAAGATATCATTCATGAGGGCTTGGAAGGTGGCAGGGGCATTGGTGAGGCCAAAAGGCATAACTACAAACTCGAAGTGGCCATGGTGAGTACGGAAAGCTGTCTTGGGAACGTCACTAGCATTCACCCGTATCTGATGATACCCAGACTTCAAATCAATTTTGGAGAAGAAGGTTGATCCATTTAGCTCATCGAGAAGGTCATCTATGAGAGGAATTGGAAACTTGGCCTTAATAGTCTGGTGGTTGAGTGCTCTATAATCTACACATAGTCTCCAACTACCATCGGATTTTTTCACTAAAATTACTGGAGAAGCAAATGGGTTTTGGCTTGGTCTTATGAATCCCGATTTGAGCATTTCTTCAACCTGTTTTTCGATTTCTCCTTTGTGATAATGGGGGTGTCGATATGGCCTCAGGCATACTGGTTTTGTCCCTTCAACAAGTGGAATTGAGTGATCGATGGACCTTTGTGGTGGAAGAGTAAGGTGTTCGGAAAAGACTATGCATTGCAATTCTTCGAGGGCTGTCTGCAGCTGAAGCCATTCATGGCTTTCCTCCAACTCAGGGTCTTGAACTTGTATCATAAAGGCTTGGCAAATGTGATGGTTCATCTTCAACATTTCTTGAGCATTCACCAGTTGTAGTTGTGAGTTAAGGAGCCCTTGCAAAATTCTTCTATTCCCTGCGACGACAAATTCCATTGTCATTTTGGAGAAATCCATAGTTACTGGGCCAAGGGATCGCAACCAATGCGCCCCCAGTACCATCTGAGCGGGGCCTAACGACAAGAGTAACAACTCCGCTTGTAGCTCAACTCCTTGCACCACAAAGTTAACACATTGCACCTTCCCTTCGCTAAGCATACTCTGACCATTAGCGACAGTTACTTTGTATTTGGGTTCTTGTAGTATGGTTAGATTGGCTCTGAGTGCTGTTTGGGGATCAAGGTAATTGTGGGTGGAACCGGAGTCAATAAGAATATTCACTTCGTTACCAACTATTCTTCCTTTGACTCGCATTGTTTAAGGATACGCCTAGTTGCCTACTAGTGCATGAAGGGAAATTTCTGGATGTAAGTTGCTAGATAGGAATGATTGCTCAACTGTAGGTATGGTATCTTTTTCCACCACTACATCTGCATCAACTTCATCATCCTCTTCAAGTCCTTCTAGGAAATAGAATTTTTGTGTTTTGCAAATATGGCCCTGTGTATACTTCTCGTCACAATTGAAACAAAACCCCTTGGCTCTTCGATCACGCATCTCTTGAACACTTAATCTCTTAGGGACAAAATGTGATGCCGCCGGTGTAGGTGAGTTGTAGTGATTGGGAACATTCTGAGAACTTTGTGTGGTATATGACATTGGTTGGGAGTTAGGATATATACTGGTGTGTGGAGGTGGTTTTGGAGGGGGTGCGACATTTCTCACTGGAAAGGGAGTTCTATAGCTTTTCCTTAGGCAAGCTAACTTCTCTTCATACCCTCTAGCCAAGCCAATAGCCTCATTGACATTCCTTGGACGTTTCGACTTCACATCCCATCGAATTTCATCCCTAAGGACACTTATGAATGTACTCAGATAGTGTGACTCAGACCACCCCTCGACAAAGTTGGAAATTCGATCGAATTCCTGAACATAGATCTCTAAATCTCCTCTCTGTTGGAGTTTGGACAAAATGCCTTCAAAGTCCTGGAACTCCGTTGGCCCGAACCTCGTGATCAACTCCTCTAGAAACATTGGCCATGTTACATCATGAATTCTGGGTTTCAAGTGTCGACGAAACCATTGGGCGGCCCTTCCCCTGAGGTTAAGCGTCGCATATTTCAAACGTTGGTTCTCAGGGACCTCATAGAAGTCCAAGAACTGCTCAATACAGCAGATCCATTCCGTCGGATCTCCTTCGTGGAAAATAGGGAACTCCACCTTAAATGGAGCTCTAAACACAGGTCCTCCTTCACTATGAGTTGAGGATAAAATGAGATTCGAGTTGGGTGCAGTTACCTCTCCTTGAAAAGGAGGTTGCAACGGATTTGGATGTAGAGGTGGGTTGGGAAGCAGCGGGGGGTTGGGAAGCAGGGGTGGATTAGGATGCGATGAGGGTGGAATGTTATGATGCGGTGGATTGGGTGGGTGCTGAGATCTAGATTGATTCTGCTGCATCAGGGTCATCATCGGCTCCATCCTCTTCTCAATTGCTGAGAATCTGTCACCAACACTAGCAGCGATGGCTTCGATCCTATCGGTGAGAAAATTCGTTTGTATTTGGCCCTCCACCATTTGACTCCTCAAATCAGCAATCACTCCCTCCAATATCTCACTCCCTTCATCTCGCACTTCATCATCGAGATGCTCCTGCTCTGATACCAGATTGTCAGCAGCTGGATTCCGAAGGTTCCTTGACCTGGGCATTGCTATGGAATAGAGAAGAAACTTTGGGTGAAGAAGAAGATTAGATGAGGAAGAATGAGGAAGAATGAGGAAGGAGAGGAATAGAAGGCACTAGAAATTCTTATTATCCTCAAAATGAACCAATACAGACCCCTTTTATAGGTTGTTAGAGCTGGAGTGAGATATTTCCATCCGATCTCAACTCTCCCGCCCATTCTAATACAAATAATGTGCACTCAGCACGTAAAAAGAAACAGGGACACTAGACAAACTCAAATACACTCTCAGCAGCCATCTCAGCAGCCATCAGATACATTTACTGTAGCGTATCCGATACCATCAGATACATTTACTGTAGCACCTCTGATACACTTCAGCATATCTGATACATTGCAGCTGATTTATTCTTCTTCATCAACTAATCCGTGCTTCAACAATGCTTCATCTCTCCATTAATGGTTGTTTCCCCTTGAGTTCCTGACAGTGAGGAGTTCGGAACGTGGATGCCGAATTCTTCGCTGTGTTTGAATCCAATGCTCAGGGTGTTAGTCGCTTACGGTTTTAGATTTTTTTATAAGTTTTTTCTAATTTTTTTTAAATTTTGTTTGTTGCTTTGTTTACCAAAAAAAAAATTTTGTTATCATCTAATAATCTCTACGTTAGGGATGATAGAATGTTCCTACAAATAGTAATGCCGAATATTTAGTTAGTTAAAGGCGTATCATTGAAATAATTTTGGTCTTCCCTAAACATAAATGTTTCATGTGTGTACACCTATATAATAAATTACAAGGCAATTTGAAAAAAAACTATCAAGTGGCACTACTTCAATTGAAACAAAAACAATGACTCACATTCAAACTCACAAAATATATTTTTTCTCAAAAAGTTTTTCTCACAAAACTAAATCCCCCTCCACACACACGTGCGCGCACACACACAAAATAAAAATTCTCCTCACTTTATTACTATCTTTCTCTACTCTCTTCACTTTTCAGATCTCTCTCTACCTAGAAATTTAAATTTTCAAATTTCATGTTTGTAAATTTTCGAATTTCCTTTTTTTTTGCTTCTCCTCATATAAAAAAATTCACTGAGTTTATATATATATATATATATATATATATATATATATATGAAAAAAGGGGTATGAGCAACTTGCTCATTTAGTAAATGAGCAATTGATGATGTGGCAAACATGTGATTGAAAAATCCTTAAAGTGTTAGTTATCCAATGTATCACATGCATGCCACATAATCAATTGCTCATTTACTAAATGAGCAAGTTGCTCATATCCCTTTTACCCATATATATATATATATATATATATATATATATATATATATATATATAATAAAACACAAAGAAAGCTATATAAGGAAAGCTTCTGTTATGCACTCCTCTAGTGCACACGGCATGTGCACTAGGCCTTCGGGCGTTCACATTGATGATCCGAACCGTTCACATTGATCTACGCATCTAAATTAGTCTAAATATGTAAAATTAAATCATTTGAAATTTATTTGCCTATCCATCATGTGACTATAAAAAACAATAATTTTCAGCCATACAATTTTGTTACACTTCAATTGATGGGTAAATGAATTTCAAATAATTTGATTTTACATATTTAGACTAATTTAGATGTGTAGATAAATGTCAACGGTTCGGATCGTCGAAATGAACGCCCGAAGGCCTAGTGCACATGCCGTGTGCACTAGAGGTAGTGCACAACCGAAGCTTTTCCTATATCTATATAATAAATTACAAAGAAAGCTATCAAGTGGCTCACATTCAATCTCCCCTAAAATCAATGGCCTACATTGATTCTCACAAAACATATTTTTCCACCTAAATTTCAAACCCTAAAATTAAATTTTCCCCCCAAAACTAAAAAAACTAATTACTTTATTACTATCTCTCTCTTCTCTCTTCTCTCTTCACTTTTTCATATTTCTCTCTCTCTCTCTCTCTCTCCCTCTCTCTCTCCCATTCTTTCTCAACTTACTTAGAAATTTAGATATTAGGATTTCAGGTTTGTAAAACTTTTCAGAATTTTTATGGTTTTTTATTACACATGTTATATTGAAAATAGCAAATATTTCTTCAACAGTTAAATTTCATCACTTTCCACCCTTAAAGTTCTAAGAAGTTGGATTTTACATCCTCATTTATAATTATTTTTTAACATATACTAATAGAAACATGGACTTTTATTTACAACTAATTACTGTCACACTATTCAAACTTGAACTACATAATTGTTGTTTTAGACTTTTCGTGTGTTGTATCGTTCCGAAGCCATGCCGTAGGCACGTGTCCACGGGCAAATCTAGTATATATATATATATATATATATATATATATATATATATATATATATATATATATATATATATATATATATATATATATATATATATATATATAATAAAATACAAAGAAAGCTATCAAGTGGCTCTCCTTCAATCTTCCAAAAAATCAAAGGACCGGATCTAATCTCACAAAACATATTTTTCTCACCAAAAGTTTCCCCCCAAAACTCAAATTCAAATTCCCCACCCAAAACAACACCTATATTAATTTAATTATCTCTCTCTCCCTCCCTCCCTCCCTCCCTCTATCCAAAAAATTAAGAAAATTAAAAATTAAAAAAATTAAGAAAATTTTAAAATTTTAAAAATTTTAAAAATTTTAAAAAATTTAAAATTTTAAAAATTTAAAAATTTAAAAATTTAAAAATTTAAAAAATTTAAAATTTAAAATTTTAAAATTTTAAAAATTTAAAAAATTTAAAAAATTTAAAATTAAAAAAAAAATCAAAATTTTAAAAAAAATTAAAATTTTAAATTTTAAATTTTAAAATTTAAAATTTTAAAAACTTTAAAAATAATTCAAAAAAATCAAAAAAAATCATATAATATGTTTTTTTGCTAGACCCCCAAAATTAATATGTTTGCAACTTCAATTAATTTGCTAGACCTCCAAAATTATTTTATATGATCAAACAAAGTGCACCATTCCGAATACGTGCCGTAGGCACGTGTCAACGGGCAAACCTAGTGTGTGTGTGTGTATATATATATATATATAGAGAGAGAGAGAGAGAGAGAGAGAGTCCCCTTCGGTTGCACATTACTTTTGGTGAGCACTCCGTGAGCACTCATGAAATAAAGACCCTATGAAAAATCTGAACCGCTCATATTGTTCTATATGCCTAAAATTGCCTAACAATAAAAAATCAAGTAATTTGAAGTTCATTTTCCCATCCATCATGCTGTTAGAATTTTCAGCCATACAATTTTGTGATGATGTAAATCATGGACAAATGAATTTCAAATTAATTGATTTTTTATTGTTAGGCTATCTTAGGTATATAGAACAATATGAGCGGTTCAGATTTATCATAGGTGCTCTATTTCGTGAGTGCTTACCAAAATAGTGTGCAACCGAAGATTTCTATATATATATATATATATATATATATATATATATATACTAGATTTGCCCGTGGACACGTGCCTACGGCACGGCTTCGGAACGATACAACACACGAAAAGTCTAAAACAACAATTATGTAGTTCAAATTTGAATAGTATGACAGTAATTAGTTGTAAATAAAAGTCCATGTTCCTATTAGTATATGTTAAAAAATAATTATAAATGAGGATGTAAAATCCAACTTCTTAGAACTTTAAGGGTGGAAAGTGATGAAATTTAACTGTTGAAGAAATATTTGCTATTTTCAATATAACATGTGCAATAAAAAACCATAAAAATTCTGAAAAATTTTACAAACCTGAAATCTTAAAATCTAAATTTCTAAGTAAGTTGAGAAAGAATGGGAGAGAGAGAGGGAGAGAGAGAGAGAGAGAAATATGAAAAAGTGAAGAGAGAAGAGAGAAGAGAGAGATAGTAATAAAGTAATTAGTTTTTTTAGTTTTGGGGGGAAAATTTAATTTTAGGGTTTGAAATTTAGGCGGAAAAATATGTTTTGTGAGAATCAATGTAGGCCATTGATTTTAGGGGAGATTGAATGTGAGCCACTTGATAGCTTTCTTTGTAATTTATTATTATTATTATTATTATTATTATTATTATTATTATTATTATTATTATATATATATATATATATATATATATATATAGGGAAAGCTTCGGTTGAGCACTACTCTAGTGCTCACCGCGTGAGCACTAGGCCTTCGGGCGTTCATATCGAAAATCCGAACCGTTCACATTGATCTACACATCTAAATTAGTCAAAATATGTAAAATCAAATCATTTGAAATTCATTTGCCTATTCATTGAAGTGTTACAAAATTGTATGGCTGAAAATCATTGTTTTTATAGTCACATGATGAAATATATATATATATATATATATATATATATATATATATATATATATATATATATATATAAAATGGCCTACATTGATTCCCTATATATATATATATATATATATATATATATATATATATATATATATATATATATATATATATATATATATATATAAAATAAAACACAAAGAAAGCTATCGAGTGGCTCTCCTTCAATTCCCCAAAAAGGCTCAGATCTAACCTCACAAAACACATCCCCCCCCCAAAGTTTTCCCCCAAAACTCAAATTCAAATCCCCCCACCCAAAACAACTCCTTTATTTATTTAATTATCTCATTCTATCTCTCTCTCTCTCTCTCCTATTCAAAAAATTAAGAAAATAAAAATTAAAAAAATTAAAAAAAACTTAAAAACTTAAAAACAAAAAAAAATTAAAATTTAAAAACTTCATAAATAATTTTAAAATGTCAAAAAAATTATAAAAAATTTAAAATTTTAAAAATTTTTAAAAAATTAATTTTTAAAAAATTAATTTTTAAAAATTAAAAAAATAAAAATAAAAATAATCAAAATTTTAATTTTTTGAAAATTTAAAAATCTCAAAGAAAATCCAAATCCAAATCCAATGTCGAACCTCAATCAAGAGGTCGTCGCAGATATCTGATCTGCTGCCGATTCCGTATCGGTGACTCCCCTCCACCAAATCGAGCGCGAATATCAAGCGACTCCGTATCGGCGATTCCTCTCCACCGAATTGAGAGCCTCTATATGCGATGTGATGACTCTAATTTCATCTCATTAACCGAATTCTCATTCTAATTTTTAATTTTATGTGTGCAGGGCATTACTCAGTTTTTTGCTGACTCGAATTTTGTGTGTGCATGGGATCTAAGTTCATAAAGGTATGATTGTTTTATTTTTGGATTTAAAAAATTTTAATTTAGTGATTTATTTGATGAGTTTTTTATTGGTTTTGATTTAAGTTGTACGCAAGTGAGAGATGGATTATTTGGTGGCCTTAATTTGGCCATCCAAACCATAGCAGGATAGGTAAGCTGACTAGAAACCTAAAATAACTTGGCAAATATGTAACATTAATTTCTTTACTATAAGAGAAAATAGTATCGTGAAGTGTTTTCATCACTGGTTATTAGAAACCATGGATAACATAACATATAAGAACTTTTAGTGTATGTTTGGATATATAGGATTGAGATGACTGGAGTTTACCAGTGACGGTGCAAACTCTCCACTCAAGAAAGACAGCTAAAGTAAATTTATTATTTATCCATTTTTGATTTTTTTTATAAAGGTGCAATGGGGAGACAAAGTGGAGATAAAAGAAATGATTAGCTTAGATTAGAATTTTGAGAACTTCATGTATTTCATTTTGGTTGAAATAATAATAATAGGTATTTTAATTGCAAACTGAGTCTCAGAAAAACAAATGTTTAGATTATTGGTATTGTAGATACCTTCACACCTGCACTTTCGTTACCATTGTATTTAGACATGCTCATAGTGGTTATGGGATTAGAGTAAGCTCTATAAAATCTATATGATAATGTCCTTGCATAACGATTACAAGTATCTAAAAGTGATGTTGAAGTTAAAAAAAAAACTCTATGCAGTGTTTCTAACAAACTATATGCAATCCAGGTAAGTTCAAGCAAATGATCAAGAAGGCAATGGTTGAACTTAAAAGTAGATATATTGCTTCCTCATATAATATGTTTGCTACTTCAATTAATTTGCTGGACCTCCAAAACTATTTTATATAATCAAACCAGGTGCACCGTTCTGAAGACGTGTCGTAGGCACGTGTCAATGGGCAAACCTAGTATATTACTATATCTTTAGCTAATATGCTTACCCCCTCTCTCCTTTCTCCATTTTGAAATGAAGAAAGGAGAATAAAAGTTGGAAATGACACCTACCTTAACACGTGCACACCACACTTTTTTACTTAACAAAATAAAATAAAAAAACAAATACAAAAACAAAACAAAAAAACTCTTCCTCTCCCAACTCCCCCTCCCCCAAAATTTTGCTAACCTTCCTCCCCAAAATCTCAGCAGTCGTCGTCCGCTAGCCCGCTCAAATCCTCGTCGTCGACGCTCGCTGGCCCACCATCGGTTATGACACCATCGGAATGAATTCTCCTATGAGAAATTAGGGTTTTTGAGTTCCTAATTTGTTTTGTAATATTTGTTTTCATGAAATCCTAATTTACCACCTGCTTTTACTCTTGATTTCTAATTATGGCATTTCAATTATTGAAATTTTGGATTCCAAACCCTAATTATGGATTCAACAATAAAGATTGGTTATTTTCAGATCAAATCCTAACTAATGTTCTGTTCTTGATTCTTTGTTTCTTCATATCCAAATAAATTAGATTTTAGAGGCCATGGTAGAAATTGAGATTTCGGAAGGCGAAGATATGAAGGAAAGAATAAACTGTGGGACGTAAGAGGTAATGTAAGTGTTTATTATATGTTTGTTTTTGTTTATTCATTGATTTACACTACTCTCTCCAATGTGTACACGCATAGATTATGGAGATGACAGTTAAGCATGTATGTCATGTTGTCACTGCAATTGACCCAGATGTAGGTTACCTGAATATCAACTTTTATTCTTCAATTTGATGGTAATTGTGTCCACTACTTCTTAGAATTATTTCTCGTGAAAAGTTACTTTTGTTAAGTTCTTGAGCTTTTCATTTATTTTTAGCAATCTCTCATAATTATTTTAGCAATCTTTCTTCATTTAGAATTATTGTTTCAGTTTTTATATCCTTTTTTTGGGTAATATTTAATTTATTTGTGTCTGAGTATTTTTCTACTTATTTATGATAGTATGGTCAAGTTTTGAGATTCGGGATCAGATGCAAACCTAACAATGTAGGGTTTTGGATTAGAAGAAGGGGGATCATCAGGTGTGAGATTGGAGCGAACTGACTTACATATGTGGGTTTTTTTCTTCTAATTGTTATCTGTTTTCATTTAGACTTTTGCATTATAAGTAATATTATCATTAAATTTTCAATTACGAAGAATGATGGATTGTAGATGATGGTAAAAAGCATGAAAGTTGAATAGTTTGGTCCATTTTATCATTATCGTGTTTTATTATTTTTTATTTTCTTAAGGTAAAAATGAACAAATAAGTGAATATATAAGAAAGCTAAGGACTCGCATCAAATGGTTGATGAAATGAGAAGATGAAAATTTCATGAAGCAAGAGAAGCTTTGGAATATGCTGGAATCGGAAGGAAAACAACATGCAGATAGTGGTATATTTTCTATATCTTTTGTTTTGTTTGAAAAGTTTTGGTGAATTGTAGTATTGTATGTATGTATAATTTGATCATTTTATAGAGACACAACTAAGGAGTAATATGAACAGTTGGATGCAAATATTGAGGGACTTCGCAGATAATATGAGTATTTGCAAGCAAGCTTTAGAATGAAGGAATCTGACAAGATTGTAAGGTTGGGTTCTAATTTTAAATCTGTAAATATCAGGTAATTGTGCAACTCTATCAGCCATAATGTTTAATCATTATAACTATATATTAAGCTCATGGGTCTATCCCATCTCTCCTTCCTCTATTTTTAAAAAGGAAAGCAACTTATGACCGTTTTTTCAAGATATTTGATGGATTTTTGTGGTTGATTATAGGGTTGGAGTATACGAATTGAACAATTTTGAGTTTAGTGCTCTTATTAGAGGAGCTCTTACTCTCACCGAATCAGAATTGCTCTCAATCTCAAATGTATGATTTTGATGCTTTTAATCATCAAAATTTGTAATTTTGTTAAGTGGGTATGATGTTTTTCTTCATAACTTTTTGTAGGTGTTTGTGGTTGATTATAGAGTTGGAGTATGAGAATTGTACAATTTTGAGTTTAGTGCTCTTACTGGAGGAGTTTTTACTCTCACCAAGTCATAATTACATTCAATCTCAACTGTATGATTTTTATGCTTTTAATCATCAAAATTGCAATTTTGTTAAGCAGATATTAAGGTTTTTTCTAATTTTTTAATGGGTTTTTGTGGTTGATTATAGGGTTGGAGTATAAGAATTGTACAATTTTTGAGTTTAGTGTTCTTATGGGAGGAGCTCTTGTCTCGCTTAGTAAGAATTGCTCCCAATCTCAAAGGTATGATTTTGACACTTTTAATCATTAAATTTTGCAATTTTGTTAATCGGGTATGGTAGTCTTTTCAAAAATTTTGATGGGTTTTGTGGTTGATTATAGGGTTGGAGTGTCAAAATTTTACAATTTTTGTGTGTAGTGTTGTACTTTTATTGGAGGAGTCCTTGCTCTCACAGAGTCAGAATTGCTCTCAATCTCAAAATGAATAATTTTGATGCTTTTAATCATCAAAAATTGCAATTTTGTTAAGCGAGTGTGATGGTTTTACCCTATTTTTTATGGGGTTTTGTGGTTGATTATAGGATTGGAGTATGAGAATTGTAAAATTTTGAGCTTAGTGCTCTTATTGGAGGAGCTCTTTCTCTCCAAATGAATGATTTTGATGCTTGCTCTCACAGAGTCAGAATTGCTCTCAATCTCAAAATGTATGAGAATGTATGATATTGATGCTTGCTCTCATAGAGTCAGAATTGCTCTCAATCTCAAAATGTATGATTTTGATGCTTTTAATCATCAAAAATTGCAAAATTGTTAAGCGGGTATGATGGGTTTTCAAATTTTTTGATGGGGTTTTGTGGTTGATTATAGGGTTGGAGTATGAGAATTGTACAATTTTGAGTTTAGTGCTCTTATTGGAGGAGCTCTTGCTCTCACTGAGTCAGAATTGCTCCCAATCTCAAATGTATGATTTTGAAACTTTAAATCGTTAAAGTTCGCAATTTTGTTAACCGATATGGTGGTATTTTCAAAAAATTTAATGGGTTTTGTGCTTGATTATAGGGTTGGAGTTTAAAAAATGTACAATTTTGAGTTTAGTGTTGTACTCTTATTGGAGGAGTCCTTACTCTCACGAAGTCAGAATTACTCTCAATCTAAAAATGAATGATTTTGATGCTTTTAATCATAAAAAATTGCAATTTTATTAAGTGGGTATGATGGACTTTTCAAATTTTTTTGATGGGGTTTTGTGGTTGATTATAGGGTTGGAGTATGAGATTGTACAATTTTGAGGTTAGTGCTCTTACTGGAGGAGCACTTGCTCTCACCGAGTCAGAATTGCTCTCAATCTTAAAGGTTGATTTTGATGCTTTTAATCATCAAAATTGGCAAAAATGTTTAAGCGGGTATGATAGTTTTTTCAAACTTTTTGATGAGTTTTTGTGGTTGATAATAGGGTTAGAGTAGGAGAATTTTACAAGGTTGAGTTTAGTGGTATTATTGGAGAAGCTTTTGCTCTCGCTGAGCCAGAATTGATCTCAATCTCAAAATGTATGATTTTGATTCTTTTAATCATCAAATTTTGCAATTTTGTTAAATAGGTATGATGGCTTTTTCAAATTTTTCATGGGTTTTGGTGGTTGATTAGAGGGTTCGAGTATGAGAATTGCATAATTTTGAGTTTAGTGCTCTTATTGGAGGAGCTCTTGCTCTCACCGAGTCAGAATTGCTCACAATCTCAAATGTATGATTTGAAGTGATTTTAATAATCAAAATTTGTAATTTTGTTAAGCGGACATGTTGGTTTTTTTCAAATTTTTTGATGAGTTTTGGTGGTTGATTATAGGGTTAGAGTATGAGAATTGTACAATTTTAAGTTTAATGCTCTTATCAGATGAGCTCTTGCTCTCACCGAGTCAAAATTGCTCTCAATCTTAATGGTATGATTTTGCATTTTAATTCTTTGGATTGGAGTCTTTTATTATCAATGAAAATTTATTTAAGCCCTATGCTCGATATATAATTGTCATTTAAGTATTTTGACAGTTGAATGATTATTGTGATTGAGTTTGGAGGTGCCTTATTGCATCAAATGCTTGAGTTTGGAGATTTTGTTTTGCAGTAACATCTTTACTATACTGCATAGAATGAGTAATCTTAATTAAATAATTATTGAAAATGTTGATAAACTGAATGATATTTATACAGGGAAAAAACTGTATGTATGAATAGGCTATGCCGAATTTTTTAATTGAATGGGAATGATGTTCTAATATACCTTTTAACATAATTTACTTAAATTTGAGACATCATTTGGTGAAGTCTGTACAACCTTATATATATATATATATATATATATATATATATATTGGTGAAGTCTGTACAATCTTATATATATATATATATATATATATATATATATATATATATATATATATATATATATTTCAGGTTTGTAGATTTCTAGATTTTTCAAAATTTTTATGCTTTTTTTATTGCTCATGTAGAAAATTTCACTGAGTTTTCTAATTGATTTCAAATGCAATGGAAGATTTAAATGGATATTCACTTTGGTAAATTTCAACCTCTAAAGTTACACTGAAAGTAGCAAATATATCCTCAAAAGTTAAATTTCATCATTTTGCACCCTCAAAGTTCTAAGAAGTTGAATTTTACACCATCATTTATAATTATTCAAACATGGACTTTTATTCACAACTAATTTTTGTTGTACTATTCAAACTTGAGCTACACAAACTACATGATGGAAGTTTCAGATTCATGCATCTGAAATGCTGGAAAGTAAATGTATCCAGTATTATACATGAATATTATTATATTGTACATCTCAGAAAGTATATTAACATATGATAGTAGAATACACTGAGAACACCAAAGTTAATCGTCAAATTTTTTCTCCTTGATATACAGAGCAAGTTCATCAGAACTAAACAAAAGCATCTGTCTGACTTCTCACTACTTCCTGCAATGGATAACATCACTATATATGGCCATGTAAGTTTTTTTTGTATGACATCTACAACTCCTTCGTATTAGATCAATTAAATCTTTATTTTATATTCCCGACATTATAATGCTTACTTTTATATGTTGTATCGTTCCGAAGACGTGTCGTAGGCATGTGCCCACGGGCAAACCTAGTGTGTGTGTGTGTGTGTGTGTGTGTGTGTGTGTATTTCCTGACATTATAATGCTTACTTTTATATATTGTATCTTTCTAAAGACATGTCGTTATATACACACACACACACACTAGGTTTGCCCGTGGGCACATGCCTACGACACGTCTTTGAAAAGATACAACATATAAAAGTAAGCATTATAATGTCGGAATATATATATATATATATATATATATATATATATATAATATCAAATTTATTTTTCACAAATTTAAAGGATAGAAGTATATTAAAAGGCTCATGGCAGCTAGTGTATGACTATGGCTACGCTTTCAAACTATCTAATGTGGATTGCTAGAAAATTTTCACTAAACTCATCAAGTCTTGAACTAGAGTACGCAACCAAATTCACTAGGTCCTTAACTTTTTTTTTTCTTTTTTTTGTTTTTTGTTTTTGGGACCAAGGAAAGGTAGGGAAACCCTAACTCAATAGATGAGCATATATAAGTCAAAATATATACAACACATCGGTTAGGAACACAAGAGAAAACCAATGGAGGGTAAGGAAGATAAAAATGGTGAATGAGATGACTCTCAAGTCCAGGGAGAAAAGAGGGTTGTGGACTATTGTCATTCACCTCTACTTGCTCTAAAGTTGAGCTCATACACATACCCCCCCCCCCCCCCCAGTATCCAAGGTCCCTCGCACAAAGAGGCATCTCAAAGTGCCTGAAAACCATCAAAGCATGAAGTTAAAGGTGCAGTAGTAGAGTTATTACAAGTCCAACTAAGAGTAGCAACAACTAACACAACCAAGAAAGCACCCAGTGCTTCAAAAAACATGCAGTTGATACTAAAATAGATGGTTATAATCTGCAAGCCTATCAAGTGTGGGAAGTTTGTGGCTCATCGTCGCTGATCTCAACCACGCTCACTGCAGGTAATGCTGCAACAGAGGTGGCTAGGGTTTGGAGGAGGCTTTGGACTCCCTGCTCTCTAAGTGCTTCAAACAGTTTAGTCTTCTTGCGGCTTAGGGGAGCTGCATGCAACCAAGAAGTAAATTGGATATATACATCAGTTAAGAGCTTCTCAACTATAGAACATGCAGCATTAAAGATCATATTGTTTCTCTCTAGCCAAAGCACCCAGCAAATATAAGTAACCAACAAACATCAAGTTTTTCCAATTTGGGGCCTAGATGGAGCATAACACCAAGAGGATATGCAAGAGTGTAGTGAAGTGGGGAGTGCAGTGATGTGTAGAAGAGTGCAAAAGTGAAGTCAAACATCTCTAGCCATGGGGAAAAGAAGAAAAAAAAGATGTAGAAGCAAGATTCAGATGAGCATGCACGAGTCGTGCATGCTTCATCTCCTATCCAACATCTTCTTTGTATGTTTGCTTTAGAGGCAAGCTTATCCCAACTTGCCATCCATAGAAAAATTTTGCATTTGAAGAGGAGCATAGGTCCTCCAAGTAGCTGCAATATATGAAGAGATCATCTCTCTATTGATGAAGAATCAGTAAGCAGATTTGACTGTGTATGAGCCTGTTGCTGATTATTTCCAACAAGGAAAATCTCTATTATTCGAAGGAGAGTAGTCAGCAAGAATTCCCAATAAACTTTTCCTTTCCTCTGCCAACTCTCCTACCATAACTCTTCGCAACTTGGGTCTCCACACCCATTGACCATCAACCCAGTATCCCTAAGAAAGTAGAGGAGCCTGAATGTCTCAAGCAGCCTAAGACAGCTTGGGGAAATTGTGCTCAATGCTCAAGCCAGCTAACCAGTTAAATCTCCAGAACTGAATGGAACAACCATTGTCAATCTTCTAAAAGATACAAGAGAAGAACTGGTGCTTTAGTGGATGCAGACCTAGAAAATATGTAGATGATGAGGAAGTGAGACAGTAAGAACAAATACTTAGATTATAGTAGAGCGATGAAGAGTCTGGCTAACAAGGTTACGGGGTTCAGCTATCAAAAACTATGCAATGCATGATATAGAGTATCAAGAACCATGCAATGCATGATATAGAGTTGTATATTGATCTACTGTATTAGTGCAATTTATTAAGTACGAATAATAACATATTTGTATTTTAAGAACATCAATATGCATTTTTGGACAGCAATACACTACTGTACTAAAACACATTTTTCCGCTGCTACAAGAAAGAAAAATCGATTCTGTCAGGAATTCTAGAAAGTGGACTCCCTGCTAAATCCAATACCTATTCACATGACACATTCTAAGATAGTATTTAGGTCTAACAGTCAGATGTTTACAGGTACAATGTTCAGGCAGCAGTATGAGGTCAACTTATCATGCTAATAACTATACTGTAAAATCATTAATAAATCTAAATCTTCAAAAATCTAGAATCAAATTCCTAACAGTGTCTATTAATATTTAGGTTTGTCTCAGATCAGGTTTCCATCAATAAATCGTTATTTCAAGGAGTTACTGGGACGATACATCTCGAATAGAAAATCTGGAAAATCAGACGTTACTGCACTAAAAGTTGAATAACTCATAAGCAAAAATTCAGTTTGCGAAACCATAAGATATTCTGGAATCTACGCTCAGAGGGCTACAATATACATCTATAAAACCCTAATTTTGATTACAGTGACTGGGTCTAATCTCTGCACAAAAGCAGGTAGACAACAAGGCAGCAAAATCCGTTACTTTCATTTTAAATTATTTTATTGAAGTTTTAAGGAGACTCTTGTAATGAATTAAATACTTTCATTTGAGCTACTTTCTATTGATGAATTTTATCGGCATGAGATTTGATAAGGATTATGTAGTTGATATAGTTGCCCTCGGTTTGGGGGCGTTACAGGAAGAAGAATAGAAGGTCGGGTGAGTGCTTTTTAAGAAGATGGTTAGGGGATTAGTGGGGTAGTTAGGATTTAGTGGGGATTAGTTATGATGTTAGTGGAGTAGTGGGTTAGGGTTTAATTTAGGTTTTGGGTTTGGGTTAGGGCTGGGTATTTAAAATGTGGGCTTGGGTTTTGTCTTTGTAATTGGATTCGGGTTTGAATAGAGGTTAGGGTTCAAGTTGGTTTTAATTTCAATAAAGGTCCACAGTAATAGAAGGGCTTTGACACTAATTAATAAATAGTCAACTAGTCTTGTGTATGAAAATGAGTCTTAGAGAATTAAAAATATGGTAAATGACCGAAACAAAAATATACGTAAGAAAATACATATAGATGGATCAGGAAATTACTGAGGCTGAGGGGTGAGAATATCTCATTCTCTCTGTCCCTTTGAAGCATCTGAGCTAGAGCATCAACCACTAGAATAAAGGGCATGGGAGATAGAGGATTACCCTGCTTGAGGCCTCACTTACAGTGAATGGTGTCTCCCCTTATTCCATTTAGCATGATGTATGACTTAGCTCAGTATAGTATCACATGTATCCATGCACACCACCTCTGCCCAAAACCCTTAGACATAAGCATTTCCTCAATAAAGCTCCAGCTAACAGAATCAAAAGCCTTTTTGAAATCAAATTTGAGCATTAGAATGTCACATCTCTTCATTGAGCATAAGTTAATTAATTCATGAGCCACCAGGAAATAGTCAATTGTGAACTTGCCTTTGAGAAAAGCACTTTGAGGGATGACACTAGATCATGAAGTAGTTGGCTCAGCCTGTTGGCCAAGACTTTTGTGAAAATCTTGAAAGAATAGTTAAGAAGACTAATATGCCTGAATTCATGAGCCTTGTTTGCTCCATCACACTTGAGAATAAGACTAATGTCTGAGTTGTTAAGCATAGAGATGTCACCAGAGCCAGCATGGATAGATTTGAACATAATCATGATATCCATTTGAATTACCTCCAGAAGGTGTGGTATAAGCTCATTGAGAAACCATCAGGGTCAGGAGCTTCAACTGCACTCATGGAGAAGACACTTATTTGATCTCTTCTATGATGAAAGGCATTTATAACTGGCTCAGATCATGCTGGTTTGGATATAGGGCATGCCAATCAACTGAAAAATCTGAACTGCTTAATGAACCACATATTGAAGTTAAATGCCTATCAAACTCCTCCCCTCAGTGATGACCTGGTCATCAACTGAAAGAGAGTAGACAAAGTTTCTCCTTCTTCTGTCATTGGCAATGCAGTGAAAGAATTTAGAATTAGCATCCCCTTCTTTAAGCCATGTCTCCCTGGCCCTTTGTCTCCAATAGTTGGTGTCTGCTACACTAGCCTCTCATATTCCTAAACATCAATCTCAACATCTTGTCAGTTTCAGTAGGCACCCTGGACTCCTCCTCTCAGTCTAGAGCATGAATGGTGTTAAGCAATTCTTTCTTCTTTACTTTTATACAGACAATGCTCTTATGATTCCAATCCATAATCCTCCTCTTTAGCAAGTTAATCTTTTGCCCAAGAATATCTACTGGGGATCCTCTGTAGTTGAATGAATTTCACCACTCAACTACCAAACCTAGGAATTGGGAGTTTGAGAACCATGACTTTATGACTTTTCAAACCTGATGAAGTTAGATTTTGGGGGAATGGCAAGTGTGTCAAGAAAAGTGGAGAAATGATCAGAAGCAACCCTTGGCAAAGATAACAGAATGGAGCTAGGGAAGGTGGAGTCACACTCTTTAGTGATGAGAAACATGTCCAACCTAGGTATGGAGGGGTTACTTCTCAAGTTAGACCAGATGTACTTCCTTCCAAATAGAGGCACATCAATAAGCTGTAGTAGGGCAATAGAATTGGCAAATTCCCTCATGTTCCTCAATGAGCTCTTTCCTCTGTTCCTTTCCTGATCAGACGGTGTAACATTGAAGTCCCCACAAAGGCTCCAACATGGTCAGAGGAAGCTTCTGTGTTGAATGATCTCATGCCAGCATACATCCATGTCCTTCTTCTCAAATGGAGCATAGACAAAAGTTAAGGACCACTCTGAATGTGAATGTCTATCTCTAAGGCATACAAAAACAGAGAAAATATCAACAGCAGATTAGAAGACTTCAAACAGATTATCTATCCAGCCCACCATAATACCCCCACAACTATCAATGGCATCCAGGATGACCCACTTAGTGATAATAAGACCCTTTATGAATGCAAGCTTCCTGTTACTGGGTTTGGACAACTTTGATTCTTGGATACCTACAAGTGATAATTTGGCCATTTGAATCTCACCCTTAATCAATGAGCATTTGTCAGGGCTACCAAGCCCTCTCACATTCCAACGTCCAATAATCATTTATGAAATTGAGAAGACAACAACCAAGATATGAGAAAAAAGCATCATACACAAAACAAAGGGAGAGAAATTCATCTCAATGAGGCAGTTGATTTAAAGGTACCAACTATATTCCTCTCAGAATTTCTGACCTTTGCAATGGCATGGGGACCCTTGGCCGCCACCCCCACTGACTGAGCAACACAAAGTATATCATCATCAGACAGTAGCTTAAATGAATTGTAAAGCTTGGTACCTGAGCTGGCAGATCCCTCCTGGTGCTTGGAAGCATCTGCATGCCTCTTAGCAGACCTATGAGCCAGTCTCCTAAGGGAGGTTGATCCCCAGAGTAGAGGGAGCACAGGCCTCTTGAGAGAGTTGAAGAGGCTTGTCTTGCTCTTGGTCTTTGTAGCCATATCTTCAAACCCCCGGGGGTATACTAGCAGTTACAGAGGGAGCTTCCCTGGGTTCAAGAGGCTGATCTGATGAATCCGGTTGAGGATAGGGAGGACTGCTGCTTGGCACAACTTGGCTTTGTGATAAATTGAGGGCTTCCTTAGTAACATTATGGGCTAAGGCATGTTCAATAGCAGGCCTTATGTGTTGAAATAATGAACTAGGCAAATCAACAACTTTGTTGTTCCAAACCATAGACATGTAGCCACTTGAGCTATCATCGGAGCTGTTTGAGGAATCATCAGATATGGGGGAGTGATTACCGACTCTGCTATTGGAAGAGTTGATGTGGCATTTTTAGAGGCGGATTCTCTAGAGCATCTAACATTGAAAACCAATCAAGGGCGGGATCTTGGCCAACCACTTGCTTCCCCTCCTTGATTTTGCGGCAAATATCTTCATTCGCAGTTTAGATTTCGATATTTTGCTGGGGTATGGCGATTTCCTCCGCCTGTACCGGTGGTAGCTTAGGTGGTGGATTCGACTCTAGGGCTGCCTGCTCATCTTGGTTAGTCATCTCTATTGTCCCATTCACCTCAACCATTGGTTCCTCATCCGCCTTCTTGCACCAGAAAGAGACTTGGCCCCTCTCAGTGTTGACACTGGAAGTGGTGAACAACTAAACTTTCCACTTTGCATGCCTTCCACCAGAATGGGTTGACCAGGTAGGTGAACAGGGACATCAAACACCTGCTTCTCAAGAGACCAAGGTATTATATAATGGACAGTTAGGGTTTTGGGAAGAAGCATGACATCCTCCACCTCAATAGGGACTAGAGCTTGATCCCTCTTATCAGCATCCCTCATTTTCTTGGTTAGGGTGATTAACTTGGCAAATGACTTGATAAGGGACGCAAGAGATCCCTAATTCTACATGTGGAACAATAGCATGGGAATGTTGATCCATATGAAGCATGGCTAGGGTTTCAGCTTGGCACCATAGTCCATTCACCACCAACCCTGGCCATCCCATGCAAAGTTCAAGGCGCATTCAACATACTAGTCATCGGAGAGGACTTCGGGTTAATCGGGTGGAGGAATGCGCTGGTATGCAGTGCCGGAGGGATTTAGCGAGATTGGAGTTGTGGGTCATCTGAACCTCCAAGATCTTTCGTCGATTGAATAGTGTGCACTCCCCCACCTTGTGGCAAAACTTCTTGCAGCTGAAGTAGTGAAACCCAAGTTTCTTGCATGCGACCACCCAATGGTCGTCATCGCCGCACTTCATGCATCTTGATATGGCTAAAAATAGAACCAAATTGGGACCGTTCAAATCGGGCACGAATCTTAAAGCTCTCAAGGGTAAAATGGTAATTTCACCTACAAATGGGTCTGAAATGAGGACTGGATCTTTCTTCAAAGCCCAATAACCCATAAACAGATTTGTCCTATTGGTATGGGTAGCAGCCCGTTACAAACCAATTCAGATATTTAAAGAGTAATTCAAATTCATGATTATCTCTAAGAGACGGTTTAAACCAAATCTCTTATCATGAAACGGTTTAAACCCTGCATCTTATCCAAAAACACCGAGATATAGGGATAAATGATTATCTCTAAACTGTCTCTAAGGCGACTATAAATAACCCTCTCCCCGCACTATAACAAGGTAATCAGCCTTTTTCCACATAAAGCTCTTTCATAATCTTCATGATTACTGATAAAAGCGTCGGAGGGTTCGTCGCCATGATCCATCCCAGTGTATCGAACTTTTTGCAGGTTCACGGCAGCGGCGAGAAACCAGTCAAATATCGGTGAAAGTCAACAAGTTCGCTTATTCGTTTCCTAAAAGAATCCACAAATTCATCTGTTTGCTCCCACACCAAAATCAGCAGCAATAGATTGGCTCCATCTGTGAGAAACGAAAAGCAATCCAACCCTATTTCATCAGCGAAAGTAGTTTCAAGCTATGCCTCCAAAGAAGGGAAAGGCGACGGTCTCCAACTGCAGAGCCACTCCCGCTCCTTCTCCTCCTCCACATCAGGAGGTCCTCCCTCAACACGTCCAGCAACCACAGCCTGGACAGCCCCTTCCTCAGCAACCTCAGCCCCAGCAGACTCCTCAAGGGCCTCAAGGGGCTACCGCGGGACCCTCCCGCCGAAGTCGCCAAAGGCAACCTCCTCATCATGACCATGTCTCGATACATAACCCCTCATCCGACTCCATGACCTCTCACAGTCCTCCAGCGCCGAAGGATCTCCGACACATTATTATCAACCGGCAGCATGGGATAGACCTTCGAACCTGCATGGATAAGAGACAGACCCATGACGGAATCCTTCGTCGTGAACACCAAAGGGGCCCTGCGATTCGGTCCCCTAGAGCCTGATCCCCTCGTAGGCCCGACCACAGAAGATCGAACTCTCCCAGAAGACAGAGGGAGTCACCCCAGCGCTGTCAGAGGAGGAGCTGCACTCCGACTGGTCAGCCCGCCCCAGGGGACCGCCGAGATCAGGAGGTGCCTATCACAAGGGCAAAATTCCAGGACTTTCAAGAAGCCATTCTACGGGCTCAGGAGGTGCCCTCAATGTTGCTCCTAACCACGATCAACAGGCTCCTAGTCCTCAACCTGCCCCAAGCTATCACCGTCACACTCCTAGTCCCCTTCCGCATGAGGATGACTCCCGGGGATCAGCTAGATATGACCAAAGGGAAGCCTCAGTCTATCACCGTCTCCATGAGATGGAGAGGCACCTTGGCAGATTGGATAGAGAAGAGGAGCAACAGGCCAATAAGTTCCGGCCAAGCAGACCCCCCTTCTCTAAGGCCATCATGGAAGCTCCAGTCCCTGAAGCCTTTAGGCCGCCCCGCTTTGAATCCTATAATGGGGAGTTGGACCCGGCCGATCATATCGAGATTTTTAAAACTCTCATGATGGTTCATCAAGCCTCGGATGCGGTCCTCTGCATGAAGGGCTACTCCGCGGTCCCCCTAAAATGATTACGCCTGGCAAGAAAAGAAACTGTGATAAGTGGTGCTGCTTTCATAGGGACCACGGCCACGACATGGATGATTGTCGGACTCTCAAAGAGGAGATCGAAGAACTCATACAGAGGGGACACCTGGCCAAGTTCGTCCTAAAAGACAGGGTCAACCTTCCACCCCGATGAGCCTACAAGTGAACAGAGAGGCCCGCGAAGTTCCAAGATTCCGAACCTGGGGCCATCCTCCACCTTATCCATGGAGGTCCAATGGGGGGAGAACCAAACTCCTTACAAGAGGCCTTCACCCTATCGTAGAATTAGGATTTCAGTTTTCAGTAAGGCCGATGCTTGTAACACTGCCAAAAAGCATGTAATAATGGCTCGCCCCAGTGAAGCGACCGCTTAGTCTATCTCAATAAAACTTAGCTTTTTTTTATTGAAAATTATTGCATTTGTCTCATTCCTATCTCTCTGAGTCACACTATGACTCGTTAAATGGTGAGTTCAGAGTCTAGCTTTTCCTACAGGGCTGCTCCCACAACTTACTAAGCTCAAAAATCGCTTTAGCCGCTTGTAAACAAAAAAGTGTGGAGCAGCTTACCATTCGAAATTGCTCCTACAACTCGTTAACCCTCTCAAACAACAAGTTCGGAGTCCAACACTTGGTTCGACGTCACTTTAGCTACTTGCGAACAAGCAAGTACAAAGTAGCTCACCATTCAAAATTGCTCCCACAACTGTTGAAATACTATTAACGACAAGTTCGGAGTCCAACACTTGGTTCAACGCCGCTTCAGCTACTTGCGAACAAGCAAGTACAAAGTAGCTCACCATTCGAAATTGCTTCCACAACTATTGAAACTTCGTGACAATTAGTTCGAAGCTCACAATCATGGTTCAAAATTGCCCTCACATCTTGTAATTATGCGGTTTCGAGGCTCAAAACGAATGTTCATACTACTCCCACTACTAGTTAAATTTTGCAACAAGCAAGTTCGGAGCTCAACTCTTCCCTAGAGTTGCTCCTTAAACTCGTCTCCCGAACGGCTCTCTCCTAGAGCCCGATGAAGCTCTTCGCTCCGCTCGCCTCCTGAGCGGCCTTCTTCCAAGAGAGTTCAGAGCCTAACTCGTCTAGAGACGCTCCCTAAACTCGCTTTCAAGAACGGACCTCCCCTAGAGTCATACAAAGCTCTTCTCAACTTCATGAAGGCAAAAATGTTTCGATACTATTTTGACCATGAATAAGGGTGATTCTTTGACCAACTTCTGAATAGAATTTGTAGATCTTCGGGTCAGCTTCGAAATGAGGGGTCACACGCCCCAATCCGACCTCCGTAGCACCAGAAAAGTTGATTACAGTGCAGCTGCATCAAGCGTTCTTGCCACCGACGTCGAAATGAGAGAAAACAGCATTGACTGGCCAACGGTCAACAGTCAAATTTTCCACGTGTCGCTCTCTCGAAGTGTCTTTCGACTTAGGCAAGTGGCTCCGAGTATTCTTGTCACCGACGTCGAAATAAGAGAAAAATTTTCAAAAAGTCAACAGTAAACTGTTGACCGCCATGTGTCAAGCTACCGACCCATCGATGGGGTTCAGAAACGCGATCCGAGCATTCTTGTCACCGGAGCTCAAATAGAGAAAAACTTTGTCTCAAAATTCATGCTCGATCACGATCAACGGCTCAGATTTGCCAAACAAACAAACAAAACAAAAAATGAAAAGAAAAGAAAAAGATGAAGGTTAACGGGTTGGTTCGGGTCTGAACCCGTTTGGGCCCAAACCCGAACTACCACCCTCCCACGTTTTGGGCCCAAACCCGAAGGGTGCTTCGGGTTCTTCTCCTTCAAGTTTCCCGCCGAAGCACCCTAGCTGAACCCATCACCTCCGAGCTCAATCTCCTCCATTTCGAGCTCCCTCCTCTCGTCTACTCCACTATCGAACTCGCCAAGCCATCGAGCTCCTTCCCTCCTTCACCAACTCACCAACCTCCGTCGTCCAGCTCGTCAAACCCCTCCGACGTCGACCTCGTCTCCACAATCGATGAGGACGAGCTCTCCTACATTTCTCCGAGCTCCAATGTTGTCGAAACCCATCACTGTCGAGCTCCACACTGTTGCCGCCGAGCTCCAACGAGCTCTTCACCACTGCAGTCGAGGTCCTTCGTCGCCGAAGCTGCGAAGCTCGCCGCCTCGATCCGAGCATTCGTGGAACCGAACTTCGAATAAGAGAAAAAGCTCCACTTTAATATTCATGTACGATCGTGATCAAACGGCCGTAATTAATCTAGGTAACTTCTTTTTAAATTCTTTTATTTAATTAAATAATTGAATTAATTATTTAAAAATCAAAAAAATTAATTAAAAATCGAAAAAATTAATTAAAAATCGAAAAAATTAATTACAAAATTCTAAAAATAATTTTTAAAAATTCTGAAAATATAATTATTTAATTATAATAATTAATTAAAATTTTCAATAATTAATTATTTAAATTCGAAAATTTAATTAAAAAATTCAAAAAAATTGATTAAAAATTGTATTAAAAAAATCAAAAAAATCTGAAAAAATTACAAAAATCTAGAAAATTTTGAGAATAATTTTGGGTATTTTACAAGCTCGGATTGATACCGTTACACCTCAAGCAAGATCCTAACTCCCCCGAGAACTCCGATAAATTCTATAAGCTATTAAAAACGGGCGAACTACTCCTCAAAGACTGTAAAACTAGTCTCCAGGAGTGGGGGGCTTGTGATATGGCTAAAAATAGAACCAAATCGGGACCGTTCAAATCAGGCACGAATTTTAAAGCTCTTAGGGGGGTAAAAGGGTAATTTCACCTACAAACGGGTCTGAAATGGAGACTGGATCTTTCTTCAAAGCCCAATAACCCATAAATAGATCTGTCTGATTGAGTGTGGGTAGCAGCCTGTTATAAATCAATTCAGATATTTAAAGAGTAATTCAAATTCATGATTATCTGTAAGAGAATATTTAAACCAAATCTCTTATTATGAAACGATTCAAACCCTGCATCTTATCCAAAAACACCGGGACATAGGGATATGTCTTTAAACTGTCTTTAAGCGACTATAAATATCCCTCTCCCCCCACCATAACAAGGTAATCAATCTTTTTCCACATAAAGCTCTTTCATAATCTTCCTGATTACTGACAAGAATGTCGGAGGGTTCGTCATCGGGATCCATCCCAGTGTATCGAACTTTTTGCAGGTTCACGGCAACGGCGAGAAACTAGTCAAACGCCGGTGAAAGTCAACAGAATCGCTTATTCATTTCCTAAAAGAATCCACAAATTCATTTGTTTGCTCACACACCAAAATCAGCAGCAACACATCTCCTTTCCATCCTCTTAGAAAACCGGCAATTTTGTGGTGGGTTTTTTTTTGGCGGGGGGGGGGGGGGGGGGGGGGGGGGGGGATGGGGTTTTGGTGTAGGTTGAAGGTCAGGTTTGGGGGTTAGTTTGGGAATGGAGGTGGGGAAGAGGGAGCAATTTGGGTATTGGGAGTGGGGAAGCATGTGCAGGTGGGGAATGTGAAGATGTTGAAAGTGACGATGATGTGATGGATGAGAGCTCGAGGCAGAGAGAAGTACATGAGCATATGATATTTTATCTTCCTAAGGTGTGAGCTCTCTCTCTCTCTCTCTCTCTGTGTCTCACTCCACACCCTTCTCATTTTTATTTATCATGGGCTTGATCCATTAGGTCCTTAACTAAAATTACACAACCAACTTCTTTTTCTTTTTGTACCAAAAAATATATTTTCCAGTATCACATGTATTCTTCTATCTTCTCAAACAATCACCTAACAGGTTTTATAAAGTTTTTAAACTATTTTTCCCAATATTAAGAGTGTATTATGTCAAACATTGAGCATAAGAAAACTCTCATAACACTAAACTTTGAGCAAAAGAGCGTTGGGTTGCAAATATTGTAAACGGGTCGTCACCTTTTACTCGTGCTTTTAAAATATTTTAATTTTCTAGGGTATTTGCATGTAAGTCTATCGCTGTATCACATGCATATTTGCAATTAAATTAAACTACTTCGCATGAAAAATACTTTTTGTATAACAGTCCCTCATAAATGTATATTTGCATGTAATTCCTTGAATTTCTTCAAAATTTGTTTAGTACCTTTATTTTAAAGAAAACATGCATCCCACCACATATAGGTTTTTTCTGCTAAGCAGCACCACGTGTAATTTACAAGTACTGAAAACCGAGATAAGAATAGAAAATTTGTAAAAGCCAAAAAAACAATAAAAGTTTCTTACAAGCCCGAACTTTATTAATCTTTCTCACATTTAATAATGAACCTACAATATTTTCAACTCAATAAATAACCTTCCTGATCTAGTTTTACTCAAATCTACTAAATTTCCTCCTCTCTTTAGTTTCACACTTTAGATAGAAAATATTTTTGTGTTCACACTTGTGTGTGTATTTATATATATTTAACCATTAATAATAAAATTAGTTTTCGTAAATTTAAAGGATATACATATAAAAAAGCCTCTTAGCAACTAGTGTATAACTATGTCGAAGCTTTCAAGTTATCTAATGGGGATTCCTAGAAAACTTTCACTAAACTCATTGGGTCTTTAACTAGAGTATACAACAAAACTCGTTGGGTCTTTAACTAAAATCGATCAACCGGCTTTTGTTTTATTTTGTACCAAGAAAATATATTTTTTTTAGTATCACATGTATTCTTTCATATTCTCAGGCAATCAATTAACGGGTTTTGTGAAGTTTTACACTATTTTCCCATAATATTGGTTGCGTTTGGCCTACTTTTCTTTGGACTTTAAAGCTGCTTCAAAAGGTGAAGCCAGAAAATAGAGCTTTGAAATTAAAAGCTGAAGTTGTTTGGAAAGTCTTTTTTTTTAACGTCAAAGCTACTTTTAAGCTAGAAGTTGTTTGGCATAAGATATCAATTGTAAGCTACTTTTATATTCAATTTAAGCTTTTGATTTTATTTAAGAGTAAAATATAAGTTATCAAATTACAAAAATATTTTTATATTACTAATAAAGATATTTAAAGCCTAAAAAAAGGTTATCGATGGCGAGAAAAGGAGAGGCGGCTTGGCATAAGATATCAATTGTAAGCTACTTTTATATTCAATTTAAGCTTTTGATTTTATTTAAGAGTAAAATATAAGTTATCAAATTACAAAAATATCTTTATATTACTAATAAAGATATTTAAAGCCTAAAAAAAGGTTATCGATGGCGAGAAAAGGAGAGGCGGCGGCGCGACGACGTTCGACGGCGAAGAAAGAAGAGGGAGGCAGCCACGTGGCGTTCGGCGGCGGTTGTTCGGCGAGGAAAGGGAAGGGAAAAAAAAATGTGTTATGAGGTTTTGAAGGAGATGTCAAAAGGAGAAACCAGAAGTTACTCTGGAGGGTTTTTATCAAAGCTCATTTTTTTCACTAAAATTAAGTTACTTCTCCTTCTGTAGAGCCTTTCAAAGATTGTGTTTGGTCCAGCTTCTTCTTTTAAAAGAGAAGAGAAGCTAATTTTAAGTTGGGCCAAACACAAAAAGTTTATTATGTCAAACTCTGAGTAAAAGAAAGATTCTATAATACTGGGAGTGTTGGGGTGACAAATGTTGTCAACAGCCTAATACACACATTAAATATTTCGGCTTATTTACATGTAAGTTCCTCACACATGTATATTTGCAATTAAATTCAACTTTTATGTATATTTGCAATTAAATTCAACTTTTTGTAAAAGCTGACAAAAATATTTTGCATAAAGTCCCTTATGAAGGTGTAGTTCCTTACATTTATTTAAATTTTACAATTTTGTACCTTCACTTTAAAGTGGACATGCATCACACCACATGTAAGTTTTGTTTGGTAAGAATAACCACGTGTTATTTACTAGTAATTGACAAAAAATAGAAAATTTATAAAAACTACAAAAAATAATTTTCTTACAAACTCCAACTTTACAAAATTTTCTCCCATTCAATAATGAACCTACAAAATTTTCCCCTCAGTAAATAACATGTCTTATCTAGTTTTACTAAAATTTACTACATTTTCTTTTCTCTTTAGGTTCACACTTTACATCTCTACGAAGCAAAGTAGAATAATTCCTTTAAAGGTGTAATTAATTAAATTGGATTAAAAACTAGTTCAAAATTTTAAAACCCAATCCGTACAAGAATCACCCTCACAAAGACTATTTTTGCATAGAAGTCCCTCGTAAAGGAATATTTGCATGTAATTCAATATTTGCATGTAATTCAGTAAAGTTTGCAATTTAGTACCTTTACTTTAAAGAGCATATGCAGCGTACCACTTGTGAGTTTTGTTTACTCAGAGCATCCACAATGGTGTTTCACATTTTATAAAAAATGGCAGCTACAGTAGTAGCAAATAGCAAAAGTTGCTGCAGTGGTTGTTTGCTATATGTTTCTCATTTTAAAAAAAAAATTGCATAGGACGGTAGAACATTTACTGTCGCGCAATTTTTTTTGAAAAAATGCGAGCGACGGTACATGTTGTACCGTCTCATCCGTTTAAAAAAAATAAAAAAAATTAATTACTTATTAACTATTAAAATATGTTAATTAACTAAATTAAATAATATAATAATAACTAAACCTAATTAAAAACTAACTAAACCTAATTAAAAACCTAACCTACCTACTAATAAAGCCACAATTCAAGGACGGTCCAAGAATTTAGGGAAATTTTTTTTTTGGACGAAATCTGGCCGTTGGATTAAAAAAAAAATTTAAATTTTTTTTTTAAAAATGGGACGGTATATGTTATACCGTCCGACCCCCATTTAAAAAAAATAATAATAAATTTGGGACGGTATATGTTATACCGTCCGAAGCAATTAAAAATAATTAAAATAAGAAGGACAGTATATGTTATACCGTCTCTTATAATTTGATAATCGCCATTTTGTTTCTCATTTTTGAGAAACGACTGTAGCCATTTTGCCAAAAAAATGGCAAAATAGCAAACGACTGCAGCCTGCCATTTCTCAAAAAATGAGAAATTGGCAAATATAACAAATGACTGTGGATGCTCTAAGCTCCACCACGTATAATTTATTAGTTCTGCAAACCATCAAAAGAATTAGAAAATTTATAAAAACAAAAAATAAAAATTTCTTACAAACCCCAACTTAACTAATTTATCTCCCACTTTAAAAAAAATAAAAAATAAACTAGTTTAAACTTTTAATCGAGTGATCCAATGCGGAACACTCTTAAATGAGAAATTGAAAAACATTACTATTGACCGTTAGATCTAAGTGGACCTTAATCAATTGCTCCAGACAAAACATTAATAACTTTTTAAAAAATCAGGTTTTAAAAATTTTCTTTTGTTCAGTTTCTATCCCTACAACCTAAAAAACCCTATATTACGCATTTTCTATCTCCTTTTCCAATCTGCTGAACACGATCTCGGAGTGGATGGAGGCGTTGGCGAAGAGGAACTGCTCGACATGGACGGAGTGGTGGACTGGGGCAAAGCCAGAACAATTTTGCTGGGGAAGCCAAGAAAAATTCATATGACTACATATAAATATAAATGGGTTTTTTCATAATTTTTAGAGAGGTCCCATAAAAGTTAATTTTTAGGAGGGAAAATTATAATTTTTTGAGGGGTTTTTAAAAATGTCAATAGTGTGAAGGGGGGATTTAAAATTTTATTTTATTTTATTTATTTTTATTTTCGCTGGGCGGGGGGGCTCCCTGGGCTCCCCACTAAGCTCCACCCTTGGTGGTGGAGGAGAAGGCTGGGACTCTCCAAGTCGCAGTCTGTGTAAACGTGCCCGGAGGAGACGAGGCCGGCAACGCTGATGCAAAAGTTGGAGAGTTGGAGATCGGAGGGCAGGCGAGGAGGTGAGGTAGGAAATGGGAGGAGGAAGAAGACGGGGGAGGTTGGGGAGTGGGGGTGGAGTGGTATTGAAAGGTTTGTGGAAGGGGGAGGGATGTTATAAAATAAACTAGTGTACCCTTGTGCAATATTGCACAAACTTATATAATATAATATAATATAATATGTAGTATAACCTGTGCAATATTGCACATAATTTTTTTTAAAATGAGAAAATAAAAAAACTTGAAAAATTTATCTAATAATATCTATATAATAATGCACTCTTTTTAAGATTTAATTAAAGGATGTGATTCTAATTCAGAATTTGGATGGAGAAAGAGTGGGATGGTTGCCTCCTACTTTTGCTCTTGTTTTTTTATTTTAAAAAGAAAAATGGAGAAAAATCCTAGAACCAAATGTGGTTTAACATAATATATTGTATAGATTGGCGAGTTCAATCTTAAATGATTTGTGGGTATCAACAACAAAAAAATGGTTCGCGAGTATCAACACCAACAAAAGGGTGTGGAATTTACTTCATTATTATCATAGCTCTACTTCACCCAGTAATTTCTTGTACAAATAGTTTCATATAGTAACTAGTGTTACCCTGTGCAAATTGTACAAACTAAAATAATTTTGAGGGACTCATTAAATTATATGAAACTTAAATATTTTGAGATACCCTTAACTATGTTAATCACAATATAATCAAAAGATGACGAATCTACATATTAATTCATTCACACTTTCAAACAAACCAACAACATTCTATATTTCTATTCAATTGAAATCAAAGGAAAACAAATCAACAATTACCGAAGTTGGGTTGTGACACTTCTCAGACTCCTTGATGTACTTTGTTATCTCTTTCTCAACCGCATGCTTCTTAACCACCTTCCCTCTCAAATTAAATATAATCAACATCAGAAACACATAGAAGAAACAATACTTGATAATTAGTTTTATCAAAAGATAAACAAATATATTGATTAACCAATTCACATTTCAAAACCAACATCATTCTATATTTTCTACTCAATTGAAAGGAAACCCCAAAATTCTTGATGTGTGTAACTCTCCAACAATTCAAGCACCAAGACATAGGTAAACTCTAGATCCCTAGATTTAGAGATGCCAAGAAAGAGGTATTTTCAAAATCCCTTACAATCTTGTCAGATTCCTCCATTCCAAAGCTTGCTTGCTTGCAAATTTTCACTTTGTTAGCGAAGTTCTTCAATATTTGCCTCCAACTATTCTATATTACTCCTTAGTTATGCCTCTAAAAAATGATCACACCATAACACACGCATTCAATACTACAATTCACCAAAACTTTTCAAACAAAACAAAAGATGTAGAAAAAATATCATTATCTGCATATAGTTTCCATTCTGATTCCAGTATATTCCGAAGCTTCTCTTGCGTCATCAAATTTTTATCTTCTTTTTTCATCAACCATTTAATGCAACTCCGTAGCTTTCTTATATATTCACGCATATGTTCACTTTTACCCTAGGAAAAAATAAAAATATAATATAATAATTATAAAATGGACCAAACTATTCAACTTTCATACTTTTTACCATCCTCCACAATCCATCATTCTTCGTAACTGAAAATTTAATGATAATATTTCTTAGAATGCAAAAATACTAATATTCCCATGGAAACTTCATAGCCAAATCCCAATATTTTTATAGAAATGGTACCATCCAAAAGTACTAAAACAAATTCGGGAAACGTATCATTATATCTCAACAATCAAATCTTGTATGTTCTAATTGTCCAGAATACCACTTCTTTCATTTCTTAATCTCACTTACGGGCGATTTGAGTTCTTCATCCCATCAAAATCTCAATCCTAAACTATACGCACTAAAATCCCAATCACCCACTTCCCACAACACGAAGCCTAACAACCAATTGCTCCTATCACTAACTAAAATCGAACTCAACCATCAAAAAGATCAAATTTTGATTAACACAATATCCTTACCGGTCATTAATTTTGCTTCGTTGTTGTTGCTCGGTGGAGGAATGCTTGGACCTCGGCGTTGTGGCCCCTCTCTGATCATTCCCACTGCTCCTTCCATCAACTTTCACGCTCAGCTTCATTATAAATCGAAGAATTACACTTAATCACAAACAAAAGAATTAGAAGAAAAAGAACACCCAAAATATGCATAAAATTTGGAGGAAAATGAATTGACTTTTCCTCGAAGTGCCATCTTTTTTACCGAATTCGTCGTCGTCTTCATCCTCCTCGTTGAAACCCATACTGGATCTTGACAGGTTGCGTCGAAGGCAGCACCTGGAACGACATCAAGAATAGAACCAAACAAACTAATGTTGGGATAGATAAATAAATACTCACAGAGTCTCACTTTAAACACCTGAATCCTCCTACTTAGCTTTTGCCTGTAGCATAACACTGAGCCTAGAAGATTGATGACCATTAAATGGACGTCGAATATAATATTTCTGTGCATAATCAACAGTCAATAATGTATCTATGTATAAACTTTCCACTAATATATTTTTTCACACCCAAACATAACAAGTACTAATTCATGACTAATTACATGGCTAAAATAATACATAAATATACCTCAAACTTTGCACAACAGATAATGCAATTGCATGAAGTGCTTCCTACCCATCAATAAAACATTTTACCTGACTGTCTACACATCAATCTTCCAGTGGAGGCCTACAGCATTTATTGCAGTTTTAAGTCTACAACAACATTTCTCCCGCAACTTAATTTTCCTCCCAGGGGATACCTTTCAAGATGAATCACAATTAGATAATGAACTTGGCAATGAGATCTTTATGTGAAGAACAAAATCAAAATTTAGTTTATGATAATGAAATGCAAGGTAAAATCAAAGCTAATTAAAATAGTTAATTTACAAACTTAAGAACTCTACTTCATCTCATAAAAATGTGCTATGCAATCATATCATAATATCATATGTATTGACATCAAAATGAATAGGAAGTAGTCTGCACCAAGGAGAACATTCCACATCCAACTGACTACCACTTATTGTGCTTCATCAATTTGCTTCTATAATTGATCAATGTATGTTATGAATTTAACATACATTGATCAATTAGTAAAAGAAAACGTATTGGAAATGTTTCTTCGATCCATGCTTCCTTATTACTTGTATGTATCCCCACTAATTTCCAAAATTACAGATATATATTTCATAATTCATATAGTTTTATACCCTTATGTAGTAGCAAATATGCAGCAATATCAACAGAATGTCACAAATTTAAGCCAATTATTGAATCAACTCTTAAAATAGTGATATAACTTACTTGTAAAGGGTTATTTTTTAAGCAATATCAGAGTATAAAAGAAAATGATTTTAGAAAACAGAAGTGTGTACACAAACTTGTACTAAGTGGGTATAAACTTATAATCGAAGTTGTTTCCAGAATAGGGGTATGGAAGAAATTAAATAGCCAATGAAATGTTCGTAACTATGCATCAGAAGTGTAGAGAGTGAAGTTTCTTCGTAGTACTTGAATCATAAGAGTGCTATCCTTGTAGGGCTCTTCACATAGAGTATTCAAATCTGCAGCATTATGCTCAAATGCCTACACATTTTACATTATAGGAAAGACCATAATGAATAACAAAATATTTGCATACCTAAAAGCAGCATATGTACTCTCCAGTCTTCATTGTCCCAAGTGGAGTTATATATAATCAGTTAGGGTTTGATGCACCCATCTTTTAGTGTTCTATAAGACATTCATCTCAACATATTAGTTCCAGTTGAATTCTAGACATACCCTCGTCACGAATGAATTGTAGATACTAACTAAACCCAAGAATGTGAATCACTCCAGCAGAATTAAAAGCTTTCTCTAATCATGAAGACACCCACCGATACAAAATCCAACTTATAGCTTTATGCTAGCATTCAGAGTGCAACGAATTAATCCAGCAAGAGAGTTTACTCGAATTCATCAAATGCTCTGAAAGATTTGTGTTATCCTCAATCTCATTGTCAAAAAAAAAACCCTTAACAAATCATCAAATACCTTGTGCATCGAAGGTGGGAGGCAGTGTGAGGTCGAGCAGCGTGGGGAGATGGCAACCACAAGCAGCTTGGAGATAGGGGCAACATGAGATTGCAGTGAGCGACGTGGGGAAAGGACGGCAGCGAGCGGCATAAGGAGAGGACTGCAGTGAGCGGCATGGGGCGTGGGACATAGGGAGAGGGCGTCGGCAAGCGGCACGGAGAGCAGCGTGGGGAGAGGGGGTGGGGAGCGGGGTTTGGGATGAGATTGTGGGAGACGAAGAGGTGCGTGAATGAGAGGATTTTGGGGTTTATTAAGATGTGTATTGCACGTGCAATGTAGATATGAATCTCTACTTTTGCTCTCCTTTCTCTATTTTAAAAAAAAGGAAAAAGAGAGAGGAGGTAGGCCTATTAGATTAAGATATAGTATATAATAATTGCAAAATCAGTGAAGCAAAATAGGCTCATTTTCAATAACTCTAAGATAATTGCTTTGAAACCAACATGAATTGCATCCTAATCTAAAATTACATACAACAATTCATTCATCACCAACCAATCCACACCCATACACGTATCATCTTCAATAACTTAAGACAATTGTATTGAAACCAACATGAATTACATCCTAATATAAACTAACATACAACAATTTATCACCAACTAATCGTTGAAACCAAATTGATCACCAACTAATCACTGATATTAACTCATCATCAATCACCAACTAAAACCTCAAACATACTAATATAAACTAACATACAATAATTCATCACCAACTAATCATTGAAACCAAAATAATCACAACTAATCACTGAACTCATCTATTAAACTGGAAAGCAAACCAAACTAACAATGCATCATCTTTAGTAACAAATAGGCCTATACATGATTCTCTAGAAACTGTACAAAATCCAAAACAAACACAATCATTTAACATCTCGAAAAAATAGAAAATGCAATTCTTTTTTAGCATCTCCTGCTTCTCTTTAAGAGAAACTTCATGAACCATCTAAATTATCCTTTGAAACATTGTCTCCAAGACCCATTTTTCTTCAAAGTAGAAACATTGTCTTGATTTTTGGAATCCAAAATCTATAAATCAAAATTTAATGCATTTTCTAAAATTGGAATCTCACTTACTGTAAGAGCATAAACTAAATTTAGAGCATATCTGATAAATATATTACAAATGTATTGATGTAATACAACTTTGATAGACTTTATTATTTGTTCTCTCTAAATTATTAAATTCCTTTTTAAAATAAAATCCCGAATGTTTAAAATTCTGAACTTTGGGCATGTTTAAAATAACTTGACAAAAAAAGTTTGCTAGAATCATCTTCAATAACAAATAGGCCTATACTTGATTCTCTAGAAACTATACGAAATCCAAAACAAATCACAATCATTTAACATCTCCAAAAAAAATGGAAAAGGAAAATCTAATGAAACATACATTTGAATGATTGACCGGCGGCGACGGCGAGGAGATCGACGGGCGGCTGTAACGCCCCTGCCCCTGCTCAGACAATCTATACAATTTATCAGACAAATTATTTATAAAAGGTGGTTAACCGGATTGGTGACTCTTGATCATAGGCTATTATATTTATAGTTATTTTATTCTTGTGTATTTCCTGATGTGGGACTAATTACAGTTCTCTTACCTCTTTCTCCGTGTACAACCCCTATCCACATCATCAACTTTTTGAAGACAGCAGCACTGTCGTATTCACAACGGGTGGGCCCCCCAATGTCGCTGACATTTGATGATGTCATCAGACGTCAGCCTTCAACAACAGCACACAAGGCTGGTGTTACTCAAATCATGGTCCCCCCTCTTATCATTTTATTTACAATATTGGCATGATCACCTTATATAAGGGGGCCACGATTTTATTTACAATCGTGATAATGGCAATATTGTAAATAAAATTGTAACACCCCAAATTCCAAAATACAACTGAATTCGAAGTTCCACAGGATCTTTACACTGCTTTCGTACAATTTTATAAGGAAATTAAAATATTTCTTACATCAGAGTTACATTATACATTTATAGATTCATACAGCGGAAGCAATTTACAGTAATTACATGGAACAAATATACAACATTTAAATCAATCTTTGAGCAACATGTATACTTCAATTTGTCAACTTCTTTTTCCTGCATATGAAACTGTTGACGCGTCAGTTCATTCACTAACGAAATATTATATACGGCCATCCTCTCTATGTCGGAAACAGTATAACGATTTTCCATACTTAAACAACCACAAACTTGATCACAAGACAAACTACAAGGGACTATCCTATTAATGTCGTGTTGTGATGTGCACTTAGTCCTTAATGCAGTTGTTTACATTATATGACACTAATGCGCACTTGTTTAGAGTCTATGCAGCCCATACTATATAGTTCCGAGGGCAAGCCCTTATTCGTTCTTCATCTTGTAAGGTTCAATTCCTCGCCATGACTTATTCTACTACTGTAACTACGGTAAGTATCTTAAGCATTCTATGAACTACGAACTCACGTCTAGGCACCTTGGAGAGAATCCCAATGCACTGACACATGACTCATCATATAGGCATCCTGTGGTAATTCACCTCCTACCATAAACGTGACACCACCCGCAGTCATTCGATTTTTCCATAAGCGTCGCCACCGGGACGGTACTCTGGAGTAGTATCCATGCCCTAATCATGACGCATCATGGGATGTCCTGTGAATACTCTCACGCCGCTAATCTAATGGCCCTCATACTCATGTTTGTCTCTTACGTTCATCACCTCTTCACTATGTATCTCATCCTTATGTATGATCTGAGGTCACTATTCTAGAATCTAGTATTACTCCTACATCGGTCCTTTTAACAAAATTCATTATTAACGACCCAAACTTGGTCAACAAAAATTCATAAATTCTCTTTTTAAGTACTTTTCATGCTTGCCGATGTAGAGTCTTAGCCAAGTTCTAGTATAAGTCCTCTTTTCACATTCATTGAAACATGTTCACAAAATTCCACATTTCATCACATTCTCTTTTCAACACATTTCTATGCACAATTTGCATATTCAAAAATTCTTATTTGATTCTACTTAACAAAAGTCTCAATTCATCTCTTTGCAATCATTTCCATACTCAAAATTTTCATTTTCTTTATTTTAGAATCTCAAAAGATCAAAACTAATGTGAACTATTCACTCTTAAAAAAAATTTGTATTTCTCTTTTTAAGGATCCATAATTTCAAAATAATATTTTTTTTTAAGTTTATAAACTCAAGGATTTTCTAATATTTTCTCCATATTCATTTTTATATTATATTTTTTTGTAAGATTCACATTAGTCAAAGTAAAAAAAAAAAAAAAAAAAAAAAATCTTCCCAAAAAATTTGGCCACAGCCAGATTCAAACCACACAACACACACACACACAGTGCACAGTCACCGAGACCCAAAGGCCACGTGCTAGCCAAAAGAGACAGGTCACCCAACTGTCACAAAGGGGAAGTGTAAGGGGTTTGAGTTTGATTCTTGGTATTTGGAGAAAAATCGAATTTTGGAATAAAAGCCCCTTGTCGAGACTCGAACCCACACACACTCAGTCACAGGTTGCTACAGTAACGCAACTAAAGCCCCCCCTATAATCAGTATGCGCATAGGAATTAACTGACATAGGATTGGTTCAAAATAGGTTTAAGTCGAGTCTCTGTTTATTTGAAATAATCCATTTTTCAAACAATCGTAACTTAGTTTCTTCTTTTACAAAAATTTCTAAAAATTTCCAGAATACTAGATTTACATACATTTAACAAATCAGTGTTTTTAAAATAATTTTTTTTGACATTAAAACAAGTATTTTCACTCTAATTTATGTTCTATGTTTACACATTGCAAAGAAATCACTTTAACCAATTCTTTACTCAAATTTCTTGCGTTAAGATTTTATTAAAAAGAGTAAATTCCTATTTTCCCCTCTTTATTCAAAATGCTTTTAATCCAAGTTGTATTTTTGAGCAAAAAATAATACAATGGTTCCATAAGCGCAAAAATTTAATAATTCAGTGGAGGGGAGTTGCCGATACAGAGTCGGTTGATATGCACGCTCGATTTGGGGAAGTGGAGTCACCGATATGAAATCAGTAGCAGAACAGATATCGGCGATGACCTCTTGATTGAGGTTCGACATTGGATTTGCTTTGAGATTTTCAAAATTTTCAAAAATTTCAAAATTTCAAAATTTCAATAAAAAAAAGTTAAAATTAAAATTTTTTTTATTTTAAAAATTTTAATTTTTTTTGCAAAACTTTTGATGTTTTAAAAATTTTTAAACTTTTTTATAAGTTTTTGATATTTTTGATATTTTTGAATTATTTTTAAACGTTTTAAATTTTTATTTTCTTAATTTTTTGAATAGGATAGAGAGAGAGAAAAATAATTAAATAAATTAATGAGTTGTTTTTGGGTGGGAGATTTGAATTTGAGTTTTGGGGAGAAAATGTGTTTTGTGATGTTAGATCTAGGCCTTTGATTTTGGGGGATTGAAGGAGAGCCACTTGATAGCTTTCTTTGTGTTTTATTATATAGATTTCATGTCATGGCATCACACACAACTATTGTAGAACGTATACTAGTATTGATTGTTCATGTGATTGATGATTGATGTATTAGTTGATTGTAATTAGTAGGGTTATGGACATTGTATATCTTAATACCATGCTCACGTAGATGTAACTTGCTGTGATTTATGTTGTCGACCCCTAACTCATCGTTCATAACATTCTAATCATTTTATGCATGAAAAATATATTGAAACCCTGAAATTTACTGCCAACCTGAACATTACCATGCTGTTTCGACATAGATAATGTCATCAAAATCAATAACTTCCTGAATATAAAATGTAGCCCCAGATGTCTAGTTTACTAACCTTTTGACGGAATTGAATTCCGAGTTATGGTTTGTGAGATATCACAGTTTTACAGCCGCTGTGACGTAGAATTTCAGATTCACAATTTTGCTGCGACACTTTATTTTACAATTAAATTAACCATGATACCTGTAAGATAATGAATTGAAATTTTGCATGCTGATACTAGACACACTAGAGAACATTCCATAATTTTTTTAGAATTAATTAATGAAGTTTCAGACCTATTTCACACTTAAGAACACACTTTTACAAAATTCTGGCTGAACACAAATCCTGTGTAGTTTGCTGTTTTGACACCTGATGCTACAACTTTTATGTATCTTATTTATATGCGTTGAAATCGGGCAAGAGTCTAGTTTCTATACCTTATGAAGGATCCACATTTGCTATCCTATAGCAACGGAATTCTGATTTTGGTATAGCAACCTACTGCTGTCCAGAATTGGGTTTCTATGTTTAATAATATATAATTGAATCTATAATATTGAATTTGGTATATTTTATTGTATAGAGTACATTGCATGATCTTAGGGTTGTTTTTTCATCATTCTAATGTCCCTTATTAATCGCATTATCGCTTCCCATTGATATTTCTGTTCCTATTGTTCCCTATTAGTATTGCATGTTAATTGAATAAAGAATGTTAATCAAGCCGGGGTTAAGGGTTGACTAGGGTAGTTGATAATATAGTGACTGTACTCAGGAATGTGGGTCTCGTTCCCGAAATATCGTTATCGTCATTTTGCAAGAAATTGCAAATGGCCAGTGTTATCGTCATTGTGCAAAAAGTTGCAAATGGCTAGTGTTATCATCATTGTGCAAGAAATTACAAATGGCCAGTGTTATCGTTATTATGCAAGAAATTGCTCAATAGCCAGTATTATATTGTGCCGAGTACATGACCTATAGATTCTACCACCTTGGTCTAAACGAAATTGATTGCATGCATCGAACCTGTAGTATGGGATGCACTAGTACGTGCATTAGTTAAGATTAAAATGAATAATAGACTAAGGATTTTCATTACATTGTCATTGTATTTTGTCATCGTTATCGAACAGTGTTATCGTTATTACTTATCGTTATTGTTATTGTTTATTTTTATGGTTATAAATCCTCGTTATTGCATATTGTACTATTATCGTTTTGTCACTGTTCATTGCCATCGACTCTATTGTTCATTCAATTCATTGTTATACTGTAAATGCCATTGTTTATCTGTTTCTCTACTTGCTGTCCACGACTTGCTCTAAGGACATATTTTTCTCTCTTTTAGATGAACAACTTACAGGTAATCAAGGAGATTTGTTTAACGGACTAGGAGTGCAGCAATGGGGAAAGAATTATTTTGCTGCACTGCTTAAATAATTATTGTTTTATTTTGAGAACTTTAATAATTGAACAATGTTGTTAATTCTTAAATTTGTGGGCTTTTGACCCAAATATTTTTTTGTTGATTCCAGATGTTGAATTGTTATTATGTTGGTTATTTTATGCTTAAATTCAAGTATTATTATTCATGTGTTTACTTCTTTATTTCATGCGTGGTTGTATTACTTCCTATTTATATTGTTGAGTTGAATCGATAACAGCTCATGGATGACGCAAGTCATTCCTGGACCATGTCACGTACTTGCATTCCATAGTTTTGGGAAGCGGGGCGTGACAAGATTTTTAGATATTTTGATACAATAACCATCCGATGTATACTGAAGAGATAGACATACAATTAAAGCGTACGATCTAACCAAAAGACAAAGTGGGCTTTAAACGAATAAGCTAGATTCGCACCCAAAACCTGCAGTCTTGCGCATCACGGTCGACTGCACAAGTTGCAGTCGACCGTACTCGAGTCTTCCTAGACTAGAGGGGCTAGCAGTCGACGGTCAACTGAAGCTCTCTCTGTTTGCTGCTGCTGCTTGGTCTTATCTTCTTCTTCGATCCCTCGTCTCGAACCCTCATTTCGAACCCTCTACTCGTATTACCATCTTTCTTTCACACCGAATAAGTATGCAAGACATTAAACCCAGTAGAGAGCCATGAGAAACATATGCTATATACCCATTTCATCAACAAACAAGCAGTTTATACGCCTCTTCAGCAACTATTTGATTCATTATATCCAAATAAATGTGAAAACCATCTATATCAGATGTAATACTCACTAAAGACTGCAGTTTGGAACTAGGATATATAGTTCTAAAACATAGGTATATGTATTACACCCTCTTTACTGGTTTGATGCAGAATTAGAACCTGTGCCAGCTCTGAGATTTGAACCTTTAACCTCCAATGTATGTGTTGCTGCTGATTTTGGTGTGGGAGCAAATAGATGAATTTGTGGATTCTTTTTTGAAACAATAAAGGCAAACCTGTTGACTTTCACTGGCGTTTGACTGATTTCTTGTCGCTGCTGTTAACCTGCAAAAAGTTCGATACACCGGGATGGATCCCGGCGACGAACCCTCCAATGCACAAGTCAGTAATCAGGAAGATTATGAAAGAGCTTTATGTGGAAGAAGATTGATTACCTTGTTAAGGTGGAGGGAGAGGGGTTTTTATAGTCGCCTTAAGAGATAGTTTAGAGATAAACATTTATCTCTATGTCTCGGTATTTTTGTATAAGATGTAGAGTTTAAATTCGTTTCACGATAAAAGAGGTGGTTTAAACCGCCTCTTAGAGATAACCATGAATTTGAATTACTCTTTAATTATCTGAATTGGTTTGTAAAGGGTTGCTACCCATACCTACTAGGACAAATCCGTTTTTGAGTTATTGGGCTTTGAAGAAAGACCCAATCCCAATTCGGACCCGTTTGTAGGTGAAATTACCTTTTTACCCCTGAAAGCTTTAAGATTCGTGCCCGATTTGAACGTTCCCGATTTAGTTCTATTTTTAGCCATATCACAAGCTCCCCACTCATGGAGACTGAGTTTTACAGCCTTTGAGGAGTAGTTTTGTCCATTTTTAATGGCTAATAGAATTTATCGGAGTTCTCGGGAAGTTTGGATCTTGCTCGAGGTGTAACGGTGTTATTCCGAGTTTCTAAATTACCCAAAATTATTTTTAGAACTTTCTGGATTTTTAGTGATTTTTCCAGATTATTTCGGATTTTTTTTGAATTTTTTATTCGATTTTCGAATTTAAATAATTAATTATCGAAAATTTTAATTAATTATTCTAATTTAATAATAATTATTATCTGAATTTAAAATTATTTTCCAAATTAATAGTTATTTTTAGAAGTTTTTAATTAATTTTTTGGATTTTAAATTAATTTTTTCAAAAATTTTTAAATAACTAATTCAAATAAATAAATAAATAAATATTTACCTGTACACGTAGCGCAATTCTGGGCGTTGATCATGATCAAGCGAGTGTGGATTGGGAGTAGGCAATTTTTTTCCCGTTTTGACGTCAGTGGCAAGAGCGCTCGGATCGCGCTGCCGACCCTCGAGACGACGCCACGTGGCCGGTCAACATTGACCGTTGACCGCCACGTGGTGTGTGTGTATATATATATATATATATATTATTATTATTATTATTATTATTATTATTCGCACGCCTTCTTCTCTCCTTCTTCCTTCGTCTCATACAGAGCTACCTCCGACTTCGTCGAGGGCGTCTGTGGAGCTCGGAGGGAGGAGCTCAGAGAGGGGATCTCCTCGATGTGGAGACGAGCTCGGCGAGGGAGGGGAAGAGCTTGACAAAGCTTTGCGATGGGTTCGGAGCTTGTGAAGGGGAGTTAGAGTCGAGGTCGAGATTGAAGCTCGATGGGTTGAGAGTCGAGCTCGGCGAGGAGGACGGAGCTTCAACAACGGAGGGAGGGAGCTCTTCGTGGGAGCTTGATGATGACGAGGGTGATGGAGGTCGACGTGGGTGTTTTGACGAAGCTTCGAGCTTCGGCTGCTATGTGGAGTTCGTCGAAGGTTGGAGTCTTGGTGAGTTAGCGAGGGAGGGTGGTGGAGCTCGACGATGCCATGGTGGTGGAGCTCGACGTTGGTGAAGGTGGCGGAGCACAGCAATAGGATTTTTTTTCCCTTTATTTTGACATTGGTGGCAAGAATGCTCAGCACATGTTGCCGAAGTCTAGGAGGACTTCGGGACGGCGACACGTGGCATCGTTGACCGTTGACCATTGACCAGTCAATGCCATTTCTTGCGTTTTGATGTCGGTGGCAAGAATGCTCGGCACATGTTGCCAAAGTCGAGAGACACTTCGAGAGAGCGATACATGGCGAATTGGACCGTTGACCAGTCAACGATGTTTTCTCTCATTTCGACATCAGTGGCAAGAATGCTCGGCGAGAGCTGCCGAGGGCCAGGGCGGCTTTGGCGCAACTATATTATAACCGACGTTCCCGGTACTACGGAGGTCGGATTGGGACTTGTGACCCCTCGTTTCGAAGCTGACTCGAAGATCTACAATTTCTCATGAGAAGTTAGTTAAAGAATCACCCTTCTTCATGGTCAAAATATTCTCGCAACATCTTTGCCTTCATGAAGTTGAGAAGGGCTTGTATGATTCTAGGGGAGGTCCGTTCTTGGAGGCGGATCTAAGGAGCGTCTCTAGACGAGTTAGGCTCCGAACTCTCCTAGAAGAAGACCGCTCAGGAGGTGAGCGGGACGAAGAGCATCACCAGACTCTAGGAGAGAGTCATTTGGGAGACAAGTTTGAGGAGCAACTCTAGGGGAGAGTTGAGCTCCGAACTCATTGAGAAGAAGGCCACTCAGGAGGTGAGCGGGAGGAGAGCATCGCCAGGCTCTAGGAGAGAGCCGTTTGGGAGACAAGTTTGAGGAGCAACTCTTAGAGAGAATTGAGCTCTGAACTCGTTGAGAAGAAGGCCAATCGGGAGGCGAGCAGAGCGAAGAGCGCCATTAGGCTCTAAGATAGAGCTGTTCGGGAGACGAGTTTGAGGAGAAACTCTAGGAGAGTTTTAGCTCCGAACTCGTTTGTTGCAAAATTTATCGAGTTGTGGGAGTAGTACGAATGTTCGTTTTGAGACCCGAAACTGCATACTTGCAAGTTGTGAGGGCAATTTCGAACCATAATTGTGAACTTCAAACTAGTTCTTATAGAGCTATCAATAAGTTGTAGGACCAATTCCGAATGGTGAGGTACTTCACACGTGCTCATTCGCAAGCAGCTAAAGCAGCGTCGAACCAAGTGTTGGACTCCAAACTTGTTGTTTGAGGGGGTTCAACGAGTTGTAGGAGCAATTCGAATGGTGAGCTACTTCGCACTTGCTCGTTCATAATGGTGAGCTGCTTTGCACTTGCTCGTTCGTAAGCAGCTAAAGCAGCGTTGAACCAAGTGTTGGACTCCAAACCTGTTTTTTTAGCTTAGTAAGTTGTGGAAGCAGCCTTGTAGAACAAACTGGACTCCGAACTTACCGTTTAACTAGGCGTAGATGTGACTTAAAGAGATAGAAATGAGGCAAATGCAATAATTTTCAATAGAAAAAAGCTAAGTTTTATTGAAACAAAATAAGTATCCGTTTCAATGGGGTGAGCCATTATTACATACTTTTAGCCGTGTTACAAGCATCGATCTTATTGAAACTGAAAACCTACTTCTACGATAGGGTGAAGGCCTCTTGGGAGGAGTTTGGTTCTCCCCCCATTGGACCTCCATGGATAAGGTGGAGGATGGCCCCAGGTCTGGAGTCTTGTAACTCGTTGGGCCTCTCGGTTCGATTGTTGGCTCCTCGGGATGGAGGATCGAGCCCGTCTTTTCTGACGAACTTGGCCAGGTGTCCCCGCTGTATGAGTTCTTTGGTCTCCTCTTTGAGAACCCAACAATTATCCGTGTCGTGGCCGTGGTCCCTATGAAAGCGGCACCACTTTTCCATATTTCTTTTCTTGCTAAGGGTATTCATTCTTGGAGAACCGCGGAGTAGTCCTTCCTTGTCCACCTCCATAATGACTGCTGATATACTAACATTAAGGGGGGTGAACTTCTCAAAATGGAGAGCTAGGCGGCGCTGGCCATTGTCGTCCTTCTGAAATTTCTGGGGTCCTTTTTCGCTTGTATCCTTCCATTTGTTCCTGGAAGACGGTTCCTCAAGACTGGGGGGGCTTGAGAGCCTCTTCCGCTCGGATGTACTTCCCGCTCCTAAGAATGAGTTCCGAGAAGTCCCGAGGAGGCTTCTTGGTAAGGGACGCGCTGAGGCTGGCGTTATTGACGTTGTGCTTGAATGCTGCAGAGGCTACCGATTGGTTAAAGGAGGCGATAGACCGGGCTTCGGCGGTGAAGCTCTGAACGTAATCCCTTAGGCATTCACCTTTTCTTTGGCTGAGGGCTAGCAAAAATGCACTCGTTTTCTCGACTCAGCGACTGCCCACAAAGTGGGTGAGGAAGAGCTCTTCAAACTATTCGAATGAGAAGATGGAGACGGGAGTACCACTCTCGCGCTAGTCCCCTCAATGTTGCTAGGAAGGTCTTGTAGAGAACCGCATCCGAGGCTTGATGAATCATCATGAGAGTTTTAAAACTCTCGATATGATCGGCCGGGTCCGACTCCCCATTGTTGGATTCAAAGCGGGGCGGCCTAAAGGCTTCGGGGACCGGAGCTTCAATGATGGCCCTAGAGAAAGGGGGTATGCTTGGGCGGAACCTATTGGTCCATTGTTCTTCTTCGGGATTGATCTTGTTGAGGTGCTTCTCCATCTCCTAGAAATGGCGGTGGACAGAGTGATCCCTCCGGTCGGATCTGGTCGACCCTCGAGACTCTCCCTCATGAGTGGCGGTATGGCGAGGGTTAGGAGCACGCTGATCCTGACTTGTGGCAATATTAAGAATTCGCAAGATATCTTGTTTGAAGTTCTGGAGCTCGGCCTGAGTGACTGGTGCCCCTTCAGCTCAACGGTCCCTGGGTGTGGCTCGGCTTATGGAAGTATGAATTCTCTGCCGACTACGCAGAGGGGACTCTCTTCTCCTCCTTGGGGGAGGGGATCTTCTGGTCATTGGTTTACGGGGAGTCCGAACTCTCGAGGCCCCTGGGTGCTCAGGTTGAGGGACTTCCTCAGGGGCTCACCATTTATTCAAGCGAGTTCGGAGGTTGACCCCCCGCTGATGGTTAAGAATTACTTGATGAAGATCCGACCCTGGATGACTTTGAGAAGCCATAGAGTCAGTTGACAGATTATGGACCGAAACATGGTCATGATGAGGGAGTTTCTTTGGACGTCTTCGACGAGAGCCCCCCAGGGCAGCCCCCTGAGACCCTAGAGGGACCTATTGAGGAGGAGGCTATTGAGGAAAAGGTTGTTCAGGCTGCAATTGCTGAACTTGCTGATTGAGTTGAGGAATGACATCTTGGAATGAAGGAGGAGGAGGAGGAGGAGGAGGAGGAGGAGGAGGAGGAAGAGCAGTGGCTCTTTGGCTGGAGCTCGCTGCCTTCCTTTTCTTTTTCAGATGCATGGTTTGAAACCACTTTTGCTGATGAAGTAAGGTTGGATTGCTTTTTTGTTTTCCACAGACGGCACCAATCTGTTGTTACTGATTTTTGTGTGAGGGCAAACAGATAAATTTGTGGATTCTTTTTGGAAACAATAAAGGCAAACCTGTTGACTTTCATTGGCATTTGACTGGTTTTGCTGCTGCCGTTAACCTACAAAAAGTTCGATACACCGGGATGGATCCCGGCGACGAACCTTCCGACGCTCAAGTCAGTAATCAGAAAGATTATGAAAGAGCATTATGTGGAAAAAGATTGATTACCTTGTTATGGTGGGAGGAGAGGGGTTTTTATAGTTGCCTTAAGAGACGTTTAGAGATAATCATTTATCTCTATGTCTCGGTGTTTTTGAATAAGATGTAGAGTTTAGACTCGTTTCATGATAAGATAGGTAGTTTCAACCGCCTCTTAGAGATAACCATGAATTTGAATTACTCTTTAAATATCTGAATTGGTTTGTAACGGGTTGCTACCCATACCCAATAGGAAAGATCTATTTTTGGGTTATTGGGTTTTGAAGAAAGACCCAGTTTCCAATTCGGACCCATTTGTAGGTGAAATTACTGTTTTACCCCTGAGAGCTTTAAGATTCGTGTCTGTTACCGCTGAATCTGGTGTGGGGTACAGATGAGATTTGTGAGTTCGTGGAAAAACCTGAATAGCGGATCCAAGCCTGCTGATTCCTGCCGCTCACCTGCAAGGAAGTGCGATACACCGGGGTTGATTCCGGCGACGCACCCTCCGACGCTCTTGTCAGTAACCAGTGATGATTAAGAAAGAGCTTAAGTTGGAAAAAGAGTGATTACCTGGTCACAGTGGTAGGTAGGAGGTATTTATAGTCGCCATGGGAGTCTGATTAGGGACCTGATTTTCTGTGAAACCGTTAGGAGTAAAATCCTCATAATTAGTTTAGGAAACTGATTCCTGATTCCCGGTGAGAGGATAACTGCAAATCAGGCACGTTGATTTAGTCAAATCAGTGACCCTGATCTCCTCTTGCTGGTCTGGGTTTGTCTTGGGTCGGGACCCATACCCGGCTGGAGTGGATCCGTTTTGCGGTTTATTGGATCTGTGAAGGGGAGATCCAGTGCCTGCTTAGGGTCCATCTATATGCAAAATTACCGTTTTACCCCAGAGCTTCAAGATTCGTTCCCAATCTGGACGGTTCCGATTTAACCCCATTTTTAGCCGTATCACGAGCCCCCCACTCCTAAAGACTGAGTGTGATCAGCCTTTGAGGAGTAGTTTAACTGTTTCAATGGCTAGTGGAGTTGTATCGGAGTCCGAATGGAGGGTTTTGAATCTCGAAGGGGGTAGTAAGGTGATTTTTGAAACTGTAAGCTGTTCCGAAGCCTTGTTGAATATTCGACGGTTTTTATCTATTTTTTCGGATTATTTATTTAATTTTGCGATGTGTTAACCAATCGTTCGGGGGCCTTAACAGTACATTCTAGGCAATAATTGTTCGTTCAGGGGCTCAAAAATATTCTTCCGAATTTATAATTATTTTCTAGAATTTTTAGTTAATTTTCACGAATTTTTAGCAATTTTTTAGCAATTTTTAAATAAATAAAATGATTAAATAAATAAAAACTAATTTTTAATACCTATTTATGGCGTGGCTTGATCTGGGCCCTTGATCTCGCACGAGCGCGAATATCTGAAAGATCTGGCAGTTGTAGTCGCTCGGCAGTCATTTTCTCGCTTTTGGAGCTCGGATGGGCACTTGCTCGGTTGGCCGATCGGAGATGTAAGGGTTTGGCTGTCCGAGCGTCCGTGGCGCAATCTGAGCCGTTGGATGGTGGCGCGAATCTTGAGACGGGCTCCGTTCCCAAGAAAACGCTATCTTGTCGTCTAGCGCACGTGGCACGATCTGGACCGTCCATCATCAGAAGCACGAATTTTTGGAAGATCCAACGGTCGTGGTCGCTCGGTGGCTTTTTTCTCTGTTTTGGAGCTCAGATGGGCACTTGCTCGGTTGGCCGACCGGAGGTCTAAGGGTTCGGTTGTCCGAGCGGCATGGCACAATCTGAGCCGTTGGATGGTGGCGCGAATCTTGAGACGGGCTCCGTTCCCAAGAAAATGCTATCTTGTCGTCTAGCGCACGTGGCACGATTTGGACCGTCCATCATCAGAAGTGCGAATTTCTGGAAGATCCAATGGTCGTGGTCGCTCGGCGGCTTTTTTCTCTGTTTTGGAGCTCGGATGGGCACTTGCTCGGTTGGCCGACCGAAGGTCTAAAGGTTCGGCTGTCCGAGCGGCGGGGCGCAATCTGAACCGTTGGATGATGGCACAAATCTCGAGACGGGACCAGTTTCCCAAGAAAATGCTATCTTGTCGTTTCGCGATGCTGGCAAGATCTGGGCCGTCTGATCAAGATCTTACACGAACGTTGAGGAGAAAGTGAATTTTCTCCGTTTTGGGGCTCGGATAGGCACTTGCTCGGCTAGCCGACCGGAGGTCTAAGGGTTCGGCTGTTCGAGCGACGTGGCGCGATCTGAGCCGTTGGATGATGGCACGAATCTCGAGACGGGCCCAGTTCCCAAGAGAACACTATCTTGTCGTTTAGCGATGCTGGCAAGATCTGAGCCGTTGGATGGTGGCACGAATCTCGAGACAACTCAGTTCCCAAGAAAACACTATCTTGTCGTTTAGCGATGCTGGCGAGATCTAGGCCGTCTGATCGAGATCTTACACGAATGTTGAGGAGAAAGTGAATTTTCTCTGTTTTGGGGCTCGGATGGGCACTTGCTCGGTTAGCCGACCGGAGGTCTAAGGGTTCGGCAGTCCGAGCGTGGTGGCGCGATCTGGGCTGTTGGATGGCAGAACGAATCTCGAGACGGTTCAGTTCCCAAGAGCATTAATGGCGCCCCAGGATTTGTGCGGCGTCCCCACTTTCCGGGGTCATTAAGAACGGTGTCTTCTATTTAATGCGAGGCATTTCAGCTCCCTAGGCGTGATTGCTGGGCTTCCGTCGTTTGGCCTCCCGTGGGCCATAATGGCTGGTCTTTGGGGGGAGGTTATAAATACCCCACTCCCCTTGTAGTTTCAGTCACAGCAATGTTGATTTTTAGCCATCGGAGGTGTCTGCCTTGGGCGGATGCCTGTTTTTTGAAAAATTCTAACCCTAAGAGCGTCGGAGGGGTGGTCAGTCTTCCACCGTGATCTTCTCCTGATTCTGACGGCTCCGGTGCGGATGTTAGGGTCAGGGGGGATCAGGGCAGAAGTGATGACGACCGGAGTCCGGACCCGGGGGACAAGGTGCTTCGGAAGGATGGGTCTCCTCCGATCTCTGTCTTCCTTCCGGGCTGACGGCTTCTGATGGTTGTCAGCCCGAAGGAGCTAGAGATGGGAGGTGTGCCGATCTGCTTTCTGACCAGGCCCCACGTGATGGTGGTTTTTCTCCAACCCTTGAACGATTCGTGGTTTCGGCTTCCTAGGTCGTAATCCTCGAGTTGCTTACGGGTGAGAGGACAATCGACCGAGTCCTGGGGCCCGGGGGGCTCGCCGAGGGCGGTGCCTTAAAACTTTTAATCCAAATTTTGTCTTGCTTCCTGGGATAGATGCGGGGTGTCCGGGTCCGAAGTGCTTCATCCGGGCGACGCGGTGCGATCTGACCCGTTGGATGGCAGCGTGAATCTCGAGATGGGCCCAGTTCCCAAGAAAACATTATCTTGTCGTTTAGCGACGCCGGCAAGATCTGGGCCGTCTGATCGAGATCTTACACGAATGTTGAGGAGAAAGTGAATTTTCTCCGTTTTGGTGCTCGGATGGGTACTTGCTCGGTTAGCCGACCGGGCCCTTTGATGTTGGGGTCAGATCGCATGTCGCTCGGATTTTGATCCCGTGTGTGTCGAGCTACTTGACTTGTATCGAAACGTTTTGTCTTTTCGCCAATAGTTACTGCTCGGTCACAAAGTCGTTTGGGCTTTCGCAACGTTTCAATAGCAGGCCAAGAGTTGCGCCCTTACGTTAGGAAGCCCAAGAGACTTTTTCTTTTACTATAAATCTTCACTCCCCCACCCCAAATCTCATTATTCGCTTTTACTTTCTCTCTCAAGTTTTTACTTTTCACCATCGAAGTTTTTAGCTCCTGAGTGGTGCTGCTAGCTGTCGCGGCAAGGCGTTTCTTTGCTCCGGCGAACTTTTCCGACCGTAACAGTCACTTCAAGGTCAGTCTCTCTCCTTTCTCTTTAGAAAAAATGGTTAAGATTACTTCTTCGGATGAGACCCCCGCCTCAGACCAAGTCGCTAGCCGAGCGGGTAAAGGAAAGGAGGTGGTAGAGCCGACCGAGCAGACCGTTGTTCGGCCGAGCAAGAGTGGTGAGGTCGCCGAGCCACCCCAGGAGGTTGTGGCGAAGTCCCAGAAGGGTAAGGGAGTGGTTACGATCATTGAGCAGCCGAAGACGGCAGGGGAGTTTGGTCAGCAGCCGATCGTTCTGTCGAGCGTGGGGGTGTTCGGAGCTATTCCGAAGAGATTCTGGAGAAGGTGACCCAGGGCACCGCCAAGTCGGTAGAGGAGAACGAGCCGAGAGAGTTGTCCGAGGTGGACCATATCATTTCGGTTCTTACGGAGGCTGATTTGCATCGGATCCGTACTGGATTCCAGATCCCTGCCGAATATGGGCTGCTTCTCCCGGGGCCTGGTTTCCAAGCCTGCACGTCATCTTCGGCCGACGCGTGCGTTTTTCCGGTCGACTCCTTAGCCATCGGGCTTCGCTTTCTGCTGCATCCGTTCATTGCCGAGGTCCTCAATTGGTACGGCCTGTGCCCCGCCCAGCTGATGCCGAACACTTGGAGGCACGTTTTGGCGTTTGTTCTTCAGTGTCAAGAGATCGGCGCCGAGCCAAGTTTGTTCCTCCTTCGGAGTCTCTACCGCCCTTGTCAGCCGAACAGGAATGAGCAGAGGTTCTACCTTTCGCCGCGGACAGGCGTGAAATTGATCGAGAACCCGGACTCGATCACGCATTGGAAGGAGAAGTATTTCATTGTCCGAGCTCCCGCACCCTGGGCAATTCCGATAGCTTGGTCGAGGGAAGGCCTGCCCAAGCGAGCGAAGAAGGAACCGGTGCTGAGTGACGAGGAGACGGAAGTCCTCAAGAAACTCCTCGGCCTGCCGACGCTAAGTTGGAAAGACATTACCGAGGAGGCTTTGTTCCGAGGGGGTCTCAGTCCGATCGACCCCAGTACGCTTCTGGTATTTTTACTTTTTGCTTGAAGTTCTTGAAAATTTTTCTAAGTTTTTTCATTCGGTTTGTGCAGAGTCATCTAAGATGGACTATAGGGCGTTGATGGCGAAGGCCAAGGTGGCTAGGGAGCAGGAGACGAGAAAGAAGAGACCCTCGATAGGGCCTCAGGGCGGCCGAGCGCCGAAGATACCTTCGGTCCCGAAGACTGCCGACCTGCAGGGGGCCGTTATTCTGGATGCCGATCCCGAGCAGGAGAAGGTCGCGGCCTCCGATCCTCCTGTCTCGGATGCGCCGATTCCAACGGCGAAGGCAGATGCTCCCGGCTCGTCGAGCGGCGCGTTCAACGTGAGCAAGGTGTTATCCCTCCAAGTTCCGCCCCTCACTACCGAAGCGGAGAAGATTCTGACCGAGGGGCACAAGCAGATCTTCGTCCCCAACTGGCAAGTGATGAAGGTCGACGGTTTTTTGGGCGACGGCAACATTTGTATGCAGGCGGTGAAGCACCTGCCGACCCCAAAGGACCGAGCGGCCCTTAAGTCCGGGGAGGTCGGGGACGCCACAATGCAGATTGCTCGGAACACGATGTCAGTAAGTGGACCGAACACTTTCTTCTTGAAGCATTTTTTCCGAAATTTTTTAAGTTTCTAGGTCCGGACCTTAACGGTTTGTTCTCTTTTCAGACCCTCTGCAACTTCAACTTCTTGCTCGAAGAGTTTGCGAGCAAAGAACAAGAGGTGACGGCGCAGTATGCCCGGGAGAGGTTGGAGCGCGCAAAAGCTGTGAAGCTGCTCGATGCTGAGCAACTCCTCTCGGCAAAATGTGGTGCCGAAGTGGCAGGGTTAGAGGCGCAGCTGGCCGATGCCGTTCAGCGGTCGAAGGATGAGGCAGCCAAGCTCGAGGCCTCGGAGAAGAAGAATGCCGAGCTGTAGGAGGAGCTGGCCAAGGCTCGGTCGGAGGCGGAGAAAGCTCGGTCGGAGGTGGAGAAAGCTCGGAAGAAGACCGAGAAGATCATGGCCAAGCACCAATCGAAGGTGGCGAAGGCGAAGAGGGCTGTCCAGCTAGAGGCCGAGCAGCACATGTTTAAGAACATGGAGGACACGTATGGCCGAGCCCTGCTTCATATCGCCACTCGGAACCCGGGGTTCGACACATCTTCCTACGACTTCTACGACCCCGTGGAGGGGGAGGAGGAGCTTCCCCCGGCGATGCTCAGCCCCGAGGGACAGGTCGACGGTGTCGAAGGCCCGGGCGAGACTGAGGCCGAGGGTGAGGGGGAGGACGACTCCGAGGAGGAGAGCGAGGGCGAGGACGAGGACGAGGACGAGGTCGAGGGCTAGGACAAGGCCGAGGGGTTGGCAGACCCGAGCGACAAAAATGTCGACCCCTGACTTGGTTGCGTCTTTGGTCTCTTTTTTTTGTAAGGCCTGACCGCGGACTGGCCACCGCTTTTGTAACGCTTTTTGAGTTTTGAATGAAAACGTTTTTTGTTTGGCCAAAAATTCTCCAAGTGTTAGTCTCCGGATTTTGTGTTTGATTAGTCGTTTAATTTCTCCAAGTGTTGGGCGTCGGATTTATCTCTGCTTTTCAGGTGAAGTTTGGTCCGATCACGAAGGTTTCGTACCTTCGTAAGGAGCTGACCAAAACGAAGTGAGAGCTTTCCCATAGCCGAGAGAGGCGGTTTTATATGTTCTTGAAGCTGGAGGAGATAAAGATAGCTGCGAGGGGGTATTGTCGCGAGTTGAAGCAACTACAGAAGCAACCCCAAGCTCCTTGTCCCGAAGGTGAGACTGAGCGGCTTCGTAGGGAGCTTTCCGTCGTCGAGCAAAAGAATAACGAGCTCTTGGCCGAGATCTGTCACTTGGAGTTAACGGAGAAGGAACACTCGGCGGAAGAAGAGAAGCTAGCTTCCGAGTTGGAGAAGGTGTCATCCGAGCGCCAAAAGCTGTTGGCCGAGGTCGACAAGCTTAGGAGGATTACGATAGACAGGGGGATCGAGGTCACCCATTATCGACGACTCGCGACCGATAGCGCCAATGTCTCGGGCTCTTCAAGACCTCCTCGTTTGAAGATGTCGACAAAGGATGATGCTCTGAGAGATAGGATTATCGAGTTGGAGGAAGAGGTCGCGTCGCACAAGCCTCTGCCTGAGAGGGCCAACGTTCGTAGTACGTCGTGTACTCGCGAAGAGAGCGAGAGAGGGATTACTTTTTACGAGCTTGCGACTCGTTTGCTTGTGGCGAGGCGGAGCCCTGCTGACGCTCAGAGTAGTGTAGCTGTCTCGTCTAGCGGTGCCTCGGTCGGCGCCACAGTTGGAGTCAGCGGCGAAAGGGGATCTCGCTTTGCTGGTTTGGAATCGAGCTCGGAGGTTAGGCGTCGCCGCCCCCGCGTTTCTTTGAACCGAAGCGTACCCCTTCCGAAGAGGCACTAAACAAGTTGTCTTATGTTCCTTTAAGCTATTGTAAAACTCTGTTGTAGCGTCGGTCTAGTTGTATGTAGAGCTACTTTATTTGAATAAAAGTCTGAAAGTTTGTTTTGAAAATTCTTGAAGTGTTGGACTTCGGCAGTGTTTGAAATTTTGTTGTTCGTCTCTTCCTCTTTTCAGCTCGTGGTGGAAGCTCAAGATGCCGACCCCAGTCGCTCGGATGACCACGCTCGAACCGAGGCTGGCTCGGGGGTGACGAGGTTGTGCTCGGCGAGGTGCCGAGAGCGGCTCTATGAAGTCGAGCTGGGATTGCGCCGAGCAGGAAGCGAGCGGGACCACCTTCAGCTCATCCTAGGTCAGCGAGACGTCGAGATCCGGCGTCTGGAGAGCAGGATCGCCGAGATGACCCCTATAGGAGAGGATGAAGATTCGCCGACCGCCTTTAGCAACGCCCTTCGGATCCAGTGCGTTCGGCACAATTTGTCGAAAATAATAGCCGAAAGGGACGATCTGCTCTCTGAGATCCGCCACCTGCATACTGTAGAGGCGGAGCTTCGGACGGAGGGAGAGGGACTGGTGGCCGAGGTTGCCAAACTGACGACCGAACGGGACATTGATGATTTTTTTTAAAAGCCAAGTGTAGTGAGTCGGCATTGTAACTTTTGTTCTTTAAGGCCTTGTAACCTTGTTATATGGAAGAGTCGCTTTGTATCGTGTCCCAATTATTAATGATATTTCTTTCTCGAACTTGCATGTCCTTTGTAGCTTTGTGTAGTCGTTTTGTTTGTGACCGTGTTCATCGTGCCGAGGTCCCCGAGCCGGCCCCTTTCTCGTTCGCGGTTCGACGCCGTGGCGCGATCTGGGTCGTTGGATTTTGGCACGAATCTCGAGGCGGTTCAGTTCCCAAGAAAACGCTATCTTGTCGTTTAGCGACGCTGGCAAGATCTGGGCCGCCTGATCGAGATCTGACACGAATGTTGAGGGAAAAGTGACTTTTCTCCGTTTTTGGGCTCGGATGGGCACTTGCTCGGTTAGCCGACCGGTGGTCTAGGAGCTCGGCTGTTCGAGCGACGTGGCGCGCTCCGAGCCTGCCTCTTGCTCATTCGCTGTTCGGCGACAAGAGCGTTCGGCCAGTGGTGCCGAGCAGCGCTTCGGTCTCTTCTTCTTGCGAAGTTGCGAGATGAGTCGAGCCTTACCCAATCGTGGGCTCGCCGATCATCGTGAGATTTCAACGGTCGTGGGAGCAATTCCGAATGGAAACCCACTCCTAGCCCGCTTAGAAGCGAGCTTGCAGAGCAGAATCGAGCCAAGTGTTGGACTCCGGAACCATCATTAGAGTTCAACGATCGTGGGAGCAATTCCGAATGGCGACCCACTCCTAGCTCGCTTAGAAGCGAACTTGCGGAGTAGGATCGAACCAAGTGTTGGACTCCGAAACCATCGTTAGAGTTCAACAGTCGTGGGAGCAATTCCGAATGGCGACCCACTCCTAGCCCGCTGAGAAGCGAGCTTGCGGAGTAGAATCGAGCCAAGTGTTGGACTCCAGAACCATCGTTAGAGTTCAACGGTCGTGGGAGCAATTCCGAATGGCGACCCACTCCTAGCCCGCTGAGAAGCGAGCTTGCGGAGTAGAATCGAACCAAGTATTGGACTCCGGAACCATCGTTAGAATTGTTCAACGATTGCGGGAGCAATTTCGAGCGGCGAACTACTTCTGGCTCGCTTAAGAGCGAGCTCGCGAAGTAGAGTCGAGCCGGGTATTGGACTCCGAACCATTGATTGAATAAAGAATAAAGGCGGAGAGACACAAGCAATTTTATAAATACGAAAAAGCATTCTTTATTGATAATTGACGGCGAGCCGCTTTTACATATGACAACTTAAGAGAGGAATTACAAGTTAGAGGAGAGGAATGGTTCGACACCCTGTGATACTCAGAGAGGCGTCGGGGCGCTTTCTTGGTATTTTAAAAGGTGTTTGGCATTCCAGGTCCTCGGAATTTCCCTGCCCTCGAGGTCTTCCAGACGATAAGCTCCGGGCCGAACTACCCTTGCAATCTTGTAAGGTCCTTCCCAATTCGGGGCTAGTTTGCTCTTCTGACTGGGGAAGGAGATGGCTAGTTTTCTGAGGACTAAATCCCCCTCCTTGAGATCAGTGGGTCGGACTCTCTTGTTGTACGCCAATTCGATCCTCCTCCGGTAGTTCTATTGGCGGATCGACGCCCTTTCTCTCAGTTCGTCCACCAGGTCTAGGTTCGCTCGGAGGTCTCTGGCGTTATGTTCCTCGTTGTAGGCTGCGAGGCGAGGGGAAGGTATTCTGACTTCGAGAGGTATCACTGCCTCGGACCCATAGGTGATGTTGAACGGGGACTCTCCTGTGGGGGTCCATTTGTTGGTGTGGTAGTTCCACAGCACGTTGGGGAGTTGGTCGACCCATAAGCCTTTGGAACATTTGTCCAATCTCTTCTTGATAACAGAGAAGATCTGCCGGTTAGCGTTCTCCGCCTGGCCATTCGACTGTGGGTGGGAGACGGAGGAGAAGCGATGTTGGATGGCAAGGTCTTCACATAGAGCTCAGAAGGCGGCCCCAGTAAACTGAGTTTCGTTGTCTGTTACGAGGACACTGGGGACGCCGAATCGACAGATGACGCTCTTCCAGAAGAATTGAAGCACCTTGTTCTCGGTGATAGTGGCAAGGGGCTCGGCCTCAATCCACTTTGAGAAGTAGTCGATGGCTACGACCAAGAACTTGAACTGGCCCGGAGCTGGAGGGAATGGCCCTAGTAAATCCATCCCCCACATTGCGAAGTGATAGGACTTGATAGGGAGGCGAGGTTGGCTTGGGGGAGGCGACGAATGTTGGAATGTCTCTGACAAGAGCCACATTGCCGAACGTGTCGCTCGGCGTCTTGGAGGAGAGTCGGCCAAAAGTATCCGTAATTCAGAGCTTTCCGAGCCAAAGACCTAGATCCTGAATGTGCTCCGCCGATGCCTTCGTGGAGCTCCTGTAAGGCGTAGTCGGCCTGTTCTGGGGAAAGGCACCTCAGGTACGGTCGGTCGTCAATCTGCGAGAAGGAGCGCTTGTACAAGATCCCCTCGATCAGGATGTACCGCTCGGCCCTGGTTCTTACTTAGCGTGCTTCCATGGGGTCCTCAGGGAGGAGTCCTTCCCTTAATAATTCCACTAACGGCTTCATCCAATTATCTCGCAGTAGGACCGGCAATGACTCCACTGAGTCGAGGGTCTCGTCTTCTATGCTCGGTTTCAAGAGGACCTCGATCAAGACGGTCTACTCGAGACCTTGGAGGGAGGATGAGGCCAACTTGGAGAGGGCGTCGGCTTGTGAATTCTCTTCTCGAGGGACTCGTTGGATGAGTGCCTCTTCGAACCGGGCCATGAGGGTTCGGACTTTGGCGAGGTACTTCGCCATCCGTTCGTCTCGTGCCTCTTAATCGCCCAAGACTTGGTTTACAACCAGCTGAGAGTCACTATGGATTCGGAGGTGCTATGCCCCGGCACTTCGGGCAAGTCCGAGGCCCACGATTAGTGCCTCATACTCTGCTTCGTTGTTTGAGGCTTTGAAATTCATGCGGAGGGCATACTGGAGGATGAAGTCATCTGGACCCGTCAGGATGATACCGGCGCCGCTTTCCTCGTTGCAAGAGGAACCATCCACAAAAACCGTCCAAATAGGGGGTCCGCTCGGGACATGGCTGACCTCGGGAATGGTGGTCTCGACGATGAAGTCCGCGAGGGCTTGAGCTTTGATTGCAGTCCGGGGCTGGTAGGAGATGTTGTGTTGGCTCAGCTCGATGGACCATTTCATAAGCCGGCCTGAGGTTTCCGGCTTGTGGAGGACCTGCTTCAGCAGTTGGTCGGTAAGGACCACAACCGAGTGGGAATGAAAGTATGGGCGGAGCTTCCTTGCCGCCATAACCAGGGCATAGGCCATCTTTTCTACCTTCGGGTAGCGGAGCTCGGCGTCCCGAAGTACCTTGCTCACATAGTAAATGGGCCTCTGAGCTCGGTCTTCTTCCCTCACCAAAATGGCACTTAGGGTCTGCTCGGAAGCAGCTAAGTAAATGAAGAGGGTTTCCCCTGGTATGGGCTTGCTGAGCAGGGGAGGATTGACCAAGTAGGCTTTCAGCTGTTTGAACGACTCCTGTTGCAGTTCGCCCCACTTGAAACCCTTGGCCCCCCTGAGAGCCTTGAAGAAGGGGAGGCACTTTTCCCCAGACATCGAAAGGAATCGCCCAATAGCGGCAAGGCGACCCGTAAGCCTCTGCACTTCCTTGACGTTCCGGGGCGGGGCCATGTCCAGTATGGCCTTAATTTTTTCAGGATTTGCTTCGATCCCTCGCTGGCTGACCATAAAGCCGAGGAACTTTCCTGACGAGACCCCGAACGCACACTTGTTCGGATTAAGCCTCATGTTGTGCCTTCTCAGTACGTCGAATGCCTCCTGTAGGTCGGCCACGTGGTCGGTACCTCGGATGCTCTTCACGAGCATGTCGTCGACGTATACTTCCATGTTGCGGCCTATCTGGCTTTGGAAGACTTTATTGACGAGGCGCTGGTAGGTGGCTCCAGCATTCTTCAATCCGAACGGCATAACTCTATAACAATAGAGGCCCTGGTCGGTAATGAAGGAAGTCTTCGGAATGTCCGGGGGGAACATTCGGATCTGGTTGTAGCCGGAGAAGGCGTCCATGAAGCTGAGGAGCTCATGGCCCGAGGTGGCATCAATGAGGGTGTCGATATTCGGGAGAGGGAACGGATCCTTCGGACATGCCTTATTCAATTCTGTGAAGTCAATGCATATCCTCCAGGAACCATTTGACTTCTTAACCATGACGACGTTGGAGAGCCACTCGGGGTAGTTCACCTCCTGTATGAACTGAGCTTTTAGGAGCTTGTTCACCTCCTGTATGAACCGAGCTTTTAGGAGCTTGTCCACCTCCTCCTTGATGGCTTGTTGTCGCTCGGGAGCGAATTTACGCCTCTTCTGCTGAACCAGTCTGCACCCCGGTTCGACGCTGAGGCGGTGCACTAAAAGCTCCTCAGAAATCCCGGGCATATCCGCGGCGGACCAAGCAAATAGGTCGCGATTCTCCCGGACGCACTGCACCAAGTCGGAACATAGGGCAGTCGGCAGGGACTTGCGGATGAGGAACTTTCGACTCGGGTCCTCGTTCGAGAAGAGCACTTCTTCCAATTCGTCCGCCGGCTCGGACGTGGGTCGGACGTTCGGCTCGGGGATCTCTAAAGTCTCGAGGGAGAGCACCGGACCCCCAGTGGAAGTCATGTAGCACTTCCGAGCCGTCTCTTGGCTGCCCCTGACTTCTCCCCCTCCCGCCCCGGTGGGGAACTTCATCTTAAGATGGTATGCCGAAGGAACGGCTTCCAAGGCAGCTAGGCCAGGGCGGCCCAAAATGACATTGTATGCAGCCGGGACATCGACGACCATAAAGTCCATCGGCTCTGTCCGGGTGGTAGGGGTTTTCCCAGCAGTTACGTCCAGGGTGATAACCCCTTCGACAGTTACTGGTACCCCCGTGAACCCGTGGAGCGTGTAGCCGGCCGGTTTGAGGCGATCCCGGGATAGTTGCAGCCTTCGGAAGGCCGAGAGGAAGAGGATGTTCACAGAGCTCCCGTTGTCTACCAGGATCCTCTGCACTTTGAAGTTCGCCATGCGGAGGTCGATAACAAGTGCGTCGCAGTGGGGAGTCCGGACCCCCTCGAGGTCTTCATCAGAGAAAGTTACTGGGACGCCGAGGCCTTTGGGGGGAGGGGCACCGTGAACTGAGTTGACCTCTCGGACGAAGGCCTTCCGAAAGGAGTTGGAAGAGCCCCCCATTGGACCCCCGTGGATAAGGTGCAGAACACGTTCCTCCTCGAACTCGGGGGTTTCATCTCGTCGCTCGGAGCGCTTGTTAGCCCCCCAAGGTGGAGGAGTGGTGCGATCTCCCCGATCATTTGCCTTCACAAACTTAGCCAACTGCCCCCTCTGGATGAGGGCCTCTATTTCGTTCTTCAGCGCCCGGCAATCGTTAGTGTCGTGGCCATGATCCCGGTGGTAACGACACCACTTCTCCTTATTCCTCCTCTTGGCCGGGGTGTTCATCCTCGGAGTGAGAGGTATAACTCCCTCCTTCTCGACTTCCATCAGGATGGTGGAAACGTTGGTAGTGAGAGGAGTAAATTTCTCGAACCTGGGAGGAGGACGGCGCTGACCGCTATTATCCTTCTGTAGCTTCTTGGCCCCTTCCTCTTCCGTTGTCTTTCTCTTCGACCCGGAAGCGGATCCTCCGAAGCCCGGGAAGCACTCGGCTTCCTCAGCCCGAATATACTTCTCGCATCTAAGGAGAAGGTCGGCGAAGTTGTGCGGGGGCTTTTTGGCGAGGGACGACCGAAGGTTAGAGTTGAGGACGTTGGATTGGAATGCGACGGTCGCCACAGACTGGGTGAGGGAGGCGATGGACCTGACCTCCGCAGTAAATCTCCTCACATAGTCCCTCAACTTCTCTCCCCTCTCCTGTCGGAGGTGGAGTAGAGAGAGGCTGGTCTTCTCCGTTCTTCTGCTGCTCACAAAGTGGGTTATAAAGAGCGTTTCGAACTGCTCAAAAGAGAAGATGGAAGAGGGAGCGAGCCGGGAGTACCATTCCTGCGCTGAACCCTTGAGAGTGGTGGGGAAGGTTTTGCAAAGCATGGCGTCGGAAGCTTGGTGGATTAGCTTCAAGGTCTTGAAGCTCTCGACATGATCAACAGGGTCTGACTCCCCTGAGTACGTTTCAAACTGCGGGGGCTTGAAACCTCTCGGGATGGGAGCCTCCATGATAGTCCGAGGGAAGGGGGGTCTGCTGGGGCGGACGGTTCTTCCTCTCGACTCCTCTTCTTTGTCCATTCGACCGATGCGCCTCTCCATCTCGTGGAGACGACGGTAGAGGGCATCGTCCCTCCGGTGGTAGTCAAACGATCCCCTGGACTCGTCTTCATAGGAAGGGGAGCGGGGACTACGACGTCGATAGTCCTGGGATCGGTGAGGACTATGAGGGTGTTGCTAGTGACTAGGAGCCGGGGGAGGACTTATGGATCGGTGGCGAGGACTTGGGACCCATGGGGGTGTTGGAACCCTTTGGGCATTATTGTTGTTGTGGCGAAGGTTGAGGGCCTGCAACACCGTTGCCTGGAATTGTTGGAACTCGGCACGAGTGATGGGTGCCTCATCGTTCCTCGGATGATGTCGATCAGCAGGGGAATGTGGCCTCCTCCTACGACGCTCGGGAGATTCCCCCCATCCTCTTCGATCCGGAGACCTCCTGCCGTCTCGGCGATGAAGAGATCGCTCACCTTGATGTTGGCGGGAGACTCCCTCTCGGGCCCGCTTCTCATCTAGGCGGTTGCGAAGGTCCTCATCCTTCTGCCGATTCAGAACGGTGTTGCAGAGGTCGGAAGCTCGGGGATTATGGGAGGCCATAGAATCCGAGGAGGCATTGTGTACTGACACATGGTCTGGGTGGAGAGGTTGCTTCTGCCTCCACTGGTTCGGACCAGTGGGACCATTAGGGGGTTATTGATTCAGAAGAGGGGGCCGGCCCTGTTGGAAATGGTCTTGGACCGGGGAAGGAAGTTGTTCGGGCTGCGGAGCAGGATGTATGGGGACTTCCTCTTGTTGATCGGTGGGGTTGGGTCCACGGTTGGACCCCCTGGACCTGACCTTTCTGGGAGGCATGGCTGGAGAAGAGCTAGTCGACGGGAAGAGGAGAGGCTGCGATTCGTATGGTTTCCCACAGACGGCACCAATCTGTTACCGCTGAATCTGGTGTGGGGGTAAACAGATGAGATTTATGAGTTCGTGGAAAAACCTGAATAACGGATCCAAGCCTGCTGATTCCTGCCGCTCACCTGCAAGGAAGTGCGATACACCGGGGTTGATTCCGGCGACGCACCCTCCGACGCTCTTGTCAGTAACCAGTGATGATTAAGAAAGAGCTTAAGTTGGAAAAAGAGTGATTACCTGGTCACAGTGGTAGGTAGGAGGTATTTATAGTCGCCATGGGAGTCTAATTAGGGACCTGATTTCCTGTGAAACCATTAGGAGTAAAATCCTCATAATTAGTTTAGGAAACTGATCCCTGATTCCCGGTGAGAGGATAACTGCAAATCAGGCCCGTTGATTTAGTCAAATCAGTGACCCTGATCTCCTCTTGCTAGTCTGGGTTTGTCTTGGGTCGGGACCTGTACCTGGCTGGAGTGGATCCGTTTCGCGGGTTATTGGATCTGTGAAGGGGAGATCCAGTGCCCGCTTAGGGTCCATCTATATGCGAAATTACCGTTTTACCCCTGAGCTTCAAGATTCGTTCCTAATCTAGACGGTTCCGATTTAACCCCATTTTTAGCCGTATCAGTGTCCGATTTGAACAGTCCTGATTTAGTTCTATTTTTAGCCATATCTGTAACACCCCATATTTCTATTTTATTTAAAAATGCATTTTTTCAATTTTGCACGTATGATGCACGTGTTAATTTTTCCATCTCTATTTTCTTACTCTCATTTACTATTTTAGCATGCATAATCTGTATTTAGTCTTTTGTTAAACCCATGGGCCTAAAGAGAGAGTCTAGCCCATTAGATTAATTAAAAGGCAAGCCCACTAGACTAATTAATTAATTAATTAAAAAGAAAGCCCATAAGATAAGCCCACTAATTAAATCCTATTTTAAGTTGTGCATGGACTCACACATGGCACGTAACAACTTTTAATACACATTTTAGAACTATAGGAATTATATTAAATATTGTGTATGTGTGTGCACTAGTGCACAACACATGCATGTGTGGAGGTGAAGAGGTAAGGGGTTGGCCGATTTGCATATGGAGGGTTGGGAGTTGGAGTTCTTGAAGAGATGAAGACATGAAGAGTTAGGAGTTATAGCAGTTAGGATTATGAAGAGATGGAGATTTAAGTTGAGCAATTTATTAGGTGGAGAATTTTGCACTTTAAACCCTCACCCAGTCCTATAAATACACCCAAATTTTCTTCTCATTTCACACTTAAAATAAACAAAATAAAGAGAGAAAAAGAAAGAGAGAAAGAGAGTATTTATTGTGCTTTGGAGGCTTGCTAGGAGGAGAAGGATAAGGAGGTGCTAGTTGGAGCTAGGAGCTAGAAGTGTCTCTTCATTCTTGATTTTCATTCTTCATAAGAGATGGGTGGTCTTGATATTTTCTAAATTTTAGTTTAAGCTTGCTAGAACATGATATTTAGTAATATAGATCAATTGATGTGATGTGAGTAATCCTATGTTTTTTCTAAATTATGAGACATGTATGCTATTATATTACATGAGTAGTAAAGATAAAGTGAATGTGATAATAAGAGAACAAATCCATGTTATTTATGAATTGTAGAAATTTTATTGTTTGGAAATAAGAAAAATAAAGAGAACAAAATCCATGCTTTTATGTGTACTATGAATTGTAGAAATTTTGATGTGATTAAAGAAACAAGTTGTCATCATGTTAATTTGAAATGAGAAAAAAAGTTACGACCATACATGCTTATGTAGAAATATAATGGAAAGTTTATTTGTTGAGATTTTTCCTTTTGATAAAAATGAATTTGTGGGTGAAATTGAATTGTTATTCATAGAATCATTTTTAAAATTACTTGCAAGATATACATTATGATATTTTGATTAGAATGAAGAAATGAAATTTTTGTTCATTCAAGAGAATGAGAAAATTGAAATATAAAAACAATGTTTAAAACACAAGTTTAGAAATTCATGAATCATTGTTTTCAAGTAAAATCAGTTTGAATAAGAAAAATACAGTTCATAAAAAAATGTTAGATCGATCATATGTCGAGTTTTGTGAAAAATAACTAATTTCAGAATGTTGTGAACAAAACTACCGTAGCTTGATTCCTAATCAAAAATTACACTTGGACTTATTGGTTAGCTAGTGCACCACAGAGCACTACTATACTTGTAAGAGATATTGGGTTCAAAACTTGTTAGACACATTTTTATTTGTTTCATTTAAATAAAATCCGAACTCTAAATTTGAGTATAAAAGGATTTTCGCTGTAGCTTTATGACATTGAGTCCATATGGACTTAGTGGTTGGCGGTTGGATCCTAGGCCGATTATTGTAGCTCCTGGCTGGTCCTGGGTTCGAAACCGAAAGCCAACTTTTGATTTTTGAGTTTTGATTTTTTTTATTTTAAAGGATTTATAATGAGAATAAAATTTGAGAAAAATACTAGAATTTCTATAAAATGAAATAGAATTTATTAAAAAGAGCTATAAAATTTTTCAAGTATATTTGAGAAGTAAAAAGGAGAAATTTAGATAGAAAGTGAATTTTGACTTAAGTTTTAACTATTAAAGAGTATGAGATTTATATTTTGAAGATGAGTAAAATATGGTTGTGTGAAGTGATTTCTTTTGAAAATATTATACTCTTACTTGGTTTAAAATTGTTTGATGTGGTTGAGATACATTTTTATGAGCTTAAATTGCTAGTAAGATTTCAAGTGATTAATTTATATTCATGAAAGGAATTATGGCTTCTAAATATTGTAAATGAATAAGTGAACCATGAATAGTGTCAAGATAAGACAATCATCACTTTGTGAATAAGTGTTAAGACAAGACATTGATCATTTGTGAATAAGTTGAAAATAAGAGTATTTTTAAGTTTAAGGCATGTTTATTGAAGGGTATGTGTACCCATGGATTCTTGTACATGAAAATTTGTGATTTAGAGTTAGTAAGACCTCGAGTACCGGCATTGTTGAAATAAAAAGAGTTGTGTTATATTTTGAGATATGGCCATGGAGCTATCTCGGTATTTGTGATTAAGTCTGGTAGGAAGTATGACTAACTCTAGATATGAAAATTTGGGCGGAGGATTTCGGGACTGTGGTTGCTTTGTGGGAGACGAACTTTTATTTTAAATCCGGGACTATGCGTAGTCGGGTGGATAGTTTGCCGTTCTCCAATGTATATACGTATACCGGGGCTAGAGGGGCACTTGTAGGATGATTCGCACGATGAGGAGTCTGTTATAATAGTCGGGCGGTGGACTACGGGACTGGGATCCGTACTCGTGGAATGATCTAAACCTTGTCTTATTACTGAGTAGTTTTCATGGCGAGGGATTGAACCCTTTAATGAGGAGTACATAGGTGCTTGCCCTCGGACCTATATAGTATGGGATGCATAGAATCCGAACAAGTATGCATTAGTGTCATCTTAGTATAAAGTATCTGCGTTAGGCATTAAGGCATCGCATACACTTACATGTTTAGAGTAGTCACATTTAACACTTTATTTTTCATTCAAGTTTGTGATCAGTTAAAATATTGAGATCGTTATATGTACAACATAGAGAGGATGACCGAGTATAACATTTTCGTCAGTTGTAATTAATAACTGACGTGCCCACAGCTTATTATGCAGGGATTGGACTTTTTCATGAAGAATTTTTCATGAAGAAGTAAAGTTGCTATGATGCTGTTACATGTTAAAAATGTTGCAAATTGTATATTATTTTCATTGTTATAATTCACTTTATTTTCCGCTCTGTACAAAATTGTAAAGAAATCTAATGTATGATGAAAAGTTTAAATTTTCTTGTAAAATTGTACGAAGTGAAGTGTAAAGATCCTGTGGAATCTCGAATTCGATCTTATTTGGAATTCGGGGCGTTACAATATCAGTATGCAATCTACTCAAAAGGAAAAGTAAGTCCGGCGCAAACTACAGTATCGATCTCAACAAGTTCATTGCATATGAGGGATGAAATATTGAATGAACAAAATTTGACTAGGCAAAAAACAAAACTAATCCAGGCAATTAACCATAAAAGAAGAATATTAAGAGCATCCACAATCGTTTGCTAAAAAATATGGCAAAATGGCAAATGAAAATAGCAAATGAGAATTTCTTGTGCAATGGTGATTTGCTATAAATTTGAGAAAGACGGTACATGTTGTTTCGTCTGCCTTTGTTTTTTTTTATAAAATTAATTAACGATTAGATCCTAAAATAAGTTAATTAAATAAATTAAGTAATAAAATATATCTAAACCTACTTAAAATTCAAAACTAACCTAACTTATACGCTAACCTAATTGTGGATTTAGGTGAGACGGGACATGTTGTCCCGTCCAAGAAAAAAATGCTTGAAACGGGACAACATGTCTCGTTTCAGAGATTTTATGTTTTTTTGTTTTTTTTTCGTTCAGACGGTACATGTTATACCATCTGATCATTTTTTTTAAAAAAAATGGTTAGACGAAGCAACATGTCTCGTCTGATCCCATTAAAAATTAAAAAAAAATAGGGAAGAAACAACATGTTTCATTCCCTATAATTTGAGAATCACAATTTCGTTTCTCATTTATGAGAAGGAACTGTAGCAATTTTGTCATTTTATGGCAAAATAGTAAATGACTGCAGACCCTTATTTCTCAAAAAATGAGAAATTGACAAATATAACAAAGGACTGTGGATGCTCTAAAGGATGTAACATGACTCAAACCATACAACGCACTTCTATCCTAGAGCAGCCACAAAATTGTAGGATCGGCGAGATTAAACTTTCCCCCTCCATTCGCCACTAACCCCAATGCTTGCTTAATCAGCAAATCAGCTATGGTGTTTGACTTAAATTATTAAAGCAGAAACTTACCTTTTGAGGAAGGGAAGGCTCATCACCATTCTCCCAAAAGAAACCACGAAAAATAGAAGAATAAGAAGAAGAAAAATGGAAGGGAAGATCGCGTTTGCAAATCGGGAAGGGAGAGAAAGAGAATGAGCATGCACTTTGGTAGAGAGGAAAAAAACGGAGGATTTTTTAAGTTGTAGGGAAAGAAACTGAACCGAAGTAAATAAAAAACTCCATTTTTTTAAAGTTATTAGTGTTTTAACTGGAGTCAGGATCAATGTCTACTTAGAACTAACAATCATTACTAGTTTTTCTTATTTTTTCATTTAAGAAGTGTTTCTCTTGGATTACTCATCTTTAACCCCAATCCATTCAAGAATCAACCTCACAAAATTATTTTTTGTATAAAAGTCCCTCGTTAAGGTATATTTGCATGTAATTCCATAAAGTTTGCAATTTATTACCTTTACAATTCATAAAGGTATATTTGCATGTAATTCCGTAAAGTTTGCAATTCATAAAGTTTGCACCACGTATGAGTTCTTTTTGCTAAGCGTCACCGCTTGTAATTTATTAGTATTGCAAACATACCAGAAAAAAGGAAAATTTATGAAAACATATATACATTTTAATTTTCTTACGGAACCCAACTTTACAAATTTATCTCTTATTTAATAATGAACCTACAAATTTTCCCACTTAATAAATAGCTCCCCTATTAAGTTTAAATTAAACAATAACTAGTATTTTTCACGTGCGATGCACGTTTTGATAAGAGTTGGAGGATTTTTATGTGCAATACACTTGTTAAGAAATAGGTTTAGAGTTGGACATGCGTTGCATGTAATTGGAAAAAATATTTTGAAGAAAAGCTACAATTTGTACGTGCAATATACGTGTTTATAAGTATAATTTGAGTTTTACGTGTAACATACGTGTATGTTTAGTGTTAACAACATATTATAAAATTGTTTTGCACTTGCGTTGTATGTTTTAAATATGTGATTTTTTTTATTTGTTTGTTTTTGTTGTAATAAATGGGAGAGTTGGAGTTGCACGTGTAATACATGGATTTGTATGTTGACAAATGACAACCCCAACTCTACCATTATAATATTAGAGATGTTACATAGAGCTGGTATTGGATCCTAACGGGTCGGGTCCTCCACTACCCGAACCCTGACCCGGTAGCTCACGGGTCCAAAAATTGGACCCGGACCCGGACTTGCAAGAACCGGGTCCGGGTTCGAGTCTGGGTCCTAGTTAAAAAAATTACTTGTTGGGTCCGGTAGTAGAGAATAAATATTTGCACTTAAGTATTTTTGCACCCGATTCCCTACAATTCTAACAATTTTTGCACTTAAGTACATGAATTAATATTATATTTACACATCTATTTTCAACAATTACTTTTATAGGTATATTCCTATAAAGCTAAATTTTAAAAAAGTACACAAAGGTTTGGGCCAGTTTAAAAAAAGTACACAAAGGTTTTTTTTTAAAAAAAGGACACAAAGTTTAAATTAAGTCAACTGGGTTAGTTAGGGTTAGGGTTAGTTCGGGGGGTTTATTTAAACACCTGATTAGTTAAGTGATGTTTAAAAAAAAAAAAAAAGATGAATGTGGTTTTTTTAAACAAAATGAAAGATGAAAATGGTTTTTTTAAACCCTACCCTAACCCTAATCCTAGTTAACCCAGTGGACTTAATTTAAACTTTGTGTCCTTTAAAAAAAAAAACCTTTGTGTACTTTTTTTAAACTGGCACAAACCTTTGTGTACTTTTTTAAAATTTAGCCATTCCTATAACCCTATTATTGAAATTCTATATGTTTAAGGGTATTTTTGAACGGGTTCGAGTCCGGGTCCGGGTTGGTTCTATTTTGAGCAGACCCGGACCCGAAAGTGCATCGGGTCTTATTTTAGGACCCAGACCCATATAGATCGGGGCGGTTTCGATCCAATGCAGGGTCTGGGTATCGGATAAATGTGACAGTGCTAATGTTACACCCACAACTTTTTTTACATTTTTTTTCATATATAATTTTAGGTGACACAATACTATTTGATGTTATTAGAGCATCTGCAATCGTTTTGTTAAAAATGGGTATATGGAAAATATAGAAATAACAATTAGGGCGTAGCGCTGCAGTCGTAAAAACTCAAAAAATAGCTTTTTTGGAATGAAAGGGAAGATCATCTACCGTTTGAAAATTTGCGTTTTTTTTTTAAAAAAAAATTTGTGAAGGACGGTAGATGATCTGTCGTCCCGTAATTTTTTTAAAAAAAAAATTCAAAAAAGTGAAGGACGGCCAACACTTTTGGTCACCTGCCACCTTTTCTCTCTCTTCGAGAGACGAAAGATCATTTTCCGATTTTTTTTTTTATTTTTTATTCAAATGACAGATCATATGCCGTCTCTATATTTCGCAGTTAAAAAATCCTTTCAGACGGCATATCATATGTCGTCCGACACACATACAGTAAATCATCTTCTAATTTTCATAATATGCATATTGCTAAATTTGCTGCCAAATATAGACGGTTATTGTATATCGAAAACCCCAAAAAATAAACATTTATCAAACGAAACAGATGCTTTTCTCCATTTTTTTGCATATATTGAAAACGACCGGAGATGCTATTAGAAACCTTTTTCACATCCCTATAAAGTATAAAGCTAGAATAATTCCTTAGAGCATCTGTAGTCGTTCTTGCCAAATTTTGGGTAAATAACAATTAGAAATAGGAAAAAAAGAATGTTGCTGCAGTCGTTCAAAGCTATATTCGATTCGTCGTTTGTTTTTTTTTAAAAGACGGAGTGTGCGGTTTGAAAAAAATTATTAAAAAAAGCAAGTTGAAGTACGGACGGAGTATGATCAATCGTCTGTTTAATTTTTTTATTTTTTTTTCAAAAAAAAAAGCAGGGACGGGAGATAATCTTCCGTCAATCTCACTACCCCATATGTGGACGGCGTATGATCAATCGTCTGCTTCAATTTTATTTTATTTTTTTTTAAAAATAAGCAAGGACGTGATATAATCTCCCATCAATCTCCTCGGACGGGTTGTAATTGGCCGTTCGTTGGTTTTGTTTCAATTTTTATTTTATTTTTTAAAAAAATAAGCACTAAAAGACAAAAAAAAAAATGGCAAAAATGCCTGGGAATGCATCGTCAATTACATTTTTGGCATCTAGCCAATTTTTGCAATTGACGATGTATAATCTTTCGTCTCTGACATTTTTTAATTTTTTAATTTTTTTTCTTTTTTCAAACGATGTTTAATCCATCGTCTCTTGTACTTTTTGTACGTCTAACATACGGGACGAAAATTTATCTTTCGTCAATTCGAACGGACGAAATAAAATAGTTCGTTAGCTATATTTTGGTTATTGCCAAATCGTGTGCTATATTTGGCAACGAACTGTTCATCGTACATCCAAATTTTACAAATTTGAACGATAACTACAGCTCGTTTTTTGGATATTTTTTTAAATTTTGGGTATTTAGCCCACGACTGACAGGTTAAAAAAACTAGTAGTAACTTTTGGAGAAATGCTATACATGTCCCAATCCATTCAAGATTCAACCTCACGTGAAAAAGCATCCAAGAAATGGAGTAAAAAAAAGCTCCTATCTCACATCCTTAACCAAAATTCCCATGTTGTCCTAGTTCTGATTGATGTCTTCGTCTTCCCCCTCCTCTTGTAACCCCCTCAACCCAAAAACTAACTCACCTTTCTTCTCAATTTCGTTCCCTTTCTCCCTTCTCTTTGATCCCAATACATCCAAAGGGCTGAATCAATGGCAGCGAATGGAGATGGGTACAGTCTTGTCGAAGAAAGAGAAGAAGACATGGTCACTTTTCTTGGATCTGAAGAACCCATCAGGAGAAAAGGTTGGTTTCTAAAACCCATTTCGAATTCGCCATCAAAATCTGAACTTGCTGCTCAATTTGCTTCATTTCACTACAAAACATCAAAGTGCCCAAAAGCTAGTTTCAAGGGTTGGGTATGTACATTTAGGCAATGGGACTTGTGGGTCCAAAAGCTGAAGCCAATTTATCAAGGTTTGTGGAAGCAAGTTGGAATCTTCGATGCCATCAATGCTTCTACCTACAAGTTTAGGAGGGACCTATCTTCTCTGTGGGGGGTTATTAGATTCTGGTGTGGAGAAACCAATACGTTTCTCTTCCCATGGGCAGAGGCTACTGTGACATTAGAGGATGTGATGATTCTTGGTGGGTTTTCGGTGTTGGGGGATCCGGTTCTTGTTAGTGGGCCTTTGGGTGGTGAGCTTGGAGTGCTGGAAGCTGAAATGGGTAAGGAAGTGAGGAAGTTTAACAAAACCAAGTGTAAGAAGGCTGATTTTTCTGCTTGGTTGAAGTATTACTTGGAGGAGGGTGATGGAGGTCAGCTGGAGCACACTGCTTTTTTGGCTCTGTGGATAGCGAGGTTTGTCCTTTCGCAACATCCGATGAGAACAGTAGGATTCTATGTGATTCAGATGGCTGTCCGGTTAGCTCGAGGGACTAGGATTGCGTTTGCCCCTGCTGTACTTGCAAGCCTCTATAGAGATTTGAGGAGGATGAAAGATTACCTTGTTAGCAGTCGGAGTAGTACTATACCTCCTTTGGTTGTGTGGGGACCATTAAATATACTACAACTCTGGGTTTGGGAGAGGTTCCTAGCTTTGAGGCCTGAACCGGTGACGTTGGTCAGCTCTGATGAGCCACGAGCAGCAAGATGGCATGATGTGGGTAAAAAACTGGACTACTTATTTGTTATGTCGGTCATGAAGTCACCCGATGAGATCCAATGGCGGCCTTATGTAAATAGTTTGGAGAATTGGCGCAACCCATTTTACAGCGGAGATGATGGTCGGTGGGTTTGTAGTAATGAGGAGGTTGTAGATGAAGGCCTTAAATCGTTTGTCGCGTGTTTGACAGTTTGCGAGCTAGTAGGGTTAGATTGTATCGAGAAGTATCATCCTAATCGGGTGGCGAGGCAGTTTGGATTGGATCAGAACGTACCAAGTTTGGTTCCTCGTGGTTCTTATTTGACTTGGGAAGTCGTATGGAGAAATTATGACATTATTGGAAAGAATATCAAATTTTATGTGCCCCCGAGATTTTTTGAGCCAGATGTCACACTAGAGTATGCATTTTGGTGGAAGAGTGTTCGAAGGCTGTTGAGGAGAAAGAGGGAAGGGAAGAAAAGGAAGAAAAAAAGCCTTGCCTTGTGCTACAAGAAGAAAAGAGTGGAAGGTACTGATAATATGACACTTTCAAATTGGCTTACTCAGAATGATCCCACACTGTGTGATTGGCTTACTCGGAAAGATATGTCACTCTCAAATGGTCTCACTCAGAATGATACCACACTCTCTAAATGTCTTACTCAGAAAAAGGACAACCGAAATATTAGCAGTATGCGAAGGTATGAAATACCTCCTGGGCCTTTAATAGATGCTAAAGCAAATCAGGATTTTCATGCTCCTACAAAAAGTCCAGAGATAATTGTAGATCTGAGACATTCTTTGAGACATTCTTTAGAGTCTTGTGAGACAGTGAAGCTAGATAAAGATGGCCTGAGAAATATCCAAGGAAAGAACGGAAAGGTTGTGTCTGATCCATTGCTAATTGAGGACAGAGAAGTCGTGGAAGAAGTCAAGGGAACTGAATGTGGAAAATCCGTATTTGAACCTGTAGTTGTGGCCAAACCTGTAGAGAATTTTGTCATGGATGTGGAGGATTTCAACATAAAGGAAGATGCAAGAGAAATCCAGAGAACAAATGTTCGTGAAACTGAATATGAAATTGTAGAGACAGCCACACTTGAGGATAACTTCATAAAGGAAGCGGTGGATTTCAAAAACGAGGCATTGGAAGAACTAATGGCCTCAAATGGTGGAGAGTCTGTCTGTGGAATTGCAGAGACGGAAAAAATTGAACAGAATTTCATAATGGAAGTGGAGGATGTCAATGCTGAAGATGTAGGAGTTCTCGAGAGAACAAATGGTGGAGAATCTGTATGTGAAACTTTAGGGATAGACAGAACTCAAGAGAATTTCATGATGGAAGTGGTAGCTTACAAAATTAAAGAGGTGGGACATGTTGAGATATCAAATGGGGGAGTATCTGAATGTGAAGCCCTAGAAGCAGACAAACTAGATTTTTTTTTTGAAATGGAGGTGGAGAGGAGCACTGCATTGCAGGACAGAAACCCAGAACCAGAGATTGGGAAGCTGATAAAAGAGATTGCATTGATTCATGCAAGAAAGGAATCACTGCCTGAGGTGAGTGTACAATTTGTTTCTGATTGTTTATACTTTTTAGTTGTTGTATGGAAACTAGTTTTTGTCATAGTATTTCTTAAGCCTTTCTTTTTTGTTGCATTAAACTCCAAAATTAATGGCTAAATAAATATGCACAGAACTCTTATTATGCACTGCTGCAGTCTATTCGCAACTTACTAAGATAGGCAATTATTACATATAGGTACCTCGGAGTTAATAGTTAATACTGTAACAACAAATCATGGTCCAATATAATTTTTTCTTATTTGCACTTCTATTGTACTTTTTTGGATGTGGAAGGAATTTGATGCATTGAAATTTCCCCCTTCAACTTTCCACGAATACTCTAGACAGGAAATCAGACAATAGAAGGCTTAAATGTCTAGACTCTCTGATAAGAAATGTTCAATAGCATGCTCTCGAAAAGCGTTTAAAGGAAAAAATTTGGTCGGCCTCCGATTTTGCTCAAGCAAAAAAAATCATTATGTTACATAGCACCGATTTTTTTTTTAATTAATATTTTCCCCTTTTTAACATTTATTTGTACTTTAGTTTTTTTAGTTTTAAAAAAATTAAAATATATATTTCCTTCTTTTTGACTTATATTTTTCTTTCTTTTTGACTGAAGCCAGCTTAGCGGCCTCCGATTTTTTTTTTTTCATTCTTTTTACTCTGACCATTAAATTCCCCCATCTGCTATATAGCACTGAACACTTCAATTTGGAAATTGGCTCTGTTCAACTAGAATGAGACATTAACATTATAGGACAGCTGATTTTAGAAGCCAAAACTTCTATTAAATCGTGTCACATGACCTGCTTAACTAGAATTTCTATAGTGGTAATTGTACAAATTTTCTATTTTATATTTTTACACGTACTATAGAAATACTTCTGTGCATTTTATTGTGGACTTCAAGACAAATAAAGATGATGGTCTATAATATTTACATGTATTGTGGAATATGAAAATATTGTTATGTATCACAGAAATTGGAAGTTTTGCTGACTCCATGGTTTGACCCTATTACATATATGATATTTTCGAGAAAGCCTTTGATATGATAAATTGATTTTAGTTGGTTCATTTATTATTAGTCATTATGGTTTTAAAAGGTTGAGACGGTAATGCTACTGAAATAATAGTGAGTTATGATGTGGACTTTAGACATGAGAATTCGTGAACAGACTGTTATTATTGACTGGAAATACATTGGTTCTAAGGTAGTAAGGTTAATCAAAATCCCAATTAACTAAACTTAGCCTTAGTAGTTGTCCTTGTAGTCGTTATATGAAGGCACACATGACGACTATTTGACTTACGGACCTTGTCTGGTTGGATTTGAGTTCGGTGTAGATGCACAATGGGTCAGCCAGATGGCATTGACTTCTATCAATTTATCGGTTATCGGTGAATTGGCATACTTGTTAGAAATATTTCCTATAAATTTGCATGGATTTGGGATCTGTTTATGGTGTGACTGCAGGTAGTGTTGTTACTATGCCCTTCCATATAAATGAGATCCAAGGAGACTCGAATTATATATTTCCATAAGCACACAAACCAAGTGACTGGAAAGGAGTTTATGGTTAACCAGTCAGTTTGTATTCGTAGAAATTTGACGGAACCGTGTATGACTTTGATTTTCAACATGGTGTAGAAGGACGAGGTTTCAAGAACTTGATTATCATTAGAGATAGTTTTAAAATACATATATTTTCTTCAGATTTGTTATTCTTTCTCAAGTAACTCATCTTGCATCTAAAGACGTTTCATGAGGTCGGAAGCCCATGTGAGTTATTAGCTCACAATCCACCAACTAAAAGTCTTTTGAATGATTTGGTTTTATCATCAGAGATAGTTTTAAAATATACATATTCACCTCAGATTTGTTATTCTTTCTCAAGTAACTCATCTTACTTCTAAAAATGTTTCATGAGGTCGCAAGCCCACGTGAGTTATTAGCTCACAGGCAGTGTTCTAAATGGCGGCCGTCTCGGCCGCCTAAGCGGCGCCTAGGCGCTCAAGTGGAGAAGAACGAACCGCCTTTGCCATAGGTGGTAGTCTAGGCAGTCGGAGGCGATTTAGCGATCATCTTGTTGAGTAGGCGTCCGTGGCGCTGATCAGGCCAATGCCCAAACGTTTTTTTATAAATTTTTTTAAATACTATAAAATAACAAAAAAAAAAGAGAACTACTATTAATCTATAATATACTATGTATGGATCTTTATTTTTTTTACTTTTTTAGTATTATTGGTGATGGATTGCACATATTACACCTATTACACATATTAAAATAGCACATATTACACATATTACACATATTGGCATATTGCACATATTACAATTGGACAATTGTCTTTTTTAATTGCACATATTGCACATATTTACACATTAATTGCATGAGGAAGTTTTTTTTATGCATAAACACCCTTTAATTACACATATTATATAAGAATATGATGAATATTTGCAATTTCATTGCATAATTATACTTACGATTGAAGAATATGAGCTGAAATTAACTAAATCGGCAAAAAAAAAAAACAACAACTGCCTAGGCGCGAGGCACCCCTTGACCGAACCACCCCCGCCTAACGCCGTTTACAACCTTGTTCACAGGCCATCAACTTAAACTCTTTTGCTTGAATTGGTTTCTTATAGTAGTTGCCTTCGTCTTCATATATACTCTTCTTGGCAATGTCCTTATTTTACAGATGCTGTTTAATGTGTACCAATTTCCCTTTTAGTGCACAAAGTTCTCTGTTTCCCTTTTTAGTGCACAAAGTTCTCTGTCACCGTTGTACATATTTTTGATGGTTTTTGTTGCGGTGTAAAGCAAGGTTCTAGATGTCAGATTTTGATGCGTGTCAACCTAAGAGTGTCATGTCGGTTTAGAATATATCTCCTATATATGATGTATATAACATGTACACATTATGTATCACAACATCGTATCTGTAACTCAAGAAGTATTGGTTACAATCCAAATATCCAAATATGTTATCATTATCACAAAACATGCACACACACAAAATGAACTGTCCAAGTTTTACATACGTAGTATATCAATATAATCACAATTCAAACAAACAAACGGCCGGATCGGGTTGGGTTTTGGAAGCTTTTAATGTCAAAACCTCCACATCTTGCTAATTCAAAGACTGGCCGAAGAATAGAAAATATCGGCCGAAATTTCAGTTAATAATATATAACTTATATTTTCTTATGTTTCGGTGTCCCCCAGGTTGTAAAACCGAAACAACTGTAAAGATACTTCCCAATTAAGTTTTAGAGTCTCAAACACTGGTGGACATCCATGCATTATGAGTAAGAATGTTAGGACATCAGAATATGGAATGTCATACACATATACAATTGAAATCATAATACAGTGCATATTACAGGAATTTAGAGACGGCTCAAATTGAGGATAAAATAGACAGACCACTTTTGGCAATTATAGTCAATGAAGCAAAGACTAGTAGCAGCTCTTAATAGACTTGCAGCGAGATATTTTCTCTGGTCGCGTGTACTGAGATAGTAGAAAAGGCTAATGTAAATGCGCTAAATGGGCACTTGTTTCTCTGAAAACTTTGGACACTGCTTTAAAGTCAAACTATGGTCTCTTAAGTTGTTCTTGTGTTTACTGGTCACTGATCTATATGCTTTGAGATTCATTTTTCGAATAAAACATGCTGGAAGCAACTCAATTTCAAGAATCGGTAGTCATCACAAATTAGGGGAAAATTACCTCTACATAGAATCAATAGTACATGGTTGAAATGCGTGCTTTTATATTTTAAGATTGTTATATGCTTGCTTGTCTGACAAAGAATATTTGATATTTGTGGTGGTCTAGAAATTCCTGTAAACAAAACATTTAAGTGAACCCCTCTTACGAAAAAAAATTTTCATTCATTATTTGTGCAACTCTGATCTTTATCTAGAAAGGTCGGTGTAATTATGTATGTTAGATATATGTATTAGACATATTATTAGATGAGTAATGCTACATCGATTACCTATTTCACTACATTTCACTTCACTACCTTAGGTGGTACACTCCAATAGGTGGTAGAAGAGAGAGTAGGTGGGGAAACTCTCCAATAGGAATGTGTCACCTAAGATAGTGAAAAAAATGGTAGTGAAATTGGTAGTGGATGAAGCATTACTCTTATTAGATACATTGCTATTTCTATTGTTAGAGATGTACTGTTGAGATTCATCTTGTATCTTATATATATTGGCCTTTAATGCTCAGTAATAATCAATTCATCTTTTTCCTTCAATCTCTTTGTTATCTTAACATGGTATCAAAGCAAACCCTAATCCCAAATCAAATCCCAACTCTAATCCCTAATCTCAAAGCAAATCTCAAACTCAAATCTCCCGATGTCGACTATCTCCTCCAATTCCTAACCATTATCCAGATCCAAACCCTAAACAGTCATCATCTTCATCATCATTACCAATCTTCCTTCACCCTAATCTTCCTTAACCCAAAAATTCATCCCCATCACCTCCACGTCCAATATAGTCAACCCATATTTTCACCTTCTCGACCTCACTGTTCCTCCACCAAAACCCAAACCCAACTCCATCCCGACCTCCATCCAGTTCCCTCGGCCTCCCTTGCTCCCTCCTCGGTCCTTGCGCTTCCAACCCGACGCCACCCTCGTCGCCCCTCACTGTCATTGCTTTCTGTCTTCACTGGACCAACAACCCTCCTCGTCCTAATCATGACTAACCTCCTCTGCCCTCCAGCTCCAAATCCTAATCCTAACCACTTCCAATTCAAACGCAAACCCGACCCACATCCCCACCTGAGGAAGAAAAAAACTCTGAAACCCAAACCCGCTCCGTTTCCTGTCTCCAAAAAAAAATAGAAAACCCGATCTAAACTCAACCCAAATCCACAAGTCCTAACCCAAAACCCACTCCAAACCCAACCCGATCTAAACCAAAAATCTCATTTCTCTCTCCAGCTCGACCGCCGATCAACATCGTAGTCGCTTGTCTCCTGTAGTCGGCTTAAAAAATTTAAAAAAAAGAAAAAAAGGAAAAAAAAAAGCAGGTACTAGTATTCCATGGACCCTTAGTTTCGTCAGTATCTTCCCGTCTCCACCGGCTTCTCAGTTGCCACCTTCCGCGGGCTTCGCAACAGCCTCATGCCTCTTTCTGACCGTTACAGCACTCCTTTCCCTTCACTCATCTCTCCTCCTGCTGTCAGCAACAGCAACACCATCCCTATCCCTGCCTCCCTCCTCTCGATGCCAGCGATAGTAGTAAAATTCCGATCCCCATCTCGATCCCGACAACAACAGCATCACCGTCCTCTTTTTTATCTCTGCCATAGCAACACCAATCTCATTCCTCCTCACCGTACTTCTTCCCCCACATCTTCTACCATTACTGTTACTCCAGCTTTGCCATCTCCTGCTGATTGAGTCAATCTTCAGCATCGCCTCATTTAGTTGGAACTCAAACTCTTGGGTCAGTCAATGCTGGCTCATCTGCCCTGCATTCTCTGTTACTTCCAGTATGAATTATTTCTGGATTTTAAATTCTGGTGCATCACATCATTTTACTAGTAATTATACACTGCTCACTACTAGCACTGCACTTCCCTCACTCTCTATCACTTCACACAGCCGATGGCTCACTATTAGGCGTGCTAGTTGATACGGTCGTCTATATCATCTAGATTTTCTACTGTTAAAATATAGTTGGTATGGTATGAGCTGTATATTCTATTTCCTAACAGATTCTCTTAAATCTCTCATCTCCTTGATCTTCTCATAAATCAGTTGTACCCATTCTTCAAGAAAGTAATGTATATATAAAGAGATAAACAGTAGAAGAATGAATAACAAGAAAATATTTTTTTTCCCAAATCTGTTTTCAATAAGGTATTAGAGCCTAAAATATCCTAGGCTAGGTGAAGAAGAAGAAGATCCTGATCCTTCTTCCTATTGATTCCAAAACGCCGTCGTCGATCCCGGTCCTCTGCAGCCAAAATCACCTAGAAATCTCCTGATCCCGTCATCGACCTCGATCCCTTGCCATGCGTCGTCGATCCTGATTCCCTGCCATCATCGATCCCGTCGCCATCATCGCTGCCGCTTCCCATAGTCGCCGTCAACATCCCCTGGCGCCATCGTCATCGCAGATCCGAAAGCTAGCCCAACTTTAACAGCACCGTCGATCCCCTACAAGCCGCTACCACCATTGCAACCTTCATCTGTTTCCCCGATGGGTCTGGATTAGATCTAGATTTGTTCCAAAAAAAGGCCACAATCCTACTGGTGGGATTCGTTGTTCCGTGTGCTGGCCAAGGAGATGATCAATAGCAAATGTTGCTGTTTGAATGCCTAATTGGCTGTATTTTGTCTGTTTGGTTCTGTGTTGTTCTTGCATACTACTCAGTTGATGTTTGGGATAGGAGATGACAATTTTGTTTTTAATGTTGGAATAATTCTTGATGAAACAAACTATGATGTCTGGATTCAGTTGATGGAGATGCATATTGCTGGACGTGAAAAGATCTAGTATATTCGAGGAAAGAGTAAAATTCCCGATGAAGGTTATGCCACCTATGATAAATGGTACGCTAATAATCAGAAAGTTAAAGGCTGATTATTGATGTCCATGAAACCGGAAATCATGAAGAGATACATTCGATTGCGTACGACTCGTGATGTTTGGGATGCCCTAGCAAATGCATTCTATGATGGAACCAATGAAGTTTAATATTTGCTCTAAACCAGAGAGCCTTCTCGGCAAGAAAAAATGGCAGGCCACTCTCCGTTTATTATAAAGAATTAACAGATATTTTTCAAGAGCTTGACCATCGTGACAAGGTGATCATGAAAATTCTGATGATGTTGAAATAAACCGAAAATCGATTGAGCGCTTGCTTATATTCTTGGCAGGATTGGATGCTGAGTTTGAACAGGTTTGATGAGAAATCTTGCGAAAGGATCCCGCTCTTGATCTTGAGGCATCTTATGCATATGTCCGTCGTGAGGCTCGCTAACAAAGCACCATGAACAATTTTTCTGAACCCTTTGATGCAGCTGCAATGGTGCCTCATAACCGTTCTTCAAAAAGCCACCCGGGTCTATCTGGACCAAAATTACCTTATTAGTCGAGAAAGTGTACTCATTGTGGCAATATCGGTCACACGAAAGCTCGCTGTTATGAGATTATCGGCTACACGGAGAACTGTGATCATAGCAGGGATACTCGGAATAAGAATTACAATTAACCCACTGTCGCCGTTGGAGTTGCTAATGGAGCTCAAAAGGGTGTTGGATAAGCCTCCGCATTAGTTACAGCTGCAGGTAATGATGGTAAGGTATTTAATGTTTCTGCCTCTGTTATGAATAATGCATGAATAATTGATTCAGGTGCTACCGACCATATAATTTTTTATTCTAGACAAGTCCAAACCTTACAACCATCCACCAAATTAAGTGTGTCCACTGCCAATGGAGTTTCTGCCATCATTACTGGTGTGGGTTCCATCTCTCTCATTGTATTGTAATTTTTTGGTCATCTTATTGTGTGTTTAAGGGCATTCAGACTTACAAGACGATTGTTATGAGGTTAGACACGGGAAGCTATACTACCTGGACCGGGTATATGAAAGTTCAAGCAGATTGACTCAAGCTCTATTTGTGGAAGGATCTGAGGGAGGGAAGAAGAAATCAGAGATTTGGCTATGACATCGACGTTTAGGGCATGCTTCTTTTAGTTATTTGAATAAATTATTTCAAGTTTATTTTTGAAGTTGGATGTTTCTAATTTGAGTAATGCTTTAGCCACTACCAATTTCACTACCATTCTCTTCACTACCTTAAGTGGCATGCTCCTGTTGGAGAGTTCCCCCACCTACTCTATCTTCCCCTACCTATTGGAGTGTGCCACCTAAGGTAGTGAAGAGAAATGTAGTGAAATTGGTAGGGATGTAGCATTACTCTTCTAATTTTCGGTGTGATGTGTGTGAACTAGCAAAAAGTCACCGTATCTCTTTTCCTCCAAATTTAAATAAAAGCTCTCTTCTATTTATGATTATTCATTCTGATGTTTGGGGTCCATAAAAAAACACTACTTTTGGAGGAGCAAAATCGTTTGTGACATTTATTGATGAGTGTACTCGTATAACTTAGATTTGTTTGATAAAGTCTAAAAATAAAGTTAGTGGCTTATTTCAGAAATTTCACAAACGGGTTATGACTCAGTATAAAGCACAGAGCGAGTACCTGAGTTCGAATCTACAACAATATTTGATGGAACATGGAATTGTTCACCAGACATGCTCTTATACATCTCAACAGAATGGAGTTGCAGAATGGAAAAACAAACACTTGCTTGAGGTGGTTCATCTCAACAGAATGGTCTCAAACAGACACTTCCTCATCCGAGTACGATCTCCAATCGTTCACTACCAAGTCGACCCTTATTACCCTGGGTTGTTATTATTTTATTAACATGAATCATGAATATGCAATCAATGGAACGAGTATTAAGAAACGATGTCAACGAGGTATCAATGATTGTACAATAAATGATATGTAGTGCAATGCAAAGTAAACAGATTTACAATTAAACATGAAGATGCAATTCTGGACAGCGAGACGTCGTTGTACAAACGTCGACTTTTCCGCTGCTACGGGAAAGTAAATCAGGTTCCGTCAGGGGTTCTAGAAAATAGACTCTATGCCGGCTCCAATGCATATTCACACGATACATTATAAATATAATAGCTAGGTGTATAATCTCATTCTCTACTGGTTTCATGTTCAGGCAGCATGTCAGGGTTAAATTCTTATATATATATGTTGGTTGTAAAATTATTTAAAAATCTTATAAAAATCATAATTTAGTTCCTAAGAGTGTTCAGTAACAACATGATTAGTCTCAGGTTTAAATTCTTAATTTAATCTACTCTTTCAATTTGTTAAACATGGTAATGTATTTTCAGACTGTATTCTGGATTTCGGACGTTACTCCACGAGAATCTTAATATCCGTAAGTTGGATTGCAAAACCGTCAGATTGTATGGATTCCAGACACAGAGGGATACAATTCTCATTTAATGAGTTCTAAATAATATTATCTACAGCAAAGTCAAAAGTTTGGTTTTTTACTGAACTAGTGCTCTAGCAGCAATCTAGGGTCATGTTTTTGTAATTTGTATCCATAACGAGTCTAGAAAGTTATCAATTAATCTCATAAAAATTGTAAAGCAACTCCTAATCAAGTTTTTCAACTTCCTGAATAATTTTCAAGTTTTGATTCTACTGTTAATATTTTAATTAGAAAGTCATGTCGGTGTGTCTCTAGACAGCAATCTGGAAATTAAAAACCTAGCAGTACTAAAAATATGATAACTTGCAGTTTATAAATTGGAATTTAGATCCATCGAATGTTCTAGAAACTAGATTCAAAGGGTTATGACTTTCATTTATATAAAAAGTTTCTTATATCTAACAATAACAGGGTCAAAAACTCCCTACAACACAGAATAGACAGCAAGACAACGACATGATAAATTTTATTTATCAACAATCAAGATATACAAAACGCATATTCTATCATGGGGTTACAAGCATTCATATTCAGTATTTCGGGTGTATTTCTACGGTTATCAAGATAGGATCTTGTCATTTCTACGGTCTAGAATTTATCATCAATAGTCATACCAATCCAATGCATACAATCAAAATATACTAGACTAACTTATATCTCTACATTTGTACGGTGTGGTGTATGCATATGACAATGGGTAACATGCTTGGAATTGATTCAGGGATATAGCACGAAAAGAAAACTACTAGGTTTCGCCGATGAATCCGTAATAGTTTCTTTGAGATGTATCAAGCAAATAAAATACGATAACGAAATTAGGACTACTTGCGGAGATCAAACAATTCTCGAACAAAAATAACGAGTTGGTTCAAGAGCGACTTGCCTTTATACCACGTTTGCATGTGCAACGAGAACGGCGGCAATGTACGGCAGCGACGATAGCGGCGACAACACATGTGAAACGACGACGGCACGGGGCAACTGCAAGAGGACAACAGCAACACACCAGCAGCGGCAGCAAGGGGACGGAGCTGTCGAGTGGTGCTGTCAGGGTCGAAGGCAGCAAGGGAGTGGATCGGGTGCTTGCTGTGGTGCTGTCGTTGGTGGCACCGGTGTGCAACAGTGGGCGGTTGTGATGGGTCAGCGGTGCTGGTGAGGTTCACAGCTGTTGAGGTGGAGCTCGGTGCGTGAAGAGGATCGGTAATGGGGGTGCACTCGCGGTGTGAGGAAGTGGAGCGCAGTCGGGGACTGGTTGCTGTCGGTGGTGAGTGGGGGCAAGGTGGTCGACAATGGCAAGGGTTGAGGAGGTCGTCGAGGTGTTGCAGCGGCTGGTGGAGCAGCAATGGTGGAGGCTCGGGGCTGTGGTGGCGTTTGACGGCGGCACTGGCAGCAGTGGAGGCTGCGCGGGGAAGCAGGGCGAGTGGCGGGTGGAGAGGTCGGAGGGTGACACGGTCGAGCGGGGGCTTGCAGTTTTGGAAGGATAAAAGAAGGAGAAGGAGATGAGAGAGGGTCAGGGTGGCTGTAGATGAGGGTGATTAGGTTAGGGTTTAATTAATTAGAGATTAGGGGAAGGTAGTTAAGATTTAGGGGGAGATTAGTGGAGAGATTATTAGGGTTGTGGGGTTACGGGATTGTTAGGATTTGGTAGGGGATTAGTTAGATATAATCATGGATTAGTTTAAGGTTAATTAAGATTAGGATAGTGGGCTTAGGCTCAGTTGGGCGTGGATTGACTTTGGGCTCAAAATACAATAAATCAAATAAGGGATTTGGGCTTCAAAATAAATAAATAAATAAAAAGAAGAGAAAACACGATTATTGCCTGAAATATGATTTGGGTTTCACAATATAAACAATAATCAAATAAAAAAAGAATAAGATTACAGAATAAAATAAGATTGTGGAATGAAATAGGTTTGTGTTTTTCTCAAAATTTAATAATCAAAACAATAAGATAATAATAATTAATTATAGTAATAATAAGAATAGGATAATGGTACAGATTAGAATTGGGCTTGGATTAGGCTTATACAATAGCAATTAATCAAATAAGAAATAAACAACTAATAGAATAAGAATTGAGTTAAAATACATAATTATTTGAAAATAGTTACAAACACGATTGTTAATTAGTAAGGACTTTAATAGGAGATAACAAAATCGATTTAAAACAAAAATGAATTTAAAAGAACGGAAAAGAATTTATAACGAATCGAAATACTGAAAATTTACGAAAATTTGTATAGGCGAAAACGAGGGTTACAGTATTTTTCCTTTGAGGTTGAACTTCAGGGGGAGTACTGAAGTGAAGTTCAGACTCTTGCTTATGACGAAGTGGTTAACATTAAGAGTGAACAATTGAATACAAGTGAATATGTAGATGTAAGTAGCGACGATCACTCAAATGAAGATTATTTGGTTGAGGGAGAAGATCTCCACGAGGAACTGTAATCGGTGTCGAACCTCCACGAAGATGAGCCGTGGGATCCATGCCATCGCTAGTGTCATATCCACCACCAGCACCGTCAGAACTCCAAAACCAATCATCGTCGTTGTCCGAAGCTCCAAGAAGAGAACTCCTGAATCGTACTACTAGAGGTATCCCAAAACCTACTTATGAGCCTGATCCCACTAGTAATGTCAAGTATCTCATGAGTCATTATGTGTCCACTCACTGATTGTCTGAATCAAATAAGTCATTTGTGAATTAAATATCTGTTGTATCTATTTTTAACAGTGTGCAGAAAGCCTTAGCCAACCCAAGGTGGAAAGCAGCTATGGATGAGAAGATGAAGTCCTTGAAGAATAATGAGACTTGGGAGATAGTCGAACTGCTAGCCGGAAAGAAGCCGATAGGATGCAGATGGATTTATAAGATGAAGTATAAGTCTGATGGTTCAATAGAGCGGTACAAGACAAGGTTGGTTGCCAAAGGGTACACTCAAACATATGGAATTGATTATGATGAAATATTTGCACTTGTGGCAAAGTTCAACATTGTTTGAGTTCTATTATCACTTGCTACAAACATTGACTAGTCGTTGGAGCAATTTGATGTGAAGAATGCCTTTCTACATGGAGAATTGACAGAAGAAGTTTATATGGATCTACCATCAAGGATCAAATAGACCAGTCCAACACAGTAATAAAGTGTGTCGGTTGAAGGAAGCATCGTATGGTCTCAAGCAGTCGCCAAGAGCTTGGTTTGAGAGATTCACAAAATCAATGAGGACATTTGGATATTATCAGAGTAATTCAGATCATACCATGTTCCTGAAAAGAAAAGAAAAGATTACTGCTCTCATTATATATGTGGATTACATGAAAATAACCGGAAATGATCCTAAGAAGAGAAAGGCATTTAAGAGCTACTTGTCACAAGAGTCCAAAATGAAGGATCTTGGCCCTCTGAGATATTTTTTTGGTATCGAAGTTTCTCGCTCTAGAAAGGGTATTTCTGTCTCAAAGGAAGTATGCTCTTGATTTGTTGAAGGAAACAAGAATATTTACTTGTCAGTCTATTGATACACCATCAGAAAAAATGATTGAAACTCTGGAATGATCCTGATCAGGTGTCGTGTGATAAGGAGAGATATCAGAGATTGGTAGGACGACTAATGTATCTTGCTCATACACAACCAGATTTGTCATATGCATTGAGTGTGGTGAGTCAGTTTATGCATGCACCTTGTGAACAACATATGAATACGGTGATGAGAATCCTGAGATATATAAAGTTTGCTCCAGGAAAGAGGTCTTGTTTGCAAAATATGGTCACTTGAAGGTTGAGGTATTACCTTTGTTGGAAGAAATCTGGTTACATGGAGAAGCAAAAAGCAAAATGTTGTAGCACGCTCTCGTGCAGCGGCTGAGTATCGCGGAGTAGCACTGAGTATAACTGAAGTTTTATGGTTTAAACTTTTGTTATTATGTTGTGGTCCAAATGAGCCTATTAAGGTGTATTGTGACAGTCAAGTGGCGTATGATATTGGAGCCAATCCAGTCCAACACGATAAGACGAAGCATGTAGTGGTGGATAGATTCTTCATCAAGGAGAAATTAGATGAGAAAATTATTGAGATGTCTAAGGTGAAGTCAGAAGTCTAACTCACAGATATTCTTACCAAGTCAGTTTCAAATCAGCTCTTCTTGAAATTTGTGGACAAGTTGGCAATGTTCAATATCTATGCGCCAACTTGAGGTGGAGTGTTAAAATGTAGTTGGTATGGTATAAGTTGTATATTCTCTTTCCTAATAGATTTCCTCAAATCTCTCATCTCCTTAATCTTCTCATAAATCAATTGTACCCCTTCTCCAAGAAAGTAATGTATATATAAAGAGATAAGCAGTAGAAGAATGAATAACAAGAAAATATTTGTTTTCCCAAATCTGATTTCAATATCTACATGCATATATATTTCATCCTAGTTTTGTTGGTGATGTGTCCTCTGATGCCGATCTGTGGCACCGACGTTTAGGTCATCTTAATGAGGCTCGCCTAATGAACTTAGCTTGTAGTGGTGCCCTTGGTCATCTTTCTTTTATATGTTTGTCTGTTTGTCAGGGTTGTAAGTTAGCCAAGCTCATAACACTTTATTTTAATAACAAAAGCGCTTCTCAAACCACTCATCCTTTTTAGATTGTCATTTTAACATTTGGGGATCCTCTCCTGTACCTTCTAGCGAAGGCTCTCTCTATTATGTTTACCTTCATAGATGACTTCACTAGATTCACATGAGTTTTTTTTTTATGCGCCACCGATGAGATTCCTAACATTTAACAGATCTTTACGACCATGATTTACACTCGGTTTGGTGTGTGCATAAAGATTTTTCGCTCAAACGGTGCTCGTGAGTACACTTTCACTACTATGCAATCGATTTTTTAATCTCATGACACCATTTTCTAGCAGTCATGTCCTTACACGCATGAACAGAATGGTGTAGCTGAACGCTTACATCATCACATTCTTGAGATGACTTACGATATTCTAAGTTTTTCTTCTGTTCCCCTTACGTTCTAAGCCGAAGCTGTCATGGCTTCTGTTAGTCTCATTAACATCACTCTCTCGTCTACCCTCTCTGGTTCCATGCCACATGAGGCTTTTCACCACTCTCCAACGGGCTACAGTATGTTCTGTACCTTTGCGTGCACCTGTTACGTTCTTCTCCATCCCACTAAGCGCACGAAGCTGATCGCCCGGGCCGCTAAGTGCATTCACCTATGTATCAATTCTGAGCACAAGGGATATCAGTGCTACGATCCCTTGGCACGCCGTCTTCATATCTCATGTCATGTCTCCTTTGTGGAAGACTACTACCTGCCACCCCCCCCCCCCCCCCCCCCCCCGAGGATATTCGCTTCCTCGAGTCAGTTTTCTCGACTACATCCCTGGATATATCTTCACGAATTTCATTCGATTCCACCCCTTTAGCTCCACTCCCACCTCACATAGGAACTATAACTCCTGTCACTCCTACTGAGACTCCACACACACCACTTGCATCCCCACAGCCACATGCACCCACACCACCGCCATCACCTCCACAATCTGCACATCCGCCAGCGGTTCGTCACTCTACGCGTTCCACTTCGGGGATCCCACCGGCACGTTATACACCTGATGCCACTCGTCCTTCTGATCAGTTTGGCTTTGCCACCTTGGCCTCTTACCATATTTTCATGCATCTCTCACAGCTATACACTTCACACATGAGCTCATAACTTATGAGAAAGCTATTCAATATCCCGAGTGGCGGGATGCTATTGCAGAGGAGTTCCGTGCATTTGATCAGATTAACACTTGGGATGTTGTTCCACTACCAGTGGGCGTCGAGCCTATTAGTTGCAAGTGAATCTTCAAGGTCAAATATTGACCTGATGGTTCCATTGAGTGGCACAAGGCTCGTCTAGTTGCTAGAGGATTTACTCAGGAGCATGACATTGATTATGATGAGACTTTTGCTCTAGTTGCATATATGACTACAATTCGTACTCTCCTTACCGTTGTCATCCGACAGTGGTCGTTATATCAGATGAACGTGAAGAATATTTTTCTTCATGGTACATTATCTGAGGTGGTTTACATGCAGCTTCCTATTGGCCTCACCACACCTCGTCATATTTGTCGTCTCCGCCGAGCTATATATGGTCTTAACCAGGCTTCTCGAGGCTATTTTGAGTGCTTTCGCCGAGTCATCAGACAGGCAGGTTTTCGTCATATTTCACATGATCATTATGTTTATGCTATCATCACCGCAGGGGAGGGTACTTCTACTATTGTATGTTGATATGATTATTGACTTCGCAGGTATTTCATCCACTCAGATATACCTTCACCAACAGTTTCATATGAAGAATCTTGGCAGACTACGTTATTTTCTCGGTTTTTAGATTGCCCAGGGCTCTCGGGGAATGCTCATTTCTCAGCATAAATACACATCAGACATTATTTCTGTTGCATGTCTCTCTGACAGTCGATCAGCTGATACTCCCTTAGAACTTCACGTGAAGCTTCGTCCCCACAGATGATGAGCTCCTTCCCGTTCCCACTAGATACAGACAGATTGTTAGACAGCTTGTCTATTTATGCATGACTAGACCCAATATTGCTCATACAGTTAGTATTGTCAGCCAGTTTGTTTCAGCTCCTCGATCAGTTCACTATAGTGTTCTTCGGATCCTCAAAGATCTTTAGGGCACTATCACTCGCTCATTATTCATGTCTTTTACATCTAGATTGGAGCTTAGTGCATATTCTGATTCAGATTGGACAGGAGATCCAACTACCATACAGTCTACCACAGACTTCTGTCTCTTTTTGGTGATTCGCTCATCTCATGGCGAAACAAGAAACAGACACTTGTTACATGTTCGTTCACTGAAACTGAGTATAGAGTGATGGCAGCTACCACTAGGGAGATTGTGCATGTTCGGTGGCTATTATCAGACATGGGTCACTCTTACTGCTCCTCTTCACTGTGACAACCGGAGTGCTTTGCATATTGCAAGTAATCCGGTCTTTCATGAGCGGACGAAGCACATAGAGATTGATTGCCACTATATGCGTGAGCATTTTGAGGTAGGGACCATTTCACTTCATTCGGTGATACAGCAGATAGCAGTCTTCTTCATGAAATCCCACACTGTTCAGAAATTTTGATACTACACTGGTAGATCCACCGTGAGTTTGAGATGGGGTGTTAGATATATATGTTAGATATATTATTAGATACATTGCTATATATCTATTATTAGAGATGTAGTGCTGAGATTCTTCTTGTATCCTATATATGTTGGCCTTTAGTGCTTAGTAATAATCAATTCATCTTTTTCCTTCAATCGCTCTGTTCTCTTAACAATGTATGTTCATTCTCTGGCAGGTAATTTGCAGCAGGAACTCTGGCGAGAGTGGCCCTGATGAATCATATTCATTGTACTCCGGGCATTCATAGTTATGCCTTCACAAGCAGGTCGAGTTAGGTCAAGTTCTTCAGCTTCGAACCTGTGGCCCAGGTACGAGGTTGGATTCCTGAATATATTCACAGATGCGAACAAGGAAGGAGGTTTCAGCGGCTACCGCACATTCTCGCGCAGGATCACAACGACAAGCTGATCCTTGCGAGGACAAGAAGACTGACAGGGTTCTTTTTCTCTTTCTGTTTTTTTTCTTGTGAATGTATACCACCTCAGAATAATCTTTGAAAAAAAAAAGGTATGTTAGTATAGCATGAGAAAAATGTGGACGTCTGTTGAATCAGCTTTAAAATTTACAGTTGCAGCAGTTTTTTTCAACCATGATTAGTTCGGCTTTAAAATCTAATTTTTACTACATTCTTGTCTTTCTCTGTATTTAGGGATGCAATATCTACACCATATTAGCAGTCAATTCAAATGCGTATGAGATTGAAGGGATTCCTGAGATTTGTTAGTTTTACAAGGTGTAAGATGGGAATTATTAGGGTTGAACTTGTTATCATCGGAGCTAATTTACTTGCAGAATCTTTGCTTCTCAGAACAACATTAACAGTTAGCAGGAAACTATCTGAAATTGCGACGCTACGGATTCCTACCTTGACTACTGAAACTTACCTCACATTCAGAAGGTAAGGTTTGTTTTCAACTTCAGTATGGTACTTTTTCTTTTTCAGTTATCATGGAATATTTTTTGCATTTTTAATACTAAAATGTTGCACGCCTATGTATTGAAGGATGATTAACAGTTAATGGTGGGCATAAGTTCTTTGCTTAAATTGCATTTCGTTTAGGTGGTTGGCGACATCAATTTTGTTGGTTAACTGTATGTTCTTTTGACAATATCTGTGCTGAATTGTGTGTTTAGCATTATCTAGTGAATTTTTATAACAAAATTCTAGAAAATGCACCTGATTTGACTGCTAATATGGTATAAATGTTGCATCCCTAAATACAGAGAAAGCTAGACGAGAACGTAGTTAACAATTAGATTTTAAAGCTGAACTAATCCCTTTAAAAAAACCAAAAAAACAAAACAGAAAACAAAACAAAACCAATCAACCCTGGAGCCAAAACTAATACTCCAGTATTGTTACTACTTTGTAGAATTTTTGAAGAGAAATGCTAAGTTGCAAATGGGTCTGTACAAACACCCGTAGCCAACTAAGCTCCTGACCGTTGGATCATTTCGATCAAGATCCTGCCCATCAATCCCCCTCTGAGCCCTTTCTCACTTAAGTTCGGAGGGTTATTTTGGGTATTTCACCTCAAAATAACCTTTCAACTTATTCACTCTTTCGCACTTGCCCTCGCTCGTAGTTAAGTATATATTTTATTTTTTTTTTGGCAAAATTTAAATCCAGGCCGTTGTTGGCCAACAACGGCCCAAGTTTTGTTTTTTTTTGTTTTTTTTTTGTTTTTTTTTGTTTTTTTTTTTAAACTTCTCTCCTAGCGTCTCTCTCTCTCCTTCTCTCAGTTTCCTTAATCTCTTTCTCTGTCGAACCCATACTCGAAACCTAACTATAGTCGTGCCACCTCTTCCGTCGCCTCATCTAAACCACCCCCTCCTCCTTCACCTCTCTCTCTCTCTCTTCCGAACACTCCAGCAACCCACTTTTTTTTTTAACCCTAACCCTATTTACTCCCAAACCCTCCTCCTCCGTCGTATGCCACCGCGCCTTCTCTTTTTCCCCAATACCCCCTAAATTCATCACCTCCTATAATCTTCGAAATCAAATCGGCAACTTGAAACTGTAATTCGTCGTTGTGTTCGTACACATCGTCGGCCAATCAATCTTCATTGTACAAACCCACATTGTGCAAGGTAATTTTATTTTAACTTCGTAGATGTAGCTATGTAGATTGAATTGTTTGTTTAATTTTTGAGTGAGTTAATTTTTGTGATGTGTAGTTATGTATAGGGTGGTTGTTTGATATGTATTGTATGTAGTTGTTCGATGAACGTAGACAGTTGAATCGTATAATTGTTTTTTTTGTTCGCTAAAATTATAGATGTAGTATCAGTAGTTGTTCGATATTAGTAAAATCGAACAAATGGCAACAAAAAATTTATAAACTTTGCGAGTAGGTCGGACTCACTACACACAAGCCAAGGCAACTTGTAGAAGTGATTTTCGACTCACGGTTTGCAATATACAGCCGTGTATCGTTTTCCATTCTTCTTCATGAACGAAAGCGATACACAGCCGTATCTTGCAAACCGTGAGTCGAAACTCACTTCTATAAGTTGCGTTGGCTTGTGTGTGGTGAGTCCGGCCTACTCGTAAAGTTTTGAAATTTTTCGTTACCGTTTTGTGTGCTTTTTTCATGTTTCCAAAACAACAATAATTATAACTTAAAACATTTTTGGTATAGTTACGTGAGAAAACAGAACAAACGGCAAAGAAAAATTCCGAATTTTTGTGACTAGGTTGGACTCATCCCATACAAGCCAACACAACTTCTAGAAGTGAGTTTCGGCTTACGGTTTGCAAGATACGGCCATGTATCGCTTTCCATTCTTTTTCGTGAATGAAAGCGTGGAGCGTTTATAAAGAAGTGTGTATTTGAAGAAGTGTGGAGTGTCAATAGATGTAGTACATAAGATGAAATTATCTTTTTCTTGATCGCAATGTGAATTTTGATGACTCTCCGTTCTAAATCACACTGAATTTCTTGCATGCATCGGAGTCTTCTTGTCCAAATGCATTTTCAATTGTTAAATTTTGTGGTCCCTTTTTAATTTTAATTATTATTATTATTATTATTATTTATAGGACTTGTAAGTGGAAATGGAGGTTAGGGTTGTAGAAGGCAGTGTATCGCTTTCACTTATTATTTACAGGACTTGCACTTTGGAGTCATTTAGAGCATCCACTATCGTTCATGCTATATCTAGTTATTTGGAAATTTGCTTTTACAATTGAATCGCCTGCGCCACTATTATAATTTGCAACAAAAAAAAATCATAAAATATATAGACGGAACAACATCCTCCGTCTAACAAAAAAAAACAATATTTTTAATACATAAAATGAATGGACGGAAGTTGAAGTTCCGTTTGGAAGAAGAAAAAAAAATAGTTCATTTGGTAGAAGATCCTCCGTCTGAGGATATTTATTTATTTATTTTTTTAATTTTAAAAATAACCTAGCTGGAAGAACTTCTTCCGTTTGGGGTGTTTTTTATTTTATTTTATTATTTTTTTTAGGAAAAGGACGAAAAGTTAAAAAATAAAAATTAAATGAAAGGGACGGAAGATGTTCTTCCGTCTCTTTCATTTGTTTTTTTATAGGAAAGACGAGGAACTTCTTCCATTTGGATTTTTTTTTATTTAAATAAACCCATTTCTGAGATGGAAGATCTTCTTCCGTCTTTACAATTTTGACCGGTCAACCTCTATACACGGAAGATCTTCTTTCGTCTGTTACAATTTTTTATTCCAAACAATTCGAAATTTTGAACAGACGGAGGATCATTTGTCGTCTTCTATATTTTCCAAATGCTATTTCACTTTGCTATATGTGGCAGAGTACTGTTCACGAGTCTGCTAAAAAGTAGGTTTATAGCAGATGATAGTGGCATGTTTTTTCTCAAAATTTTCATTTTTTAACTTTATAGCAGACGATAGTGGATGCTCTTATTAGCGTTAATAGATAACTTTCCGCACTTTGGAGTCACTTTAGATGACTCCAAATTTTGTGTATCTCATTTATTAACGCTCCACACTTCTTCATATACACAGAATTGCACCCTCCACCATTAGGTAATAATTTTTTTTATAAAAAAACTATATTTTTTTTGAAGACAAATACAAACAACTCAAAAATCGTAAAAATTAGCTAACCTAAAGCCGTTGTTTCAAACAACGGCCAAGGTTATAGAAGCCGTTGTCTCAAACAACGGCTAAGGTTAGTTCAAATAGAAGAATTTTTACCTAGGTCGTTGTTTGAATTGTTTCAAACAACGACCTAAGGGTTAACCAAAAATTTGACAAAAGAGACTTGCTATCTGACTTGAAGGGGGTATGTACCCGCGCCCCCCCCCCCCCCCCCCCCCCCCCCCCCCGTTGTCTCAAACAACCGCTAAGGTTAGTTCAAATAGAAGAATTTTTACCTAGGTCGTTGTTTGAATTGTTTCAAACAACGACCTAAGGGTTAACCAAAAATTTGACAAAAGAGACTTGCTATCTGACTTGAAGGGGGTATGTACCCCCCCCCCCCCCCCCCCCCCCCCCCCCCCCCCTTGTGATTTTTTGTTTTTTTAATTTGTACTAAAGGGTAGGGTTTTTTTTACGTGATAACGTGAATAAATATTTTTTACCTTTTTAAAAAAATGTGATGACATCTCTAATGAATGGAATGAACATATCTATTGAGATCATGTAAATCCTAACGAACAATTTTTTTAAAGAGAAGAATGGTTTTAATGAACAATCATAATAATTAATATAATTTTATTTAAAATTGCAGCACTTATTTGGATATTGCATTGTAGGGTGTGGGTTAACTTTTGGTACACTTTAAGAAGATGATCATTTCAAAACCTAACCCTCCAACCCTAACCTCCAAACCAAAGATTGTTTCAAAAGTTTGCTAATTTTTAGTCCTGTCAACTATCATTGTCAACATCTGATATTGATTGTTTCACTGAGTGTTCCAATCATGTTTACAAAATCATCAGGTTACGTATCCTTCACAAGTTCCCCCTTAATTCCTACGAGAGCACTCTGCATTTTCAGATGCATTATCTACAACTAGGTGAGAGTTGATGCATGCTTTTGCTAACTTTGCAATCTTTTGGAGGGAAAATCAAATTTTGGAGTGGAGATCATGCTTGGTGGTTACTTGATTGTGGGTAGTTAATGCAACTCCTACTTTCATCTTAGCCCTCCATCTTATAACCAACCACTTGATCCTAGCCATCCATCCTCCTTGATTTTTAGTATAAATACCCCCTCCATGGCTAGTTATTCTTGTGCCAAATTATTCTCTTCCAAACCTATGTTCAAATACCTTAGTGATTGTGTGAGTTAAAAGATTGAGAGTGTGTGGGATTGTGCTTGCAACACCAAGGAGAAGAGGAGGCCGGCATCAAGGAGTGCTCTCGGTTTTGGCTTAGAAGTGTTCGGTTTTGGGTGTGCTTGGAGGTTCGTGTGCGCGCATCTAGGAGGAGAAGCATTCGGTTGCAAGGACTTTTGTTTAGGAAGTTGCTAATTGTGTTTGTCTCTCCATTTGAGGTGGGTAGATTCTCCATATTTCTAAATTAGAAATGCATGTTAGATATGAATGAATGAAGCATGAAAGAAATTAAGAAGAGTACACTTTAATTAGGAAAAAAATAACCCATTGAATGATTGAATGTGGATATGCAATTTTATATGTGGTTCTATTATTTAAGTTGTATGTGAATTGATTAGAATCATGGATTGATTGATAAAAACACATTTATTACCATCGAGAATTACACACAAAAGTTAGTAGATTGATAATGCTATTTCATGTGTTAAATAGATCTTTTTGTGTTAATGTGGGCATGAATAATTTAAAATATGAGTTTGTATGTTGGGTAAATGATTAAAGACAGAGAATCAATGTGAAATTTGTTGATAAAGAGATTAGAATGCTAATTGCGAAGAAATGTCGAAAAGAGAAGAATTGTGGTAGTGATAGTTCATATTTCGAATTGATTATATGAAAAATATGTTTTAATTGTTACAAAAAAATTAGTTTTCATACTGGATATAGTCTATGATGATATTAGTCAACCTGGACATTATACAGTAATTTTTATGAAAGCAAAATGAAATGAAAACTTGTTGAATATCGAACGTTTTTGAATAACAGAGAGAATGGTTTTAAAAAGAATTTCGAACTATACGTGACAACCTGAGCACGTAGCTCAAGTGGTCAGAGCGCGCGGCCTGTTTCTCAGAGGTCTGCGGTTCGAATCCCGTGGGCAACATATATTTCGTTCGGTTTTTTTTTAAAACAAAATCAACTGCAGCCGAGAGCATTTAATGCTCTCAGCCATACTTATGACGCTTGGCACCTCCGGCCTAGTGGCTTGTGCTGTTGGCTGTGTTCTCCGTGGTTCTGGGTTCGAATCTTACCCTCGGCAAGATTGAAAAACATTTTTTTTGGGGTTTTAATTATCAAAAAATTATGAGGAAAATATGACTATTCTTCTAAAATTATATGAGACTTTATAAAAATAATTTGGAAATTATTTGCATGAAATAAACTATGATTTGGGAATAAAATGCATAAATAGAACTATGGCTCTATATGTATATTTTTGTGAAAGTTATATCTTGCAAAAAGAACATGGAATGAATGATTGGAAGATTAATATAGTCAAGAAAGAAATTTTATTTTGTGATGGATATGAATTATTCTCATATGTGAATAGTGTGAAAGATATTAAATGTGAATATTCGTAGTGATGTGAATTTTTAATGTGAAGTTGATAATTGATGAAGCATGTGAATTCCATGTATAGTTATGGACTATTTGAACGAATTAGAAATCATGACTGGAAAAGAGAATTACTTTTGAGTATGATAACTCAACATGAAAATTTATGAGTTGGAAATGCTCAAATTGGAAATTGTGAATTGAAAAATGAAACAAAAAGAGTAGCTAAGTCTCCCCCGGCATTTGGAAATAAATGAAATGAAAATTGAAAAGAAAGACCAAGGTTGGTCATGTTTGAATGAATGAATAAGTCCGGTTTAGTGGAGAGGCTAACTTTAGAGCTTTGATTTTTGTTCATGATTTTGATAAAAACTAAGGATTAGTACATAGTGGAGACGTGATGAAAGTAGGAGAAAAACACGAGTATGAGGGCCATCGGATTAGCGGTGTGAGAGTGATCCACAGGCTGTCTGCTTGATGCGTTAAGACATGGCATGGGCACTACTCCAGAATTATCGTCCCGGTGGCGACGCTTGTGGGATGTTTGAGTGGCTATGGGTGGTGCCATTGTTCCATGGCGGAGGCTGAATTGTCCATAGGTTGCCTGCTCGATGCGTCGTGTCAGTGCGTGGGATTCCCCTCTAGGCTGCCTGGACATGGGCTCGTAGATCAGAGAACATCTAAGATACCTACCGTAATTACAGTAGTAGATTAAGTCATGGCGAGTGATTGAACCCTACAAAGATGAAGAACGATTAAGGGCTTGCCCTCGGACCTATATATATAGTATGGGATGCATAGAATCCGAACAAGTGTGCATTAGTGTCATGTAACATAAATAAACTGCATTAAGGACTAAGTGCACAATCACAACACGACATCAATAGAGTAGTCCCTTTAGTTTGATATGTGACCAGTTTGTGTTTGCTAAATATGGAAAATAAGTTATACTATTTCTGGCATAGAGAGGATGGCCGTGTATAATGATCGTCGGTTGAATAAACTGACGTACCCACAGTCTTATATGCAGGTAAATCGCTTGATAAAGATTAAAGAAGAACAGATGCTTAAAGATTATTCAATGTTGTTGTACATTCGTTTCATTATTGTAAAGTTTACTTCCGCTGTGCAGTGTAAATTGTAATGTATTCATGTAAAGTCTGATGTAAAGTGAAAAGTTTAAATTTCCTTGTAAAATTGTACTAAAGGAAGCGAAAAGATCCTGTAAAACATCTCGAATTCAGTGTATTTGGGATTCGGGGCGTTACATCCAAACTATAGCAGGATAGGTAAGCTGATCAGCAACCTAAAATAACTTGGCAGATATGCAACATTAATTTCTTTACTACAAGAGAATATACTATCGTGAAGTGTTCCTTTCACTGGTTATTAAAAACCATGAATAATATAACATATAAGAACTTTTAGTATATGTTTGGATATATAGGATTGGGATAACTGGAGTTTACCAGTGAATGGTGCAAACTCTCTACTCAAGATTAACAGCTAAAATAAATTTGTTATTGATCCATTTTGATTTTTTTTATAAAGGTGCAATGGGGAGACAAAGTTGAGATAAAAGAAATGATTAGCTTGGATTTGAGTTTTGAGAATGTTACCGTTGAATCTGGTGTGAGGGCAAACAGATAGTATTTGTGGATTCTTGAAAAACTCTGAATAACAAACCTGAAACCTGTTCCGCCGGAGTTTTGACCGTTGACTCCCGCCGTTCACCTGCAAAAAGTGCAAGACACCGGGGTTGATCCCGGCGACGCACCCTCCGACGCTCTTGTCAGTAATCAGAAAGATTATGTACGAGCTTTATGTGGAAAAAGATTGATTACCTCTTAATGGTGGTGGATGAGGGTATTTATAGTCGCCTTAGGGATCAGATTAGGAATGTAATCCCTGTGATCAGATTTAGGACTGTAATCCTTAATCCCCAGTGAGCGGATAGATATGAATCAGGGCTGTTGATTTGGAGGAATCAGAAACCCTAATTCTATCACGTTGGACCGGGTTCATTTCGGGTTGGGACCCGTACCTAGTTGAGATGGATCCGTTCGCGAGTTATTGGGCCTCTGGGAAGAGGACCCAGTAACCGCTTCAGACCCGTTTATAGGGGAAATTACTGTTTTACCCCTGAGCTTTAAGATTCGTGCCTAATTTGGATGGTTCCGATTTGACCCAATTTTTAGCCATATCATGAGCCCCCCACTCCTGAAGACTGAGTTTTATGAGCCTTCGAGGAGTAGTTTTACTGTTTTAAGGGCTTGTGGAGTTGTATCGGAGCCCAAATAGGAGGCGATGGATCCTTGTGCGGGGGATTATGGCAATTATTGAGTTAGGTGTGTGCTCAAGGCTATTCTCGAGTTCTCTTGGGCATCTGGTGACTTTTCTTATTTTTGCAAAGTGGTGATTTGTTATTCGGGGGTCTTAATTAACTATTTTAAGCAATAATTATTTTCCCGAGGGCTCAAAAGTATTCCCCCGAGTTTATAATTATTCTTTAGAGTTTTTAATTAATTTCCCCGAATTTTTAATCATTTTTTCGCAATTTTTAAATAAATAAAATGATTTTAATAAATAAAAATCGATTTTAACTACCGAATTACGACGTGGCGCGATCTGGACCCTTCATCATTGTCGAGTGCAATTTTCTAGAGGATCGGACGATCTGGGAGCTTGGAGGAGCGACTTTCCTTGTTTCATATCTCGGGTGCTTCGAAGCTGCTGCCGACCCCCCTCGTACGCCTGCCAAGGAAGAGGCCGAGGTCTGTGAGGGTTTGGCACCATCTGCCGAGGTGCGTAGATGCCTCAGCAGCTTGTGCCGAGGTCACAATTTTCTCATAATTGGGTCGGTGGCAGGAGCGCTCGGCAGCGTGTGCCGAGGTCCAATTTTTCCATGTAACATGGTCGGTGGAAGGAACGCTCGGCACCGTGTGCCGAGGTCTAACCTTTCCATGTAACATGGTTGGTGGAAAGAACGCTCGGCAGCATGTGCCGAGGTCCAATTTTCCCACTAACATGGTCGGTGGCAAGAACGCTCGGCAGCGTGTGTCGAGGTCCAATTTTTCCATGTAACATGGTCGGTAGCAAGAACGCTCGGCACCGTGTGCCGAGGTCCAACTTTTTCATGTAACATGGCCGGTGGCAAGAATGCTCGGCAGCGTGTACCGAGGTCCAATTTTCCCATGTAACATGGCCAGTGGTAAGAACGCTCGGCAGCGTGTGCCGAGGTCCAATTTTTTCATGTAACATGGTCGGTGGCAAGAATGCTTGGCAGCATGTGCCGAGGTCCAATTTTTCCATGTAACATGGTCGGTGGCAAGAACGCTCGGCAGCGTGTGCCGAGGTCCAATTTTTCCATGTAACATGGTCGGTGGCAAGAACGCTCGGCACCGTGTGCCGAGGTCCAACTTTTCCATATAACATGGTCGGTGGCAAGAACGCTCGGCAGCGTGTGCCGAGGTCTAATTTTCCCATGTAACATGGTCGGTGGCAAGAATGCTCGGCAACGTGTGCCAAGGTCCAATTTTCCCATGTAACATGGTCGGTGGCAAGAACGTTTGGCAGCGTATGCCGAGGTCCAATTTTTCCATGTAACATGGTCAGTGGCAAGAACGCTCGGCAGCGTGTGCTGAGGTCTAATTTTTTCATGTAACATGGTCGGTGGCAAGAACGCTCGGCAGCGTGTGCCGAGGTCCAACTTTTCCGATGTAACATGGTCGGTGGCATGAACGCTTGGCAGCGTGTGCCGAGGTTCAATTTTCCATGTAACATGGTCGGTGGCAAGAACGCTCAGTAACGTGTGCCGAGGTTCAATTTTTCCAATATAGGCAACGTCAAGCTGAGTTGGAGGCTGATGAAATTCTGACAGATGTGGCAGTCATTTAATGCGACGGCTGCCGAACTTCTGACGACTCTGACAGATGTGACAGTCATTTAATGCGGCGGTTCAGCTAGGCACGGTAAATAAAGTGACGGTTCAAGTCGTTTTGTCGTCTTGTGTAAATGGGTCGGCTTCTGTGGGCCCATTAACCTCGTTTAGTGTGCCCGGCTCTATAAAACTTCACCCCCCCTCTCATTTCTCACTTCTCTGAATTTTCACTCAGGCGGTAATTTCTACTAGTGAGAGCTCACGGTGATCATCGACTATTTCTCCGGTGAATATTCCGACAGCTCTCATCAGCTCCAAGGTAATTTATTCTTAGTCATTTTTTGAGTATAAATATGTCTCTTTCCCCTATATCCGAGCCCTCCCCTTCTGCCGCCGAAGCCCCTTCTCCCCGTCGCCAAGATAAAGGCAAGAAGGTGTTCGGTCGAGACAGTATAGTGGAAGACCCGAAGTGCATGGGGCCGTTCGGCAGGTATCCAGGACTACTGATGAGGCTGCATCGGGTTCGAGAACTTCCCGAGGAGCACGCCAAGTGCATCATTCACGGGAGGGGGTGAGCCTTCGAGGAGAACGAGGTGAGAGAGACCTCCGAGGCCGATGAAACGGTCTCCATTCTCAGAGAGGAAGACTTGGCAGTAATCCGGGGTTGCTTTCAAATCCCGGAGGTGTACGAGCTCATGCTGCCAGGTCCCGGGGTTAGGGCAAATTCGCCAATGCTAGTGAACATGTGTTTCTGGCCGGTCGATGCCTTTATCGCCGGGGCTCGGCTACCTCTTCACCCGTTCGCGATCAAGGTGCTGAGGTGGTTTGGGGTTAGCCCCATTCAACTGATGCCGAACGCGTGGAGAGTCATTAACGGGTTCGTACTCCACTGCCAAGCGGCTGGGATCGAGCCGGAGCTGAAGGTACTTTGGACCATCTACCGTCTTCATCAGCCGAATCGGTCGGAGTTCCGGTACTACCTTGCTCCGAGGCATGGAGGTCGGCTAGTGGTCTGCCTTGACTCCATCAAGCATTGGCAAGACAAATACTTGGTGGTGCGGGGCGTTGAGGCGTGGCCCATCCCCACTAGTTTTGTAGAGGAGGTGTCGAGGCGAGTTAAGAAATTGCCGGTGCTCGATCCCCAAGAAGAGGAGGCAGTGCAGACTCTTCTTGACCGGCCAAAGTATGATTGAAGGGAGCTCACCGAAGACATTCTCTTCAGGGGAGGGCTCAACCGCGTAGATCCCAGTACGCGGCTCTTTCAATGCTTTCATTTTCTTTTTTTTCTTATCTTGCTCATTCTAACTTGTCTTTATCTGGCTTCTTATTCGATGCAGAGGCGATGGACTTCGACGCGGTGATGGCATAGAGGGCGGCCCTTGGAAGTAAGGCACCGAAGAAGCGCAAGAGGATTTCCTCCAAGTTGCCTCCGACGAAGGCGCCGAGGGGCGCGAGCGAAGTCAAGGCTGTCGAGCCTCCGGTTGTGGTGACCCCGACCTCGGCCGCGGGAGTAGCCTCGGCGTCGAATGAGGCCGCGGACTTCCCAATCGCTGCAGCTCTCGGGATGGAGACACCCCCATTAACAGCGACCGCCGAGGTGCTCCTCACCGAGGAGCACAAGAGGATCCATGTTCCGCCGAGGTGCTCCTCACCGAGGAGCACAAGAGGATCCATGTTCCGGACTGGCAAGTTCGGAAACATGATGGGTTTCTAGGCGACTCCCTGGCAAGCATGCAGGTGGTTAAACACCTGGCGATACCGAAGGACCGAGCCGCAATGGAGGCCGTCCTAGCAGGCGACGACGCCATTGAGATCGCGCGCTCGGCAGTCTCGGTAAGTGTCGAATTCCTGTTTTTGTTGGCAACTTTCTCTTTCGACCTTTCTGACACTCTGCACCTTCTTTCTTTTCTTTTTTGTAGATCATCGTCCACTTCGGTCATCTTTCGAAAAAGATGGCGGAGTTGGAAAAATAGCTGAAGTAAGAGACCGATCGGGCTCGGGCTGAAAAGGCTAGGATGGGCACGGAGCTCAACAAGTTGAGGGTCGAGCTAGAGGGGAGGTCGACGAGGGTCGAGTACCTCGAAGGGCAGGCCGCGCAGCTCGAGGCCGATCTCCTACGTCAGAAGGAGGAGTCAGCTAGACAACTGGCCGAGGCGGCGAAGGCCAAGGACGCCGAAGAGGCGACCATGGCGAAGGCGCAGGGCTTCCTCGCCCAAAACATGGCCAAGGCCTACGCCCAAGCCATCTCTCAGGTATCGGAGTGATACCCTGAGGTGGGCTGCTCGGGGTGGAGGCTGTTCCCGAGGCATGTTGAGGGTTTCGACCCTGACTCGGAGGGAAAGGAAGAAGGAGGCGAGGATGAGGATGACCGCGAGGTTGAGGTCGTCGGCGAGGTGCAAATCACCGAAGCGACCCCGCTGGCGATTCAGTCCCCATCGGGAGGGTCTGTCCCTGTCCATTCTCGACGCCCTGGGAAAGAGGTCGACCCTTGATTTTACCTCTTCTAGCTATCTTGTTTTTTTTTCTTTTGTTGCAAACCTGTATCGCCTAATTGCGGACTGGCCACCACATTTTTTTTGAGATAAATGAAAGAAACTTTTGAACTCGACCTAGCGTGTCTTTTGAATTGCCTCCCCCTCTTTTTTGTGTTTGCTTGAAATTTGGCTAAGTGTTTAAACGAAGAACTCCTGCTTTAGTGCGTGTAGCTTTCATTCAGAGGTCGGACGAGGAGTGAACTTTTGACTATTTACTAAGCTCCGTTATTTGTCTTGATCTTTTCAGCTTGCCGAGGCGACCCTCTCAGCCGAACCTACTCGCTCCGAAGAGGAGTTTGGTTCTGAGGACAGCTTGGGGTCGACGAGGTTGAGTCTGGCCAAGTGTCGGGAGTGCCTTTATGAGGTCGAGCTGGGGTTGCGCAGGGCTGAGAGCGAGCAGAACCACCTGCAGGTGATTTTAGGCCAACGGGACATCGAGATTCGGCGACTAGAAGGTCGGCTCGCCGAGATCCCACCAGTGGGCGAGGAAGATGGCTCGTCGACGGCTTTTACCAATGGGCTAAGATCGAAGTGTCTCCAGCTCTCTTTGTCGAGGATGACAGCAAAGAGGGATGACATGCTCACCGAGGTGCACCACTTGCAGATAGTGGAGGCCGAACTTCTGGCGGAGGAAGAGGAGCTAACTAAGGCGGTGGGCAGGTTGATGACCGAACGTGACGAGCTGACAGCGGAGGTCGATGCGTTGAAAAGAGCCACAGTGGATAGGGGCATCGAAGTCACTCACCTCCGCCAGATCATTGCCCATTGCCCTAACATTCCGAGCTCTGTCGTGCCTTCTCGCTTCGAAGTGGAAGTAGGAGACGAGTCTCTGAAACAGAGGATCGCTGAGTTGGAGGTTGAAGTGGCATGACTGAAGCCACACTCGGGGCCAATCAATGTCAGGAGCACTTCATGCACCCGCGAGGAGGGCGAGCGAGGCATCTCGTTTTATGAGCTCGCGTCACGCTCTCCCGTAGGTCGGTCAAGTTCGGGTGATGCCCAAAGCGGCGTAGCGATTTCATCGAGCGGGGCATCCGTCGGGGCAACTGTCAGGAGCAGCGCCGAGGACACTTCTCAATTTGCCGGTTTGGGGACGAGTACCGAGGTCAAGCGTCGACGCCCTCGGGTGTCTTTGAAGCGGAACATCCCTGTGCCAAGGAAACGCTGAAGATTTTTTTTTTGTTTTTCGAGCTTTGTATTTCGTCTAAGTGTAATGAGTCGGTGCTGTAGTTTTTGCTTTTGAACTCTTGTAACTTTGTTGTAAAGAAAAGCTGTTGTATTGTTTCCCCATACTTAATCGAAATGAGGCTTTTTTCGTTCTTGGACCTGTGTTTTGCATTTCTTGTGGCTATCTTTAGCATGTCGAGGTCCAGAGCAAGGTCTTTACCTGTTTAGGTGTCAGTTCCAAGAGCGCTCGGCAAGGAGTGCCGAGGTCCAGAGCAAGATCATTACTCGTTTGGGCATCGGTGCCAAGAACGCTCGACAAGGTGTGCCGAGGTCCAGAGCAAGATCTTTGCTCGTTTGGGCGTCGGTGCCAAGAGCGCTCGGCAAGGTGTGCCGAGGTCCAGAGCAAGATTTTTGCTCGTTTGGGCGTCAGTGCCAAGAGCGCTCGGCAAGGTGTGCCGAAGTCCAGAGCAAGATTTTTGCTCGTTTGGGCGTCGGTGCCAAGAGCGCTCGGCAAGGAGTGTCGAGCACCGCTTCGAATCTCCTAACTCGTGAATTTGTAAGAGTGAGCTTCTTGCAGTGGTGAGCAGCCTCTTGGAGGATTATTTCAACTTTAAACGAACCATAAGAACCAAAGGTTAGCTCCTCCAAGTCTTTGCATCTGCCTATTGCTCTCAAAAGTGTTTGGGGTTTTCCGATTAATGAAGCCGATTTACAGGACTCTCAAAGCTTGAGCATTGGTCGACAATATATGAGTTTCCGGAGGTGATTTCATAGTCCAGCATTTGATTAAGGACAGGGTGTGTCGCAGATTTTCGACTCTACTTCGAGATAAAACTAAGAATTGTCCAGGCTAGAAATTCACCGAAGCTTTTAACAAGTTCATGTTTGAAGCTGATATCTCTCTTAAGGAAACACGGAGAATATAGAGAATTCATATCAATGTCCCTCCAACCGCGTGGATCAAGAGACGCAGCGTACCAAGACTAGCATACGAATGGCAGACCTAGCATCAGCTTCTCCCATGTTTAGTGTAGATGTAGGAACTTCGCGCACGACGGCGGAGCTCGTTCCGACGGTTGTGGGAGCAATTCCGAAAGGTGAACCACTTCTTGCCCGCTTAAGAGCGAGCTTGCGAAGCGGAGTCGAGCCAAGTGTTGGACTCCGAACTCGTCGTTTGAGCATGTTTCAACGGTTGTGGGAGCAATTCCGAATAGCGAACCACTTCTAGTCCGCTTAAGAGCGAGCTTGCGAAGCAGAGTCGAGCCAAGTGTTGGACTCCGAACTCGTCGTTAGAGCATGTTTCAACGGTTGTGGGAGCAATTCCGAATGACAAACTACTTCTAGCCCGCTTAAGAGCGAGCATGCGAAGCATAGTCGAGCCAAGTGTTGGACTCCGAACTCGTCGTTCGAGCATGTTTCAACGGTTGTGGGAGCAATTCCAAATGGCGAACAACTTCTAGCTCGCTTAAGAACGAGCTTGCGAAGCGGAGTCGAGCCAAGTGTTGGACTCCGAACTCGTCGTTCGAGCATGTGTCAACGGTTGTGGGAGCAATTCCGAATGACGAACCACTTTTGGCTCGCTTAGGAGCGAGCTTGCGAAGCAGAGTCGAGCCAAGTGTTGGACTCCGAACTCGTCGTTTAGAGTTTGAAGAAGGTAAAAACAGAGAGATACAAGCAATTCACAAGTAAGATATGAGGAAAAATGCTGTTTATTGAAAACTAATAGTCGGCTGCTTCTAAGTTGCGAGCCGTTATTACATTGGAGAAAACAAAATCAAAATACAAGTGAACGGAATGGAACAGTTCTGCATTCGAAGGTACTTAGAGAGGCGTTGGTGCGCTATCTTGGTACTTCAAGAGATGGTCGGCGTTCCAAGTCCTTAGGATCTCTCTGCCTTCCAGATCTTCTAAGCGGTAGGTTTCAGGCCGAACTACTTTGGCAACCTTGTAGGGTCCTTCTCAATTTGGAGCCAGCTTACTCTTCTGACTGGGAAAGGAGATAGCTAACCTTCTGAGGACCAAGTCCCCTTCTTTGAGGTCGGTGGGACGGACTCTCTTATTGTAGGCCAGTTCGATCCTTCTTCGGTAGATTTGCTGGCAGATAGAAGCTCTTTCGCGGAGCTCATCAATCAGATCCAAATTTGCTCAGAGCTCCCTGGCATTCTGCTCTTCTTCATAGGCAATTAGGCGAGGGGAGGGTACACCGACTTCCAGGGGGATCACTGCTTCGGACCCATAAGTGAGATTGAAGGGGGACTCTCCTGTGGGGATTCGTTTCGTAGTGCGGTAATTCCACAGTACATTAGGGAGCTGAACAATCCATAAGCCTTTGGCGGACTTATCCAACCTCTTCTTAATGTCGGAGAGGATTTGTCGGTTGGCATTTTCAACTTGACCATTCGACTGTGGGTGGGAGACGGAGGAGAAGCGTTGTTGGATGGCGAGATCTTCGCAAAGAGCTCGGAACGCGACCCCTATAAATTGTGTTCCATTGTCGATTATGAGGACCCAAGGGACGCCGAACCTGCAGATGATGTTCTTCCAGAAGAACTGAAGGACTTTGTTCTCGGTGATTGTAGCCAAGGGCTCGGCCTCTATCCACTTCGAGAAGTAGTCGATTGCCACGACTAAAAATTTGAGTTGGCCGGGAGTTGGTGGAAATGGCCCTAGTAAATCCATCCCCCACATTGCGAAAGGGATCGGACTTGATAGGGAAGTGAGGCGAGCTTGGGGTAGACGACGAATGTTGGAGTACTTTTGACAAGAGCTGCATTGCCGAACATGTCGTTCAGCGTCTTGTAAGAGGGTAGGCAAAAAATATCCATAATTCAATACTTTCCGAGCTAGGGATCTGGAACCTGAGTGTGCTCCACCTATGCCTTCGTGGAGTTCTTACAAGGCATATGCGGCTTGTTCGGGGGAGAGACACCTCAGATAAGGTCTGCCGTCAATTTGTGTGAAGGAGCGTTTGTACAAGATTCCCTCAACCAGGGTGTACCGCTCTGCTCTGGTCCTAACTCGACGAGCTTCCTTAGGGTCTTCGGGCAGGAGCCCATCCCTTAAAAATTTTATCAGGGGCTTCATCCAATTATCTTGAAGTTGAACCGGCAGCGACTCCCTGGAGTCTGGAGTTTCTTCTTCTATGCTCGGCTTCAAGAGCACTTCAATTAAGACGGTCTGCTCGAGACCTTGGAGGGAGGAAGAGGCTAACTTGGAGAGAGCGTCTACTTGGGCATTTTCCTCCCTGGGGATTTGCCGGATAAGCGCCTCTTCAAAGAGAGCCATGAGATTTTGGACCTTGGCTAGATACTTAGCCATTCGATCATCTCGCGCTTCATACTCGCCCAAAATTGATTCATGACTAACTGAGAGTCACTAAATATGCGAAGGCGTTGCGCCCCTACCTTGCGAGCCATCCCAAGGCCAGCTATAAGAGCTTCATATTCCGCTTCATTGTTGGAGGCCTTGAAGTTGATACGGAGGGAGTATTGGAGGACGAAGTCGTCTGGGCCTACCAAAATGACCCCGGCTCCGCTTCCCTCATTGCAGAAGGACCCATCCATATATACGGACCAGATAGGGGGTCCGTTTGTTGCTTGGCTGACCTCGGACAGGGTGCTCTCGACAATGAACTCGGCTAAGGCCTGTGCCTTGATTGCGGTCCGAGGCTGGTAGGTTATATCATGCTGGCTCAGCTCGATAGACCATTTCATGAGACGACCGGAAGTCTCCGGCTTGTGGAGGACTTGATTCAATGGTTGATCGGTAAGAACGATCACCGAGTGGGAATGGAAATATGGGCGAAGCTTTCTTGCTGCCATGACTAAGGCGTATGCCATCTTCTCTATCCTTGGGTAGCGGAGCTCGGCATCCCGAAGTACCTTGCTCACGTAATAGATGGGCTTTTGAGTCTTATCTTCTTCCCTTACGTGGACAGCACTGAGGGTCTGCTCGGAGGCAGCTAAGTAGAGGTAGAGGGCTTCCCCGGGAATAGGTTTGCTGAGGAGAGGAGGATTGACTAGGTAAGCCTTCAGCTGGTCGAATGAGTCTTATTGCTGCTGACCCCATTCAAAGCCTTTTGCCCCCTGAGAGCTTTGAAGAAGGGAAGACACTTCTCTCCTGACTTGGAAAGGAAGCGCCCTATGGCCGCAAGGCGACCTGTTAGCTTCTGAACCTCTTTAACATTCTTCGGGGGAGCCATGTCCAATATGGCCTTGATTTTCTCGGGGTTAGCTTCGATTCCTCTATGGCTGACCATGAAGCCTAGGAATTTCCCCGACGAGACTCCGAATGCACACTTGTTCGGGTTGAGCCTCATATCATGTTTCCTTAATACATCGAACGCCTCTTGTAGGTCGATGACATGGTTGGCACCACGGATGCTCTTCACAAGCATATCATCTACATACACCTCCATGTTACGGCCGATCTGATGTTGGAAGACCTTGTTGACGAGGCGTTGATAGGTAGCGCCTGCATTCTTCAATCCAAAAGGCATTACCCTGTAGCAGTAGAGGCCCTGATCGGTTACAAAGGAGGTCTTTGGGATATCCGGGGGAAACATGCGGATTTGATTGTATCCGGAGAAAGCGTCCATGAAGCTGAGAAGTTCATGGCCCGAAGTGGCATCGATCAGAGTGTCGATGCTTGGAAGAGGGAATGGATCTTTGGGGCATGCCTTGTTTAGGTCGGTAAAGTCGATGCAGATCCTCCAGGTCCCGTTGGCCTTCTTTACCATGACAACATTTGAGAGCCATTCGGGGTAATTGACTTTTTGTATGAACCGAGCCTTTAGGAGCTTGTCCACCTCTTCTTTTATAGCTTGTTGGCGCTCGGGAGCAAATTTGCGCCTCTTCTGTTGAACCGGTTTGGACCCCGGTGTAACACTCAGGTGGTGGACGAGGAGCTCTTCGGAGATTCCTGGCATGTCGGCAGCTGACCATGCGAAGAGGTCACTATTCTTTCTAATGCACTGGACTATGTCCGAGCTTATGGCAGATGGGAGGGTTTTGCTGATAAAGAACTTGCGGCTCTGATCTTGCTCAGAGAATAGTACCTCCTCTAGCTCATCCATCGGTTCGGACGTTGGGCGGACACCATCTTGGGGGACTTCAAGAGTTTCGAGGGAGAGGACTGGACCCATAGTAAAGGTCATGTAGCATCTGCGGGCCATTTCCTGACTGCCTCTTACTTTCCCCACTCCTCCCCGAGTGGGGAACTTTATCTTGAGGTGATAAGCGGAGGGGATGGCTTCAAGTGCATCTAGGCCGGGTCGGCCCAGAATGACATTATATGCTGCGGGGACATCCACGACCATAAAGTCCATCGACTCCGTTCGGGTAGTAGGAGTTTTGCCAGTGGTTACGTCGAGGGTGATCACCCCTTCAATAGTCACTGGCACTCCCGTGAACTCATGGAGTGTGTAGCCGGCAGGCTTAAGTCTGTCATGGGATAGTTTGAGGCCTTTGAAAGCGGCGAGGAAGAGGATGTTACTTCTCTTTGTCACTTCTCTTTGTCCCTCTTCTTGCAAGGGGTGTTCATTTTTGGCACAGGAGGTATCACCCCTCCTTCTCGACTTCCATGAGAATTGTGGAAATGTTGGCGTTAAGAGAAGTGAATTTTTCGAATCTGGGAGGAGGGCGGCGCTGGCCGCTATTATCCTTTTGGAGCTTCTTGGCACCTTCTTCCTCTGTCCCCTTCCTCTTGGATCCTAGGAAGGCCCCTCAAAGCTGGGGCGGTGCTCAGCTTCCTCGGCCCGAATGTACTTCTCGCTTCGGAAAAGGAGGTTGGAGAAGTTCTACGGGGGCTTCTTGGCGAGGGAAGACCAAAGGCTGGAGTTGAGGACATTAGACTGGAATACTGCTGCGGCAACCGACTGGTCGAGGGAAGCGATGGACCTGGCTTCCGCGATGAACCTTTTCACATAGTCTTGTAACTTCTCACCCTTCTTCTGGTTGAGGTAGAGTAGCAAAATGCTGGTCTTCTCAGTTCGGCGGCTACTCACGAAGTGGGTGACGAAGAGGGTCTCGAATTGCTCGAAGGAGAATATTGAGGATGGGGCAAGGCGAGAGTACCATTTCCGAGCCGGACCCTTGAGTGTAGCGGGGAAGGTCTTGCATAGCAGAGCATCGGAAGTTTGACGGATGAGCATGAGGGTCTTAAAGCTTTTAATGTGATCGACGGGGTCAGACTCCCCAGAATAAGTCTCGAATTGGGGAGGTTTAAAACCTAGTGGCACAGGTGCCTCCATGATGGTTCGAGAGAAAGGAGGTCGGCTCGGGCGTAGGGTCCTTCCTCTAAGCTCTTCTTCTCTGTCTAGCTGACCCAAACGCCTCTCCATTTCGTGGAGACGGCGGTAAACAACGTCATCCCTTCGACGGTAATCAACCGAGCCTCTAGACTCGTCTTCGTACGAGGGAGAGCGGGGGCTACGACGACGGTAGCTTTTGGAGCGTGAGGACTAGGAATGTGCTGGGGGTTGCTAGGAGCTGGGGGAGGAGTTAGGGACCGTTGGCGAGGACTTCGGACCGGAGGAGGAGTGGGGACCCTCGGAGCATTGCCGTTGTTGGGTCGGAGATTGAGAGCTTATAAGATGGTCGCTTGGAATTGCTGGAACTCGGCACGAGTGATGGGTGCGTCATCATTCCGGGGGGGTCGCCGATCTTCAGGAGAGTGAGGTCTTCTCCTATGGTGGCCGGGGGACTCTCTCCGCCCTCTGTGAGGGGGGACCTTCTGTATTCTTGGCGATGAGGAGATTGCTCATTTGGACGGTGTTGGCGGGAGGCTCCCTCTCGGGCCCGCCTTTCATCCAAACGGCGGCGAAGAACCTCTTCTTTGTGCCGATTGTCGAGGGTGTTGCGAAGGTCTTCTGATGCTCAGGGATGGTGAGATGCCATAGAATCAGTAGAGGGGTTGTGCACGGAGACGTGGTCATGTTGGAGGGGTTGTTTCTGAGGATTGGGATGGGAGCCCCCCGCGCCGGCGTTCTGGAGGCCGGTCTGGCCGCGAGGGGGTTGAAGATTCTGAGAAGGAAGTTGGTCCTGCTGCGGGGCCTGGTTAGGTTGAGGGATAGGTCCTGTTGGCTGGACGATTTGGAGGGGGACCTCCTGCTATGGTTGAGGAGGAGTGGGTCCACGGTTGGACCCTCTGGATCTTAGCTTCCGGGGAGGCATGGCTGGGCAGAACTGACCGACGGGAAGAGGAAGGACTGCTACTCGTTGCTTCCCACAGACGGCGCCAATCTGTTACCGCTGAATCTGGTGTGGGGGCAAACAGATAGTATTTCTGGATTCTTGGAAAACTCTGAATAGAAAACCTGAAACCTGTTCCGCCGGAGTTTTGACCGTTGACTCCCGCCATTCACCTGCAAAAAGTGCGAGACACCGGGGTTGATCCCGGCGACGCACCCTCCGACGCTCTTGTCAGTAATCAGAAAGATTATGTAAGAGCTTTATGTGGAAAAACATTGATTACCTCTTAATGGTTGTGGATGGGGGGTATTTATAGTCGCCTTAGGGATCAGATTAGGAATGTTATTCCTGTGATCAGATAAGGAATGTAATCCCTATGATCAGATTTAGGAATGTAATCCCTAATCCCCAGTGAGCGGATAGATATGAATCAGGGCCGTTGATTTGGAGGAATCAGAAACCCTAATTCTATCATGTTGGACCGGGTTCATTTCGGGTTGGGACCCGTACCCAGTTGAGATGGATCCGTTCGCAGGTTATTGGGCCTCTGGGAAGAGGACCCAGTAACCGCTTCAGACCCATTTATAGGGGAAATTACCGTTTTACCCCTGAGCTTTAAGATTTACGCCTAATTTGGATGGTTCCGATTTAACCCGATTTTTAGCCATATCAGAGAACTTCATGTATTACATTTTGGTTGAAATAATAATAAGATGTATTTTAATTGCAAACTGAGTCTCAGACAAACAAATGTTTAGATTATTGGTATTGTAGATACCTTCACACCTGCACTTGGGTTACCATTGTATTTAGACCTGCTCATAGTGGTTATGATATTAGAGTAAGCTCTATAAAACCTATATGATCATGTCCTTGCATAATTATTACAAGCATCTAAAAGTAATGCTGAAGTTAAAAAAAACTATATGCAATGTTTCTAACGAACTATATGCATTCCAGGTAAGTTCAAGCTAATGATCAAGAAGGCGATGGTTGAGCTTAAAGGTAGATATGTTGCTTCCTCATATAATATGTTTCCTACTTCAATTAATTTGCTGGACCTCTAAAACTATTTTATATAATCAAACGAGGTGCACCGTTCCGAAGACATGCCGTAGGCACATATCAATGGACAAACCTAGTCATCTTATATGGAGGGAGTTTCTACTAATTTTGAAGTGGATACAACACTTTAGAAGAAGCAATAACTCCTGCAGTAACTTAAAGTGAATTTGGAGAAAGCTAATGCAAGGATGAAGAGAGCTGCAGATAAACATCGCTCTGATAAGCAATTTGGAGATTGGGTATTCGTCAAGTTACAGCCTTATCGAAAATTATCAGTAGCTCAACAAAGTTCTCATAAGCTTGCAAAAAGGTTTTACGGGCCATTTCAGATTCTCAAGAGAGTATGGTCAGTAGCTTAGAAGTTGAGTCTGCCTCCGGAGTCCAAATCCAGTAAGAGATCCATGTTTCTTTATTGAGGAAGTGTAGAGGAGATCCTTCAGATGTAACAAGCAATGGATTGCCAACCGATATGCAATCTCCATTTCCTACTTTAGCTCTGATAGCTGTTATACAGGCTAGAAAAGTTAAGCATGGGAGGATGTGGATGAAGTGTTAGTTTTGTGGGGAGGGATTACCTGTAAATAAAGCGACATGGGAGAATGCTATAGCTCTGGCAAAAGCTCATCTTTCCTTTGACCTTAAGGTCAAGGTTAGTTTCGAAGGGGGTGGCAATGATGTAGGCCTGAAGGAAGGGGAGCCAGGTCCATCGGTGAGAAGGTCGCAGCTAGTGAAGACTAGACCCAGTGGGCTTTTGGACTAAGAGCAAATGTATGGGCTCTGCGCACTAATGGACAAGGAAGTTGTAACAGAATTCGGTTAGGCAGTTAAGAAAGGGAAACAATTGGCAGTCTGTAGTTGGTGGGGCCAATTTGGGGTGTAAATGTCTAGTATAAATAAAGGGATGAATGTAAGAGTGAAAGGGGAATTGAAATTGTATCTTCAACCTCATTTCTACTCCTCTTCTTGTGGTTCTTGATTCTGATACTTCCTTCTTCTTCTTCCTTGATCTCGTTTGATCCCTTTATGTTCTTGGAGTATAATGGATTGTTGATTAGCTACTAAAGAAGATTTGAGACTGTTTTCGATAATTAGTAGTGTAGAGGGTTGTTAGTGAGCAACTTTCTTGAAGAGATGTAACATTTGCTTTCTATAAATTTTTAATAAAAAAAAATTTAAACTTCCATCTTCAATTTGAATTGCACCACTTGAAAGAGGCTCCAAACTTATAGATTTTAGATAAATTATTCTTATCCTCGATCAGTCTCATCACTCTCTCCATTTCTTCTTAATAGTTGAATCAATATTCTCTCTCCTGTTTTCCCAAAAAGAAAATATTCTTTCCATCCACCACATTGATAATGATCATATAAGCCAACAAGTTTATAAACTGTTAGATGATAGATTAGTTTAGTTCCACATTGAATAATGTATTGGTTTAGTATTCTCTTCTCTCCTATATATAGGAGACATATTGTACTCAGTTTATTCAATCAATAAAAGAATATTTTCTTATCCCTAATTCTAACATGGTATCAGAGCCAATAATCCTATAAGGCTTATACTAATTTTATTCTGGTCGTCGAGGTGGAGTGGTTCTCATCTTCATCGGAATCACTCCACCTCTCGACATCTCTCTTCTGCTTCCGATCAAATACCAAAACCCTAATTTCCCCCAATACCCTAGCCGTCATCCCTCTTCCTGTCCCAATCAAATCCTCTAAATCTACCGAAAATTCCCAAACCCTAAATCTCCAAACAACCCATCACGTCTTCATCCCGTCTCCACCCCAGATCCGATAACTAGATTCACAGTTTTCGATAACCAGAGAAGAAGAAGGAGATGATGGTGGGGCCCACTTGCGACTTCCTGCTCAGCCCGCTCGGCACCGTCCGCCTCTCCTTCGAGAAGGCGATCGCCGCCGCATCGCCACCGTCCGATCCAGATCCGACGGCCGTCCTCAACGGCAGGGACTGGGGCATCGCCGATCTCTTCAACTCCGCCCTCTTCGAATCCAGCGCCTACTCTCAGAACCCATCCCTGAGATGAAAACAAGCTTGACCAACACTATGGAGATAAAGATTCCTAACAGTGCTGTGTCTTCGGTTGTTGGTGTTGGTGGGAGTAATATTTTAGAAATTCGTCAGATTTCTGGAGCTAGAGTGATAGAATTGGACCCACTTCCTGGTTCATCAGTGCGTGTTGTTAAGATACACGGATCTTCTGAACAGTTAAAGGCAGCACAGAGCCTCCAAATGTTGCCGCCAGCCCCATATCACCACCCATATTGATCTTCTTCTTCAATGTCTCAGACCTGGATTTGATTGTTGGATGTAATTGTTAACAGATCTTAGTCTCTTTTGATTTGATTTTTCCTATAAAAAAAATTCGTCAATTCACTCCGGTTGATCGATCGTGAGTTTGAGAGGGGGTGTTGTCAGCATCCAGTTCACAGTCATCGACTATGTCTCAAGTCAGGGGTGAGATCCCAGCATCGACTATGTCTCAAGTCAGGGGTGAGATCCTATTAGTTTATTTCTCAGTGAGATCCCAGCATCGACTATTTCTCAAGTCATGGGTGAGATCCCAGCATCGACTATGTCTCAAGTCAGGGGTGAGATCCCAGCATCGACTATGTCTCAAGTCAGGAGTGAGATCCCATCAGTCTACTTCTTAGTTTCTGTCACATGTGACATCAAGTGCCGTTTCTGCATCACAGTTTGCCGTTCCTTTCATATCAATATCGTCAGTATTCCAAACTTTTGTTGCTTGAACGAACTTGAGTTTGAGAGGGGGTGTTAGATGATAGATTAGTTTAGTCTCACATTGAATAATGTATTAGTTTAGTATTCTCTTCTCTCCTATATATAGGAGACATATTGTACTCACTTTATTCAATCAATAAAAGAATATTTTCTTATCCCTAATTCTTACATAAACTGTTTGAATTATCACGCACCCGCACCAAATTAGCTTAAGTGGGCTAGACTTCAAGAAATATCACAATTCCAACTCTCTAATTATAATAATAGACGAAACCTTTTTACTTGCATTTTGTATCGGGAATTATCAAACATATATCTACTAATTAAGGCTTTACTTTTGGTGATGAAGGCTGACTAGTAAGAGCATCCACTATCGTCACTTTTAAAATATGCACTTTTAGCATTTGGCAAATGGCAACGAGAGGCAAAGCGCGCTATTGTTGGTGCTAAATTTGCAACAAAAAAAATAAAAAATTAAAAAAAATAGACGGATGATCTTCATCTATCTCAGTTTTTTTATATAAAAAATATAATGGTGTTTTCGTAATTACGTAATGGCATTTTTAGTAATATTTAAAAGAAAAGTTAATGAAGAAGTGATCGGACGGAAGAAGAGAGATTTTTTTTAAATGACAATTTTGTAATTAAGTAATGGCATTTTAGTAATATTTGAATGCCATTTTTGTAAATTTTTGAGAAAAAAATCTGAATAAGTTGGCGGAGGGAAGGTCCGACCATATTACAAAAGAATTTAAAGCGACGGGCCATCATCTTCCTTTTTCTATATTTAGCAAATGTTAAAGCGAATTGCTATCTTTAGCAGACTACCATACATTCATATTGGCTTTTTAGTTGACGATAATGAGAACTTTTTTCAATCATATTGCTAAATTTGGGTTTTTAGCAAACGATAGTGAATGCTCTAGCTTGGAGCTGAACTAGCATCATCTCTGTCTCAGAAGAACCCGATCAATTAATAAATCCACCTCAGACCCAATAACCCATACCCAATAAGAATCTGGACCGGGCAAAAACAAACAAATTTGGAGAATTTTTTCCCAAAATGACCCTTTTTGCAAAAGTATTGCCGCAAACGACCTGTTTTTTTTTAATTCCACAAACGTCCTACTGGCTTCTTGAAAAAGCGAGTGTGGTATAAACCATCCCGCTTTTTCAAAAAGCGAGTCTTAGGTTTCAGAAAATTGGAAACCTAAGACTCGCTTTTCGAAAAAGTGGGATGGTTTATACCACACTCGCTTTTTCCAAAAGCGAGTCTTGGCCTTCTTTGCCCAGCAACACTCGCTTTTTGAAAAAGCGGGGGTAATTATACCACACTCGCTTTTTCAAAAAGCGAGTGTCGTTTGGGACTTAAACCCCCCGCCCCCAAAACAGATCTCACTTCTTCTTCTTTTTCCTCAAGACTCGCTTTCGAAACCCTAACCCAATCCTCGTATTCTTCGATTTCTGGCTATTTCATCAAATTAGCCGTCGATTAGCTCCTAAAATCTTCGCTTTCTCATCCCACTCCAGTTGCCTACGTTGTGTTTGAGTTTTCTTTTCGAATTTTTGGGTGATTGCGGTGGATTGAAGAATAAGGGGTGGAGCTCGGTGATAAAGCGATTTGGTGGTGGTTCTTTTTTGTTTGTGGTGATTGCGGTGGTTCAATTCTTGCGTGAAGATTGAGGTATATTTCTAGAACTCAATATTTTCTAATGTTGTATATATATTGTGTGTAATATGTGGTGGTGTGTGTAGAATTTGTGAACGATTTGCTGAATATATAACTGTATATCTCTGATTTGAACGATTTGTTTGTAATATGTGTAGAATTTGGGATTTGTGAGTAAAAGTATAATTGGACCTGTATAATGTAGGATACGTGTGAGTTGTATTTGTGCATATCAATTTTTGATTTTACTTAAATCAAGAATTGTAGATTTGTGCATATGTGAGTTGTATTTGTGATTTGTATTTGTGAGTTGTGAGTTTGGGATTTGTGATCAGGAGAAATTTACTGCAATTCTAAGTATATAGTTGGGATTTGTAATCAGGAGAAATTTACTGCAATTCTAAGTATATATTTATTGCAATTCACAGACCAACTATTTGAATTTGGGATATGTGAGTTGTATTTGTGAGTTGTAGATTTTGTGAGTAAAATTAGGATATGACTATTAGTAATATCTCCACCTATAATTTGTGACTTTTTGTGAGTTGTATTTGCATTTCAATTCTCTTTTGCTTCCGTGATTATTTAAATTGCTAAAATGATTTTGGTATTGTTAATAATGATTGCTCGTTCCTCATTGTAGGATACTCTTTTTTTTTTGAAAAAATGCCACGGAATAAGGGACGTGTGGAGGCTGGCACTAGTAGTAGAGCCAATCGTGGCGATGGACCACGTACATCTTTTGGCCCACCTCCACGCAGTGGACGTGGTGGTGGTCGTCGTGGTGGCAACGAACGAAGTAATGTAAGTTTATATTTTTTTTTGCATTCGATTTGTTTCATTGTCATATAATTGATTGATATATTTATTTGCTGATGTAAATGCTGTTTTGCAGGTCCCAAGTAACCAAAATGTGGCTGGTATTTCGTCGCCTGCCCCTTCTTCATCTACGGTTCCCCTTGTTGGTCCAGGTCCACTCGACCCCACTCTTCTTACGCTTCAGTCGCACCATCGCTCCAAAGATGTGTGGGAGGGGGATTCGAAAGAGTGTACCTTCCGTGGGGGTCATCCACTCCCTATGCACCCACGGATTCACCAAATATTACGGGATTGCGGTCTATATGGTATTGCACTGATGAGCGGCATCAAGTGCGATCGGCCACTACTAACGGCACTCCTGGAGAGATGGCTACCTGAGACCCACAGCTTCCACTTGTCAGTTGGGGAGATGACTGTTACGTTGCAGGACGTTTCTGTAATCACTGGCCTTCCGGTAGATGGGCAGGCGGTGACGTGATATATGGACTTCGACGCTCCATACTTAGTAGAACAATACCTCAGTGTGGAAGTGGAGACTGGTGCAGTAGTTGGGAAACAGATCCGGTTGAAGTGGTTGAAAGAAAAATTCAAAGACCGACTGACAGATGATTCTACTGAAGAGGAGGTCTAGATGTACTGCAGGGCGTACATCCTTACTCCTTTTGGAGGTGTACTATTCTCTAATTCCAGCGGCCATTCCGTCCCCCTCATGTACCTCCCGCTAATTGCAGACCTTGGATGAGTCGGCCAGTACAGTTGGGGTAGTGCTGCCTTAGCATCCCTCTACAGGAGTTTGTGCCTGTGTGACCTCGGGTCCGTGCAGATGAATGGCCCGATGATATTGCTTCAAGTGTGGAGCTGGGAGCGTATCCACGTTGGGCGTCCTGTAGTTAGGAAACAATCACCCAGCTGGACCCATCTCCCTGAAGACCAGTACATGCTTCCTCCTCTTGGTGTGTACTGGTCCGGTAACCTTACCTGGACTGCCAACCCGAACAGATGCCTGACCTACTACCGTGATGAGTTGGACAGGTTGGCAGATAACTGTGTTGTATGGATGCCCTACACGGAGGAGCGTCTAGCTCGACTGCTGCCCAATGCCCTGTATAGGCGAGATCTTTGGCTGACAAAAGCACCGCTCATCAACTTCAGCACTGTCGAGTTCTATTTTGTTAGCAGAGTACTACGACAGTTTGGTCTCCAGCAGGCGATTCCAGTAGCCGAGCCTTTCAATGCAGATATTCATAAGATTACCGGAATGGGTCGTACGCCAGGTCACAATTGGGCGGAAAGCTTCTCCACATATGTCGAGAGATGGAACTTACAAAGGTTCGATGAAATCATCCGCAACATACCTCCATTCGAATTAGGTTACCACGAGAACTATATGATTTGGTATCGGAGGATGACAAGGCGGTACATCTCTCCGACAGGGCAGACTCCAGTCGGCGTGGTGATGCCTATACGTCGACCGGCAGCAGAACCGGTAGATTTACACTCCATGCATTTGCCTATGTTTCAACCAAAGGCATCGGCTATTCGCACGATTGTAAGTTTTTTAGAAATTTTTAAGTTTTTTATTTTTTTTTAACTCTAACTACAAAAAACAACTTATTATATTTTGTAGATGGCCCAGACTTGGAGTATGGGCAAGAAATGTGCAGCGGTGTTGAGTAGTAACGTAGCCGATGCGGTGAAGGACTTCGCACGCGATATGTTGACGTCCTGTCGAGTACAGGCAGATGCTGTGGGGGAGGGGGCGACCTTGGATGCAATCTTAAACACTCCCGCTCATCGGACTAATACACGCAATAGACGAATAAAGAAAGTCACTCGTAAACCACCGCATCGTAACATAATTGAAGAAGAAGCGGATGAGGAACAAGTAGAGGAGGAGGAGCAAGAAGAGGAAGGCGAGCCATTAGAGGGTATTACACAGAAAAGTCCATCACCCCGAGCGAAGAGGCAACGGAAACGACCCAATATGTTTACCCCGGACCCGTGATCAGCGGTGTCGTGTAGTTGAATGTTGTTAGATTTTGTTTAGTTGAATATTGTAATTAACTTTTGAATAGTGCATTGAATAAAATTCGAAATTTAGAATGGGGTGTGTGCGTGTGGTGATCTTGATTGTTTGAGTTTTCCTCTCTTTTTTTTGTTTTTGTGCTGTTAACTTGGATTATAAGTGCTGAGAATGTAGATGGATTGAATGTGCTTTTTCTTGGGATTGTAGTGATCTTGATTGGCTTGAATGTTAATGGTATGAAACTGGAGATGGTGGAGATGTAAGTCGTGTAATTGTCCCACCAAGAGTTGATGCACTGGTTTTTACTGCATACAGAGCAAGAAAGCGAGTCTTGCTATAATGACCCCGCTTTCTCAGAAAGCGAGTCTATCACTTTGGAATTCCAGAGCTGTCGAAGCCTCTGGGAAATATGCAACATAAACAGTCGTTTTTCCAAAAACCGCAATGTTTAGTACTAAACTCGCTTTCTGAGAAAGCGAGTCTTGGTTTTGTATCTTTTTTATCTAGCAGATCCAAGACTCACTTTCTCAGAAAGCGAGTCTAGTAATTTAATCCACGGCTTCTGAAAAAGCGACTGTCGAACCAGTGAATATTGCTTCTCTGGTTATCTACAGATCGAAGACACGCTTTACCGCGATGTTTATGACTAGACTCGCTTTCTGGGAAAGTGAGTCTTGGTTCTGTATCCCAACTTTCTACCTGATCCAGACTCGCTTTCTCAGAAAGCGAGTCTAGTCAATTCATCTTCGGCTTCTGAAAAAGCGACTGTCGAACCAGTGAATATTGCTTCCCTGGTTATCTACAGATCGAAGACACGCTTTCCCAAACACCGCAGTTATTTACACCAGACTCGCTTTCTCAGAAAGCGAGTCTTTGGCTTGGTTTAAAAACAAGTACAGGTATAAGACTCGCTTTCTGAAAAAGCGCCATAGTTTGTATAAGACTCGGTTTCTGAGAAAGCGAGTCTTCCCTATGTTAATGAAATTTATTTTTTAGATTACGATACTCATAACGCAACAAACACACAAGGACATCAAAAACAAAAAAAAAACGAAATTTCAAAATAAAACTTCATCGTTTTTATCGACATAATTTAGTACAATAACAAAGTCCAAATTAATAATTACAAGCATACAATATTTAAGTGTGCTGAGTTCCACTATTAGTGCATCGTCGCTTATTGTGTCCTTGTAAACCACATTTTGAACATCTCATCCCCGTACCACGACTTGACCTATCTCTCACATCCATGTCATTGCGGAATCTGGTAGTTCTAGGCCTGCCCTTCCTTTTACGTCGCAAAGTGGCATCAGGTACTAGTTTTGGTCCATCAATAATAGGCCAATATGCTGGATCTAGTATAGGCTGAAACACTGGACCGTATGTTTGTGCTAATGAAGTAACGGTGTAAAATTTATCAACGAAATGCTTGTGATCGATTGCACGATATGCACAAGCTGCCAGTACATGAGAACATGGGATATGGTATAGATGAAATTTCATACATGTGCACGTCTTCGTTCCCAAATTCACAATGTGCAAGTTCCCACCCTTCCTTTCTCCACCCACCATGCGTATACCCGTTCTCACGGAAAAAACTCCCGGTTGATGATGGAACATTGTCACCCCATGTCCGTTAGCTCTCTCACGGCGACTATCAAGCAGTTCATGTACTTTTCGAGCAAAAATCCTCCCTTCGGATAAAAGTTGAGTTGCTTCTTTTCGACGAGTAGTAAAATAAGAGTTCAGACGTTCGAAGATCGTCTCAACAATCGCTGTCACTGGCAAACTACGGACTCCTTTCAAGACTGAATTGAACACTTCTGACAGGTTCGTAGTCATTATCCCGTATCTTCGACCTTCATCTGCATAAAGTGCCCATTTCTCAACCGGCTTCTCTTTTAACCAATTAGCCGCCTCCACATTTACGTTCTCAAGCTCAGCAAGTTTGGCCATGAACTTTTTGGGTTGGTGTTCACACGCTATAATTTTCGCCTTCTTGCTACCAAATTTAGTAAAGAAATTTGTAGCAAAATGGCGCATACAATAACGGTGATATCCACTTGGTTCGTTCCAAGCTCCATTTTGTAACTCCATAGCATGCATTATACCAGCGTGACGATCAGAAATAACACACAACTCAGTGCGATCGGTGACATAATATCGGATGCAACTCATGAACCATGTCCACGTATTTATACTCTCTCCATCAACCAATGCAAATGCAAACAGAAATAAACAATCATTCACATCTGGGGAAACAGCAATTAGCAAGCAACCCTTGTACTTACCGTACAAGTGAGTTCCGTCAACACTGATCACCGGTCTGCAGGACTTGAAACCTTCAATTGAAGGACCAAATGCCCAGAATACACCCTTGAATGTTTCCTCGCCAGGGCCAGACTCATACTTATCCCAGTGAACAACGGTTCCTGTATTTGCAGCTTGAATTGCTGTGAGTAGAGCAGGCAACTTTGTGTATGCTTCTTCGAAGGTACCATACAACCTCTCGATCGCTTTTTGTTTTGCTCGCCAAGCTTTCTTATAGGAAATCTGATAATTATATTGTATTTTAACAATCTCAATAATTGACCTCGGTGATAAAGCGGTATCTTTTTTCACCACATCAACAATCAGATTACAAACAATATTGTAATCAATTTTAAGGTGATCTTGATTCAGCGTTGGATTCGTACAAGTGTGTGGCCCAACTATCTTCTTCACCACAAAATTCGTCCCGCCTTTTGAAACCATTGCTCGTAATCTCCAAGGGCAGTCACCATCACTTACTCCGGGGGGCCCTTGCACGATCTCCTCAATGGTACGTTTTCTAGGTGCCATTTTGCATTTAACAGTGTACAGTGACGGTGTAGATTTCAAAGTTACGAATTCACGATATTTTTTGATAGAATACAACTTCACTGCCTGTTGAATCGACTACTTACTTATAAACTCCTGTCCAACGTACAATTCGTCTACATTGGACGAACCAGACGACTCTTGTGGAACTAGGTGTACTCTAGCACCTTCAGCCATCTCCTCAGTAACATGCCCGTCAACATTGCCGTAGCTATAAGTACCTCTGGCTTCATTAGAACTGTTGTTCGTGGGATTTACATTTGCACCACTATCAACATCTTCATCTTCGTCTACGTCATCAGTGTCACCACTATCAACATCTTCATCGTCTGTTTCTTCATCTTCTTCATCATCTTCTAATAAGCTGTTGTTACAGACTGCATTTTGAAAGAGTTCAAACATACTGTCATTTGGAACAAAGTCAGGAACCGGGCTAGGTTGGCGTGGCAGCTCAATATTTACAGAATCCGGAATTGTTGTATTTGTGAAGGTGTTCTCTTGTGAGGATACCGGATTTGGTTGTGAAGATTGATCGGGGTTAGGCCTCGACTGCTGTGTAGGTACTACCCGTATGAAGCTTGCACTGGGGATATCATGTGGCTGAGCATTCACAACTCGAATTTGCTGAATATATAACTCTACTACAGACCAAGCACAATTGGGATCAAATGTCCTAGCAATCAATGACTTCAGCGCATTATCAGTAGGTACGAGCACTGTCATAAAATACTGACCATCTCCTCTTCCTGCTGCGTATCGAGCTAAAATTTTCAAATTCCATTCATTCCTATCCCAATTAGTAACTTCATAGATTTTCTCAACTAATTCTCCAAATGTGATGGTACGGGGTACCTAAACTATTTCCGGATCCAAATGACTATAACAACAACCAATCTTTGGATCACGAATTATTTCACCACCAAAATATAACCAAATAGGAATCTCCAAATCCATACCTACGTTAATTTATACCAATAAGCGAGTTATTATCTACCCATAAAGAAAACCTATTTAAATTAACAAAATAATGGGGGAATAAACATCATACCTTCACAATAAAGTTGCTTTCCTTTTGAAGTATACCCAAATTCCAACAAATTAAACCTCTAACGGAAGATGGGTTTAAGTTGTCCAAAGCAATTTTGTGGGTTATTCAACAAATTACGAGGGTATTTTGACGAATTTGAGATGAGAGATGGGTTAGGGTTTCGCGAGCGAAGAGGAAGAGAAAGAATAGAGAGAGAAGTGAGATCTGTTTTGGGGGCGGGGGGTTTAAGTCCCAAACGACACTTTTTTTTTTGAAAAAACGAGTGTGGTATAATTACCCCCTCTTTTTCAAAAAGCGAGTGTTGCTGGGCAAAGAAGGCCAAGACTCGCTTTTGGAAAAAGCGAGTTTGCCATCCCGCTTTTCCGAAAAGCGAGTCTTAGGTTTCCAATTTTCTGAAACCTAAGACTCGCTTTTTGAAAAAGCGCGAGGGTTTGTACCACACTCGCTTTTTCAAAAAGCGAGTAGGGCGTTTGTGGAAATAAAAAAAACAGGTCGTTTGTGGCAATACTTTTGCAAAAAGGGTCATTTTGGGAAAAAATTCAAATTTGGATGGATCTGAATTGATATAAATTCGACCCAAACCTGGCCAACAATTTCTCTCTTACTCTAAATGCACCTTCTCTCCCCTCGGTCAAGGCCGCCGCCGCCGCCATCAGGTAGCTGTCTATTCCTTAATTTCCAATTTCTCCTTCATTAATTTCAATTGCCAATAAATGAAAATTATTGTAATCAATTTTAATCTGATATTGTTCAAAACCCGTGTTTTATTTTTGCCTAATTGTTGTTTGTGGAGAATAAAATTTGATGGTGTTGGTAGTTGGAGTTGTTAAATACAAAGTAAAAAAGAAGTTTCACTTTGTTGTAGAGGTTGAGGGTCGAATAATAATCCCACATGGAAAAATAAGACATGTATAGATTGTTAAATCAGTCTTTAGAAAACGACAACAAAATCTGGGATTGAAGAGAAACAGTCTCCAACCGGTTTCAAACACCCAACCTCCTTTTTTATTTTTATTTTTCCCATCTCTTTTTGCAACCTCGGGTTAAATTATTTTGGACCCAATACTCCAATTAGGGTTTTCTTCTTTAGGGACACATATAGTTTAGACTTATTCACGGATTATCTGTCTGGACTTGTCGCTGAAGAAAAATTCGGCCTCACTCACTAGACATTTTTCTTATTTTATTTTGTGCAAGTAAAGTTGTAGCACTTCTACATGTTTATCTTCTATCGGTTGTTTGCTTATCCAGTGGTTCCATTTTCCTATTAGAGCAAGGCATTGTACGCATCATTTTACCTCACTTGCATAGAACGTCATCATTTGTTTTCTAGAATGAATACACTTGGGGATAGGGTAGAGTATTGTGTAGTCTAGAATGAATTAGATATTTGCTCGATAGCTGTTTGTAAAGACAGCAGATGTCACCTGAGGTTTGTCCCTGAACACAATCCTCTTCACCTTCTCCTCATGTTCTGCATACTTTTTCCTAGCCTGCTCATGTTTGTTGATATCTTTGTTGCGGGCCTAGTTAACCTGCTCCACAAGCTACACAAATTGGGGTGTCAAAAAATACCATATTACCGTACCATACCATTACCATACCAAACAATAACGAAACTTGGTAATACCGTACCAAATTTTCGGTATTGTACCGTACCGATTTTTGATGGTATGGTACTGGTACAGAATTTTTATACCGTTGGTATACCGTACCGTACCGAATATATTTAATATATATTTAACCTAATTTTTTTCCCAGTCTTTCTTTTTCATTTTCTAGATCGTAGCCGTCTCTTCCTCTTCCCTCATCTCTTCCCGACCCGTCCTCTTCCCTCACCTCCTACCGGCTACAGCTCCAAGATCCCTAACCTCTACAGGCTACAGCTCCCAAGATCCCCAACCTCAACAGGCTACAGCTCCAATCTGTCATCCTCTACAGCCCAAAGTCGAAAGCCAAAGTCGAAACCCAATCGCCCTCCTCTACTCCAATCCGCCCTCTTCTACTTCAGTCCGAATCCTTTCCCCCTCTCCATCAACCACTTTCCCCCTCAAACCCAACTCAGTTCCATTCCCACCAATATCTCTATTCTCTACATCTTCACCTCTTCTACTCTTCTTCATCTTTACTGATAATCAAATTACCCAATCACCTCTTCACCGAATCACCAAATCTGGAAGGGTAATTTATTGTGCTTGTTTCTTTGAATTTGAGCTTTCAATTTGATTGTTTCAATTACTGATAATCAAATTTGTGCTTTCAATTTGAGCTTTTAATTACTGAAAATCCAATTTGAGCTTTCAATTTGTGCTTAGTTTAGTTATTTGATTGTTTCAATTACTGATAATCAAATTTGATTGTTTCAATTTGAACAACAACATTATACTTAAACTTACATTCATGATTCATCAAGATGAAAACCCAATTCATCATGCAACCCATGGTCAATCTCTAATCTCACTAAGGATACTATCATACTAGTTAATTAGACAGGATGTAAACAACACCTAAGATAATAAGATATATAAGTTTTGTATATTTTTTTGCACTAACTCTTAGTTTTCTAAATTTATTGTAGGTAATATGGTATCTACGGCTACAAGTATGAATAGTAGTAGTACTCCTACGGGTTCCACTTCCACCGGTGAAGCCACACAACCCACACTTTCAAATCCAATTCCAGCCACAATCCCTAACCCTGAAGTAATAGTTGCTATTGAAAGTAGTAATGAAGATAGTTGCAAGCGTGCTGCGGTTGGGGCTCCTGGGAAGTCAGAGGCATGGAAACATAGCGTTAAGGTTCAAAGAAAGAACAATAAAGGGGAAGTGATTCACCTTGCAATATGCAATTATTGCAAAGCAGAGTTACCTTGCCATCCGATTAGAAATGGGACTTCAAGTATCTCGCATCATCTTAGGAAGGTATGCAAAATTTCTCCACTCTGCATAAAGGGCAGTGATAGTACCCGATCGGTCCTAACAAATAAGACGATGGGTGGCCAAATTGTACCTCATACTTTTAATCAAAAGAGGCATGAGTTGAAAGTGGTGCAGTTTGTAATTAAGGATGAACAACCGTTTCGGGTTGTTGAAGGTGAAGGTTTTGTTGAGATGATGAATGAAGCTGTACCAAGATTTATAATTCCAAATAGGAGAAAGGTTGCCACTATGATGTGGGACTTGTCATACAATAGAAGTCTAAGATATTTGAAATGATGCGTGATAAAAAGGTAAGTATTACAACTGATACTTGGATCTCAGTGCAAAACATAAACTATATGGTAGTTACTGCTCATTTTTTAGATAATGTTTGGAAATTGCACAAACGTATCATAAATTTCACGAAGATCACTAGTCATAAAGAAGAAGACATTGGAAGGCTTTTAGAGGGATGTTTAAAGGGTTGGGGAGTACAGAGGGTCTTTACCATCACGGTTGACAATGCTTCATCCAATGATGTCGCAATTGATTATATGAAAAGGAGATTTGAGGAGATGAGTACTCTATTACTTGGTGGGAAATATATGCATTTGAGGTGTGCTTGTCACATCTTGAATTTAATTGTGAAGAATGGATTGAAGGAGCTTGCTAGTTCAATTGAGGGAATTAGGAATTGTGTGAAGTACATCCACTCTTCTGGTGCTAGGTTGGATAAATTTAGAGAATTTGCAATCTTATTGGGGATGAATAAGATGTCATGTGTGCCTATGGATGTCTCTACGAGGTGGAATTCAACTTATAAGATGCTTGAAAATGCTTATAAGTTTCGGAAGGTGTTTTCATGGATGGCGGAGGAAAATGTACAATTTCGGATATATTTTCTCGAGGAAGAAAAAGATAGTCACAAAAATATGGTCAAAAGAGTAGGGCCACCGACGGAAGGGGATTGGGATTTGGTTTTGTCGTTTCTTCACTTTCTCAAAAAGTTCAATTACACTCTTACACTTAGTGAAAGTTCTACAATTACACTTTTACACTTAGTGCATCCAAGACTCCTACGGCCAACCATCTTTGGAACTCAATTGTAGAGATACAAATAGAGATTGATGCAAAAATGAGGGATATGCGCAATCCTACTTTGCAAAAGGTGGCTTCTTCAATGAAAGCAAAATTTGACAAGTATTAGGGAAGTCTTGATAATGTTAATCCTCTCATCTATCTTGGTCAATTCTTAATCCCTGTTTCAAGCTTCAAATGATTACAATATACCTCAAAACGCTTGGATGGGACCAAATTAAGATAGATGAGATTCACAAGGCGATTAAAAAAACTTTGTTGGACTTGTATAATGTGTACAAGGGGAATAATATGGTTGAGACATCGGAAGAAAACAATCAAGAGAATGAGGTGTTGGAGGAAGGTTGTGAAGGTAATGACGATGTGGGAAAGAGCATGCTATTGGCACTTATTAATGAAAGAAGGGATCAACGCCTTACCGAGATAACCAATTAAGTGGACAAGTACCTCGCTGCTCCTTTTCAAAACCCCCTTAGCAAGGATTTTGATCTCTTGAGTTGGTGGAGATCAAATGAACTTGATTTACCAATTCTCTCAAAAATTGCAAAGGACATTTTTGCGATTCCAACATCTACCGTTGCGAGTGAGAGTACATTTAGTTTGGGAAGAAGAATTGTGGATCCCTTCAGAGCATCGTTGACTCCAAAAATGGTTGAAGCATTAGTGTGCACTTCAGATTGGTTAAGGGCTGATAGCTTTTGTTTCTACAAGGATCCAACAGAAGATGCGCTTGAGTTCTACAAGGAATTGGAAGAAGTAGAATCAAGTAAGACTGACATTCATCTATTTATCAAGTAATTGTTTTTTTTTGTAGCTCATCATTGAATATTTATTTAATACTAACAAGAAACATATTTTATTTTTCTTTAAATTTTTTTATTTAGGCTTGGAAAATGCTCAATCTACCTGTGAAAATGCCTCCTAGTTCAACATCTCAACTTATGTTCATAGAAGGTATACTATTTTGGTGATTGATATTTGATAGTTCTTTCTTCTTAGTTGTATAGTGTATGCTATCAGGATTGATATATATTTTATTTTTTTTGTAGAAATGTGATGATCATTCTTTCTGACTCCCGTTAGATGCTATCTATTTCTTTGTTGGATGTTTTGACTTTTGAGTTGCTAGATGTTTTGTTGCAAAATTTTTTGTTGTTGTTATATTTCCTTCAGTTGTATGTTACTTTGTTTGATGCTCTATTTCTGGTTCTAGATGAATGCTAAAACTCTTTGATTTGGTTTATCACGTTTGCATACATTGCTGAGTGTTATTTGCAGTAAGATTTGGACGATGGTATTGTGCCTTGAGCTGTTGTGGCGTCAAGGATAATTTTGTGACCATCTGCAAGGATAATTTTGTGACCATCTGCACTACTGCCTACTGGAGCCGTACTGGAGCTATTGTGGTGTCAAAAAATGCACTACTGAGTACTGGATAATTTAAAAAGGTTTGCTGTTAAGGTTGTATTGGCTTCTGCTGTGGAGAAAGGTGAGCTCTTGCATGAGTAATGGAGCAAGAGCTCTTGCATGAGAAATAATTTAAAAAGATAATTTCAGTCAAACATGAGTAATGGAGCAGAACCAAATCCAAATCCCAATCCCCTTCCGTCGGTGGCCCTACTCTTTTGACCATATTTTTGTGACTATCTTTTTCATCCTCAAGAAAATATATCCGAAATTGTACATTTTCCTCCGCCATCCTTGAAAACACCTTCCGAAACTTATAAGCATTTTCAAGCATCTTATAAGTTGAATTCCACCTCGTAGAGACATCCATAGGCACACATGACATCTTATTCATCCCCAATAAGATTGCAAATTCTCTAAATTTATCCAATCTAGCACCAGAAGAGTGGATGTACTTCACACAATTCCTAATTCCCTCAATTGAACTGGCAAGCTCCTTCAATCCATTCTTCACAATTAAATTCAAGATGTGACAAGCACACCTCAAATGCATATATTTCCCACCAAGTAAGAGAGTACTCATCTCCTCAAATCTCCTTTTCATATAATCAGTTGCGACATCATTGGATGAAGCATTGTCAATCGTGTTGGTAAAGACCCTCTGTACTCCCCAACCCTTTAAACATCCCTCTAAAAGCCTTCCAATGTCTTCTCCCTTATGACTAGTGATCTTCGTGAAATTTATGATACGTTTGTGCAATTTCCAATCATTATCTAAAAAATGAGCAGTAACTACCATATAGTTTATGTTTTGCACTGAGGTCCAAGTATCAGTTGTAATACTTACCTTTTTATCATGCATCATTTCAAATATCTTAGACTTCTCTTGTATGAACAAGTTCCATATCATAGTGGCAACCTTTCTCCTATTTGGAATTATAAATCTTGGTACAGCTTCATTCATCATCCCAACAAAATCTTCACCTTCAACAACCCGAAACGGTTGTTCATCCTTAATTACAAACTGCACCACTTTCAACTCAAGCCTCTTTTGATTAAAAGTATGAGGTACAATTTGGCCACCCATCGTCTTATTTGTTAGGACCGATCGGGTACTATCACTGCCCTTTATGTAGAGTGGAGAAGTTTTGCATACCTTCCTAAGATGATGCGAGATACTTGAAGTCCCATTTCTAATCGGATGGCAAGGTAACTCTGCTTTGCAATAATTGCATATTGCAAGGTGAATCACTTCCCCTTTATTATTCTTTCTTTGAACCTTAACGCTATGTTTCCATGCCTCTGACTTCCCAGGAGCCCCAACCGCAGCACGCTTGCAACTATCTTCATTACTACTTTCAATAGCAACTATTACTTTAGGGTTAGGGATTGTGGCTGGAATTGGATTTGAAAGTGTGGGTTGTGTGGCTTCACCGGTGGAAGTGGAACCCGTAGGAGTACTACTACTATTCATACTAGTAGCCGTAGATACCATATTATCTACAATAAATTTAGAAAACTAAGAGTTAGTGCAAAAAAATATACCAAACTTATATATCTTATTATCTTAGGTGTTGTTTACATCCTGTCTAATTAACTAGTATAATAGTATCCTTAGTGAGATTAGAGATTGACCATGGGTTGCATGATGAATTGGGTTTTCATCATGAATGTAAGTTTAAGTATAATGTTGTTGTTCAAATTGAAACAATCAAATTTGATTATCAGTAATTGAAACAATCAACTAAACTAAGCACAAATTGAAAGCTCAAATTGGATTTTCAGTAATTGAAAGCACAAATTTGATTATCAGTAATTGAAACAATCAAATTGAAAGCTCAAATTCAAAGAAACAAGCACAATAAATTACCCTTCCAAATTTGGTGATTCGGTGAAGAGGTGATTGGGTAATTTGATTATCAATAAAGATGAAGAAGAGTAGAAGAGGTGAAGATGTAGAGAATATAGATATTGGTGGGAATGGAACTGAGTTGGGTTTGAGGGGGAAAGTGGTCGATGGAGAGGGGAAAGGATTCAGACTGAAGTAGAAGAGGGTGAGGGAGGGCGATGGGTTTCGACTTTGGCTTTCGAATCGAGGGGGCTGTAGAGGAGGGCGGATTGGAGTAGAAGAGGGTGGATTGGAGTAGAGGAGGGCGATTGGGTTTTGACTTTGGCTTTCGACTTTGGGCTGTAGAGGAGGGCGGATTGGAGCTGTAGCCTGTAGAGGTTGGGGATCTTGGGAGCTGTAGCCTGTAGAGGTTGGGGATCTTGGAGCTGTAGCCGGTAGGAGGTGAGGGGAGAGGATGGGTCGGGAAGGGAAGAGGAAGAGACGGCTACGATCTAGAAAATGAAAAAGAAAGACTGGGATAAAAATTAGGTTAAATATATATTAAATATATTCGGTACGGTACGGTATACCAACGGTATAAAAATTTTGTACCAGTACCATACCATCAAAAATCGGTACGGTACAATACCGAAAACTTGGTACGGTATTACCAAGTTTCGGTATTGTTTGGTATGGTAATGGTATGGTACGGTAATATGGTATTTTTTGACACCCCAATTTGTGTAGCTTGTGGAGCAGGTTAACTAGGCCCGCAACAAAGATATCAACAACCATGAGCAGGCTAGGAAAAAGTATGCAGAACATGAGGAGAAGGTGAAGAGGATTGTGTTCAGGGACAAACCTCAGGTGACATCTGCTGTCTTTACAAACAGCTATCGAGCAAATATCTAATTCATTCTAGACTACACAATACTCTACCCTATCCCCAAGTGTGTGTTGGTGGAGGTGGAGAGTGAAAATCAACTGGTCGCATAATTAACACGATAAGAACTTATCCATTTATTGTGTTTGCAATGCCTAGGCCAGTTTGAGCACAAGCTGTCACTATTGAGATGCATGTTGATCGCCCGTCACCACCAGACAGAAAGCTTTAGGTAAATTGGGTGGAGCCATCCGTGCCCAATATTGTTGTGGCCAAGAAGATGAAGAAGCTATGTAGAAAACATATTGTGAAACTTTAGCATTGACGAAGGTAATATTTGTAGTTATTCTTAACCGCTGCATAGATTTGATGTATTTAGGTTTATCTATATCCAATCACATTTTCCTTGTGGATTGACATGTTATAGACGCTAATCGAATATATGTTTTGACTTTTCTCTTATATAGGCATGATAATAAACAAGGTGGGGCCTATGTAGTACAGACAATATCATGAAGTCGTATAGAGACACTAACACTTTATGGGTACTCCTTGGACACATGCCAGACACTTGTCATATGTGTCATAAATGTTAAAGAGGAAAGGGAGCTTCATATTTGTAGGAAGAAAACACCCTCATATAGAGTAGGTGCTCATATTGTGGGGCTTTATATGGACGATCTGAACCGTTCATTAACTCTATAATGTCATAAAACATATGTACACCAAAAATCAAGTTGTTCGGAGGATTCTTTCCCATGCATTGCATAGTGCAATTTTATTATATCATTGAAAAATCGTTCATTTTGCGACTAGTTAAAGTATGGATAATCAATCTCTAAGCCATTTGATATTTTATAAGCGTACAACATCAAGAAGAAAATGAACAGCGTCGCGTCGGTCACCCAATGGGGGTCCCACAAAATAGTGATAAGCGCTTTGTAGGAGGAAAATCCTCCTATAAGTATGAGGCTCCCTTTCCTCAATTTTAAAATATATCTTATATGTTGTTCATTTTTTAGACACTTCTCAATTACTTCAAAACTGTCAAATATGTTCACTGATTTCAATAAAATGTTGCAACATTATTTATTAAAAGTTCTTGTAATATTTTTTTAATTTCTTGCTCCTAGGCACGTTGGCCTCACAAATCAAAGAAAGTGCATGAGACTATTGCACTCGCATCTACTTTAAATCTATGTCAAAGCTAAAAGCACACGTGTTCTCTTGGTTCCAAGAATAACCAGAATAAGGCACAGGCTGCAACTCGGGATTCAATTGGATCGGATACTAATTGGATATGTTGCAAAGACAAATACATAATTATGGTTATATTAGAAAATGAGTTTTTATTATTATAGTTTTCTTACAATACATAATTAAAGCTATCTTTATTTTGCTAATTCATAATTAGGGTTAAATGATTAGGAAATAATAATAATTAAGATTATATTTAAACAAAAATAAAAAAATACAAAAGTCCAATTTAGGATGCAAGAATTATATTATAAATATGCATTTTGTGTAATTGACCAGTAAATTCAAAAAGGTTAATTGAGTTTCAAATCTCAAAATGCACCCAATGGACCTTTTCAAATTCAGTATTCTAAAAGTCGCTAGGCGGTAGTCGGGCGGCCGATGGAAGCCTAGCGCCGGGACTAGGGTTGGCAAACGGGTCGACCGAGCCGGGTCGGGTCGAACCCGTTCGGGTTGGAACCCAATTAGGGCGGGTTCAGGTCGGGTCTGAGTGGTAACCGGGCCATGCTGGGCCGGGTCGGAATTGCAAAAACTCGACCCGCCCAACCCGCGAACCCATTCGGGTCCAACCCGGGTCGGGTTGCGGGTTGGCCCGTCTAATTTTATTTTTTTTTAACTTAAAAAAATGTAATTTTAATAATAATAATAAAATGTAATAATAATAATAATAATAATCAAATAGTGAAATTGTCAAAAAAAATGTATATATTATTAATATGATTTCAACTTATACAAGTTTCCCAATTTGCAATAAGAAACAAAGATTTTCTACAAATTTATTTTATACAATAACAAATTTCTTCGATACAATTTCAATTTTCTTCAATTATCCTAATTTTTTATAACAAACAAAGATTTTATACAATTTTTTTATATATTTACAATTTTTTTCAATTTGTTGGTCTTCAATTTGTTGTTGTTGTTGGTCTTCAATTCTTCATGTTGGTTGCTATTGTTGTTGTTGTTGTTCTTCCGGCAAGTTGCTTCCACTTGTAGACGTGTCGAACCCTTTTCCTTGAGTCCTATCTTCGGCTTTCATCCAGTCTTCCGTACAGACAAGCATCTCCAATGATTGGGGCTTCAAGCGATTCCTGTAATTGGTTAGAACCCTGCCACTTGAAGAAAATTCACTTTCTGAGGCAACTGTAGAGACATGAGGAGTTAGTAGATCTTTAGTCATATATTTAAGAATACTATAAGTATGTTCATGGTCTTTCCACCATTGTAAAATATCAAGTGTAGAAGTAAAACTTTCAGAATCTTCTTGATTATACCAATATAATTCATTTGGTTGATTAGTCCTAAGTTTTTTTGATTGAAGTTGTGCAAGTCAATTAAATGTGACATTATCTAATTTATTCTTACTTTTACCTCTAGAAGTAGCAGAAGAAGAACTAACTAAAGTAGTAGTACTACTAGATGAAAAACTTTTATCATAAAAATCATACAAGTTATTTAATGTCGCTTCAAATTTAGCTAAAAATGTTTCCAAATCAATTTCAGAATCATCTTCCCCAAGTAAATTAAAAAACATTTCAATCAAACTCTTCGTACCTTCTAATTTGATACGAGGATCCATCACAGTAGCAATACAATACAACATAGGAGGAGGATTAAAATACTTCAAAATTCTGGTGTATGCAGATTTCACAATATGACCAATAAAAGCATCATTGATCATTTCTTTGAAAGTTTGCATTATAATAACTATTGAAATAAAAATGCTACTAGAAGTAGATTCATAAGATTTTGAAAATTTGAAAATTGCGGTTTAAAATGGTTCTAAAAATTTTAACAAAGATTCGGCATAAAACCAAAGGTTGGGGAGTCATTTCAAAATTTGGCATATTTTTTGCCATACAAAAATCATTTATATATGCTTTATATTCAGTAAAACATGTAGCAAATCAAAAGTAGAGTTCCATCGGTGTTTAACATCCTTTGAAAATTTTCTAAAATGTACATTTTTAAGCCTGCACCAAGCTTTCCATTCTTGAAATATAGGGTCACTTAATCAATAAAATGTACACAATTTCTAATGTTAACTATATATGGTTCGGCTATTTTTAATGCATCTTGAACACATAAATTTAAAATATGTCATGCACATCTAACATGAAAAATATTGTCATATGGAGGGTTTAATGCGGTTTTTAATATACTAATTGATGCATTGTTGTTAGATGCATTATCAAAACTTATACACATAATTTTATCACGAATATGAAAAACATCACAAATTTCTAAAATACGATTTACAATTTCATTACCACTATGGGGATAGGGCAATGCGGCAAGTGATATGATACTTTTTTGAATAATCTAATCACTATCGATCCAATGACAAGTTATTCCCATCATTGAAATATTGTTGCAACCCGTCCAACAATCGGAAATTAAAGAAACTCTATAAGTTAAACTCCATAAAATGACAATCAAAGCTTCTCTCATTTCATTATACATTTTAAAACAATCAGACTTCAAAGTATTCCTTGGAATTCTTTTAAAATGTAGATTTAATGCGGTTTGATTAAAAGTTTCTAAGTCCCTACCTTCGGAATAAGAAAATTGTAACTCTTCCTTAATTACTAGTCAGGTCATTTCCCGACGAACAAGTTCGGGATCATAAGGGTGGCTATCAACTAGACCGATTCTAGGATGGATTTTTTGTTGGCTGGGTAAGTCTACAAGAAGTTTCTTGTGTACATTTTGGATGTGTCGTTTTATTGTACCCGTCTCCTCACCCTTCTTCCATTTGTATGCTTTCGAACAAGTTTTACAAATTTTTATATCTACACCCGGATTTTCTTCGTCGGGAACATAATCATAAAATTTGTGTCAATCACTAGTTTCCCCTCTAGTTTTCCTACTACTACCCGGTTGTGTTGTTTCGATTGCTTGTGTTTGTTGTTCTTCGTCTATGTCTGTCTCCCACAAACACATCGTGTGTACCAATGTGTGCAGTCATAGGGTACTCTTTGGCGAGCTCATTTTGTGGGACAATAGGAGACCTACGAGAAGTGCCGGTGGAATCTTGTCCACTTTGGCTACGGCCGCTACCTCGTGATCTAGACATGTTGATATAGTAGTGTATGTGAAAAAATTAAATACAATCTAGGCGAGTAAGTTTTTAAAAATATCTAGAAAACAATAGGAGGGTTGTGAGAGAGAAGATCAAAAAACCAATAAACAAATATGATACAATAAATTTACATTACAAAAAAAATATCAAGACAATAAGAGGGTTGAGAAATTTTGATACCGTACTTCGCGGATACTCGTATATAGAATGAGAGCGAAAATAAAAGCAGAAGTAGAAGTAGAAACCCGGACTCGTATATAGAAGGAAAGAGAGCTTCTTTGTTGGAGCCTTGGAGGAGTTGAAGACTTGAAGTAGACGTTGTTGAATGTTGAATTCGACACGATCGTAATTTGTCGCTTCTATGTTGCTAGCTTCTTTGTTGACAAAACTTCAATGAATTGAGATTGAATTGAGTAGTAGTAGTAGAGAGAGTAAGAGAATAAGGTGTGAATTTTTTAGAGCGGTTTAAAGGGTATTTATAGGGGGAAAAGAAAAAAAACGGCTAAATTTTTTTTGCCGTTGGACCCACGGGTCGAACGGTCGACCCGCGGGTTGGTGGGCGGGTTAAGCACTGTTCACCGGGTTGACGGGCCGGGTTCGACGGGTTGGAAACCCAAATTAGATGACCTGGGTCGACCCGCTTAGACTCGCGGGTTCGACCCGGACCCGAACCGTATCTTAACGGGCCGGGTTTTGGCGAGCGGGTCACGGGTGGGTTGCGGGTCAGCCCGACCCGGTTGCCAACCCTAGCCTAGACCTTGTAAGCAGGGCCTAGGCGGCTAGGCATTAGGCATTTTTATTATTTTTTATTATTTATTTTTATTTTATTTTTGCCCCCAATTTATGTTTTGGTTTTGTTTTATTGTTTCACCATGCATTATCTTGCTCTTTTGATTTTATTTCCTTGCTATTGCAAGATGAGCTTTAGATAGTCTAAAAAATACAATTGCATCAAGGTGTTGATTTTGGTAACCAATTTGGGTAGAGCGATGATTTGTAAGGATAATGTTCAGAAATTTTAATGTCTTAATTAAATGTATCGAAAAAATAAACTATTATACTAGTTTTAGTCTGTTTCTTTTGAAATCTGGATTGACTTATCTTTTCATAATAAAAAAATCAGTAGATTTGATATCTTGGAGGCAAACAGTATTGTATTGGTGGTTTTCAGTGAAATCCAACTGACAATTTGTAATGTTGGGTTGTGTGTTCTCCTTCTATGAAAACAACTTCGGGGAAAAAATAACAGAAGCTATCTCTTCCTAATATGATGATTGTCGAAATATGTAGTAGCTATATAAATATGTATATTTTTGAATATAGGAAGATTGTTGCCATCTCGTTTTATTGATAAGTTGATATCGGAATAATAACGTTAAATCCTCAAGATGAAAACAAACAACCAGATCACACCTACTACTACAAGCAAAAGACACCGCCTAAACTACTACTACTACTATGAACTGAGTCTCTAACTCCTTCCCGATCCGGAAATTATTTTTGAACGGGTCTGGGTCTGGGTCGGGTTAAGCTCTATTTTATGATCTGGATTCGCTTAGACTTGTCCAATAGGCAAAACTGATTTTTCCAATGCCTAGGGCCTAGGCTAGTTGCCTGGGGACCACCTAGCGACTAGGCGCTGCCTAGGTGGCCGCCTAGACTGATTTTTAGAACAGTGTTCAAATTTAATGGGAGATTTGATAAATAATAAAAAAATTTGTCTTCCTTTAAAAAAAGTTCTTTTCTATTTGGGGTTAAATAACTCTTTAAGTCCATTACTCAAATTCATGATCCACACATTCAGGAGTTCTTTATGTGCTCAATTTAGCTTTTGTTTCGATTTGTAATGCAAAATTTTGATAGTTTTGTAAAAAGATCGACCATTCCACTAATATTTCCAAATGAATTTTGGTTTCGGTTTCAGAGTTGAGTTTTCATCCATCTAATTAGATTTCGGCAGGGAAGTTTACATTGGTTGATTACACTTACTAGTTATAAAGCACGTGTGATGCATGTGATTCTTTTTAATCATTGAAATGGTTGAGATGTAATTGGATGGTATAGACTATAGATGTAACACACTGCATCAAACACGTAGTAGCAAACTTCCAAAACAAATACTTAACTACTAGATCCTTAATTGTCAATGTTCCCACAATAAATTATAAAAGATCTTACATTTGATCATTAAAGTCGGGCTTAAGCATACACAATAATTTAAGCAACGACAGTTTCAATCATACACAATATAGGAACAAATAAACATCTAATTACAATTCCAAACATTTGGAATCTCTCAATCATAAGAGTTTTTTACGATTGTCTTTCTAGACATTAAATACAAGCATTAACTCACTTACACATGGGTCGAAGATGTCATCTTCCTTTGTAGGGAACGATCTGAAAAGAAAATCGACTTTGTTGAGGTCGTAGTCAATAAGCATTTTCTTCAACACTTTGATTGCAGATATAAAAATACGTACACATATATATAACGCAAAGTCAGTATCTTGACAAATTTGTAGTCATAATCGATCCAAGTTACCAATTATTTATTGGTCTATTTTAAGTTTTTAACTGCAATACTACTGGTTCGGAATTACAAATAGCTGCAGTATGCTAGCTTTGAAAAATCTGAGAAACCACAGTACGCATCGTAATTCACTGTTCTTGGGCTGAAACTAAGGTTTAAGAATTCTAGTATAATTCGTTAGTTGGACATTTTATTAAAATGATTCAATTTAGTAGTCAAAATATCCAAACGACAGAGCTTTAATAAATGTCCAGAATTGCTATTTTAACAAAATAAGCATGATCTTTTAATTATAAACTGAAACTATTTTGTAATTAATTCTCAAATGCACACAACTGAACCAAAATCACTTTAAAGCATTCAAAATCATAATATTATTCATATTTCTAAGCATTAAAGAGGACTTAAAATTGTTGAAAGATATCCTCGTTCATTTGGATAGCTTCTTCTTTTTTCCTTGTTTGGATCCTTTTACCTTCCTCTTTCTTCCATATTCTTCTTCTTTTCCATTTCAGAAATAAATATCTCTTCCTCTTTCTTTTTCCCAATTTACATCACTGGAGAACAAATAGAATGAGAAGTGTCTTGGGTTTCAATATGGGGAAATGACTCCTTCCCCTCCTTCAGAACACTTGTAATTTATTTTAGGGCATGCCACATTAGTTTTCCCTTGAAACTTGTAAATATTGCTATTCATTTTACACTGTGGTTCTTCTTCTCTCTTTAATTTCAATTGCATCCATCATAATACCTATCGACCAATAAGTTCTCCAATATAATTTTTTTTGCATCATAGCCATATCTCTTTATAATATCTATTTTGTTTCTCGGTAAAAGATTACAATTGAAGGTGTACATAACGTCGACTTGAAAATTGGTAGTTGAGATCAATTTAAATAGATTGGTTTTCCATGTTTTGCATTACACCAACTCTCCATTTATAACTAAAATGCCCCACGTGCATTATTGCACATGCCTTTGCTATTCCCCTTATAACTATTTTCTTACTTATCTTTCTTAGCTTTTAATATTTTGGCCACATATTATATTCTCGTTGGCAATAGATTCATGTTCTTAACTTTTGGCAACAGTTTTTTTTTTCTTGTTTTTATATTAAAGTTGAGTTATTTGTTTTGGTTTTTCAATATATTTTCGTCATTTCGTACAGTAATTTGTATAGCGAGAAACATGTCTATCTGCTAATATATATGGTCGATAGTAGATAATAGGGATTAATCTTTCACCTAGAGACAATATATGTGTTTTGTTGTTCGTAATGTAATACTGTTTTCATGTGTGCACATACATAAAATCATTAAAATCAAAATTATTTTCGTAAATTAGTTGGATTACATAATTTTCATACATAATTTTCATTAACTCAAAAAGTTAAGAGTTAACGTTCTTCCAGCCATACATTTGTTGGATATATTGGTATATTCTCTCTATATAAATATAGCACGTGCATATGTGTAACACGTGTAATAAACGTACAATTGATTGGATATTGGAACGCGGGTTTGTGGGCTTATAACCCGATACCTAAACCAGTATTTAGGAATAAATACTGGCTTGTGATAGCAGTCTAGGTATTCCAATCTTGATACCTAGGATGAATATCTCAAGCAACTTAGATCTAGAGATAAATCCTAATTCCCAATTGTTAATTTCTCACGAAACCTAACAATCTTGAGATATTGTACAAATTAATTTGTGAGATTTGAGAGAAGAAATTTACCGGAACCCAACGCCGTCACTGTGCGCCGTCGCAGCCGTCGAGGCCATCGTCATCGACGATCACCATCTTGGTCGGCGTCGTTGCTCCTATAAACGAACGCCGCAACTCGTCGCCTCCCTCGTGCGAGGCCATCGACTATCAGGCGAGGCGTCGATCTGGGTTTGTGATCAGATCCTGCCCTTGCTCCGACGATCAGCCGCTGACCTCATCGACGCTCGTCGACGTCGCCGCTCGCATACAGTCACACGTGTGCTGTCGACCCCCTTTTCTCCGGCCACCTAGGGTTTATGTGTCAAACCCTGTTGCAGCGAATCTGACCCAATCCCGCCAAGTCGTCGGAGATTGAGGTGGTGGAAGAGCCGTTGGGCACTGTCGCTGGGGGTCGTCGCTGGGCGCCGCCGCTGTCATCGATGTCAATGCAGGCTGCTGCCGCCCCAGGCCATCCGTTGGCTCACCCGCCTCTGTCGTCGACACCAATCTCTCCTCTCTCTGTTGGCGCTCGGGATGAGGGAGAAGAGGAGATGTAATGTTCTGCCAAAGCCAATGCAATGGTGTGTGCAATCAGAGACAGCCCACCACCTGTTTATCATAATGCTCCACCGAACTACAGTGGTACTGATTCCGGAGTTCGATGGCAAAGTCCACATGAATGTTCGATGCTGGTCTTTTTGGCGCAGAATGGCTTGTTGTTTGGATTTGTTCCCAAACAGACATGAGTCTAATCAATTGAAGGGGAAGAGACAGTGAAAGATAAGTTCTTTACTTTCTTCGTATTAAATTTCTGTTAAATATTTTGCTATGTGCTGGAAATTCAAAACATTTGTTTTAAGTTTATGTTTTGAATTATAGAATTACTGTGATGCTAAGTGGTTAAGTTCAAGACTGTATTAATCATTTGTTTAATTAAATACAAGTTGAACAGTTGCTTTGGCTATGTGCTAAAACAAAATATCAATTTTGATAAGTTAAACTGTATGTTGACTATAAAATTCGGATCTCAAATCAAATTGTTGCTAGAATTAGATGCGCTAATAATTTGTTTAATTGACTAATCTTTAACAATTTGATGAATGTAGGAATTTTAATGTTACCTACAAATTGTGTATGTTGGAGACGATGGATTTGCATCATGGTATGATAAGTCTGCACTACGCAGGCTTCTCCATCGAATTTGGAAAAACACTTCTAACTTGAAGTGTCGGTATGATCTACTCTAATCTTGCTTAGTACTTTCATGTGATGAATGTGTTAACATTTTGTGCGTTTGATTATATGATTGAGAGTTTTAGATTATAGTTATTCTCGTTTCGAAAACTAGCATGTTTAAGATTGTTAAGTGTTTTATCATACTATGTGTATAGATATTTTAACAAATCCATTGTTTGCAGTTTGTATGAGATTACATTTTTGCTTCTCTAAAATTTAAAATAAAATAAAATTGTATAAGATGTGTAACAAATGTCTGTAACTTAGGAGAGAGCATCTCTTAATGTAGAATATGACCCTACTAGTTACGTTTTGTTCTCTCTCGTTCATTGTACTGTGTGTGCAAAGTTGAATTATAATATGTTAGTCATTATGTCATTTAGCGTTATGAAGATGATGAAGAACGAGTAAAGGAAAGAACTCTTTGCTCAATATGTTTGAGCTAGTGGACATTGTTAGAACCATTAGAGAAAGCAAATAATTTTTGTAAAATGTGAGAGTAATTTTGTATTAACTCTTATAAAGTGCATATATTGTCAATTGTATGTATAAGTTGAGTTTAACAAATGAAACAATTAATAATAATAGTTCTAATTGTGTTCTTGAACATAGCATAATTGGCCAAGATTTAAGAACTATATATTCAATTGTTTGTGAGGAAATGTGATCTAATTATCAAAACTGTGGGGAAATGGAGTTAAAAGCTATTGAGTCAAAACTTTAACATCCAAGTTGTTTTGAAATTTAGAATCACTATGAACTACATATTAAATTGTTTGTTCTTGTTAAAACTCATAACTCTACTAAATGACACTCCATTAAAATATGACAAATATGAAAGTTGTGCTCAGATTATGATCAGTAGAAAATTATTTAGTATGGTCTCTAGGAGCACACAACTTCTTGAGTCAATACATTCTGATATTTGTGATCTCAGTAGCTTTGTGACTAGATAAGACAATTGTTGGTCAGAAGTATTTTAATCGCTTTTGTAGTTGATTAATATAAGTCTGTCATATATATGAAGAATGAAGCACTTGTTATTCTTAATGAATTAAAAATTATAGTTAAATGCTAAAAATCAAGGGTTCAGATTTAATAGAGGTGGTGAATATGTTTTAACAACTTTAGAGAAGTTTGCATTGGACATGATCTCTAGAGCACTCTACTTACAACAGTCAAACGGTATTGATAAAAGTTAGAATCAAACACTTAGTGAAATGTTGAATTCTATATTATTGACTGTTCAAAATGTGTGTTGTGATACTTTTGTTAGAGTACATGACCCTAGAAGGCCTAAAGTAGGACCTACAACAAATATTTGTGTGCTTAGAAAGTGCAGAATGTAGCTCTGTGGACAGATGTTGGATCTATCTAATGTTGTATTGTTAATCATATCTCTAATGTGTTACTACACTCTAAATTGAATACACCTTGTAAATCATGGTATGAAAACACAAACAGTTTTGTTAAAGTGAAAATGTGCATTGTGATACTTTTGTTAGAGTACATGACCCTAGAAGGCCTAAAGTAGGACCTACAACAAATATTTGTGTGCTTAGAAAGTGCAGAATGTAGCTCTGTGGACAGATATTGGATCTATCTAATTTGTATTAGAAGAATCTAGACTTGCAAAGTTCTTTGAGGATATGTTCATCAAAGATAAATGTATGAAATAATCTAGTCCTACAGACATGTTCAATGATTCACAGTTGGAATCAAGAACCAGCCTTACTGACACTTGAAAACCTAAATGACAAATGAGCTTAGAAGAGTCTTTAGTAGACAATGAGATGATTTTGTGTCATACAATAATACTTTAATTTAGTTGATTTGCCGAAAGGGGCTAAAACTATAGTTAGTAAGTGGTGTTTTGTAAAAGAAACTTAATTTTGATTGTTTAGTAGCAATTTCAATGTTTTTTAGTAGCTAACAGATTGACTAAGAAAAATAGGGTAGATTTATTTGATGTCTACTCACATGTTTGTCATATTGCTACAATAAGTATTCTTCTTACCCTTACATCTATTGAAAATTTTGTCATTCATAAAGGATATTTAATAGGCTTTGTACTGAACAGTTTTGTACTGTAAAGTTTTGAACTAATAGGTTTAGTGAATAAGATTTACAATATAGTAAAATCATTGTATGTTCTTAAAAACATGTATAGCCAACGAATAAATAATTTGACAATTTTTTTTGAAAGAGCCTAGTATATGAATCAAGTAATTCAGATCTGTGCCTTCAACTTTGTGGTGTGTCAAGTATAGTGGCTATTATTTACTTGTTCTGTTGATATGCATATTCTTGGAAGTGACCTCTCTATAACAAATGAAGTTAAAATTGTGCTATCCAAAGAATTCAACATGAAAACCTAGGTACTGTGGACACCATAGGTATAAGGGTGAGTTTTCAGTTGGCAAGGGATAACTCTTAGTCAAACTCATCAAATCAAAATGTGTTTTAAAAGTGGGGATATAGTGATTGAAAGTGTGTTTTGAAACACCTTATGATTATGATAAAAGGTTGACACCTAATGATGGTACAACTATGAGACATGTAGATCATTCTAAAGGAATTGATAGTCTCATGTATACAAAGATCTGCACTAGAATAGACATAGCCTTTGAGGTAGGTATGATCTGCAGATTCACTAATAATCCCATACACATTTGAGTGCCCTTAAGAGGCTAATGAGATACCTGAGTGGTATTCAAGAGTTTGCTTTGTGCTACTCTAGTCATTCTTCGAATGAATGGCTGATCTGATGCATTATGATGCTCAGAATTTAGTGAAAGTCGATAACTAGTAGATATGTGTTTACACTAGGGGAAACAGAAATGTTATGGAAATAAAAAGCAAACAGGCACTGTGCTATCATCCATGAAATCAGACCTCTATGTGTAATCCTCTGCAGGGGAAAAGGCTGAGTGGATTGAAGAAATTGTTGCTAATTATCCATTAAGAAGTTTAAGTAACTTTAATTCTGTTATATCAAGCTATAATGCACTGTAGCTCATAACTCTATAATAGTAAGAGGAGTATATTAAGGCTGAAAAAAGCCTAGTTGAACTTTCTCATAGATAAAGTACAATTGCGACAAGTATGGCTAATGCTCTTGCTAAGAGACTTGAAAGTGATCGAATTATCAAAACTGTGGGGAAAAGTGGAGTTAAAAGCTATTGAGTAAAAAGCTTGAACATCCAAGTTGTTTTGAAATTTAGAATCCAATTGGAGTCGTAGAGAAGTTCAAACTTAAGCATCAATTTTAGGCAGTTGACATGTTTTAGATAATTTTGATGATTCGACATTAATTCCACAAATATATAATATCATTCCAATTTTGATGGTATTATATATCTAGGAAATTTACTTAGAATAATCATATTATTTCAATACGAAACATGAAAACTTGTCGATGTGTTTCCGATGATTAAATTGTCCTAAATATCATTCTAATTTTGATGATATGTCTTTTATGGATACATGTTTCATTCCAATTTTGATGATTCAATGTTAAACCATGATTGAAACGGCAGTCTTTTCATTCCAATATGAAACATAGTATGGTTCTTGTATAGAAACTATAAAGTTCATGTACTTTACTTATTAAAGATACTTGATTGTGATGCTTGCGTTATATTTTTGCTAAGCTAATTATGAATTGTACTAAGTTCTTTTGTGGAACTAGATACTTTGTGAAATTCATTGGAATTCTTAGAGATGTGTCTCTTGATATTCTTGTTTTCTATAAGCTAGCAAAGATGGAGGAGTTGAATTTGTCAACATAGATTTCAAAAATTAATGATTTGCTCAAAATGGAGGAGTAAACATAAAGCAGTATGCAAGGATAGAATTTCAGTTTATTTTTTTCGAGAATAAATTAGTCACTTGCATGGTAAAACTTCTGTTGAGTTTAAGACTCTTGTGTTCATGAGCTGACAACTCATAGTTTGTTCTTGAAGTTTATTTGTTTTGTTTGATTTTGAAACTATGACAGATTATTCCAGTTGGTTTAGTCTATGTGAACTATTCTGAATTAGATATGGTTTGGAACTATTTAATTATATTGGTTTAGTCTTGATTGAACTATTCAGTTTTATAATTCTATTGGTTCTTATGAAACTATACCTTTGTGTTGCTTTTCCTTTATGGACTGCTATCAGCCAGTCAATTGTATACTGATCTGATGAGATAACCCTGTACTTTATATATTGAGAATATAGGAGGAGATTGTTGGATATATTGGTATATTCTCTCTATATAAATGTAGCACGTGCATATGTGTAACACGTGTAATGAACGTACAATTGATTGGATATTGGAACGCGGGTTTGTGGGCTTATAACCCGATATCCAAACCAGTATTTAGTAATAAATACTGGCTTGTGATAGCAGTCTAGGTATTCCAATTTTGATACCTAAGGTGAATATCTCAAGCAACTTAGATCTAGAGATAAACCCTAATTCCCAATTGTTAATTTCTCACAAAACCTAACAACATTTACCTACCCACCATGTATATTATTTATTTATAAATTTAAAAATTATACATGTAGTCGAAACGTTTAGGCTAAGTATGACTATGATTTGGCTTTCACGTTTCTGGTATGGACTACCAGTTCTACTTTGAACAACTTTCAAAACATTAGGAACGGAAAATTTTATGATTTGATAAATTTTGTAACTTATTTTCTGTTGTCAGGAGCGTGTTTTTGTTTGAGTAAAATGTCAGGACCATTTATGTCAGAAGCGCTCAAAGTTTGAGTGGCAAAAGAGTAAATTACAGTAAACTATCTTAAAATTTGTTAATACTTCATTGCCCTAAACTTGCTTTATTGTGTGTTTCTGTGTCTACCATGAACTTGTTTTGCCTTTTTTGCTTTTCTACCATAATTCATCGTTGTAACGTTAAAAAGAAAAAGAAGATAAAGTTCAAGCTAATAAAATAAACTACATAACAACTTCGTGATAGTAAAGTTAAAAAAAACATAAGTACATTCTAGACATGCTTAATAAAGCAAGTTAATGCTAGTTAAAGTAAACTGCAAATCAAGTTTGTAGAAGTTTACCATAATTTACCTTAAAAATTGTAAACCAACAAAACGATAAATAGTAATAAGAATTAATTTTCTTCCAAACCCCATCCTTACTATTTTTGTTCCCATTTAATATGAACCTAAATAAACAACCTCCCCTGGCTTTAATAAATTTGGCAGCTAATTATATTCTCTTTTTAAAAGTTGGCACTAGATTCATTTTCTTAAAATTTGGCAACATGTTTTTTCTCTCTAAGATTTCTTTTGGTTTCTTTTAAATATTAAGTTTAAATATATTTGTCATATCATATGGGAACTTTTGCATCTAGAGACACATCTATCCACTTAGTTATATGGTAGATCTTATCTTTCAACTAGAAACAATATTAATGTTTAATTGTTCAAAATGTAATATTGTTTACATGTGTGTACATATATAAAATCATTAAAATCAAAATTAATATTCATAAATTTGTTGGATTACACAGTTTTTATTAACTCAAAAAACAAATAAGTTCATGCTAGACACTCTTTAGTAAAGAAAATTAATGTGAGTTAAAGTAAAAAAAATAAAAACAAGTTCAGGGGAGTTTGTTTACTGTAATTTACCTAAAAAAAATTGTAAACCCACAGAAACTTAAATATTAATAAAATTTAATTTTCTTCCAACCCCAACTTTACTAAACCCACAAAAAGATAAATATTAATAAAAAATAATTTTCTTCCATACCCAAACTTTACTAATTAATTTGGATAGAAGCCTCGTTTTTAACGCCTAACCCATTCAACAATCACATTACATGAAAAAGCATCCAACGAAAAGAGTGAAAAAATACCAAAAGAGAGCTCCCGTCTCACTTCCATACCAAAATTGTCATCTTTCTTACGTAGGATAAAATATTGGAGTAAAGAGAGAAAATATTATTGATCTTCTTGAGATACATAATGTAAAACAAAGATGCCTTCATATAAATTTGGGCATAAAGAAAGCCTTTGAACCTAATATAATCATATAGATATAAATATAAATCAACTATATATAGAATGTAGATCAACTAATCTCACAACTCTTTTATATAAATTTATTACTAAATATAAAAGATATGGTAAATATTCAGACACTTCCTTGTCTTCCTCCTCTTTAACCCAAAAAACCCCTCTTTCTTCTGAATTCCCCTCTTTCTTTCCTCTCCTTGATCCCAGTACATCCAGATGGCTGAATCAATGCATGGGAATATAGATGGGTACAGTCTTGTTGAAGAGAGAGAAGCAAAGATGGTCACTTTTCCTGGATCTGAAGAGCCCATCAAGAGAAAGGTTTGGTTTCTATGATTTCTAATTTGCCATCAAAATTTGAATTAGCTACTAAATTGGCATCGTTTCACAACGAAACTTCGACGTGTCCAAAGCTAGTTTCAAAGGATGGGTGTGTACATTCAGGCAATGGGACTTGTGGGTCCAAAAGTTGAAGTCTATTTACGAGGGTTATCAGCTAGTTTCCCAAATCTTGCTTGCTTCCTCTCCACAATAAAACATGTTCACCTAACTCAAAAATATATGTTTAGGGTTATTTATTTGTTGAATTGGGTCTAAATGTATTCACTCTGGAACTTTGTGGAAAAGGGAACGTCATTATGGTTCCCCCTTCTTTGTTTCTACCATAGTTTCCTACAGGATTCAGGGTAGAAGCTGAGTTGCAAACTTAGTTTGTTTTTACAGTCATATATAATAAGTTTATATATTTACATGTTATCTAAGTCACATATAGAAAATCCATTTTCATCTAATATATGACAAACAGATATTTTTAGAATACCGCTATTATATCACCGATATCCTATATGAGAAATTTTCATCCTATAAAATATTGTTACCCAATATTCAAATCTTTTTTATAAACTAGGTTTGCCCGTTGACACATGCCTACGGCACGTCTTCGGAATGGTGCACCTGGTTTAATTATATAAAATAGTTTTAGAGATCCAGCAAATTAATTGAAGTAGGAAACATATTATATGAGGAAGCATCATATCTACCTTTAAGCTCAACCATCGCATTCTTGATCATTAGCTTAAACTTACTTGGAATGCATATAGTTTGTTAGAAACACTGCATAGAGTTTTTTTAACTTCAGCATCACTTTTAGATGCTTGTAATAGTTATGTAAGGACATGATCATATAGGTTTTATAAAGCTTACTCTAATCTCATAACCACTATGAGCATTTCTAAATACAATGGTAACCCAAGTGCAGGTGTGAAGGTATCTACAATACCAATAATCTAAATATTTATTTGTCTGAGACTCAGTATGCAATTGAAATACCTCTTATTATTATTTCAACCAAAATGTAATACATGAAGTTCTTATTATCATTTCTTTTATCTCCACTTTGTCTCCCCATTGCACCTTTATAAAAAAAATCAAAATGGATTAATAGCAAATTTATTTTAGCTGTCGTTCTTGAGTGGAGAGTTTGCACCCTTCATTGATAAACTCCAGTCATCCCAATCCTATATATATCCAAACATACACTAAAAGTTCTTATATGTTATGTTATCCATGGTTTCTAATAACTAGTAAAGGGAACACTTCACGATAGTATATTCTCTTATAGTAAAGAAATTAATGTTGCATATTTGCCAAGTTATTCTAGGTTGTTGATCAGCTTACCTGTCCTGCTATGATTTGGAAGTCCAAATTGAGGCCACCAAATAATCCATCTCTCACTTGCGTACACCTTAAATCAAAACCAATAAAAAATTCATCAAATAAATCACCAAATTAAAAAATTTTAAACCCAAAAATAAAACAATCATACATCTCTGAACTTAGATCCCATGCAAACAAAATTCGAGTCAGCAAAAAACTGAGTAATCCCCTGCACACACAAAATTAAAAATTAGAATGAGAATTCGGTTAATAAGATGAAATTAGAGTTGCCGCATTGCATGTAGAGGCTCTCGATTCGGTGGAGCGGAGTCGCCGATACGGAGTCGCTTGATATTCGCACTCGATTTGGTGGAGGGGAGTCGCCAATACGGAATCAGCAGCGGTCAGATATCGGCGGCGACCTCTTGATTGGGGTTTGACAATGGATTTGGATTTGGATTTGCTTTGAGATTCGCGTTTGAGAGGGCGATGGAGGCTTTGCCAATGGAACGAAAGCGAAGGTTTAAGAAAATGGTTTTAGGGATTTGGAGTTAGCGGCTTAAAAACCCTAGGTGAGAGAGAAATTGGAGCTCTCTGGATTGGGGAATGGAGGGAGCAAACTGATCTGAATAGGTAAGAGAGAGAGAGAGAGAGAGAGAGAGAGATAATTAAATAAATAAAGGAGTTGTTTTGGGGGGGGATTTGAATTTAAGTTTTGGGGAGAAACTTTTGTGGGGTGGGGGGGGGGGAATGTCTTTTGGGAGCTTAGATCTGGACCATCGATTTCCTTACTATTGAAGGAGAGCCACTTGATTGCTTTTCTTTGTGTTTTATTATATAGAAATTTCTGCTAGTTTTTGTTGCGTTGTAAATATACTTCCCAATCAAGTTAGAAAGTTTCAACACTGGCGGACATACATGCATTATCAGTCAGAATGTTAGGACATCAGAATATGGAATGTTTAGAGTTGAAATTATAATATAGTGCATATTATAGAAGTTAGAGATAGCTCAAATTGAGGATAAAATAGACGGGCACCAGTTTTGGCAATTGTTGGCAATTGTAGTCAATGAAGCAAAAACTAGTAGCAGGTCTAAATAGATTTGCAGCGAGATGTTTTCTCTAGTCGCTTGTAGTCAGATAGCAGAAAAGTCTAATGTAAATGCACTAAATGAGCACTTGTTTGTCTGAAGAGTTTGGAAGAAGACACTACACTAAAGTCAAACTATAGTCTCTTAAGTTGTTATCATGTTTACGAGTCATTTAAAAATGCATTGAGATCATTTTTCGATAAACATGCAGGAAGCAACTTAATTTCAAGAATTCATGGTCATCACAGAATTAGAAGAAATGATCTCTACACAGAAATAATATTACATGTTGAAATGCGTGCATTTAAGTTTTAAGATTGACATCTGTTTGCCTGTCTGACCAAGAACTTTTGATATTTCTGGTGGTCTAGAAATTCCTGTAAACAAAATATTTGAATGAACCCCTCTTACGAAAAAAACTCATTCGTTATTTGTGCAATTCTGCTGATGTTTATCTAGAAAGGTCGATGTAATTATGCGTTCATTCTCTGGCAGGGAAGTTGCAGCAGGAACCAGGGTGAGAGAGGCTCTCAACGAAATTGTTTGCACTCAGGCTCTGAATGACAGTTCTTAGCAATGCATTTAGCTTCTATTGTCAGCTGCCGCTCTTTCTGGTGCAGGATCACAAAAGCAAGCTGATACTTGTGAGGGCGAAAAGACTGGAAAGGTTCCTTTGCTCTATTCTTTTATTTTATTTTATTACTTTCCTTAAAATAATCTAAAAAAGAATTTATGTCATGTGAGAAATGTGGATCTCTGTGGAATCAGCTTCAAATTTTATATTTGCAGCATTTGTTTTTCAACCATGATCATGATTTGCAATTGTGGTTTTTTCAATGGTATGTGAGGTTTACATAGTAGTCAATGGTTGCTAAAAATATTGAAATACTACTCAAATATATTACACCTGCGTAGAGTCAATTCTTCTGTGTAGAATTGTTGTCCATAATCTTTGTACAAAAAAATCATTACTTTCAGTTTTAAAACTTTTGCTAAAACAACAACAATAATAATAATAACATCACATCCTGCATTTCAAAGAACTGGCCCAGTCAAATTATTCCACCAGGCGAACCTACATGGGGGTGAGGGTAACCTACATGGGGGTGAGGGTAGGCATATGCCCACCCTGGGTTTTTGCGAAATCAGTAAGACCTTATTTTATTATATATACATATATATACTTAAATTGACAAATCTGAGACCTGACTTCTTGGTTAGGTGGTTCAAGCTCCATAACAAGAGAATTAGGGTTTGGTCCTCCATAAGTTGCAACTAATTTTCTTTTTTTTTTTAAATTACTTGGTTTTGGATTGTGAATAAACTTTCATTAATGTCTTTAATAAAATTATACGATATATTTTAATATCTAATTTAAGTTTGAGAAAGTTCATTTTCATTCTAAAAATGTAAAATTGAATTTAATCTCATTATTTATGGTCTTAATATAATATTTTTTTATTTATCATTTAAAATTAAATGGGTATCGAATTTGTTAAGTATGGATTTTTTGTCTTCTTCTCATTAGGCGTGTAACTCAACTTGTACTTCGGTCCCCCTTAAGTTGCAACTAATTTTTCATTTTTTTAAAAAATTACTTGGTTTTGGATTGTGAATCAACTTTCATTAATGTCTTTAATAAAATTATACTATATATTTTTAATTTTGCCTTACCCTACTCGCAGACACTTTACAAGTTTTCGCTCTGGTGCTCTAATTTAAGTTTGAGAAAGTTCATTTTCATGCTAAAAATATATAATTGAATTTATTCTCATTATTTATGGTCTTAATATACTATTTTTATATTTATCATTTAAAATTAAATGGGTATCGAATTTTGTAAGTATGGACTTTTTGTCTTCTTCTTATTAGGTGTGCAACTCAACTTGTACTTCGATCCCCCTTAAGTTGCAACTTATTTTTCAGTTTTTAAAAAATTACTGGGTTTTGGATTGTGAATAAACTTTCATTAATGTCTTTAATAAAAATTTATTTTGCCTTCTTCTCATTAGGCGTGTAACTCGAGTTGTACATATTATACACACATTTACTCAACCTTATGTTAGAAAATAGTAGCTCTCATCACCAAATGTCCCATAGTTAAATAATAGATGGTTTCATATAGTTATAGCTTACAAATGCTAAAAGTAAAAAACTCCCATTCAACATGAAATATACACAATTTCTTTTACAATTTTTGATACATAAATATGAAAATTTTAAAAATACTATTTTATTATGCCCACCCTAATTAAAATTCTTGTGTCCACCACTGCTGCCGATACCTTGAACCAGTTCAGTTTTAAAATCACCAGATAGTATTAAAATTAACACTCTGCAGAAACTAACTGAGAAAGTTGTAATCTCCTAAAAGCATTGATTATGTTTACATGTCATTTACAAAAGAAAGAACAATGAATTTTTTTTACATATTTCTACACATTTCTTACAGGAGAAGTTTGGCTAATTTGTCAAAATTGGTTTTTATATGTATCGCCCGTGTTCTCGGATTTTGACATCAAATAATCAGCTGATAATTGATATAGCTGCATGGGCAATTCTACCTTGACTATGGCCGGTCATCTTCCATGGACTGGGTGTAGTTTTGTAGGAATCCATATTAACACTGCATTTCAAAGTTATAGGATGTAAGGAGCGCACTCTGGCATTTTAAGGAGATCATGTCAGAATGCACTTTGGGATGATTGGCAGACTTCATCCAAGGGCTCCGGATGGGGACTTGAACAGAATCCTGTAAACCCACTCCAGAAATTTTTTGCTTGGAGAGAAGGCCTAATAATCTGCAAATTAAAGTTCCCTAAATTGAACACCATATTATGCACTTGTCTCAAAACACCCGACTGTAAAATATGTGCAATCACAAAACGTCATGACAACTTGCTCCTTGCTCCAGGCAAACGTCTATCTGACACAAAAGCTAATGTATTGCGAAGATGTTGGACTCTGGAAGCTGCAGAAGATGCTACTGTTGTTGAAGTTACCACCCAACTGCTAATAGACATAATTCACTTCAAAAACTTGTACAAACCTAGAAGCTAAATGCAAGATATATGCACTATGCGATACTACTAGGATAAGGACAGTGATAACACAAATTCAACTGTATGATTATATGAGTAGTTGAACACAGCTGAAAATAAAAATTTCCTAAAAAGACAAACCTAACAAATCAACTACGAAGCCGATCGAATGCATCAGTACGCTGACTATTGAATTTATAACCTAGAGTATTATAAAGTTTAGAACAACCTCAAGTATTGGTTTCTTCGGTGCTAAGTTCAGGTTTAAGAAGCGCAGCAGCTACTATAAGCAGTTGGAATACAGTATTGACATGCAATAAGATATACATTCACGCATTTGAAATTTCGTAAACTTGAAGAGAAACAACATGCAGTTCTATAATTAAAAGGCAGACAATTACCTTGCCAATGAGGAGGGGTTCCACTTTTTTCTCGGTGAGCATCATAATTAACAGCTTCTGACAAACTCTTCCATTAAGACAAGAAATTGAGACTTAGATTTAGATTGTATGCATAATATGTTTGATGCCATAATTTTTTTTTATAAATATATAAAACCAAGGCATAAGCCCGAAATTACATACCTATCATGTAGTATTCAAAAGCACTTATCTACTTCCTGCTTTGAGATCCCTAATTAAATCTGCTTCGATTTCATTAATTGCATGGTCATTTCCCAGGAAGGTGTAGTTACTTGGGAATTGCTTTCATTATCTTAATTGTATCTTAATTCAGAAACAAAAGCTCGGTGCTCAAAAGCTTTAGTTTTTCTTTCTTTCTTTTTTTGTTGCTTAAATTTCACCTGTAGATAGTTAACTAGTTTCAGGGATTGATGAATCCATTGAGGCTTTTAAGCAGTCTTAGAGTTTATGTAATTCAGCATTGCATAGAACTTGCATTAAGTGTCACCTTTCTTCACTTCTTATTTTTTAATTCTTCTGGCAGCTTATACAAGATGAAAAGAAGATGCTTTCAAAGCTCCAGGAAGAGGCGTTGAAAGCAAACCACAAGAAGTACGAGCTGATTGATGACATGATGCAGAATGCCAGTAAACTCTCATGTGCTTATGGTTTCCAACTCTCAATTGATGACCGAACGAGATTGTTGCTTGTATAGAGGCTTGCTTTGTTCCTCTTTTGTAGCTTGATATATAGCTCGTAATGGCTTAGTGAGTAAACTAGCTTTTGTAGTTTGTATACTTGTCTGAGAAAATTGCCAACTTGTAATACTCTGTTATGTTAGTCTTGAAGGCAGTGGATGTAGATGAAATAGACGGTTATATGGTCTTTATTTTGCTGTTGATGTTTGGTCGGCTTGCTCGCATTTACAGATTTACTTGCCTGATTGACTTGCTTCAATTTCTTTATGAGGGAGAGTCAACTCTGATTGTTGTATAGAGTTTGCACATTATTGTTTCTCGTTTTCTTCTATCATCTTCAACGAGTGGTGTTCTGGAATCTGGGCTACTTTTCACTCATTTCTCATATTATGTGCATGCGAAAGAAAGTTCACACAGTCACAGCCTGATCCAATCAAAGTTATTGTGCAAAAATATGACCAGAGTAGCAGCCAAAGTCTGCCATTTATTGCTCTATATCATTATATGACCAGAGTTGCTATCGCAATTATATTAAAATATATTCAATATATTTTTAGAGTCCTTAATATGAATTCAAAGATGCGAGCAAGGAAGGAGGTCTGCAGCTCATGCTGATGCAGGATCACAAAGGCAAGCTGATCCCTGCGAGGACAAAAGACCCGGGTTTCTTTCTTTTCTTTTCTTTGCTTGTGACTGTAAACCTCCTTTCACCTCCTTTCAGAATAATCTCAAAAGAATGTCTGATAGTTTTACAAAAGAGTAATGTCTGTTGAACAGTACAAAAATTTGCAGTTGCAGCAGTTCCAACAGTTTTTATCTCAATTGTGTCAGTGGTATGCTAATGCAACACTTAAAGACGAGGTGGTGCTCGAAATATTTACTTAAACATGTACATTTGCATAGATTCAATGCCTCTGTTTCATTCTTGTAGATAAATATTTGTACAAGAAACATAATTATGTACAAGAAATCACTGCTTTAGATCATAACGGCCTCAGCAAATTCAGCTACCATAGTTTCCGAAATCTTGCTAATACAATAATAGTAATGTCAAAATCTTGCCAATACACTCAATCAATGAGGCTCTCCAAGCCAATAATTACAACCTGATAGTACTAAAATCAATAAGCTCTGCAGAAATTAACCGAGAAACTCATAATTTCCAAATACATAGGAAGTATATGTTTACATATTATTTACAAATGAAAACACGATAAAGCTTTTACATATTTCTAACAGAAGTTTGACTCTTCTATCAAAATTGGATTTTATTTTTATTGCCTGTTCTCTTGGTTTTTAACAACAAACCAGCAGCTGATAATTGGTATTGCTGCATGTACAGTTCTACCTTGAGTATGCCATGCCATTTTTCATCTTATGGGAAAAATAAAAATAAATAAATAACAGGTAGTAGCTTTATAGGATTCCATACAAACCAGCATCTCGAAGCTGTTGGATGCAACGTGCACACTTTCAAATTTTAAGGTCATTTGGGGTGCACTTGGGTTGATTGTTAAATTTCATCCCAGGGATCCAGATGCAGACTTCAAGCGGAATCCTATAAACCTCTGTCCAGAGGATTTTTTATCCAATCCTTTTTTTTTTTTGGGGGGGGGGGGGGGGGGGGGGGGGGGACCTAATGATCTGTAAACTGAAGTTCCCTGAATAGAAAGACCATAATATGCAGTGGTCTCAAACACCTGGGAATAACGAAGAGCAATCATCACAACGCATCATGAGAACCTGTTCCTCGCTCCAGGCTATCGTTTTGCTGGGGTAAAAGCTGCTCTATAGCGAAGATGTTGGACACCATAAGCTGCAGATGATGCTACTGTTGTCGAAGCTACCAGCCAACTGCAAACATAGATATAATTTGATTCAAAAACCGATAAAAGTCTGGTGGCTGAATTACTGAATGCAATATATGCACTGCAACTGAGGAAAAGGACAGTGGACAGAGATAACAGAGAGAAAACTGTATGCCAGTATATGAGATATAGCCTATGCAGTAAAATATGAAGACTTGATGAGCTGGATGAATATATGTGAAGTTCCGCACAGCTGAAAATCAATCCTTTCTCTAAAGGAAAAAGTGATATCCATAATCCCAGGCTAATGCACCAGTCCTCTTACTGCTTGTAAAAGCTCTAAAGAAGTATATAGGTTAGAACTACCTTAAGTAATCTATGTATAGTTGGGTTTCTTCAGTGCCAAGTTCAGGTTGAAGCAAAGCACCAGCAACTAGAAGCAGTTGGAAGACGGTATTGACCTGCAATAACATATACATTCAAGACTCTGCAAATTACACAAAGTTGAAGATAAAACATCATGCAATACTATTATTAAAACACAAAGTACCTTGCTAATAAAGAGGGGTTCCACTTTCTCTCGGTGTGTTGCATCAAGATTAGCAAACTCTGACCAACTATTCCACTAAGATGAGAAATCCAAACTTAAAATTTGGAATGTATTCATCATTTTGAGGAAATTAATTTCTTGTCCAGTTGCGAACCAGAAAAATCTTACCTCCCACCCCAAACTGGAAGCTCTTTTATAAACTGCACCAGCAACAAGTGCACAATCTCTGAACACAACAAGGCCAACAAGTGCAGCTTCACAAATCCAGAAATCAGGTCAGATGATTAATCAACAAAGAAAGTGAAGACTTCAAGAGCAAAGTAACCGTTACTCAAGCTATGGGCAGTGTACCCAATCTAGATTTATTCAAGATATCCAGATAATATGATAGTGAAGGAGCTATTATGATCTAGAGATATCCTTCCTTAAAATCTTTGAAGGCCAATTAGAGTGAAATCTTTTTAATTGTGCAACCATAGAGCATCCTCCACAATAACTTATACTAGAGAGCATCTAATTATTTTTAGAAGAAGAAGCAACATTCATATAAAACTAATAAACTATAACCAAAATCACTGTGAATCTAATAAGATGCATTTCTATATATTGAAAGTGAAATGAAGAAAATTGCAATCAATGATGAATAAATCAAACTAAATTTAACAATCCTCCAGTCCAGATTTCCAGCTCGCAAAATATGATGCCTTTCTATAATAGTGTTAATGTCATGGATCAGGTAAAAGTCTAGCATATGCCCCATTTAGAGAAATGCTGTTATTAAAACTCTACACCTATAAAAAAATCATGAGTAATATGTTCACAGAGCTTCTCTCGGACCACTTACGATGTAGAAGGTCCTGCTTCACCATAGCTAAAGCAACGCAACCAATCAGAACCTGTGGTAATAAGCCACAGAGTCAACCTAAAGAAGCAGATAAATGATATCTCCTGAATTGTATAAGAGCAGAATTTGGGCAGAAGAAATATTTCACCTTGTCAGCAAGGGGATCCAGGTATGATCCAAACACTGAATTTATACCCATCTTTCTTGCAAGGAATCCATCCAACTACAACATGAGAAAAAAGAGGAAAGGAACAAATCACGATGAAAAATGAAATGTCAAGAAATCATATAGATTGTCATGAAAAAGGTGTTACACTGACCCAATCAGTCACTCCAGAGATAGCCAACCCGCAAAAAGCTGGCAAATACCATTCGTTCAAGATCATCCTGGACAGAACTGTGATTCATTAGTGTTCCATTGTTTTGACTAGTTATTATCATTTACACTCAACACATATTTCTAACAAGCAAAATGTACCCCAGAAAATCTATTTGTCTTTTGATCGGTATTCCATTTTTCTTTTCAAATTTGACTTTAAAGTAACGACCCAGCCGTTAGCTAGGAGTAACTTCACATAGACTGTTAAACAGTGTACATCTAGTATTTAGATTCTCAAGCTTCTCACCTGAGAGACACAAAGCATTACGAAAGCTTATGAAAGCATTGTCCTCTGTCGATATTAAATTCAGTTACTTTCTTGGTAGTCCTTGGCTAATTTGGATTAAAGTCATTTCTTAAGATCCCCACAGACTTGCTAGGTAGAATCACGATTTGCGAACTGATTGACCAGCTCAAAATTATTGCCAAAATGCATTTAGGCTATGATCATCTTATACTACCTTCAAGCATGTAGTTCACATGTTTAACTTCCAATTCGTTGGAAGACATCAACTAAAGAATTCTAAGACAGTTCGAAGAAATACATGTACCACTACAAATCGTTGGTAAATCAGTGGATCAATATGCACTATCAAACTCTAGTAAGATCACAAAATATATGCTCTATATGCGTGTCCACACTAAGCGAACGTAAACAAGTTAGGCTTACAAACAAAAGTCCTCTTTATCACTATGCTTTCCCCTACCATATGCGAGAACTTTGCTTTGATCTAATTATCCAAATATATATATATATATATATATATATATATATAGAGAGAGAGAGAGAGAGAGAGAGAGAGAGAGAGAGAGAGGAATGCTCCATTGCAAACCGCTGAAGCCGTTGTTGGGCAGGGCCGGCCCCCACCTTGAGGCCAGTTAGGCGGCCGCCTCAGGCCCCTGGATTTTTTACAGGGGCCCCCAAATTTGTATTCCCCTTATAAATATAGCAACATATTTTGCGCGTAAAAAAATTATATTATTATTAGGAGCCCCTAAAAAAAATATTTGGACATTTTGCCTCGGACCCCGTGAACTCAGGGCCGGCCCTGTCTTCACGCTTAATATAATCTAAGCCATTGTTGGGAACAACGGCTTAGGTTATAATCTAAGCCGTTGTTGGACTCCAACAAAGGTTATAACCTAGTTGTTACGAACAACGACTTTAGTGGTTTGCATACCCGTTTACACGGACCCATTTGCAATGGAGCATTGCCTATATATATATATATATATATATATATATATATATATATAAAACAACGGCTTCAGTTATGTTAACACTGAAGCCGTTGTTTTCACTGAAGTCGTTGTTCAGTGTTAATATCACCTAAGCTGTTCCCAACAACGGCTTAGGTAGTTTGCAATGGAGCATTCCTTATATATATATATATGATTACTCAAGGTTGCATAGTAGAAGTAGAAGATATATATAAAAATACGATCTGCAAAGAAGAATGCACATACCATCCAATAAAAGGCCCCGAAACTCCACGGCCAATCGAAACCAAATTCGGCAAATTCAAGAACCCATCACCGCTCTCACCCGCAACAACCACCTTCTCCTCACTCCCACTCCCACTTCCACTTCTCCTCCTCAAAACCCCATCCTCAACTTCACCTCTAAACCCCAACTCAAAAGGTAAGCTCCTCCTCACCTGGACCAAATCTTTCGGAAAAATTACATCTTTGCCCCTAAGATGGAAAGGGGTTGAGAAATGGGAGAGATTCCAAGGGGTGGGAGAGTGAAAGAGGGAACCAGAGAGAGGGAGAGGGAAGAGAGAGAAGGGGTTTGGGGAAGGTAGGAGTGAGCGAGGGTGGTGGAGGGATTTGGGCTTAGGGTTTCGGGTTAGGGTTTTGATTAGGGTTCTGAAAAATGCCATTGATGAGCATAGTTTAGAAAGGAAGAAGAAAAGAGGAAGAAGATGGTGAATTCTCTCCCGAGTTGACCCAGTTTTTTAAACTAATTCCGAAGATGACCCACTCAAAGTAATACCTATGGTCGATCAGTCATTCAGTCATCAATATAGGCCGCAGTTAGACTATTCGACTCAACCGCGGTCTCTTCACAAATGTGTCTTTTCAAAGGCTACAGTTCCAAGCTAAGCTACGGCCTTAGTTCATTTCACAATTTAGGCTAGAGAGATTTTAAGACTTAGACAAATTTTTTAAGTACAAATAAGGTAAATATATGCCTAAATATATTAGGAAACTGCGGCCTCAGTTATAATTTTTTTATTGATAACATAGGATGACCTACTTTCCAAACTAATTCCACCAAAACAGTGGCATAAATATAACAGGGAATTGCGACCTCTGTAATATATATATATATATATATATATATATATATATATATATATATAATCCCCTTCGGTTGCACACTACTTTTGGTGAACACTCCGTGAGCACTCACGAACTAAAGACCCTATGAAAAATTCGAACCGCTCATATTGTTCTATATGCCTTAGATAGCCTATCAATAAAAAATCAAGTAATTTGAAGTTCATTTGCTCATCCATCAAGCTGTTAGAATTTTCAGCCATACAATTTTGTGATGATGTGAATCATGGGCAAATGAACTTCAAATTACTTGATTTTTTATTGTTAGGCTATCTAAGGCATATAGAACGATATGAGCGGTTTGGATTTTTCATAGGGTCTCTAGTTCGTGAGTGCTCACGAAGTGCTCACCAAAGTAGTGTGCAACCGAAGATTATATATACACTAGATTTTTCCTGTAGGCACGTGCCTACGGCACGTCTTCAGAACGATACAGCATATGAAAAGTCTTGTAAACAGTAAATCAATAATTATGTAGCTCAAATTTGAATAGTATGACAATAATTAGTTGTAAGTAAAAGTCCATGTTTCCATATATATAGAGAGAGAGATAGATAAATAGATAGATAGATAAATAAATAAATAAATAACTTGTTTTGGGAGGGGATTTGAATTTGAGTTTTGGGAGAAAACTTTTGGAGAGAAAATGTGTTTTGTGAGGTTAGATCAAGACCTTTGATTTTGGGGGATTAAAGGAGAGCCACTTGATAGCTTTCTTTGTGTTTTATTATATAATAATAATAATAATAATAATAATAATAATAATAACAGAGGCTGCTATTGTAGTTTCTGAAGTTGACCCACTTTGCAAACTAATTCCTATGGTGGATCAGTTATCATAGGCCGCAATTGGGAACTGCAGCCTAACCGCGGCCACTTCACAAATGTATTTTTTCGATGTCTTAGTTTCCAACTGCGGCCTTAGTTCATTTCATATTTGGGTTACAGAGACTTCGAGACTTACACATATTTCTCTAAGTACAAATGTGTTAAATATAGGCCGCAGTTTCCAACTGCGGCCTAAATATAACATGGAACTGCGACCTCTGTTATAAATTTTTTTAATAATAGAACTGTGGCCGAAATATAATTGTGGCCTCTATTATATTTAGGCCGCAATTGGAAACTGTGGCCTATATTTAACACTTTTTTACTTAGTAATTTTTATCTAATTCTTGTAGTCTCTCTAGCTCAAATATGAAAAAACTAAAGTCATAGTTGGGAACTGCGGTTTTGAAAAAATACATTTGTGAAGAGGCCATAGTTGGGAACTACGGCCTTACAATCGAATAGGTTGCAGTTCCCATCTGTGCCATATGAGGATTGGTCCATCTTAGAAATTAGTTTGGAAAGTGGACCATCTTCAGAATTAGTTACAAAAAGTGGGTCAACTCTGGAAAAAACTCGAAGATGGTTTAGGTTTTTTGTCAAGTTTTTTACCCCCTTCTGGTTTTTTTTTTTTTTTTTTTTTGGGGGGGGGGGGGGATTTTGAATGTCATAGGCCAATCGAGTTTTAGTTCGAAAACTATTTTTTGTTTTTTTTATTTTTTATAGTATTTTATCTGTTTATTCTTTTAATTGGGCACAACTATTTGGAAAACAAAAACAAAAAATGAGCATTTATTTTAGAGAGGCAAAAATTATAGATGAGCCGACAGTATATGGTTTCATGTATAATGCAATTAGAAGGTCTTATTAGATTTTCTCAAAATAGACATGTGTCTTTACCTAATCTCCTTGAGCAGATAGTATATGGTTTCATATAGAATGTGATTAGACAATCTTATTATATCTTCTCATAACAGACATGTGTCTTTGCATAATCTCCTTAAAATTTGAAAAGATCATGCAAGTGTGTGCAAATAGTTCGCATGATAAACTCAATGGTTCATTGCAGAATCTCAAATCTCCATCCATAATAGTCCTATTTTAAAAATCAATCTTATTTTACTAATTTTATATTTGTGGTGGTCCCTTTTATTTCTTTTTTTCCTTCAACGGGTTCAAATGCTCATTGCATGATCTTTTTGAAATTTAGAAGATCATGTAAATGTCTATACAAGAATTCGAATGATAAACTCGATACTTAATTGACTATTTTTACGTATGACGTATTGTAAATTAAGTAAACCTGAATGCCCAAATCAATCTTCTGATAGTACCACACAACTCTGAAATGGATTGAATTGATCGGCTATAACTGCAACAGGAAGAAAGTGTGAGAACGGCTCGAAGCGTAAATTGCACTTTCTTTAAGAAGTTATTTGGCCGGTTCTGGAGATAAATCATTGATCACCAAACACTCCTTTCAGGATACAACGAGGTTCTGTTTATAGTGTTGCCTAATACTCCAGTAGCGACACGTACCAACTTGCACCACTCAATATGAAAATCGCTCAATGACTAGAGGAAGAAGAGAAGAAAGACAGGTTTTTTCTACTCATTTCCTATTGACATAAATGCTCCTTTTATAACCCAAGAGAAAACGAGAAAAAAAAACAGTTGCCTTTATTTTTACCATAACGTTTCCTTGACTTTTGCCTTGACAGGTGAAAAACAACTAGTGCAATAAATGCATCTGATGAGGTTGTTTTTTTTTTTGACCTGCTCAAAATCCGAAAATTTAAAAGCAATTAAGAAAAAAATCTTTTTTTTCAAGAGACTCAAAGAGCCCTGAGCCCCAGCCCACTCATATATATATATATATATATATATATATATATAATAATAATAATAATAATAATAATAATAATAATAATAATAATAATAAATATGTTGGAGATGGGAATTGATCCTCCATCTTCATGTGAGCCCAAAATTTTAACCATTGGGGCACAAGACAATGTTAACAAGAAGTGTTTTTAAATGTATACTATACTAGATTCCAACATGACCCTCTTAGTATTTTTTAAGTATTAGTAGTGGAGTGGAACCTAGTAGTGTTTCTCTGCAGGACGTGAGCAAGTCTAGCAGTGGAGTGGTTTTCCATTCTTCTTCCCATCGTAGAAAACTACTTTCACCGTGGAAACACTATCATATTTCTAATAGGAGAATGACTTTCCACGTGGAAAATCATTATCTTATTAAAAAAAATGAAAGTGTTTTTACGGAGGAATTCACTTTCCATGATGGGAAGAAGATATCCTATTAGATATGCTCCATATTTTTCCTCTTGACTCTTTTTTAAATATTTTTTTTTAATCAATATGATAAACTTACCACCGTATACGTATTTTGGATGTATTGTACACGTATTTGACCGTATCATGATGTATTATAACTCAATTTTTTAAATAGAAGTCTTAATAATAACTTTTTTAATATATGAGAGCACATCATACAAACAAAATCACACAAAATATTAAACATAAAGCAAAACCATACAAAATATTAAACATAAATCACGACAATCAATTCTCTTGCACCATTTGTCCTTCCTTTTCCCACAAGTACTCAACTAAATCACTATAGAGTGAAATTATGAATGACATCGGATCTCATTCTATTGTAATGGTCAATCATTTCATTAATATTTGACCTTCTTGTTGCGATTGCGCCCGAGTCATGAGGACATTCATATATTCTTGCTTTCCTTATGTTTTGTGGGTCATCACCCATGTAATAATTATTCATTTCATCTTTTGCTCTTTCATCCTCAACAATAATATTATTCAAGATGACACATGCTAGCATAATCATGTTCAAAGTTTGTAGACTCCATGAGCATTCATGCACTTTAATGATACCCTAGCGAGCCTCAAGTATGCCAAAACACCTCTCAACATCCTTTCGAAGCACCTCGTTTTTCAACAAAATGTCTCTTTGTGAAAGTTTGAGATCTTGGAATTGGTTTGACAAAGGTGAACCACCTAGGGCATATTCCATCTGCCAAATAATAGCCAGTGTCATCCATAATATTGTGAACTTTATACATAACATGGGAGCTCGACCATTTATGAGGTTCTCGAACACATTTGCTTACCAGGAACATTTATATCATTTTGCGCACCGGAAGTTCTGAAGAAAGTGTGTCAGATGTAGGTGTCGTCGGATGCTACAACTTCAAGAATCATGGTGGGATGCTTATGATGACCTTATTTGTAACTTCCTTACCACTCGGTTGGACAGTTCTTCCACTCTCAGTGCATGCAATCAATGCTGCCCAGCATTCCAAGAAATCCTGGTGACTCTGCAATTGTAGTAAGCCTTTTAAGGGTCGTCGAAGGTATTCCTCCGTATAGTTAGCATCTATTGCAGTTATAAACCTTGGCAGACATTCCGGAGTAGTGTGCTTTCCCATCTTCATCACATCATCATATTGATCTGCAGAAGCACCGTAAGCAAGTATTCTAAGTGTGCAAGTTACTTTTTGTATAGGGGGAAAACCAAGCCTCCTAGTGGCATTGGGTTTCTGGGCAAAGTAATCGTCATAAGCGACTACAACATCCACAGTGTGATTGAAGATGGGCTTGTGCATTTAGAATCGGGTTCAAAATTGTGAATCCGTGTAAGTTGACTCATCGGCAATGTTACCATGATTGAGCATATTGTTGTATTACTCTCGATGTCGCTCGATGTATTGGCGACCTAGCTGTGAACCTGGACATGAGCATCCTTCTTTAAGTCTCTGAAATTCGGTGACCGCAACAATGACAACCACATCTTCTTCATGCCTTTTTTGATGATTTACTTGAGCATATTGCAACAACATCTCTTGAATTTTCTTCATTGGAAGAAGTTGTAAATTTCCAAATTTGTAATATTTATTTACTTTTCATTTGTAATATTTATTTTAGGGGGGATATGAAGAAATGGAAGAAGATGATTGATTGTGGTTTGTGTGTGAAAAATCATTGTATTTATATTAATTTTTAAAAAATAAAATAAAAATGTTATCATTGGAATTTATTTTAAAAAAACTACAGTTGGATTTTTGGATCGTTTTTAAAAAGTTTGAATTGTTGACGCCAGCAATGAAAGAGTCATTGGAAATTCCAACTGCAATTGCATGTGAGTGCTGACGTCAGCATTGCATGCCAAGAAGCTTGTCGGGTTTCTTTCCCGCCACCAAATTTGGCCTCCCTTCTTCCCTTTTCTCCCTTTCCATCTTGGATCCTCACTTTTACTATAACCCTTTTTTCCTTGTATTTTTGCCTCTTGCTTTTTCCCATCCCATCTTCCCACACCTATTAGACTTGCTCTTTTTTCTTTTTCTTTTTTCAACCGGTTCAAATGCTCAAATGCATAATCTTTTTGAAATTTAAGATGATTATGTAAATGTCTTCACAAGAATTCGAATGATAGACTCGATATTTCATTGCCAAGTCTTAACCCACCACTTGTCATATTTAAGAAACAACCTGATTGACTATTTTTGTATATGACCCTCTTAGAATTTTTACATAAAGGTATTAATGGATAACTGAATCATGTACTGAAACTCTTCAAAATTGGTAAGAGCACCCGATCATCTTGTCTCCTATTTAGAGACACGTGTGATAAAGAGGTCAGCAACACATCCTCAGTCCATCAGGGTTCATGTAACAGCTCAGGTATACTCTCGTGTAAAAGGCCAGGTTTTGTAGTTTTTTTTTTTTTTTTTCGTTAAACGGTGGGTAAAACCCCTACATTTCATTAAAGAGAATTTAACAAAACATACAACCAAAATAAGGCTTATAAAGTTCAGATTTCAACAGGCTGGATTCTGGAACTCATACACCTCAACTAGCAAACAAAAAATACAACGAAATCTAGTCCTACTGATCGGCCACCTCCGCAAGAACAATTTTCTCGTGCCAATTTGGGCTCACTCTCTCACTCAGTCCCTCGCTTGGACGCTGTTTATCTTCTTCAACTATCGTACGCTCTCCCTCGTCGCCCCCAGCAGTGACCCAAACGACAAGTGTAAGCACCATATTAGAGACACCACAGGCACTCCACCAATCAGACAACTCCATGCCAAGATTGAGTCCTCGTTCTCAACCCCTCGCTTCACTCTCGATGACTCTCACCGCAATCTGACAACGAGAGTAGACGTCGCGCCTGATCCCTGCGAGCCCACTGACATGAAAGAAACCAAAGGCACCCCTCACTTCAACCAACCAAGGTCAAAATAGAACCAAAACTATAAAATTGACTGACAATAGTCGCCTACACCAACTAGGATACATTTTGTTGCTAATTGTAAGTTGGTTGTAATTTGGATATTAGAGACAAATTTGGATCTTAGGGGCTCCACCGCGTGAACTCAAATTTCAAAACTCAATTTGAAATTCAAATATCCCCCCTACCGCAGCAATCCCAAATCAGAAATTCCCTCTCCCCCCCCCATTCTCTCTCCGACCTCCCCCACATGCCTCCATGGCAGCCCCGACTACCCCCTAGTTTGCCGTTCGCCGCTAGGTTTTGTAGTTATTGCATATTATACTGTAAGGCAGGTGATGGAGAAGATGCTTTAGTTATCTGATAATAATTATGGGGTACTTATTGCTAAATAATATGAAATATTTAATTTCGGAGCAGCTCTGATGTAGCAGATTCGGAAGGATAGATGTAATGTTGTATTTTGCTTGTAAGCCTTTTAAACCTGAGAAAGCAGAATGAAACTGCAAAGTTTTTATGACATGCCCACTATCTATTCGAGAAAATGCTCAACCCGGTCAGCAGAAAAATTCTGAACCTAAGTTGGCATTGGAGTCACTGATATCAGTGAAGATGGAGGAAATGGAGAAACAGAATCAGCTGCAGTGGGCCTAGCTCGTACAACGGGTCAGAGTTCGAAGAGATCTTGGGAGCAATGATCATCATGAAGCCGTTCCTGCTTGGCAGATAGACACATATAGCAGTAGGTTGCTGTGAGATGTAGAAATCCCTGCCTAATATTTATGTGGTGCATGAGAACAAAGGTACGCTGGTTGCTGCCCATAATGTAGTTAAAAAGTTGTATCTGCAATAATTTGTATAGTTATTGGGAGAAAATCTCCCTCCCCTCTCCTGTAACTAGTTCATTACTTGTAAGAGATTTTTTTTTTTTTTTTCCGTTTGGGATAATCATAACTTGTTAAGAGATAGTTGACTATATGGTTTAGAAATCATGGTTTTATATATAGCTACTGAAATCTTAGATGATGGTTAAACAGTAAGTTATTAATAATCACCATTATTTCGGACTAGCCTCAAACCGATATATACTGATATTTTCTTCGTCCTTTTCGGGTAGAAGAAAAATTCTGCTGCTTTTTTTTTCCTTTTTTGTCTCAAAATTCTTCTTCTTTCTTACAATCCTTGACATGTGTCAATGTGGTTTGGCTTGAGAGTGAATCCACTCTTAGGCTGATCCATATAAACACAATAGTTGACTCTGGGTCGTCAATTCATATTAGATGGCCAATGTTATAAGGTTATATCGATAATAGGAGAAAGAAATTAAGGAAAGAAGAGGGGGATGAATTGTTTTTCTTGTTTTAAATCGTCGAAGGACTCAAAACAGAGCTGGAAATGTTGGAAGGGGCCATCAAAAAAAGAAAAGTTGGGGAAGAGAAAATGGAGGAGAATGTGTTGTTTCTGCAGTGGAAAATCATCACAGGATGACAAACAATCGAAAACCAAAGGAAGCACCTGTTGTTTCCTTTGTAAGAAATCACTGAAGGATGAGCCACCACGAAAGAGAGAAGGTGATGCGAATAATTTGTATTTGAGAAAAAGAAGAAAAAGAAATTTGTGTTACTTTTCTTGTATGAGATCTTCGTCAAAGGAAGCATAGAGAATAAGAGAAGGATGCTTGAGTTGCTTTTTTTTTCTTCTGGGAAATCATCAGTTGAGGAGAGAGATCAAGGACGGAGTGGAAAAGGGACCAAAAAGAGCCGTTTCTTTCCTACAAAATCATTAGCATGTTGTATTCCTTTCGGACAGAAAGAAGAGAGATCGACATGTAAATCACAGAAGAAGACTTGTTGTTTTCCTTGTTTTAAATCAAAGAAAACTTCTTGTTTTCCTTGTTTCAAGTCAGAGAAAACTCCTTGTTTCCCTTTGTTTAAAATCAGAGAAAACTTCTTGTTTCCCTTGTTTTAAATCAGAGAAAACCTCATGTTTTCCTTGTTTTAAATCATCCGATAAGGTCGTGTCAAGAAAGAAAGGAGAGAGATTGGCTAGTATCTCACCAAAGAAGAGTGCTTGTTGCTTTCCATGTTTTGACGTATCAAATGAGAAAGAGTCAAGAACGAGAGGCGACAGATCTAGGAACACATCACTTAGGGCAAGATTCTCAAAATGTGGATTTCTAAATATGATTTGTTGCTCTCATTGTCTTAAAAAGGCAAACGGACATAAGAGGTCAAAGCCGGGAAAGAAGAAAATGAATCATATAGCGTCCAATAGGAACATGCCTTCCAAGTTCCAACTCTGGTATTCCCTCCAAGTTTGCTTCCAGTATATCATACTCAATTTTCATCAAATAATAGTAATTCAGACTATCTGCCATCATTTTTGTGTCTTATAATTGTTTAATTTGGAAAAAAGTTGGATGGCAATTGAAAAGTTCAACTTAAAATGTCCCTGATTTTATTTTGCGTATGATCTTAGTCAACAAGTTTATTGTAAAAATTAGTTGGCATTAGTGTCATCTTGATACGACACTAACTAGTAGGCCAAAGTTTTCAATTGCCATCTTGATCCATTAGTGTCAACAATACTTGATATGGATCACAACTAAATTGTAGGTTGATAAATAACAGACTTGTTGACTTCGATAAAAAATGCCAGTATTTTAAGCAAAATTATGTTCAGAATCTTCTGATACATTTAGTATCAAAACTCCTCCTAGCCCAAGTGCTAAAACAATTTTCTAATGTTTTGAAACAAATGAAAATTCATGTATGTACAGGTCCAAGATTAAACATTTCTGCGACTGAAGGGATATTACACATTGGCTCGGTAAATCTAGCAGCACGAGTATTCACGTATTCTGAGCTAGCAGCGGCTACTCACAATTTTAAACCCAAGTTCCAGCTAGGTAAAGGTGGATTTGGCAGAGTTTATAAAGGAATATTGAAAGACACTGAGCAGGTAATTAATCATATCTTTCCTATACAACTTCGTGGTTAATTCTATTCCGACCCATAAATTGTGACACATTGATATAATTTTGTCGCATTTTTAAGACAATACTTTACTTCAGGTTGTAGCAGTGAAGCAACTTGAGAAGAACGAAAATCAAGGAAACAAAGATTTCCTCTATGAAGTACTAATGCTAAGCCTCCTCTACCATCCAAATCTCATAACTTTACGTGGACACTGTGTTGAAGGCAACGAGAGGCTTCTGGTTTACGATTACATGCTGCTGGGTTCATTGCAAGATCATCTTCTAGGTATATATTCTCTACTATTGTAACTTAAAATTAAAAAAAAAGTACAACCACAACTTTCGCATGTGCAATGCATGGTTAACAATATATTCATTCCAAAAACTGAAATTCAATTTTAATAAAGAGTAAACTGCATAAAAGAAAAGAAAACTCATATTATGAAGGTTTAGCAGAAACAACCTATTATACTACCTTGCCAAGCAATTCTAGTGCAAATGGCAAGGCTTCCCACTCCTAAGTGAGAGGTGACAGCTTCGCTTCCGGCCTCAAACGGAATTGATTTAGGATGTTGGAAGATTCCTCTCCCCCCCATTGTGTTGGGCGGCTATGGCCGATTGCGGAAAAAAAAAATCGTACTACCTTGGCAGCGTATCATTAAATTTTACTTAGAGAGTAAACATGCGACACTAACACATTGCGATATTGTCCCCTTACACGTTAATTATGATTAATGTACAATTAAAATTAATACGTAATAAACTTTGAATAACATGTTATTAAAGGGTTATATGCTATAAAGAGCTCTCCATGCAAATTCTAATTTAATAATCTTCAAGTGGCATTGAACACAATACACCGATATCACAACTTACTATTGAATGTTTGATTCAAATATCAGATTTATCTCCAAACAGAAAGCCGATGGATTGGAACACAAGAATGAAAATAGCAGCCGGTGCAGCCAAAGGACTTCAATTCTTGCATGATGTAGCATTCCCACCAGTGATCTACGGCGAACTTAAAGCATCAAACATACTAATTGATGAAGAATTTAACGCAAAATGATCTGATTTCGGCATGCCAATGCTAAGAGAGTGATGGGAGCTGGAGGGTATAGTGCTCCAGAGTATGCACTAACAGGAAAATTAACAAAAATGTCCGATATCTATGGAGATAATTAGTGGGAGGAAGGCTAGGGACTCCACTAGACCAAGTAATGAGCAAAGACTGGTAGAGTGGGTATGTTCACTAATTAAATTTTCTTTCTAGTCTATATATTCTTGTTAGCGGTATAAATAATCAGTTCGGGTTTCAAATCATTATGTGTTTCATCACCTGTAAGATTATAGACATTCACTCCCCTTTATTGAAGAGGTCGAATATGAGAGCGCCTGTTTCTTCTAACAGAATACATTTAAAAGCTGGCATAGGCAATTAAAACACTACATCCCACAAGACAAGAAAGCAAAACACAAACTAAGTAATAATTTACTAACTTTTCCGAGGAAATAAGTAGAAAATGTTCATAATCGGGCATATTTGAGATAACTTGACATATACCCTATTTTTACTTGGAAAAAAAAAACAATTTTGCTTTAATTGGCAGGCATTGCATCTCTTTAAGGATGAGAAGCGGCTAGTTCAACTGGCTGATCCTTTGCTTGAAGGCAATTTCTCCGTAAAGGATTTGTACCAAGCTATTGCAGTAGCTGTACAGTGTCTTCAGGTAGTAGATACTACACGACAGCAGATATCAGATGTTGTGTCTGCGCCCTCATGCTTCAGTTATCTCAGTTGACTCCCATATTGAGATCACTAGCGAGTATACCGAAGAAGAAGACCCATCACAGTTATCACGTAAATTTGTTCCAGTGTAAGAAGGGGAGGACGAAGAGGACCCATCACAGTTATCACATAGTAATTGGGAAATTTGTTCCGGTGTAAGTGAAGACAAATAAGTATAACATGGAACAGGTTGAGACTAGAAAAAGAGTTACGACAGTTAGATGTAGCTCTGGTTTGGCCATCGTCATTCTTCCTTGATATTTTTGGTTAGCATTTCTGTTTGTTGAAATTGGGACCTAAAGGTTTTTGTTTTCTTTTTTCCATTTTCAAGAAATCTTACTTTAGGGGTTCAATCAACCTCTAATTTAAATATGTTCTCAGTAATGAAATTTCGATAACAAGTTTTTGACATCTGAAATCTCAATTTCCAACATTGAGCTGAAAATGTACAAGTTTTCAGGGCATGGAATCTGACACTAGGTTGTATATGCTAAGATTAAGATTGTTACGAATTATGTTGAGTTTTGTAACAACCGGTCCAATGAACAAACCACCAAGCAATAGTAAACTAAACAAACAAAAAGTGCACAACTTTGTTCCGGTTTGGGCGAACCCTAATCCGGGGAGATAACCGAGATATTATTCAACTAGAGAATATACAAAATTGCAATCACTTTCACCAAAAGAATCTATATATCTCTCAAGCCACACTAAAAGATAATCTGTTGTTTACAATGAAAAACTCTCAAAGAAGTACTTTCTCTCTTACCTCTCAAAGAAGGCCGTTACAACGGTATATGGAGATCTAGAAAAAACATAGGTTATAATCTTGATACAATAATCGTCTGATATACTCTGAAGAGAAAGCCATACGATAGGAGTGCACGATGTAACTTGGAGAAGAAGTTGGGCTTCAATCATATCACCTAGACGTGAAACCCATATGTTGCCGCTACACAGTTGCAGTTGCTACCCTAAAGCGTAGTCGAATGCAATGCTCTAACCCAAGTCCGAGAACCACATCAGTCAACTACCCTTTAAGGTAGTCGACTGTTCCTGCTGGTGCTCTTTCTTCCTATTGATGCTGCTGCTCTTTCTTCCTCCATCGACTCTTCGATCATCTTCTTGCTTCACCGTCTTCTCTTCACATCGAACCCAGTATGTAAGACATAAATCCAACAATCTACACTTGGATTGCTTACTCATGCTTCCACACCTGGGAGATTAATCATCTCTAGACTCTTTCATTCTTCTCTTACAAATAATTCGATTCAGGGGCTTTTCTGTTACTTAAATTTATCTTCACCTTTATTTCTCCAATAGTATGCCCCCTTCAGGGGCATACCCTAGTAGGCATTATCATGAAGGAGCCACCCTCCGCCCGAACTCTACCTACCCCGAGACACTCTCCACCTCCCCCGAGGCACTCGCCACCTCCCGACGATATTCGAACGTCACGGTCTCGCTTCGATGATTCTAGTAGCGGCGAACAAGATAATGCTTTAAGAACGCTGGGCTTTGGAACACTTCCTATTCCTACAAAGCTTGTCGAGTTTGTGCTGAACACTCCTCCTTCATCACCCAACGACAACCTTTCCAAACCGATAGAACTCTACCTTGAGCTGTGTACCTGCAGCTCAGTGCTTCTAGATTTTCCAAGGATATCATGTTCCTTTTCAACAAAGGAATATGAATGACCTTCTCTAATGTGAACCCCTTTACATATAACATCTCCAACTCAACTGTTCCCTCACCTACTACGTTACATATGTCACCAATCTCTGTTCTCACACAACGCTCTGTTGTAGACTTTTAAGTAGAAAACGTCTCCCTCTTGGATGAAATGTGAGAAGAACTACCTAAATCAAGAAACTAGCCAAAATACACACAAAGAATTTGAAACAAGAAGACAGCCTAAGTTATCACCTGATTCAGTGACACTGACTATGCTGGCACCCTGTTGATTCAACAACCTGCGACAATTCCTCTTTGAATGTCTAATCCCTCTGCTATAGTAACAGAACCCACCCGTATGCACATTTTCCCTTACAATTGAAGTACCATCCACCGCCAAGCAACACACAGAAGTAGACGCCAATCTCTGACTCTCCTTCCTAAGTTCATCATTCTCCAGGCCCTCGATCACACATGTTACCAAAAACTTCTCATTGGCATATTTTCCATCTAGCATGGTGGTTATCAAATGCTCGTATGGATCTGGTAGCGAATATATCAAGTTGAAAGTTTTAAGATCATCTGTGTTTACCGCCCTCAATTTAGATAACTCGATATTAAATTATACTATATGATCTTGAAGAGTGGTACCTTCCTTTATTGAGTAACTAAAAAGTTTTCTCATCTAGTACATCCTATCCTGTAACGACGATTCCGAATAGTCAGTTCTGAATCTCACCGATAGATTCTTCGCACTTCTCCTGCATATGACGTCCTTCGCCAATTATGTTCGCATTAAACCCAAGGCTTATGAAGAAACCTCCTCCCAATTCTCCTGCTTCAAGTCGAATGACCCCCCTTTATCTCCTTCTAGGGCAAGATGCATGCCTTGTTCAGCCAATGTGTCATACATGTCCTTCTTCTAGAGATTAAAGTTGATCTTACCGTTGAACCGCTTGATCTTCGTGAAACTCGGATCTGCCATTTTCTCCAAGAAACTCGAGCAACTCCTTTATGCAACCTTATGCTTTGATACCAGTTGTTAGGAATTCTGTTGAGTTTTGAGACAACCGATCCAATGAACAAACCACCAAGCAATAGTAGAGCAAAGAAAACACACAAAAGCGCACAATTTTGTCACAGTTTGGGTGAACCCTAATCCGAGGGAAAAATAACCAAAATATTATTCAACTAGAGAATATACGAGAGTTACAATCACTCTTACAAAGAACCTACCTATCTCTCAAGCCTCACTAAAAGATAATATGTTGTTTACAATGGAAAACTGTCAAAGTACTTTCCCTCTTACCTCTCAAAGGATGTCATTACAATGACCCTTGGTTGTAGAGAAACCCTTGGTAGATCTAGATATATAAAGATCTAGAGAAACCCTTGGTTGTAGTCTTGATACAATAACCTTCTGATATACCCTAAAGAGAAATGCACACGATAGGAGTCGTACGATCTAACTTGAAGAAGAAGTTGAGCTTCAATCAGATCACCTAGACCCGATACCCATCTTCTACCGCTACATAGTTGCGGTCGACTGCCCAGCACAGTTGACTGCAATGCTCTGGCCAAAGTTAGAAAACCACATCGGTCGACTGTACTTTAAGACAGTTAACTATTCTTTCCTCTTGTTGTTGTTGTTGCTCTTTCTTCCTCCATCGACGCTTCAATCCTCTTCTCGCTTCACCATCTTCTCTCACATCGAACTCAGTATGAATGACATAAACCCAACAAATATTTTATGAGGAGTGCTTTGAAAACGATTCTTTTAATTGGGGATTGGAATCTTATCCGTGCGAAAACGGTTAATTCTTAGATGGATGAAGAAGGCAATGTAAGCACCATTTGATAATGAACTAAATCGGTGATACTTTTTGTGGGGAAGAACTTTACATAGTAAAACTGACAGGAGACACATATCTTCGATATATTGGCCAATAATAGAATGCTGCTAAAAGTATCATGCATTAATTATTATTATTATTATTATTATTATTATTATTATTATTAGTTTGGAGTTGTCTAGCTTCGAACCCAGGGTCTCAACCTAGCCACAGTTTTGTCCTCCACCCCTCCACCTAAATATCATCCAAGACAATGCTTGATGGTAAGAGTATCATATGTGTATGTCATTTATGGTCATTGATTAATTAGCTAATAATGGATGCTCGTTTGCTATTTCTTATCTAGGAGCATGGATTCTTGTTGTCTTTACTAGAATTTAGGATTACTCATTGCCTTCGATTAGTTATTAGGGAATGCTTTCGAGTATCTTTTTTTACGTTGCATTCAGGGCCGGCCCTATGGAGAGGTAAGAGAGGCGGCCGCCTCGGGCCCCCGATTTTTATATTTTTAGGGCCTCAAAATTTGTTTAAACCTATATATGTCAGTTTTTTTGAAATTGTAGTGACAATGTGCATTTCATGTGTCCAGATGAGTGTTTATAATAGTCAATTTTACCAATTTAATATTATTTAATAATGCAAAATAAATCATTTTATTTTACGGGGTGTTACAATAATATCGGGATGAAATGCAATAATATAAAGTAAACTACCTGATATAGCTGAAAATGGGGTTAAATCAGAACTGTTCAAAGTGGGCACGAATCTTAAAGTCGCAGGGGGCAAGATGGTAATTTCACCTACGGACGGGTCCGAATTGGTGACCGGGTCTCTCATCTTAGATACGCTAACCCATGAACGGATCTGTTCAGTCGAGAACAGGTCTCAACCCGTTAGTGACCAGCTCAACAGGATAGGAGAAAATCCTAACTTGTCCTTATCTTGAGGAGGTGGTTATAACCACCCTTATCCAGCCACACCAGGAAATAGGGTTTCACTCTTATCCTGAAAGATATCCCCATGGCGACTATAAATACCCCTACCTCCTATTGTCACAGGTGATCACTCTTTGTGCACTTAAGCTCTTTCCTTTTACTTGTTCTGGTATTGACAAGACCGTCGGAGGGTTCGTCGCCGGGATCCATCCTGGTGTTTCGAATGTTTGTGCAGGTTCAAGGGAGCACCCAGGAGTAAACTTATTAGCAAGGAAGAAGTAGGATTCAGCCCGTTCGAGTTCCTGCGAACCTACAAATTTCGTCTATTGCCCCCACACCAGATTCAGCAACAACAGATTAGCACTGTCTGTGGAAAAATTCTCGACAAGCGACCCCACCTTCCTCCTTCAACCAAAGCAACTCCTAGCCATGCCTCCCAAGAGGAATCCCGCAAACTCCAATCGAAGAACCTCTTCTCATCCTCCTCCACCACCTCCTCCGGAGGACCTCCCTCTGCCCAACCAACCAACCATGCAGCTTGAACCGCAGGCTCTGCAGTCTATTCTGCAGCCTTTGGGACCCCAAGCCACAGTGGGGGAACCCTCTCGACGAAGCCGCCACAAGCAACCTGTGCATCAGGTTCGGGTTTCCATCCACAACGCCGACACAGACTCTATGGCTTCCCATAGTCCTCTCATTCCGAAGGATCTGCAGGACATGATCAACAATCGGCAGACTGAGCATGGACCCGATCTTCGTACCCATCTAGATGAGAGGCGGACCCACGAGGCAAACCCTCGCCGCGAGTACCTGAGGGATCGGTCGTCGCACCGATCCAACCGAGGGGGGTCCAACTCTCCCCGGTGGCGGAGAGAGTCACCCCAATGTCGCCCAAGACAGAGCCGCTCTCCGGCAGGCCATCCTGCGCCTCGAGCCTAGCAGGAGTAGGAGGCCCCCATCACGAGGGCGGAATTTCAGCAATTCCAGGAGGCAGTCCTCCGGGCGCTCAACGCTGCCCCCAACAATGGCCATCGGGCTCCCAACCCTCAGCCAGCTCCTCGCCATCCTCGTCGCTCCCGCAGTCCTCGGTCGGCTTCAAGCCATCGCCATCGTTCCCTAAGTCCTAGGCCGGCTCCGAGCTATCGTCGCCCTTCTCCCGAACACCACTACCGCTCCCGAAGTTCGCGGCCTGCTCCGAGTCACCCCCGTCGTTCTATCAGTCCACCTCCTACTCAGAGCCATCGCCGTTGCAGCCCCATCCCTCCTCGACATGAGGACGAGTCTCGGGGCTCAGTAAGATACGACCGAAGGGAGGACTGGTCTACCATCGTCACCACGAGATAGAGAGGTGCCTTGGACAGCTCAACCGAGATGAAGAACGACAGGCGAGGGACCTCCGCCCGAGCAGGCCCCCATGCTCTCGCGCCATCATGGAGGCTCCAGTTTTGGACAACTTCAAACCTCTGCACTTCGAGACCTACACCGGGGAGACGGACCCTGCCGATCACATCTAGAGTTTCAAAACTCTCATGATGATCCACCATGCATCAGATGCCCTCCTCTGCAAGATCTTCCCGAGACACTCAAGGGGCCAGCTCGGGAGTGGTATTCTCAACTTGCACCAGCATCTATCTTCTCCTTCGACCAGTTCGAGGGTCTTTTCCTCAAGCATTTCGTGAGCAGTCGCTGCACCGAGAAGACGAGTGCCTCCCTACTGTTCTTCAGTCAAAAGAAGGGCGAACGACTGAGGGACTATGTCAAGCGTTTCACTGCTGAGGCCAGATCCATCGCCTCTTTGGAACCCTCGGTGGCCACTGTTGCCTTCCAGTCCAACGTCCTCAATGCTGACCTCAGGGCGTCCCTCGCCAAGAAGCCCCCTCGGGACTTCTAGAGCTCTTACTCCGGAGCGAGAAGTACATCTGAGCAGAAGAAGCTCTCCACCGCCCACCTTTGAGGCGTTGTCTTCCGCGAATAAGCAGAAGGGTGCAGAAGAAGGAGCTAAGAAGCTCCAAAAAGACAATGGGGGTCAGCATCGCCCTCCTCCTCGGTTCGAGAAATTCACTCCGCTTAATGTGAGTATATCTGCCATCCTGATGGAGATCGGGAACGAGGGTCTCCTACCGCCTCCCCCTAAGATGAATACTCCGGGAAAAAGGAGGGACCGGAATAAGAGGTGTCGTTTCCACCGGGACCACGGGCACGACACAGATGAATGTCGGGCCCTCAAAGACGAGATTGAGGCCCTTATCCAGAGAGGGCAGCTCACTCGCTTCATCAAGAAGGACAGGGCCGATCCACCCCCACCACCCAAGGGGGCTAACAGGCGAGCAGAGCAGCATGCGGAGGCTCCGGAGGTCGAAGCAGAGGCCATCCTGCACTTGATACACGGAGGTCCAATAGGGGAAGATTCTAACTCCTCCCGTAAAGCCTTTATTAGGGAAGTCAATTCCATGTAGAGCCATCCTCCCCCCAGGGGCCTAGGAGTCCTTGTGACTTCTCCGATCGGGACTTGGAGGGCGTCCGCACACCCCATTGCGATGCCCTCGTCATCAACCTCCGAATGGCGAACTTCGACGTTCGTTGAATTTTGGTGGACAATGGAAGATCCGTCAACATCCTTTTCTTGGAAGCTTTCAAGGGCTTCCAGCTGTCGAGGGACCGGCTCAAGCCCGCATGCTATACTCTTCACGGGTTTACTGGGGTCCCAGTGATGATTGAGGGAGTTATAACCCTCGACATAACTACTGGAAAGGCCCCGGCAACTCGCACGGAGCCGATGAACTTTATGGTGGTAGACGTCAAGGCCGCCTATAATGTTATCCTAGGTAGAATAGGTTTGGCCGCACTTCAGGCTATTCCTTCGGACTACCACATGAAGATGAAATTCCCCATGCCCTCAGGAGTGGGAGAAGTGAGGGGAAGCCAAGAGGCTGCTCGGAAGTGCTACATGACCCCGATAGGGGGTCCATTTCTCTCCCTGGAAGCACTCGAACTTTCCCAGGAGGGCAGTCAAACTATCTCCGAGCCCGTGGACGAATTGGAGGAAGTGGCCTTCTCCGAAGAAGACACCACTAAAATGTTCCGCGTCAGTAAGGCTCTCTTCCCCTCCATTAATCAAGACATCTCCCGGTGTATACGGGAGAACCGCGACCTCTTCACCTGGACTGCGGCCGACATGCCCGGGATCTCAGAGGAGCTCTTGATGCACCATCTGAGTGTTGTCCCTGGGGTCAAGCCTGTCCAATAGAAAGGCGGAAGTTCGCTCCCAAGCGACAACAAGCAATCAAAGAGGAGGTCGAGAAGCTTCTCAACGCTCGATTTATCCAGGAGGTAAACTACCCCGAATGGCTCTCCAATGTGGTAATGGTCAAGAAGGCCAATGGGAGCTGGAGGATATGCATTAACTTCATCGATCTCAATAAGGCTTGCCAAAAGGACCATTTTCCTCTTCCTAGCATCGACACACTGATCGATGCGACCTCCAGGCACGAGCTCCTCAGTTTTATGGATGCTTTCTCAGGGTACAACCAAATCCAGATGTTCCCTCCCGACATCCCGAAGACCTCGTTCGTGACAGACCAAAGCCTCTATTGCTACCGAGTTATGCCATTCGGCTTGAAAAACGCGGGAGCTACATATCAGCACCTTGTGAACAGGGTCTTCCAAGACCAGATTGGCCAAAACATGAAGGTCTACATCGACGACATGTTGGTCAAGAGCACCTGAGGGTAGGAACACGTTCTCGACCTTCAAGAAGCATTCGGGGTGTTCAAGAGGCACAATATGAGACTGAACCCGAGCAAGTGCACATTTGGAGTCTTATCTGGCAAGTTTTTGGGGTTTATGGTCAGCCAGAGGGGAATAGAGGTCAACCCCGAAAAGATCCAGGCCATTCTTAAGATGGCTCCTCCTTCTAGCGTCAAAGAAGTACAGAGGCTTACGGGGTGCCTCACCATGATTTGGCGATTCCTCTCCAAGTCCGGAGAGAAGTGCCTCCCCTTCTTCAAGGTCCTCAGGGGGGCTAAAGGATTCGAATGGGGACAGCAGCAATAGGAGTCCTTCGACAAGATCAAAGAATATTTAGCTAACCCCCTGCTCCTGAGCAAGCCAGCACCTGGGGAGGTCCTCTACCTCTATCTCGCAGCTTCGGAACAGATGCTCAGCACGGTCCTTGTAAGGGAGGAGGACAAGATGCAGAAGCCCATCAATTATGTGAGTACGGTGCTCCGCGATGCCGAACTCCGTTACCCGAAGCTAGAGAAGATTGCTCTCGCCCTGGTCATGGCAGCCCGAAAGCTCTGCCCCTACTTCCAATCTCATTCGGTGGTCGTCCTTACCGACCAGCTGCTGAAACAAGTTCTCCACAAGCCCGAGACCTCCAGGCGGCTCATGAAGTGGTCCATCGAGCTGAGTCAGCATGACATCAGCTACCAGCCCAGAACGGCAATAAAGGCCTAAGCTCTGGCCGAATTCATTGTAGAGAACACCATCCCTGACTCATGCAAGTCGTCTGCCGACCCCTTGGTCTGGACCGTTTATGTAGATGGGTCCTCTTGTGACAATGGAAACGGGGCTGGCGTCACCTTAACTGGCCCCGACGCTTTCGTCCTCCAATACTCCCTCCGCCTAAACTTCCCGGCATCAAACAATGAGGCAGAGTATGAGGCCCTCATAGCGGGGCTCTGCATGGCTCGCAAGGTAGGCGCCGAGCGCGTAAGGGTCTTCAGCGACTCCCAGTTAGTCGTTAACCAGGTGTCCAGGGAATACAAGGCTAGGGACGAGCGTATGACCAACTACTTGGCAAAGGTTAGGGAGCTCTAGCCTTATTCAAAGATGTTCAACTCCAGTGCGTCCCTCGAGAGGAAAACGCGCAGGCAGATGCTCTCTCTAAGCTTGCCTCCTCTTCCCTCCAAGGTCTAGAGCGGACCGTCTTGATAGAGGTCCTTCTCAGACCAAGTATTGATGAAGACGGCTCGGAGCCAATGGAAGCCTACCCCTTAACACTTGGGAAAAACTGGATGAAGCCCCTCCTCGAGTACCTTAGGGACGGATTCCTTCCCGAAGACCTGAAAGAGGTTAGGAGGATCAGGACGCGAGCCGAGTGGTACACACTCCTTGACGGGGTCATGAGCAAATGCTCTTACACTCAAATAGACGGGCAACCCAATCTGAGATGCCTCTCCTCGGAGGAAGCGCCCTATGCCCTAAAAGAGGCCCATGATGGTATGTGTGGCGCGCACTTGGGGGCGAGATCCCTCGCCCGTAAACTCTTGAACTACGGCTACTTCTGGCCCACACTACTGAGTGACTTCGAAGAATACGTCTGCCAGTGCGACGCCTGCCAGAAATTTGCCCCAATTCATCGCCTACCCCAGGAACAACTCACCCTCTTAGCAAGTCCGATCCCTTTTGCAATGTGGGGGATGGATTTGCTCGGACCCTTTCTCGCAGCACCGGGCCAGCTGAAGTTCTTAGTCGTAGCAATAGACTACTTTTCAAAATGGATCGAGGCTGAACTTCTTTCGACAATCACCGAGCACAAGGTATAGAAGTTCTGTTGGAAGAACATCGTTTGTCGATTCGGGGTACCTCGCATCCTCGTAACCGACAACGTGACTCAATTCGCGGGAGCGACCTTCCGTAATTTTTGCGCCGACCTCGGTATTCAGCAGCGATTTTCTTCGGTAGCTCACCCTCAGTCCAATGACCAAGCGGAGAACGCAAATCAATAAATCCTTTCTGGCCTGAAGAAGAGACTCGAAAAATCCACTAAGGGACTGTGGGTCGAACAACTTCCCAATGTGCTTTGGAACTATCGCACCACCAAAAGAGCTCCGACGGGAGAATCCCCTTTCAACCTCACGTATGGTTCCGAAGCTCTTGTCCCTTTGGAAGTGGGTCTCCCTTCACCCCGGCTGATAGCCTACAATGAAGCGCAGAATGCCAACTAGCTTCGCAACTGCCTAGACCTCATATACGAGATCCGTGAGAGAGCCGCAATTCGAAAAGAGACCTACCGCCGTAGGATCACTCAGTCTTACAATAAGAGGGTACGGCCAGCCAACCTAAAAGAGGGTGACCTAGTGCTCAGAAAATTGTCGATCTTCAATCCAAGCAAAAGAGGCAAGCTGGCACCCAATTGGGAAGGACCATATAGGGTCTCCAGAGTTATTCACCTAGGGGCGTATCAACTCGAAGATTTGGGGGGCAAGAGAATACCGAGGACATGGAATGCGGAGCACTTGATGAAGTACCAAGAGGGTGTCTAAACACCGCTCCAAGCAACTTCCCCAAGAGCGCTCCAGAAGACATGTCTAGAGTCCTTACTTGTATTTTCTTGTTATCAAAGTGTAAAGGCGGCTCACAACTTAGAAGCGACCGCCTAGTTGTTCTCAATAAAAAGAAATCGCTACCTCTCAGGTTCTCTATTTTTGGGTAGTCTAACTCTACTTACAATTTTTTTTTGCATTAAAATGATATGCTTGGAGTCCAACACTTGGTTCGACTCCACTTCAACTACTTGCTTCTAATCGAGTACGAAGCGGATCACCATTCGGAATTGCTCCTACAGCTGTTGACACTTTCAAAACGACGCACTTGGAGTCCAACACTTGGTTCAACTCCGCTTCAACTACTTTCTCCTAAGCGAGTAAAGAGCGGATCACCATTCGAAATTGCTCCTACAGCCATTGGTATTCTATAAACAACAAGTTCGGAGTCCAACAATTGGTTCAGTGCAACTTTTGCTACTCGCAAGCGAGTAAGTACAAAGCGTCCCACCGTTTAGAGTTGCTCCTACAACTGTTGACAACCACAAATGCTAGCGAAACACACAAGTGCAAAAACGAGTATTATTTCATTAAAGTTTGAGAAACAAGTCCAATTACAAGACCAACCACTCATCTTTACAACGAGAACCAAAACTCGTGAACCCAAAAGTACAAGACTATAGAGAGCTACTTCAACACCTCTTAGGGGCGGGGATACTTCGTTTGAGAGACACCCGGAGGCGACGAATGTTGTACTGTCGATGCCCCATCTCCATGCTCATCTCTAGGCTAGCGAGCCGAGAGGCATCGTCCACACCCGTTCTAACGGTGGCTCCAACAGATGCTCCGCTCGATGAAGCTGCCACCTCGCTTTGTGCATCGCCCGGGCTTCGAAGTATAGGGAGCAAGCGACGCACGAGCTTGTTGAAAGTTATCCCTCTATCACGCTTCTCCCGAGTGCAAGAAGTGGATCTGATATTGCTCCGCTCAGATTGCGGTTGAAGACGAGCGACCTCTGGCTCGAGCTCGACAATTTGCTCTTTAAGCGAGTCATCTTTCACCTTTATCTTCAGACGAGGCAGTCGCATCGAGCCTGCCCCTCGAGAGCCGTCGGTGATCGTCCGCCGAAGGTGAGCAACCTCCATGCTCTTATCGAGGGTCACCTTCTTCAGCTCGTCCCTCTCCGCTGTCACCTTAGACAGAGAGTGGCGAAGGCGCTTAATCTTCAGGCTGAGGTTGGCTTCCGCCAACGAGTCCACATCATCACCTTCGGAGGTCTTCTCATTGATCCGCTCCTCTAATCGCCTCCTCTCTATGTCTCGGCGAACTAAGGTCGATCTCAGGTGATTTAGCTCATACTTCTGTTGTTCAATCTAGATACCTAAATAAATAGATAAAACTAGACACAAATTAAAAACCTCGCAAGTGCACGAATCGTTTATAGAAGCGTAGCAATAGCAAGGGTCGATCCCACAGAGATTGTAGACTTTAACTTACCAACCAATAAAAAGAATAAGAATCATAAAGAGTGTTCTAAAGGTCTAAAAGAAGTAAAACGATCAAAACTAAATTAAGAAATGCTGAATCACAAATATTTATGAAGTAGTTGGGTTTAGATCTCCACCAATAGTCAGTAATGCTGAGTCACCTTCTGAACTTCTTCTTATTACTCATGTTTGTTCCCTTCAAGGGCATGGTATCTACTCCTTAAAGTACTGTTTCCCTAAGCCAAGAATTAGGCATGGTATCTACTCTAATTCGTTTCTTTCATTAAGTGTTTAGCATGGTATCTACTAAGTTGTACTTAAAGAAAACATAAGATCAGTGGAAACGAACAAACACTCAAGGTTCAAGAAATTGGTATCAGATCTAGATCCCTTAAGTTGATTGAACCAAGAACCCCTAAAGATTCCCTTGTTACAAGTTACGGGCACGAGATACGGGTCATCTCAATATGCTCATATAATAGATTCAGATAGATGGTAACGCAAACTTGATATTCTCAAGTTCTGTATGTCAGTCGACTGGCTGTCACCTCAGTCGACTGCTCTCAGAGCTTCGAGAACAAGTTTGATTATCATAAATCTATATCAATTCAATCAGATTCAATCAATAAGTAAAATAGAAGAACTCAGAAGAATATAGCACTACATAACTACGGCTTCAATCTACCCAACTATGAAATTAGTTCCACATAATAATACTTTTATTAATCAACAAGTTCAAATACATGAGCAACATAAAAGAAATAAAAAGAGAAGGAATAAACTGATGTAGTTCGGTCAGATAGGTCGGCTGGCTGTCACACAGTCGACCGGCCATTCTTTTCTTAATGCTTGATCTCCTTTCTTCTTCTTTGATGTTGATAAAGTGCTTCTTGTTGATGACTCTGGAACTCTGCGATTCGGTGATTCAGGAACGTGGTAGAGCCTCCTCATCTCCCCCTCAACTATGCTTCTTGGTTGGTATTTATAGAACACGGCTAGAGAATTAGGGTTTGCACTTTTCTTTTTATAGAAAAACCCTCTTCTTTTATTTATTTCCTTCTTTCTTTGATCTGCGTTTATTTCTTTCTCTTTTCTTCTTTTCTTCCTTATCTGTTCTGATTTGGATTAGATTTGGACGAATCTTCAAATATCTTATCTTTTAACTCTGCCGCCGATCAGTCGACTGTTGTTGGATGTAAGTCGACTGTGTCGAGACTTCGGTAGTTTCATGATTCATCAGCCCAGTCGACTGTTGTTGGGGAAGTCGACTGTGCCGAGCAGCTTCAGCCTTTCTGTCCAGTCGTCTGTTAGCATAATCAGTCGACTGATCTCTTCAGTTTCCTGTGTATCATCCTTAAAATCCAGAATCTGCTTCGTTTCGCTGTTTTATACTGTTTCCTATGGAAAAGAGAAAATAAGAGTTAAATATCACATATAGAGCTTTTAAATGTCTACTTTCATTAAGATTATTGCTTCTAAATGTGAATAATATTGTGTTCAACAACTTCGCCTTATGAAGATCCGACTCCACTTCAAGAAGCAGCTCTTAGTTCCTCGCAAGCCCCAATCTCGTCACCCCTAGACTAGCCTTGAGACGAGCCACTTCGGCTATCCGAGGCGCTTCGACGATCTATAGCGCTTCAACAATCTGAAAAGAGCCAGAGCACGGAGCTATTGAGTTCTCACGACTCGTTCACTTAGACAAAAAAGAGCTCGAAGATTTCTCCAACACTTAGCCAAAAAGAGTTCAAAGATTTCTACAACACTCAAACAAAAAGTGCTCGAAAGTCTCTTCAACACTTAACCAAAAAGAGTTCAAAGATTTCTACAACACTTAAACAAAAAGTGCTCGAAGATCTCTCCAACACTTAGCAAAAAAGAGTTCAAAAAAATTTTCAACACTTAGACAAAGACAGATAGAATTTTCTTATTCATTTCAAAATTAAAGCGGTGGCCAGTCTGCAGCTCGGCAATACATGGAGAAGAAAAAAAAGAGAAGAAGAAAAAGCGACTAAGTCAGGGAGCCACCTCGAGGTTCTGCTCCGAGGCGCCCTCGCACGGCAAAGTGGCTAGCGCCCCTTCGGGATTTGCCTCCTCCTCGCCATCACCGTCGGCTTCATCGCCTTCCCCTTCGGGCTCGACCTCAGCCAGCGGAATGAACTCCTCGCCCTCTACCGGGTCATAGAAGTAGTACCCCGAGCTGTCGAAGTCCGGGAGACAAGCCGCCACGTTCTTCAAAGCCCGAGCGTAGGCCTCTTCCATGTTCGTCATCATGTGGAACTCTGTTTCGTCTTGAATGGCTTTCTTTGCCTCTTCCACCTTCGTCTCCTGCTCCTTCAGCGCCTCCTCAGACGCCTTCAGAGCCTTCGCCAGCTCCTCCTCGAGGCGAGCCTTCTCCTTCTCCAGCGCCTCGACCTTGGCTGCCTCGACCGCTGAGCGCTTGAGCGCCTCGGCAGTTTAGTCTCGAGGGCACTGACCTCAGCCGCTTGCGATGCCGAGAACCGTTGTTCAGCCTCGAACAACTTCATTGCCTTGGCACGCTCCGCCCGTTCACGGTCGTTCATCGCCTTCATCTCCTTCTCCTGCTCAGCGAACTGCTCGAGCATATGGCTGAACTGGCGGAGGGTCTGAAAGCAAAAGAAGAAGAACGTGAGAACCCAAAACCACTAACTCCGAAACTTAAGAGAGCAGAGTAAGATCACTTATCGACATCGTTGACCGGGCGACCACCAATGCGTCATCCCCGACCGTGCCAGCCTTAAGGGCCGCACGATCCTTCGGGGTCGGTAGGTGGCGTACGGCCTGCATGCACATCGCCGCATCGCCTAAGAAGCCGTTAAGCTTCATCACCCTCCAATCAGGGACGAAGAGCTTCTTGTACTCTTCGGTGAGGATGGCTTCTGCTTCAGCCGTAAGCGGCGGCACCTTTAATGCCAGGGCAGCACCGGCTAAAAATGCCCCACTCGAAGATTCGGGGGCGTCGGCCAAGGGGAGCGTGGCCAGCGGTGCCGAGGGGGAGTCCCTGACCAAGTCGACAACAGCCGCAGGAGCCGAGGGTGCCTGAACTGCTCGGCTAGAAGGGGGCTCCGTCATCGTCCTCTTCCTCTTCTTGCTGTCCACACCCTTCGCCGCTACCGCACCCCTCTTCACCATAAGAGCTCTGTAGTCTATGCAGGGGGCTTCTGAACGAGGAAAATTAGAAAAGAGTTAGCGAGATAAAAGCAAACACATTTATAATAAAGAAAAAGAAGTAAACGGAGCGTACTGGGGTCGATCGGACTGAGACCCCCACCGAACAGGACCTCCTCGGTGATATCCTTCCAACCGAGGGTCGGAAAACCGAGGATCTTCGACACGATCTCCTTTTCTTCCTTGGTGAGCACCGGCGCGGCCTTCGCCCACTTCGGAACATCCTCCTTCCACACTATCGGGAAGCCCCACGGCTCGGGACCTCGGATCAAGAAGTATTTCTCCTTCCACTGTTTAATGGAGTCCGGATTCTCGATTAGCTTGACACCCTTCCTCGCCGACAGGTAGTACCGGTACTCCATCTTGCTCATTCGGCAGATCCGGTAGAGACTATGGAGAATGACGAGCTGGGGCTGTATGCCAACTGCTTAGCACTGGAGGATGAAAGTGATGACGTGCCACCACATGTTCGGCATGAACTGCACCCGGCTCAAGCCGTACCACTGCAGCACCTCGACTACGAAAGGCGGCAGGGGTAGCCGAAGGCCGGCGTTGAGTGCGTCGTATAGAAAGACGCATGTGTCTGGCGACGTCCCCGTGCACGCTCGGAAGCCTGGACCGGGGAGGAGCAGGGTGTACTCCTTCGAGATGCGGAACCCCTTCCTAATTCGATGAAGGTTCGCCTCGGTTATGACCGAGGGGATCTCGTCCACCTCGGAAGGGTCCCTCGGACTATTCTCCTCATAAGCTGCGGACCTCCCATGCACCGCCTTCAACAAAATATCCCCGGAGTAGCTTCTGACCATTCCGAGGCTCGACAGCATCGACTGTAGCTGACCTAGTGCACCGGCCCCCCTCACCTTCTCCACTATTGTCTCGACAATGGCTGACTTTGCCACTTCCTTCCCCTTGCTCGGGGGGACCACTAGAGCTCGGTCGGTCTCTTGGTCCGAGGTGGAGGTCTCATTCCCCGATGACACTCTATACATTTTGATTTAAGTTTAAGATGATTTACCTCGAAGTGATGTCTACGGTCGGAAAGATCGTCGGAGAGTAGAAATGCCTGGCCACGAACGCTAGCAGCGCCGCTCGAGAGCAAAAATGACTTAAGTAAAAAGTGAAGTGAAGATAAAAGAGTAAGAAATGAGGGGAAAGGGAGGCGGTGAAAATTTATAAGTGTTAAGGCAGATTCGGGTGGGCTTCCGAGTACTTTGGGCCCCCACAACGGCCCACTAGAAGCCTAAACGCCAAAATTAGAAGCCTAAACGCCAAATTCCTCGTAATCCTCGTCTTTCACCTCAGGATCCGTGCCTGATCTTCATCAAACGGTCTAGATCGTGCCACGTCACTCGGAAACCAGATCCAAGCAACTTGCATTCCGAGCTGCATATTGGAGAAAAATGACTTTCTCCTCGTGATTCGCGCCAAGATCTTGATCAGACAGCTCAGATCTCGCCGCATCGACCAAAATCATATTTTCTCGTGATCCATGCCTCATGCCTCGAGATCCGTGCCTGATCTTCATCAGACGGTCCAGATCGTGCCACGTCGCTCGGAAACCAAATCCGAGCAACTTGCATTTCGAGCTGCATATTGGAGAAAAACGACTTTCTCCTCGTGATTCGCACCAAGATCTTGATCAGACAGCTCAGATCTCGCTGCGTCGACCAAAATAATGTTTTCTTGTGATCCACGCCTTCGTGCCTTGAGATTCGCGCCTGATCTTCAATCAGACGGCCCAGATCGTGCCACGTCACTTGGAAACCAAATCCGAGCAACTTGCATTTCGAGCTGCGTATTGGAGAAAAACGACTTTCTCCTCGTGATTCGTGCCAAGATCTTGATCAGACGGCTCAGATCTCGTTGCGTCGACCAAAATCACGTTTCTCGTGATCCATGCCTTCGTGCCTCAAGATTCGCGCCTGATCTTCAATCAGACGGCCCAGATCGTGCCACGTCGCTCGGAAACCAAATCCGAGCAACTTGCATTCCGAGCTGCGTATTGGAGAAAAACGACTTTCTCCTCATGATTCGGGCCAAGATCTTGATCAGATGGCTCAGATCTCGCCGCGTCAACCAAAATCACGTTTTCTCGTGATTCACGCCTTCATGCCTCGAGATTCGCGCCTGATCTTCAATCAGACGGCCCAGGTCGTGCCACGTGGCTCGGATACCAAGTTCGAGCAACTTGCATTCTGAGCTGCATATTGGAGAAAATGACTTTCTCCTAGTGATTCGTCCTAGATCTTGATCAGACAGCTCAGATCTCGCCGTGTAGACCAAAATCACATTTTCTTGTGATCCATGCCTTCTTGCATCGAGATTCGTGCCTGATCTTCAATCAGATGGCCCAGATCGTGCCATGTCGCTCGGGAACCAAATCCGAGCAACTTGCATTTCGAGCTGCGTATTGGAGAAAAATGACTTTCTCCTCGTGATTCGTGCCAGATCTTGATCAGACGGCTCAGATCTCGCCGTGTCGACCAAAATCACGTTTTCTAGTGATCACGCCTTCGTGCATCGAGATTCGTGCCTGATCTTCGATCAAATGGCCCAGATCGTGCCACGTCGCTCGGAAACCAAATCCGAGCAACTGGCATTCTGAGCTGCTCATGAGGAGAAAATGCTGCCGAGCCGTGAGAACTGTCTGATCTTCTCAAAATTCGTGCCACGACCTGATGGACATCCCTAATTCAGCCACGTGGCCAAGTGCAAGATTTACCGTTAGTTCATCTCAAAATTCGTGACACATCCAGATGGACGCCCCAGATTATGCCACGTCGCTCGAAATTCCAATCCGAGCGACAAGCGTTCCGAGCTGTGGGGAAAATGCCACTGAGCCATATGAGCCGTCAGATCGTCTCTAAATTCGCACCGCAACCCGATTCAGGTCCAGATATGTCCACGTCGTTCGGCACCGCCCCTCCGTCGGATCATTCAGGATTTTGCGCTAAGGGTTGATGAACGAACCAGATTGCGCCACGTCGTAAATGGGTAATTAAAATTATTTTTTAATTATTAATTCGAATTATTTATTTGAAAAAGTTGCAAAAAATGATTTAAAATTTAGAAAAATTGATTAAAAATTATGAAAAATAATTATAAATTTGGGGAAATATTTTGAGCCCCTGGGTGAATAATTATTGGTCAGAATAATGAATTAATGCTCCCGGAGAGAAAACCATCGTTTTGCAAAATTGAATACATTGTTCGAAAAAATAATATAAAATCGGGAAAAATCACCAAAAATCTAGAAGGGCCCGAGAGCAAACTTGGGCACGTTACCAGCTCGGAAAAACACCATCACCCCCTGAACAGGATTCGAGCACCCCTTGAGGACTCCGATAAAGCCCTATACACCATTAAAACAACAAAACTACTCCCCAAAGGCTGTAACACACAGTTTTCGGGAGTGAGGGGCTCGTGATATGGCTAAAAATGGGGTGAAATCGGAACCGTTCAAAGTGGGCACGGATCTTAAAGTCACAGGGGCAAGATGGTAATTTCACCTACGGACGGGTCTGAATTGGGGACCGGGTCTCTCCTCTTAGACCCGCTAACCCATGAACGGATCTGTTCAGTCGAGAACGGGTCTCAACCCATTAGTGACCAGCTCAATAGGATAGGAGGAAATCCTGACTTGTCCTTATCTTGAGGAGGTGGTTATAACCACCCTTATCCAGCCACACCGGGAAGTAGGGATTCACTCTTATCCTGAAAGAGATCCCCATGGCGACTATAAATACCCCCTACCTCCTACTATCACAGGTGATCACTCTTTGTGCACTTAAGCTCTTTCCCTTTACTTTTTTTGGTATTGACAAGAGCGTCGGAGGGTTCGTCGTCGGGATCCATCCCGGTGTTTCGAACGTTTGTGCAGGTTCAAGGGAGCACCCAGGAGTCAACTTATCAGCAAGGAAGGAGTAGGATTCAGCCCGTTCGAGTTCCTGCGAACCTATAAATTCTGTCTATGGCCCGCACACCAGATTCAGCGGCAACACTACCATACCACGATAGGTAGATATATCAATATTTTTACCATATTCGTCTTTGGATAGTAGTGGTTGCCATGGGTGTTTTGTACGCATTTGTGTTATCTAGTCCAAACTTTTTGACAAGTTCTTTGGCATACTTAGATTGATTAATGAAGATATCATCATTTTGTTGTTGTACTTGGAGACCAAGAAAGTAGTTTAATTCACCCATCATACTCATCTCAAATTCATCCTGCATTTGCTTAGAACACTCCTTGCATAGATTTTCATTAGTAGAACCAAAGATAATATCATTAACATAAATCTGAACATTTAAAATATCTTTGGAGTGATGTTTGAGAAATACTGTAGTGTCTACTTTTCCTTTGGAAAAAACTTATGTGAATAAGAAATGAGCTTAGTCGCTCATACCAAACACGAGGAGTTTGCTTCAAACCATATAGTATTTTATCAAGACGAAATACCTGATTTAGGTGTGTCGGGCTAGTGAGTCATGGTGGTTGTTCAATTTAAACTTCTTCAGAAATAAAACTATTTTAAAAAGCACTCTTAACATCCATTTTGAAAAAAAAGTAAAACTCATGTAGGATGCAAAAGATAGCAAAATACGAATGACTTCAAGCAGTGCAATAGGAGTAAAAGTCTCATCAAAATCTACCCTTCTTGTTGATTATAACCTTGAGCAACAAGACGAGCCTTATTTCTAACAACAATACCGGATTCGTCGAACTTGTTTCTAAAGACTCATTTCATTCCAAGAGCGGTTCTACTACGGGGTCTAGGAACAAGTCTCCATACTTGATTTCTTTCAAATTGATTATGTTATTCTTGCATGGAAATGATCCAATCATTGTCTTACAGGGGTCTCCTTAATATTTTTAGGTTCAAGTATGAATACGAAAGCGAAAAAACACATAATTTTTTTTGGCTTGAGTACGAGTAGTTACGCCCTTTGTCATATCGTTTGATATTAGTTCGGAGGGATGACTAGCCAAGATTTTCCAAGCAGGACGTTTTTCGATGATGGGAGTTGGTGTTTGTATGTGATCATCTTCCACCGGATCATTTTCTGGTGATTGCATCTCTTCCATCAAAGGTTCATTTGTGTTTTTGTTGCTTATTTGTAGTGATGAGGATTCGTCAAGATGAGGAGTTGTTTTGAGATTCCTCATACAACTCCTTTTATATGTGTACATGTCTCTTCTTAATCAACAACATGTAATATCTCTCTTGCAAGAGGATTAGTTTCAATAAATATAACATCAATTGATTCTTGTATAGTATGTCCTCTCTTGTTGAATACACGATATACTTTACTGTTTAGAGAACAACCTAAGAATACACCTTCATCAATTTTACGATCAAAATTTTCCAAGTTATCTAAGGTATTTAAAATGAAAACTTTGCAACCAAATACCCGAAAATAACTTAGATTTGAAAGTTTTCCATAATATAGTTCAAAAGGCGTTTTCTCAAGATGTTTTCTAGTTATTACTTGGTTAATAGTGTAACATGCTGTATTGACAGCTCTGCCCCAAAAGATTTAGTAAGACCGTTTTCACTAAGCATTGTGCGGGTCATTTCTTGAAGAAATCAAATTTTCCTCTCAATAACCCCATTTTGTTGGAGAGTGCGAGGACAAGCGAACTCATATTTTATTCCTTTTTCATCACAAAAGGATGTGAAGAGTTCATTTTGAAATTCTCTACCATGGTCACTACGAATAGTTACAATAGTAAGACTTTTATCATTTTCATCTCTACGACAAAATTCTTGAAAGATATGAGGAGTGTCATCTTTTTGTGATAAAAAAAACCCATGTAAATAAATTGTAATCATTATCAATAACGAAAGCATATCATTCACCTCCATTACTACGTGTTTGTGATGGTCCAAAAAAAAACTATGCGCAAAAATTTAAGAGGTCTAGATGTTAATACCACTTGCTTAGGCTTGTGAGAGCTCTTGGTTTGCTTACCAAATTGACACGAGTCACATGGTTTGTCATTCTCAAACTTGATTTTTGGAATTTCTCTCACAAGTTCTTTGTTTACTAATTTATTGAGGTTGTTCATTGCCGTATGTCCAAGCCACCAATGCCATAGCCAACCATCTTCATTTCTAGCTACAAAACATCTGATATTTTCTTGTGCTCATTCATTAGAACCGATAACATAAATGTTATTGCAACGATTAGCACGAAGTAAATAAGAGTTATTACTATCTAATACAGTGCTTGCATCTTTGTCAAAAGTAACAGTTTAACATTTATCACATGATTGACTAACACTAAGTAAATTATGTTTTAACCCACTTACCAAAAAGTACATCATCAATGGAGCAAGAGGAACCAAAATTTATTTTACCTTTACCAATAGTTTGACAAGTGCTATTATCTCCAAAGATGACGTCTTTCCCTTGTTCCTTTGATAGTGATGCAAAGTATTTGTTATCACCAGTCATATGATTTGAGCATCCATTATCAAGGTACCACCAGTCTTTAGGTTTGATGCGTTATGCACTACAACTAAATTAGTATGTGTAACTTTGGGTGCATAAGTTTGTGTTGTTCCTGCAATTGCATTCTTCTTCACCCAAACAAAATTAGTATTCATTTTTAAAATGCAGTTATAGGAAATATGCCATAATTTACAATAATAGTGACAAGTAATTCGATAATGTCTTGGATCATACACATCTGAATAGTTTTGCCTTGATTTGTATTTATTTGGGTGACTATGCTTATGTGTATGACAAAATTTCTTAGGAGTTTGACGTTCTTATGGCTTGTTGTAACAAAGTCCTCGATTATCATGAAAAGATCTAGAATTTTTTATCATAAAATAATTGGGCCCTTCATATTTTTCAATAGCTTTTTCGAGCTCAATTATTCTACAACAAAGTCTCTTTCTAGTTTGATCATCATCTTTGGTATTCCAACGAAAAGTATCAAGAGTTGCATCAAGTTGTCTATTATGTTTTAGGGCTTTCTTTATAATCTTCCACTACTTTGTCAAACTTCCTTATGCATTCATTAAGATCATTAGTGAGCTTAGCTATATAGGCGTATTTCTCATGAATTTCTTTTAGGTTTTCATTATTTATTTCCAGGGATTTTTGAATTTGTTGTTTTAGACATTCATTGTCCTCTATCAATAAATCATGATCCTTTCTAATTGACTCAAAATTTTCAGTAATCAATAAGTTTGCATATTTTAACTTTTTATTTTTAGTAATACATGAGTCATGTGATTCATAGATATTCACTTATATTGTTTCAGCTCACGACTGAGTTTGTCTGCATAATCTTTTAAGTCATTACAGATATGTCCTAATTCATCATAAGTGGATTCTTCGATTACCTCATCTTGGAGTGGTGATTGCCCCTCATTTCTAAGGGCCATAAATCCGAAGTCGTTGAGTGCTTGCTTATCATCGCTTGAGTCTGAATCGAGCCATGTTTCCTTTAGTGCCTTCTTGCTGTATCCTGGATTGGAACTGTAAGCTTTTTTCCTATGTTGATAGAGAGGACAGTTCGCACTGAATTATACATCCTAGTTTCTTGCATTTGTAACATACATCCTCCTTGTCTTTGTCTCTTCCTCCCTGAAACCTGCCATATTTTTTATGTTTAAAGTACTTAGTGAATTATTTGGGTAGCAGCGTGATTTCTTTTTCAGATTCTTTGTGATATGATTCTGATTTTGTTTGTCGTGAGCTTGTTGTTTCCAAGGCTATAGTCTTCTCTTCAGTTTTAGGAATGATCCCATTGTTCTACTGATACCTTCGTGTTTCTGACATCTCCATCTCATACATTTTCAATTTTCCCTGAAATGCTTAGTAGTTGAATCCCTTCTCTTCGAGTGTCTCCCTCATTGTAGCAGCTTTGATATCTCATTCACGTGTGAGACAGATTATGAGTTTATTTATCTTTCGATCATCATCTAACCCCTTACCTAAGCTCCTAAGTTCATGTGCAATAATATCAAAGCGAGCTAGCATCTGGTCTACGTTTTTTCCTAGAATCATACGAAAAACATCAAACTTATAAAAGCATAAAGTAACTTTAGCCTTTACCTCAGATGCTGTTCCTTCATGACGTTATCCAGATTTCGTAAGTTGTTTTGCAGTTGTGCCCACATCACATAAGTTCTTTATTGTTCAAATCTGCATAAAGTGCCGTCATGTCTTTGGAGTTTGATGTTTTCAGTGATAGTTCAGCTATTGTAAAGGTTCTTTGTCACGCCCTGCTTCCCAAAATACGGGAATACGAGCACATAACAAAGGCCCAGCAAATAATTTGAACATCATCCATAGCTGTAACAGATTAACTCAATAATATGCAAAAGATCACAACCACACAAGAATAAATAACCACATAAACAATGAATAAACATCAAAATATGCATGAAATAAATTCATAAAATAATATCCAAGATCTGGGAGAAAAGTAAACTTCGGGTTATATACGCTCGGAATACAAAGTACGATAAAAATAATAATGCAGAAAATAGATAACATGAATGAAATAATTATAGCAGTCCAATGATTCAGCTCCATTCTTCAGAAGGTTTGCTCACCAAGTCCTTTGGTCAAATTTCCTCTTGTACCTGTAAACTCATCAACTAGAGGTGGGAGAAAAATTGTCCGTTAGAGCAAGTTACGGACAATAAGTAGTAGAAGCAAAGATGCATGAAAAATACATGGTATATCAAGAAATAATGAGCTAGAACAAAAGATCAAATGTTAATAATAAGAGTTGATAATACGGTCAAAGACTATAATCAAAGATGCAGTAATTGAGACAACAATCGATAATCAAGTTGATAACTATAATCATGATAAGAGTGCAGTCAATCCTAGATTTATTAATCTTTTTTAAATCCTATCTAATGCATGTAGTACTGTGTCTCATACCACAGGTTCGGTGCATGCAAACAGTGGTCGTTTAGACTATAGTGGTGAACATAACAGATGTACTCGGCGCAATAATCAACAATCAATAATCCTCAATCAATAATCCATAATCCATAATTCATAACAATAATCAATCGAATGATAAGGGACCCTTTCCCGAGTACAGTCTCTGATTGTTCACTACTAAGTCCACCCTTAATACCCCGGCTTGTTAATATTTTATTACGCACAAATGTGGACATGCAATGGGTATAGAAGTTTTGAAGCGAATGTCAAGGATATGTCAAAGTTATGCAATGCATGGTATAACAAATTCTATTCACTAGATACAAAATCAAATATAGATATACAAAAAACACAAAACACACATTCTGGACAGCAAGACGTTGCTGTACAAAAAATGACTTTCCCGTTGCTACAATAAAGCCAATTTGGTTCCGTCAGGAGTTCTAGAAACTAGACTCCCTACCGGTTCCAACGCATATTTACACGATATATTATAAGTACAGTAGATAGGTGAATAATATAATTCTTTACTAGTTTCACATTGAAGCAACATGTTAGGGTCAAATTCTTATACACAAAAGTGGGTTGTAAAAGTTATTTAAAAATCTCATAAAAATCATAACTTAGTTCTTAGCAGTGTTCATTATCAATATGATTAATCCCAGAATTTAATTCTAAATTTAATCTACTGTTTCAATTAGCTAAACAGGGTAATGTATTTTTAAACTGCATTATGGAATTCAGACATCACTGTATGAAAATATGAATATCTAGCAATATGTAGGTCAGATTGCAAAACCGTTAGATAATCTGGATTCCAGACACATAGGGCTACAACTCTTATTTAATAAATTTTAAATGATATTATCTGCAGTTAGGTCAAAAATCTGGTTCTTTACTGAACTAGTGCCCTGCCAGCAACCTAAGGTCATGTTTTTCTATTTATAAAAGGTCTGGAAAATCATCAAATAATCTTACAAAATAAACAAGGTAACCCTAGTCATGTCTAGTAACAACATAGTTAATTTCAAGTTCTAATTCTACTGTTAACATTTTATTTTAATAGAAAATCATGTCGGTGTACCTCTAGACAATAATCTACAAATTGAAAACCTAGCAGTGTTAAAAATATGATAACTTTCAGTTTATAAATCGTAATTTAGATACGTAAAAAGTTATGAAAAATAAATTCAGAGGGCTACAAATGTTGTTTACAAAGTTCTATTAAATTATAACATCAATTGGGTCTAAAACTCAAAACAATATGGGATAAACAGCAGGCCGCAAGTAGATTAATTATTAATTAGCAACAAACGAAATACACATGCATATAACTTCATAGCAATAATTAACCAGAAATTATACTCAGTCATAAGGGTGGAATTCTACTGTTAACAGAACAAATTATTATCAACATAGCATGAGCATCATATTCAATCAAAAAGCATTACAATCATCATTCTTCTATATAACATGCTTCTAACTATATATTTGTGTCGTGTATGCATATGATGATGTGTAACAAGGCTTGGGTTTGAATCAAGGGAATGGCATGAAAAGAAGACTACTACTTGGTTTCGCCGATGAATCCGTAATAATCTCTTTGAAAGGTATCAAACAAATAAAATATGATAATTGAAAGAGGAACTACTTGCGGAGGTCAAAGAAATTCTTGAACAAGAGTAATAAACTAGTTCAAGGGGAACTTGCCTTATAGATGATGATTTTGAATATGAAAGAATAACAGGAATGAGAGTTCCGACATCAACACACACAATAGACAGCGGCAACGCAGCAAGGCCAAACGCAACAACAACACACCGCAAAAACAAAAGTGGCAACACACAGCGGGGTCGACTTTGGCGTTGCGATGGAGGCAAATAGAAAGCAGTGCAACATCAAGTTGTAAAGCCAACGGGGTTGAGGATGATCGGAGATGTACTGCGGGGTCGAGGTGTAGGGGTGGAGACTGCGGCAGTGAGGGAGAAGGCAGGGGATTGCGGGGTGTGCGACGACGAGACAAGGCTGCGAGATGGTGATTTGTGGTGAAGGTCGACAGCGGATGAGGGCACAGGTGATGAAGGAGGAGCATCAATGGATGGAGGACGGGTGGAGGAGCAGGCGGTGGACTGCAGGAGGTAAGGTCGATGGCGAGGAGCGGCAGTGGACGCGGTGAAGATGGAGACGAGGTGGATGGTGACGAGCGGAATGTAGGTGGCGACTTCAGAGGATGGTGATCGAAAGGTGTGGGGAGTGCGACGAGCAAGGCTAGGGGCGGAGATGGAGACAGAAGGTGGTGGCTTGGGCGATAAGGGTAGGTGGTGGTGGTTCGGGATCAAAACAGAGGAAGATGGTAGGCAGGGGAGATGATTATGCGGCTAATGATAATTAGGGTGGAGATTAGGGTTAAGATAATTAATATATATAAGGAAATAAGATGTGGGTTAGGGTTAGGGTCCAACAAGAAATGAGCTTGGTTTTAAACATAATTAAGTAAGAATGAGATATTGGGTTGTGCTCAAAATTAAATCAATTAGTGGCTAATAAAATACCCAAGACAAAAAATGAAATAGAGTGCACAAGAATCTCAGGGTTCAACAAATGAAATAAAATTGATTGAAAGAATACAACTGGGTTGAAGATGAATATCAAAATTTATTATTATAAATAAACAGATTACAGGAATGAGAAGAGGAATTAATTACCAAAAAAATACGAAAAATCGGAAACATGGGTTACATCCTCTTTCCATCACTAATAAGGAAATCTATTTTGTTTACGCAAATGTTCCATACTTATTCTTCAAGTATCTGCAAAAAGTGAGACATATGAACGTTCCAAACATTATAGAATTTTCCATCAAAATAAGGTGAATGTGTGAGACTTGGTCCATTGGAGTTAGATGACTCCGACGTGTACAAGTTTTTGGGAGGAGAGATTTCGGCAATTGGACATTTTACTCTTAGCGTTTAAGTTATTAATGAGTACCTCGCTCTGATACCACTGTAAATCACCCTAGTGGGTGAATAGGGTGATTGTGCGGAAATTAAAAATTTAAAATAAATGTTTAAAGTAGGGAGATAGAGTTAGAGAAAGCAAATAGAGTAAGCACGCAAGACATCGATACAACGTGGTTTGACCCCCATGTTTATGTCTACACCTCATACTTGTAGCAATTCTCTGCCACAAGCGTTCTACTCTACTCAAAACCCCGTATAGTGAGTTTTCAGTATTCAGGCTGAGAATTCTATTATTGTAAAATATCCAGACCCAACATCAAGTAATCTATAAATAATATTTTGGGCTTCCATAAGTATTGGGTTTTTCTAGAACATGCTAGTGGTTCTAGATTCATCAACAAGTGCATAAACTTATATCAATGTGGAAGGTTCATGAAGGAAGTAGGAAGATTCATGAATGAGCATTAATGAATGTATCTAGATGTTTCCTCCTTAGCCTATACAAGGAGAGGTCATTTGCTCATTCCAACAACACATTATGAGAGAATCATCTTCATCCAAGTAGAGAGAAAAGAGTGTCCACTCCAAGTTGAGAGTGTTGAGTATTATAGCAGCAAAACAAATGTGAGAGAGAGTGTTTTCTTCAAGTGGTATTCTTGAAGTTGGATCTCTTTGTACCCATTACTTCTATAGTGGATGTTCTTATTGCCCTGTGGACGTAGGCACCTAGCCGAACCATGTTATATTTGGTATTCTATATCCCTTGCTCTTTTACTTCCTTGCATATTTCAATTTGTGGTTTGAGTTGGTATTTTCATTCTACTATTATCGATTCTATTTTTTTTTTTAACAGTGGTATCAGAGCACAAGGTTTGTGGTGCTAGCGTTAGAATGGAAGGCTCAAGGAGCACTATGTTTGCCTCAACCACTCCAATTGGATCACATGGAAGCCAAGAATGGAGAACATTCTTAATTGTAAGGATTTGCATGAACCTATTGAAGGAGTCGAAGGCAAGCTAGAGAACACTACCGATGCCGAATGGAAGAAGTTGAACCTCAAGACTATTGGTCATTTTCGTGAATGGGTGGATGATAGCGTGTTCCACCATGTATCCAACGAAACCAACGCACATGCCCTTTGGTTGAAGTTGGAGTCGTTGTTCGAACAAAAGACCGCCTCCAAGAAAGCATTCCTCATCAAAGAGTTGGTCAACATGAAGTATAGGGAAGACATAAAGGTGACTGAGCATCTAAACAACTTCCAGAGCATCATTAATCAATTGGCCATGATGGACATGAAAATCGAGGACGAGTTACAAGCGTTGTTGCTTCTTGGATCGTTGCCCGACAACTGGGAGACATTTGTCATCACCGTAAATAACTCTGCTCCTAATGGTGTGTTATCTATGAATAATGTTAAAGATAACATGATGAATGAAGAGACCAGGAGAAAGTCTACAAGTTCCGATAGTAGCCAAGTGTTTGTGGTGGAGAATCGAGGAAGGAGCAAGAGTAAAGGTCCCAGTCGAGATCGTGGAAGAAGTGCAAGCCGTTTGAGGACACGTTTCAATGGGAAGTGTCATTATTGTGGTCTCTATGGTCACATGATAAAGAAATGCAACATATTGAAGAATAAAAAGAATGATGGAAAAGATGGCTCAACCTACCAAAAGAAGGAGGACACAAGTCGTCGCTACCATGTTTGAGCAAGTATATGAGTTGTTGGCTCATAAAGGTGAATGCCTACATGTCAATGAAGATAAAGGCGATTCGTGGGTAGCTGATCCTAGAGCATCTTTCCATGCCACGGAGTACTCAAAATTCTTCACCACATACAAATCCGGAGACTTTGGGATAGTGAAGATGGGCAATGATAGCTATTCCAAGATTGCAGGAATCAGTGATGTTTGGTTTGAGACCGATTTGGGCTATAAGCTGTTGTTAAAAAATGTGAGCCACATGTTCCTGGTATACTTTTCAATCTATTGTCAACCGATGTGCTTGATCAACAAGGATTTCATCATCATGGAGGTGACGGAAAATGGAGGCTTACCAAGGAATTGCTAGTGGTGGCGAGAGAGAAGTTATGCTGCACCCTCTACAAGACATATGGTAAAATTTGCAAAGGAGAACTAAATGTCATGGGTGATTCTTCTCCAAGTTGGCACAAGAGGTTAGGCCACATGAGTGAGAAGGGATTGCAAGTTCTAGCAAAGAAGTCTATCATTCCCTTTGCCAAAAGTACCTCACTAGCCTCTTGTGATTATTGTTTATTTAGTAAGCAACACAATGCTAGTTTTTCTGGCACCTTCACACGAAAACAAAATTCATTAGACCTAGTACACTATGATGTTTGTGGCCCAATGGAAGTTGAATCAGTAGGTGGTAATAGACATTTTGTTACGTATATTGATGATGTTTCACGTAAGGTTTGAGTATATTTGTTGAAATCAAAGACCCAGGTGTTCCAAACCTTCAAGCAGTTCCATGCCATGGTGGAGAGGGAGATAGGGAGAGCTCTCAAAGGTTATCTGTAGTGACAATGGTGAAGAGTATACTTCAAATGAGTTCAAAGATTATTGTTCGAAACATGGCATTAGGCATGAGAAGACAATTCCTGGCACCCCACAGCATAATGGTGTAGCTAAAAGGATGAACTACACCATTCTAAAGAAGGTCAGGTGTATGCTGATGACGGCCAATCTATCAAAACATTTTTGGGCCGAAGCTGTATCAGTCGCTTGTTACCTCATCAATCGATCACCAAGTGTACCGCTGGGCTTTGAGACTCTTGAAGGTGTATGGACTGGTAGAAGCGCTTCATATTCACACTTAAGAGTGTTTGGGTGCAAAGCATTTGCACGTGTATCCGAAGTGAATAGATTGAAGATCGATGACAGCGGCACACCGTGCATCTTCCTCGAGTACGGTAATAAAGAGATGCAACCAGATGTGGGATCCAAAGACCAACACGGTATTCCAAAGCAAATGTGGACTTCATTGAAGATCAGACTGTGGCAAACATTGACAAGAAAATAATCGAGAATACAGATCAGTTCACCTATGAATCACCGTTGCAACAAGAACCCAATAACAAACATCAAGAAGCTGTACATGAAAATGTTTCTGAGATGGCTGAAGCAAGAGGCGCTGAGATAGTGTCTGAACCTGAAGATGATGATCAGGAGGATCATGATCAAAGGGAGCCTAATCAGGGGCAACCGAGTCAGAGGGAGCAGCTAGAGATTGCACAAGCACTAATTTGGAAATCAACTAGAGTGATAAAGCCAAGTACCAAGTATCCTTCTTCACAATATATCCTTGTGACCAGTGATGGGGATAACCCGTATTCCAGATATATTTTGTTGACTGATAATGGAGAACCTGAAAGCCTTGAAGAGGCAAAGACTCATGCAGACAATGACAAGTGGATGATGGCGATGAAGTCTGAGATGGAGTCTTTATTTAAGAATGATACCTATGAGTTGGTGGAACTTCCTAAGGTAGAAAATCACTCAAGAATAAGTGAGTGTTCAAATTGAAGGGGACGAGAATGAGCAGTTGACGAAATTCAAGGCTCGCTTGGTTGCCAAAGGTTTTGGGCAGAAGGAAGGAGTAGATTTTGATGAAATCTTTTCACCAGTGGTCAAGATGACTTCTATCCAACTTATTTTAGGCATGACAGCTAGCATGGATCTTGAATTTGAATAGTTAGACGTGAAGACGAAATTTCTGCATGGTGATTTGGAATAGGAAATTTACATGGAGCAACCAGAAGGTTATGAAGACAAGGGAAAAGAACACATGATTTGTAAGCTGAAGAAAAGCTTGTACGGGCCAAAGCAAGCACCAAGGCAGTGGTATAAGAAGTTTGACTCGTTCATGGTGGGTCATGGTGGGTCATGGTAAAAAAGGACAGTGCAGATCCATGTGTATACATCCAGCAGTTCACTAGAGGTAACTTCATCATTTTATTGCTCTATGTTGATGGTATGTTGATTGTGGGCCAAGATGTTACTATGATTCGCAAGTTGAAATCAGATTTGTAAAAGTCCTTTGATATGAAAGACTTAGGGGCAGCTAAGCAGTTTTTTGGCATGGATATTACTCATGACAGGAAGGAAAAGAAGTTGTGGTTGTCACAGGAGAGGTACGTTGAACGACTACTTGAAAGGTTCAACATGTAAGGAGCTAAGCCAGTAAGCTCACCTCTTGGTAATTCAAGTTAAGTAGAAGGTAATGCCCAGATACTCAAGAGGAGAAGGACAAGATGGCAAGTATTTCCTACTCATCAGCTGTTGGTAGTCTTATGTTTGCTATGGTATGCACTCGCTCAGACATAGCACATGCAGTTGGTGTTGTTAGTGGATATCTATCTAACCCTGGTAAAGAGTATTGGGAAGCAGTCAAGTGGATACTCAGATATTTGAAAGGCACTTCAAAGTTGTGCTTATGTTTTGGTGGAGCAAAACCAATTCTAGAAGGTTTCACAGATGCAAACTTGGCAGGGGATCTTGATGCTAGAAAGTCCACTTCTGGTTACTTATTCACATTTTCGGGGGGAGCTGTTTCATGGTAGTCCAAGTTACAGAAGTGTGTTGCCTTATCCCCCACAGAAGCTGAGTATATTACTGCAAATGAAGCGGGCAAGGAAATGGTATGGCTGCAGAGGTTTATTCAGGAATTGGGTATGAGACAAGACAATTATGTGGTGCATTTTGATAGTCAGAGTGCCATTCATCTGAGTAAGAATTCAATATATCACCCTCGCACTATGCACATTGATCTTCGTTGTCATTGGATCCGAGATGTAGTGTCAAAAAAGTTTTTTCATTTGAGAAAGATCCACACCAACAAGAATACTTCTGATATGTTGATTAAAGTAGTTCTGCCGTAGAAGCTGGAGTATTGCAGTAAGTCTGCTAGGATGGACTTCAAGTAGAAGTTGCTCATCGTATTGACTCGATTGACCTGGAGGGGGAGATTGTAAAATATCCAGGCCCTACATCAAGTAATCCATAAATAATATTTTGGGCTTCCATAAGTATTGAGTTTTTCTAGAACATGCTAGTGGTTCTAGATTCATCATCAAGTGCATAAACTTAGATCAATGTAGAAGGTTCATGAAGTAGAAAGATTCATGAATGAGCATTAATGAATGTATCTAGAGGTTTCCTCCTTGGCCTATACAAGGAGAGGTCATTTGCTCATTCCAACAACACATTGTGAGAGAATCATCTTCATCAAAGTAGAGAGAAAAGAGTGTCCACTCCATGTTGAGAGTGTTGAGTGTTATAATAGCAAAACAATTGTGAGAGAGAGTGTTTCCTTCAAGTGGTGTTCTTGAAGTTAGATCTATTTGTACCCATTACTTTCATAGTGTGTTCTTGTTTCCCTATGGACGTAGGCACCTTGCCGAACTACATTATATTTGGTGTTCTCTATCCCTTGTTCTTTTATTTCCTTGCATATTTCAATTTGTGGTTTGAGTTGATATTTTCATTCTACTATTATCGATCCAATTTTTTCCCAAAAATTACACCCTCATGACTTCTATAAATAAGCCTCATAAAACTCGCGGAAGCAAAAGAAAAGAAAACAAACAAGATCTATGTCGATCTTGATAAGAAAACATTAAAAGCGCACACTCTCGGATCGTTGATTGAATATTAAGTTCAGAAGAATAATAGTTGAAAGGGATGAATAATAACTCAGTGAGCTCACCTCTATTTATAGGATGAAGAATAATTTGTTTCAAAAAAAGGAAAAGAAATGCCATATCTGTTTTATGCAGGTTACGGTCGCCTGCAGTTATGAACAGTCGACTGTCAAACTCTTCAACCGAAGTCAGAGAGGTTGACAATCAACTGCATCAAAATTTGCACTAGATGTGCGGTCGACTGTCTGATACAGTCGACTGTAGTTTGTGTGGTCGATCGTTTCCTGGTATGTTTATTTAGTGAATTCACTTTTATATTTTTTCCATAACTGATTATTCAATCAACGATTCTTTACATAATAATTCCTCACATTAACTGAAAAAAATATATAATATTTGCTGGCTTTCTTGAGGATTTAAAGCACATGTTTCTTGAGTGAAATTCTTTTGATTTTTGCAATCTTTTTTATACTTTCCTCTTTAGCTTGATTTCAAATCTATTTTAGCTCTTTGTTTGAATTTCGAATTCCTGAAAAACCTCTAAATCTAAATTGAAAAATATTAGTCTTAATGGTACGTTTTGTGAACACCAAACTTAGGGTCAACATCGCTTACGTCTCTGTGGAGAGGATAAAAAAACCGCTAACCTTTGCCAGCGACTCGCGCTCATGCCTCTCAGGGCCCTATTTTGGGAGTTCGCCTCGGGCCTCCATGAGCTCAGTTTGGGCCCTGGGTGCATTAGCTCCATGGTACAACATCATGCTTATTTCCGTAGAATCGCAGGATATCAGGGACATAATCTGAGAGAAGTTTGGTTGTGTTCCCCCGCCCATGAATGCAGTGGCAGAGCTAAACAAACCAAAATGGGGGTCCCATTTTTTTTCCGACATCGACATGATTGTTGCCGAAAATTTCTTACTTTATTTTTGTTTTGAAAAAATTAAAGTAATTGCATCAAAATAAAATTATAATCAAAATAAATATTTGAATTCATGTTTTTAGTATCATGTATTTTTTCGCACTTATATAGTTGTACTCTAAATTTGGTTAGAGTAATGTTAATCAATAGGCTAAATATGAAAAAACCCTCTTGAACTATATCCTTTATGCAGAAAACCTCACTGAACTTTTTTATGTGCAGAAAACTTCACTCACGTATAGTTGCGAAAAACCCACTCCGACAGTGTCAGCTTTCTGCTAAAGTTGAGTGAGGTTTTTTGACAATAATGAGAAAGATGCATGGTGTTTTCTGAACCAACTTGCAAAGATGAATGAGGTTATTTAATATAAGCAGAAAAGTTAGATGTGGTTTTTAAAAAAATATACTTCAGGGGAATTTTTTGCAACCATACTTGAGTGTAGTTTTTTGCGTAAAAAAAGTTCAGTGAGGTTTTCTGCATAAAGGAGATAGTTCAAGGGTTTTTTTTTCCCTTCAAATTTAACCTAATCAATAATCATACTACACTATATATACTGTTATAATACTAGAGGCTAAGAGATATGACCCAGATGAATAAATATACTTGTAACTTGTGTACACACTAGCTTCTTATTCAAAATTTTATCCAAGGATCATACAAATCAAATAATAAGTATCACTGTTAATTTTTAGCCCAAAGCCCATAGGCCCCATACCACTATTTGAGTCTTTAAGAGGTAGATTGGGCTTGGGGTCCCAAATTTTTTTTAACTGGGGGTAGGGCTACAATCGAGCCGAGCCGAGCCGAATATCTTCAGGCTCGAGCTCAGCTCGTTAAGAAATCGAGCTTAGGCTCGAGCTCGGTTCAAGAGTTTTGACTGAGCTTTGACCGAAAACGAGCCGAATAGCTCGCGAGCTTAGCCTCTAAAAAAAACCCAAGCTCAAGCTTGGCTCATTAAGCTATCGAGCTCGACTTTCGAGCTCGAGCTCAGCTCGAGTTGAACTTTGACCGAGCTCGAGTTGAATAACTCACGAATCGAGCACGAATAGCTCGATTCGTTTGCAGCCCTCACTGGGGCCAAATAAATATTCAAGTCTATATAAGGGGTTTTACAAAAATTTTGGGGTCCCAATTGTCCCCCCTAACCTCTTACTCCCTCCGCCCCTGCATGCATGAGACATACGAGAGCTATTTACATATGTTGCTGGTTCTTAGAAAGGTTCATAGCATCGTTTTGGACCTTTCCATCTTTTGGCTAGGGGATGTCTAATTGTATTGACTCACTCCTTCGCTTTTTCAGGATTGTTGACTATTTTCTCTGTCTAATGAAAGAGATTGACTTTATTTACTTTTCCTTTCAAAAAAGGGTTAGCGTTTGTGGATAGGTAGAAGAACCCTAAGAATTTTTGGTAAAGAGTGGTTATCTTATGTATGATATCAATCAGCATTACCCTGAGAAGTAATCTTTAGAAAAATATAGAAAATAAAAAGATAAACCTTTAAATGTGATGCAGTTTGTTTTTGGGAGGCGTGTGGATGCACCAGGTGTGAGTTCTTACTCGATTTGTATTGGTGGAGGAAGCTCTTGTGCGGACGACCCTCAGCCGAGAGAACGGTACGAAAGTAGGCGGTAGTGAGGTGGAGGCTGGAGGCTCGGCTCGGATCAGGAGGCTCGGATCCGAGGTCTCATGTACCTGCAGACGGTCTAGGAACACCGGGGTTGATCCCGGTCAGCTATTGAGAGAGAGTAACAGTAACTAGGGTTTTGAGTAGGAAAAGAGTGATTACCTGTCGCAAGGGGTAGGAGTCTGGTATTTATAGGAGAACCTAACCGGGTCTGGACCCGTTTGGGGTTGGGTTTGGACCCGGTTGCCCGTGGAGTTGAAGCAGTGGAAACCCGGGCGGTATAGGGCTGACGTGGCAAAGGCCCAAGCGGTTTTCGGGCTGACATGGTAGAGGCCTGGGTGGTTTTCCGATGCTTACGTGGCGGATCTGGATGATCTGGAGGTGCGCGTATTCTGAGGAGATCCTGTGGCGCAGGAGGGGCCACGTCATACAACCTATATCACAAGCCCCACACTCCTGAAGGGCTGGGTGAACCAGCCGTGTAAGAGTGGTTCATTGCCTCTGTAGGAAGAGCAGGGTGGAGGGTGCGGTGAGAAAGTAGGATCTGCTACTTCCAGAAGAGGCCAGGGATTAGGAGGAAGGGATCCCTCGTCGAAGTTTGCGCAGGACGCTGTGTAGAAGGGTCGGAGTGATGCTTGCCGAGCCTTTGGGTCGGCGGACGAGCCTTGGGGATCCGCGGACGACCCTCTCGCTAGTTGGAAGAGCGAGAGGGCGTAACGGTCTGTCTGATTGAGGCTCGGTTTGCCAAGCGTCTGGGGTTGGCAGGCGAGCGCCGAGGGTCGGCGGACGACCCTCTCGGTAGTTGGAAGAGCGAGGGGGCATCGAGGTCGATCTTGTTGGAGCTCGGTTCGCCGAGTCACCGGGATTGATAGAGGAGCTCCAAGGGTCGGCAAACGAGCTTTTGCCTGAGGAATGTTGATGGTCGGTGGGCGAGCTCCGAGGGTCGGCAGACGATCCTTTCGCTAGTTGGAAGAGCGAGGGGGCACCGAGGTCGACCTTGTTGGAGCTCGGTTCGCCGAGCATATGGGATCCGTAGACGAGCCCCTATTTGTGGGACAAAGGAGGGTTTTGGGGCTCGTGATTCTATCCGAGCTCCGAGCCTCTTGTGAAGAGAGGGGGGCTCATGGGGCTCGCGATGTTATCCGAACTCCGAGCCCTATGTTGAATAGAAGAGGTTATCCGGGGCTCGCGGTGTCATCTGAGCTCTGAGCCCCCTGTGGATAGGGGATGGCTCTGGGGCTCGCGCTTTCGTCCGAGGTCCGAGCCCCCATACTTGGTAGCAACGACGTGAGATATGGGATGATGTTTGTGGCTCGCGATGCCATCCGAGCTCCGAGCTTCCTGAAAAATAGAGAAGGGAGTTGTGGCTCGCGATACCATCCGAGCTCCTAGCTTCCTGGATAATAGAGAAGGGAGTTTTGGTTCGCGATATCATCCGAGCGTCGACCCTTCTGTGAAAATAGAAGGGGAAATGTGGCTCGCGATGCCATCCGAGCTCCGAGCTTCCTGGGTAATAGAGAAGGGAGTTGTGGTTCGCGATGCCATCCGAGCGTCGACCCTTCTGTGAAAATAGAAGGAGAATTGTGGCTCGCAATACCATCCGAGCGTCGACCCTTCTGTGAAAATAGAAGGGGAATTGTGGCTCGCAATGCCATCCGAGCTCCGAGCTTCCTGCACTAGAGAAGGGAGTTGTGGTTAGCGATACCATCCGAGCTCCGAGCTTCCTGGATAATAGAGAAGGGAGTTGTGGTTCGCGATACCATCCGAGCGTCGACCCTTCTGTGAAAATAGAAGGGGAAATGTAGCTCGCGATGCCATCCGAGCGTCGACCCTTCTGTGAAAATAGAAGGGGAATTGTGGCTCGTGATGCCATCCGAGCTCCAAGCTTCGCGATACCATCCGAGCTTCGAGCTTCCTGGATAATAGAGAAGGGAGTTGTGGTTCGCGATACCATCCGAGCGTCGACCCTCCTGTGAAAATAGACGGGAAATTGTGGCTCGCGATGCCATCCGAGCGTCGACCCTTCTGTGAAAATAGAAGGAGAATTGTGGCTCGCGATGCCACCCGAGCTCCGAGCTTCCTGCACTAGAGAAGGGAGTTATGGTTCGCGATACCATCCGAGCGTCGACCCTCCTCTGAAAGTAGACGGGAATTGTGGCTCGCGATGCCATCCGAGCTCCGAGCTTCCTAGATAATAGAGAAGGGAGTGGTGGCTCGCGATCCCTTCCGAGCGTCGACCCTTCTGTGTAATAGAAGAGGAATTGTGGCTCGCGAGACCATCCGAGCTCTGAGTCTTCCTGACTTATCGAAAAAGTCTGCTATGTGGGGGAAAAAGGTCTGGGGGTAGTTTGGGTAAATCCTCGCCTATTGCTGACGTTAGGAGCGCAAGGATCGAAGCATCTCCAGATCTTAGTGGCTGTTAGATTTTAATGATTAAGATCCAACGACCAGATCCTAATTGCAGAAATCGAGGAGTCGCTTTCTCCTTATAAATCCCCCTCCCCTTCCTCACTTTTTTCTCATTTCTTTACTCACTTTCCAATTTTTCAAGAACAGGATCTTACTTGCCGTTGGCAACTTCTTCCGGTGATCGTACGGATAATGCTCCAGGTTAGTATTTCTGCTCAGTAATGTCGCGAACTCAGTCCGGATCCGAGGCTAGCTCGTCGGGCCGCACCGCGATGGAATCCGAGTCGGAGACGTCTTCTTCGCTCAGCAAATATAAGGTCAATGAGGAGGTCCTGACAGAGACTGGGTCGGACGGTGGTGACGATGTAGTCCTCATAGTATCGCCGCTGAGATCCCGAAGACTGGAAAAGAAGCCGGTGGTCGAGGGCGAAGTAGAGGAGGGGGAGGAAGAGGAAGAGGTTGATGACGAGGGCGAGGAGGATCAGGACACCGAAGGTGAGGAGGAGGACGAGGAGGATCAGTTTTTCGAGGGTGAAGACGAGGACGAAGAGGATCAGGATTTCGAGGTTGATGATGAGGACGAGGTGGGTCAAGATCCCGAAGGTGAGGACGATGACGAGGGGGACCAGGATCCCGAGGGTCATGGCGCTGAAGGAGGTGCTAGCGAAGGCACAGCAGGAGGGTCGGTCGAGGTCGGAGATGACCTTCCGCATCTTCCACCTTTGGCGATGCCGTCCCCCGAGAGGAAGGCTCATTCCCGTCGGAAGAAGAGGAAGCTAAGTATTCCAGACAGTCCCCCTCCACCGGATGAGTATGCACCTAGACCGGGGCTCAAGTTTCCCCAGGTCTCTTTCAAAAATTCGGGGTCGATCCGGATGTACCCTGATGATATCAAAGACATCGACCCTATCCCCCCTGTGCCGGGTGAAGAGAGCCGTGTGAAGATTCGGATGGACAGCATCCCGTGTATCTTAAGGGCAGATTATCTCCATATTCTGAGGGCTTCCTACTTCATTCCGTGGGAGTTTGAGGTCTTCATTCCGAGCCCTGGCGTTCGACCCACCACGGCTCTTGCGCCTGGCTACTGTATGTTTCCTAATGACGCTTTTGTTTCGGGACTTAGGTTGCCGTTGCACCCCTTCGTCAAGAGGGTTTTGAACTGGGCGAAGCTATGTCCCATGCAGTACGGCCCAAACTCTTGGAAGCATTTAATTTGCTTCATTCTGAAGTGCCAAGAGAAGGGGGTGAAGTCGAGGTTGACGTACTTCCGTGCCATCCTAGGGATCAGCTTGCTCGGAGATCAGGAGGAGATATTTTACTTTTCGCCCAGGCCGCACAAGAAGGTCATGCACAGCCATCCGTATTCCATCAAGGGGTGGAAAGAGAAGTATTTTGTGGTTCGAAGTGAGAGGTCTTGGGGGATACCGACCAGATGGAGTTTTTTCAAACCGAACCATAAACCTCCGAAGCGAAGCGACTTGACAGCAAAGAAGTGGAAGAGGGTGGAGAAGATAGTAGGGGGACACAGTATCGCGTGGCCTCGAGTGACCGAGCTACACCTTGCCTGGGCCGGACTGAGCCCAGCCGACCCTAGTATGTTTCGTTCTGAATTTTTGCATCTTTCTGCCTTCGTGTTAACGTTAGCTTTCTTTCTTTTATTTTTGCAGAGATGACTTCCCAACAGGTGGACGACAGGCGAGCCTTGCTAGCCGTCGCCGCGAAGGCGAGGGCAGAGCAGAAGAAGAAAGCGCAGCAGGAGAAGCTGGCCGCCAAAGCTGGGGGTCCGGCAAGGGACCGGCCCCGGTAGTCGAGGAGTCCTCTCCTGCAAAGAGGGCTAAGAAGCATCACTCCCCTATGCCGAGGGCAGCTCGGGACGCTGGGGGTAGTTCGGGCAAAACTGTCGATGCCCCTGAGAAGAGGCTTCCCCCACCGCGGCCCACAGCCGAACAGATGGTGGGCCAACAGGGGCTGCAACCTTTTGCTTCCGATTGGTCGATCGTGCAGGGGGACACTCTGCTTGAAGGACCTGTGGCGATTGAGTTCGTCACAAAAGCCGCCACCGAGCGTGATCGGATGTCTCTAGCGGCGCAGACGGCGGACCAGGCCTTCATGCGGTGGTCCCAGGCGCACGTCTCGGTAAGTTGGTACGACACTTTTTCCTGTTTTTGAACTTGGTGAAATTTTTTCTGATCTTTTTCCCCTCGGACAGGCGATGCTCCATGGTCAGCACTTCCAAAAGTGCTTGGAGAAGGAGATCTACGTGGAGAGGAGGAACGCGGAGAAGTACCTCCGCGAGCTGAACAAGGCCACCGACAATTTGAAGGAGGCTCAAAATATGGTGGCCGTCCACAAGGCTCAGATGGCCTCCCTTTGTGACATCCACAAGAAGGACGTGGAGCGCCTTGAGGAGAAGATCAAAGCGGAGGCGCTAAAGGGGCAGAAGGCATTAAAGAGGATGGAGACTGCCTCGGCGGAAGCCCTGATCATAGCGCAGGACGAGGCGTATGATCAGGCCAAGGAGCACTTCCGGATGATTTATCCGGAGCAAAATGTCGATCATCTCCACTATGGCTGGCAGCCGAACCTTCCGCTGACCCCTGGCGGCGACGAGGCGGGGGGCGTCTAGGCTGAAGAAGAGGTGCCACCCCCCCTCAAGAATAGACTAGTTTTTCTTTCCTTTTTTTGATGTAATTGCCTCGAGCGGACTGGCCACCGCGGTTTTTGTATTGCCAATTTTTTGAAAGAAATGAAAAATGCTTTTTTGGGCCGAGGCTTCGTGACATGTGCATTTTCTCGCTCTCCTTGTGATTGTTTGTTTTTCCTTGTCTTTTGATAGAAGTATGAGGTCTTGGGGGCCGACCTTGCTTCCGTCGAGGTGTCTCTGGTCCGGTCAGGGAAGGAGGCCATGGAGGCAGCTCTGGCTCGTCAGCGAAAACAGGCTCGGGACCGAGCGGCCGCTGTAAACTACTTCACGGACAAGTCTAGGGAGCTTGGGCTGGAGGTGGCTCGTCTGAAGAAAGCCATGGCCGACCGGGACTGGTGGGTAATTGAGACGGACTGGTCCATCTCGGATGCCTCCAGTGTGCGGTCGGCTTCGGAGTCCCTACTTCGCGAGGCCGTTGTCGAGAAGGAGTTGGAGATCCGCAGGCTGAAATTGGTGTTGGGCGAGGGTTTGATTGAGGAGGCGAGTAACTCGACCCCGGCTCGGTCTCTGACATTTTTATTGGAGGGCGCCCAGCCAGAAGATGCGGGAAGCTCGGTAGCAGGGGTTTCTTCCCTGGTTGGTCCGACCGAGGGCCAGTGTAGCCCCGAAGGGAGCGCCGAATTTGAATTTTAAGCCGGATGTGAGTGAGTTGTAAGCTTGGCACTGTCTTTGTACCGACGTTCATTGAGTTGTAAGCAATGAGAAATAATAAGAGCATTCGCTTCCCTGAACCTCGAGTCTTGTTGGGCGAGAGTGATTGCCGAACTCGTCACGCAGGAGGTCGCCGCCGAGGTGACTTGCTGCAAAGGGCGCATACGCAGCGGCATTTTTTTCTTTTGCTAAGTCATTAATGGCGACGTTTAGTCTCCCCATGAGCATTTATGGCGATGTTTTGCCTTCCGCCGTTTCGCATTCCCAGGCGCAATAACTGTGTGCCTCAGGGGGGCTATGTAATCCCCACTCCCCCTTGGTGGTTGTTAAGAAGTAAGTGACTGATCTGTCGCTCGACTTGGGTGCCTGCCAAGGGCGGGCGCTCTGAAATTAATATTTTTTCGATAGCTCTGGATTGGAGGCACACCAATCACCCTCGAACAATTTGAGGTTCGGGCCTTGTGGGCCGCAAGGCCCCGGGTTGTTCGTTGGTGAGTGGTGGGCCAACCGATCGGTTCGGAGGTTCAGAGAGAGCCGAGGGTCGGTGGCCCTCCTGCCGTCCTCGAACAATTCGGGATTTTGGCTTGTGAAAGCGGTAAACTCAGAGTTGTTCGAGGGCGAAAGGAGGGTCTACCAATCGACTCAAAGTTCGGGGTGTCCGCAGAAGGCGAACGCCCTAAACCTTAATGAAAAATTTTGTTGAAGCACTCGTGGGGGTAGGTCGTTGCCGAGAGTACGGGTCGAGGTGCTTTGAAGAAAGCTACGGCCTTGCTCAGTGTCGATGCCAAGCTTTCGTACTTGTTCTCATGAAGACGGTATGGGTGTAGCCGGCAGTTGTCGCCTCGGGCATAGGTTAATGGGCTTGAAGAAGCCCAAAACCATGCTAGGGACAGGTACCGAGCCCCCACACCGGTGAGAAAGACAGTAGCAGGCGTAGCCGAGGGTCGACACCGAGCGTTATGGTCGGTGTGCTTTGAAGAAAGCCCCGGTCTTGCTCGACGTCGACACCGAGCTCCCGCACTTGTTCTCAGGAAAGACGGTACGGGTGTGGCTGGCAGTTGTCGCCTCGTGCATAGGTTGATGGGCTTGAAGAACCCCAAAACCATGCTAGGGACAGGTGTCGAGCCCCTACACCGATGAGAAAGACAGAAGCAGGCGTAGCCCAGTAGCAGGCGTAGCCGAGGGTCGGTGCCGAGCGTTATGGTCGGTGTGCTTTGAAGAAAGCCCCGGCCTTGCTCGACGTCGACACCGAGCTCCCACACTTGTTCTCAGGAAAGACGGTACGGGTGTGGCTGGCAGTTGTCTCCTTGTGCATAGGTTGATGGGCTTGAAGAACCCCAAAACTATGCTAGGGACAGGTGTTGAGCCCCTACACCGATGAGAAAGACAGTAGCAGGCGTAGCCGAGGGTCGGCGCTGAGCGTTATGGTCGGTGTGCTTTGAAGAAAGCCTCGACCTTGCTCGACGTCGATGTCGAGCTCCCGCACTTATTCTCAGGAAAGACGGTACGGGTGTGGCCGGTAGCTGTTGCCTCATGCATAGGTTGATGGGCTTGAAGAAGCCCAAACCATGCTTAGGGACAAGTGCCGAGCCCTCATACTGGTGAGAAAGCCAGTAGCAGGCATAGCTGAGGGCCGTCGCCGAGCGTTAAGGTCAAGGTGCTTTGAAGAAAACCCCGGCCTTGCTCGAGGTCGTCGCCGAGCTCCCGCACTTGTTCTCAGGAAAGACGGCACGGGTGTAGCCGACGGTTGTCGCCTCGTGCATAGGTTGATGGGCTTGAGGAAGCCCAAACCATGCTTAGGGACAGGTACCGAGTCCCCATACCGGTGAGAAAGCCAGTAGCAGGCATAGCTGAGGGTCGTCGCCGAGCATTAAGGTCGAGGTGCTTTGAAGAAAGCCCCGGCCTTGCTCGAGGTCGACGCCGAGCTCCCGCACTTGTTCTCAGGAAGATGTGTAAGGGAAGCTTTTCTGGCTCGAGATGCTATCCGAGTGCCGAGCCTCAAGCTTGTAGGAGAAGCTTTTCTGGCTCGAGATGCTATCCGAGCGCCGAGCCTCAAGCTTGTAAGAGAAGCTTTTCTGGCTCGAGATGCTATCCGAGCGCCGAGCCTCAAGCTTGTAAGAAAAGCTTTTCTGGCTCGAGATGCTATCTGAATGCCGAGCCTCAAGCTTGTAAGAGAAGCTTTTCTGGCTCGAGATGCTATCCGAATGCCGAGCCTCAAGTTTGTAAGAGAAGCTTTTCTGGCTCGGAATGCTATCCGAATGTCGAGCCTCAAGCTTGTAAGAGAAGCTTTTCTGGCTCGAGATGCTATCCTAGCGCCGAGCCTCAAGCTTGTAAGAGAAGCTTTTCTGGCTCGAGATGCTATCCAAATGCCGAGCCTCAAGTTTGTAAGAGAAGCTTTTCTGGCTCGGGATGCTATCCGAGCGCCGAGCCGTGTTCTCTAAATGGTAGTCAAAAAGAAGCCAAAAACTTGTTTTAAGAAAGTCGGCATATTTACAACAACTTGAAGTTTTTACAAAAGACAAGGCACGACGTGTCGATTCAATTCTTCATAATTTACATGAGGTGGTGGCTAGTCCTTTCCTCCTAGGAACTTAATGAGGTGCTCCGCATTCCAGGGCCTCTTGATGGCCTTGCTCTCTATGTTGGTCAGGCGGTACGTCCCTGGGCGCATGACCTCCGATACTCTGTAAGGGCCCTCCCAGTTCGGGGCCAATTTCCTTTTCTGGTCGGGATTGGATACCGCCAGCTTTCGGAGGACGAGGTCTCCGAGTTTGATGTCGGTGGGACGCACTTTCTTGTTGTAGAACTTCTCAATCCTTTGTTGGTAGATGCTCCTTCTAATGGCGGACTTCTCCCTGACCTCGTCTATGAGGTCCAGGTCGGCTCGCAGCTGTTTGGAGTTAGCTGCCTCATCAAAAGCCATGATTCGGAGTGAAGGGATCCCGATATCCAAGGGAATGACAGCCTCCGCGCCGTATGTCGGATTGAAAGGCGATTCCCCCGTGGGGATTCTCTTTGTTTTCCGGTGGGCCCAGAGGACGCTTGGCAGCTCGTTGACCCATAACCCTTTAGAAGAATTATCGAGTCGTTTCTTGAGGCCATCGAGGATTTGGCGGTTCGCGTTCTCGGCCTGACCGTTGGACTGGGGGTGGCATACTGAGGAGAAGCGCTGCTGGATCCCGAGATCTTCATAAAACTTGCAGAAATGCTTACCCACAAATTGAGTCCCATTGTCCGTGATGAGCACCTGCGGAATCCCGAACCGACAGACGATGTATTTCCAGAAAAACTGCTAGGTCTGTTGCTCGGTGATCGTTGCGAATGGCTTTGCCTCGATCCACTTTGTGAAGTAGTCGATCGCCACAATGAGGAACTTTCGTTGGCCCGTTGCTTTTGGAAATGGGCCCACCAAATCCAACCCCCACATTGCAAAAGGGGTCGGACTGGCCATTGAACGGAGGTTCGCCTGAGGAGCCCTTTTCACGGGGGGAGAACCGTTGGCAGGGACCGCACTTCTTCACTAGGGCGAGGGCGTCTTGCAGCATAGTGGGCCAGTAGTACCCGTGATTTAACGCTTTACGTGCTAGCGAACGGCTTCCCATGTGGCATCCGCCGATCCCCTCGTGCAGCTTCTTGAGGGCATACCTAGCTTCGTCGGGGGTCAGGCAATGGAGGTAGGGTCTACCATCCGTTGTGGTGTAGGACCTTTTGAAGAGGGTGGCGTTGATTACCGTGAATCTTTCTGATCGGACCCTGACCTGCCTTGCTTCGGCTCGGTCTTCGGGGAGCTCTCCCTTGACTAGAAATTTCTTGATAAGAGTGGTCCAGTCGTTGGGAAGGGCTCCATCTTCAATGCATAGAACCTCTGGGAAGTCTGTACTTGGTTTCAACAGGACTTCGATCAAGACCGTTCGGTCGAGGCCTTCAAAGGATGAGGAAGCCAACTTTGACAGGGCGTCAGCCGGGCATTCAGCTCCCGGGGAATCCTCAAGACGGCCGATTCGTCGAAGGATGTTAATAGGCATTGGACCACGGCTAGGTACCTGATCATCCGATCGTCACGGGCCTCGTACTCCCCAGTGATCTGGTTGACCACAAGCTGAGAGTCGCTAAAGGCCTTGATCTGTCTGGCACCGGCCTGATAAGCCAGGGTGAGCCCGCCGATTTTGGCCTCGTACTCAGCCTCGTTGTTAGAGGCCAGGAAGTTAAGGCAAAGGCAGTATTGAAGGAGAAAACCGTCTGGCCCCGCAGAATGATGCCTGCCCCACTCCCTGCTTCGCAAGAGGAACCGTCGACGTAAACTTCTCACGTCTGGTCGGCTTCCTTGCCTGTCGGCTGCTTGGAGATGGTGCATTCTGTGATGAACTCGGCGAGGGCCTGCCCTTTGATGGCCATCCTTGGCTGGTAGCCGATGTCGTACTGACTGAGCTCGATCGACCATTTGACTAGTCACCCCGAGCTCTCGGGCTTACAAAGTACCGCCTTCAGGGGTTGATCCGTGAGTACCTGGACCGAATGTGCTTGGAAATATGGACGGAGCTTTCGCGCAGCCATGACTAAGGCGTATGCTACTTTCTCCATCCTGGAATATCTGGTCTCGGCGTCGAGCAGGACCTTGCTCACATAGTACAGGGGCTTTTGGACCCCTTTCTCTTCTCAAACGAGGACGGCGCTGAGCACGTTCTCTGAAGCCGAGAGGTAGAGCCAGAGTGGCTCGCCTGGTTCGGGCTTGCTGAGGAGAGAAGAGTTGGTGAGATACTCCTTTAATTGGGCGAAGGCCTCCTGTTGCTAAGTACCCCATTCGAACCCTCCGGTTCCGCGCAACGCTTTAAAGAATGGATGGGACTTCTCTCTAGACTTGGAGAGGAAACGACCGATGGCCGCCAGTCTCCCCGTTAACCTCTGGACTTCTTTGATGTTCCTGGGAGGGGCCATGTCTATTATGGCCTGGATTTTTTCGGGGTTCGCCTCGATACCGTGCTGGCTAACGATGAAACCGATGAACTTTCTCGAGGAGACGCTGAATGCACACTTCGCCGGATTGAGCCTCATGTTGTGGGTTCGAAGTACCCCAAAGGCCCCTTCCAGGTCGGCGACGTGATTCTGACCATGTTGGCTTTTGACGAGCATGTCGTCGACGTACACTTCCATGTTACGCCCGATTTGATCTTTGAAGACTCGGTTAACGAGCCTCTGGTAAGTAGCACCGGCGTTCTTCAGCCCGAAGGGCATAACTCGGTAGCAGTAAAGTCCTCTGTCTATGACGAAGGACGTCTTGGCGATGTCAGGAGGAAACATCCGGATCTGGTTGTAGCCTGAGAAGGCATCCATGAAGGATAAGAGCTCGTGACCCGATGTGGCGTCGATAAGGGCATCGATGCTGGGGAGGGGGAACGGATCCTTGGGGCATGCCTTGTTGAGGTCGGTGAAATCTATGCAGATCCTCCAGCTCCCGCTCGCCTTCTTGACCATGACGACGTTTGCCAACCACTCGGGGTAGCTGACCTCTTGTATGAAACGTGCAGACAAGAGCTTGTCTACATTCGCGTTCACCGCCTGCTGTCGCTCTGGAGCGAACTTACGCCGCTTTTGGACAACTGGCTTTGACCCAGGGATCACGCTGAGTTTGTGCATGATGAGATCCTCGGAGATACCGGGCATGTCAGAGGGCTTCCAGGCAAAGAGGTCGACATTGCGGCGAATGCAGGCGATCAGGGCGGACTTGAGGTCGGGCGCGAGGGAGCAGCTCACTCGGAAGTGCTTCGACGCGTCCCCTATCTCGAATGAGACATCCTCTAGCTCGTCTGCTGGCTCTGGTTCTGTTGGGTCCTCTCTGGCTTTAGTTCGAGGGCATCGAGGGGAAATACACCGCTCCCGATGGCCGTCATGTAGCACGAGCATGCTGCTTCTTGATTTCCTCGGACAACACCAACACCAGTGTTGGTAGGGAACTTCATCTTCTGGTGGTAGGCCGAGGGAACCGCCTGGAGCGAGCAGAGCCTGGGGCGACCGAGTATGGCATTGTAGGATGCCTTGACATTCACAACCATGAAGTCCATGGACTCGGTTCTTCTGTTCGAGGTTGTACCCGCCGTGACGTCTAGGGTGACGATCCCCTCTATCATCACTGGGATGCCAGAAAATCCGTGCAAGGTATATCCGGCTGGCTTTAGCTTCTTATGGGAGAGCTTCAAGTTCTCAAATGCTTCCAGGAATAAGATGTTGACTGAGCTCCCGTTGTCTACGAGGATTCGCCGGGCCTCGAAGTTTGCCATGCAGAGGCTGATGACGAGTGCGTCACAGTAAGGGAGCCGGACTCACTCCAGATCCTCCCCTGAGAAGGAGACAGGAAGTTGCTGGACCTGGGGGGAGAGAGGGCCCTAGACGGTGTTGACATCCCGGACGAATGCCTTACGGGAAGTGTTGGATTCCCCTCCTATGGGCCCTCCGTGGACGCAATGCAAGATTGCCTGACCTTCGGGCTCGTCGGGCTCCGGATCCCGCTCGGGGCGCTGTCGGGGTGCTCGAGGAGGAGGGGAATCCCTCCTGTTTCTGGTATCCCTCTGTCCCCGGGCGCCTTCTCTTTTAAATTCCCGGAGGTACCCTCGTTGGATGAGGGCCTCAATTTCGTCCTTCAGGGCACGGCAACGATCTGTGTTATGCCCGTTGTCGCGGTGGAAGCGGCAGTAGAACTGCTGATCCCTCTTCTTGCTGGTGTTGTTGGACGATCGAAGGGGGAACTGTACGAGGTCGCTGTCTTCAATCGCTAAGAGGATTGTCGACACGTTCTGCGTCAGCAGAGTGTACCTCTCGAAGCGGGGGACCGGCGGAACCTTCTTTGTGGCGCCCCCGTCTCTCGGAGCTTTCTTCGCTGGCTCGACCTCGTCGGCCTTGCGCTTCCCCTTCCTGGAAACTTCTTTCAGGTCCTCGGGATTCAGGGCTTCTTCGGCCCGGATGTAATTTTCGACCCTATTGAGGAGGTCGGGGAAATCTATCGGGGGCCTCTTCGCCAGGGAGGCCTTCAACTGTCCGTGATGGACGTTGTGCCGGAATGCTGCGAGGCGACCCCTGGGTCGAGGGAGGAGACCGATCTCGCCTCAGCGGTGAATCTTCGGACGAACACTCGGAGCGACTCCTTCCTTCTGCTGGAGGCCAAGTAGGTACGCACTTGTCCTTTCGGCCTTTCTGCTTGTCACAAAGTGGACGAGAAAGTTGCCCTCCAATTGGTTGAAGGAGTGGATGGAGCCGGGGGTGAGCTTTGAGAACCACTCCCGAGCCGGACCACGGAGGGTGGCAGGGAAGGCACGACAGAGGAGGGGATCCGATGCGCTGTGAATCATCATGAGGGTTTTGAAGCCCTCCATGTGATCAGCAGGATCGCCCTCCCCGTCGTAAGTCTCGAATTGAGGGGGGCAGAAGTTCCGGGGTATTTCTGCCCGCAAGATGGCGGTGGAAAAAGGAGGTCGGATGGGCCTGTATCCCTGAGCCGGCCTCGGTCCGCCGTCCCCGAAGTGATCGAGGCGGTCCTCCATTTCCTGGAGGCGCTTCAAGATTTTGTCGTCATACTCCGGCTGGACGGTCGGGATGCGGGACACGCTGGCCTCGGCATCCGAGCGGAAGTGGGAGCGGCGGACGTTGCCATCGACGGGGGGTCTCCGGATGGCCTCCATGATCTCTTTCCGGAAGTCATGAAACTCCTGGTGGGTGACTGGGGCTCGCTCGGCTCGGTTTTGCTGAGCCGGTGGGCACCGGCCGACGCGGCTGAGTGCAGGCCCTCGCCCTTGGGACGGAGGTTTGGGATGGTTCGAGGCCGAGTTGGAAGCGGCCCCTCCCCTAGACCGGCTGGCCTGTCGGTTCTGGATCACCCCCCGCAGGTCGAGCTGGACTGGTCGGGAGGCACCCGGTTGGAGTCTGTGACTGACCCCCGGGTTGTTGGATGCCTGAGCATCGGTGCCGATGCCCTGTGGAGGCACGTCCTGCCGACACGCTGAGGTAACAGCTCTCGTGGCTTTGGGCGCCATGTAAACTTGGGTTGACGGGGTACCGTTAACGGCTGAGCTCGGGCCAGCATTTGCAATAGAGGCTTCCCATAGACGGTGCCAACCTGATGCGGTTTGTTTTTGGAAGGCGCGTGGATGCACCAGGTGTGAGTTCTTACTCGATTTGTATTGGTGGAGGAAGCTCTGGTGCGGACGACCCTCAGCCGGGCGAACGGTACGGAAGTAGGCGGTAGTAAGGTGGAGGCTGGAGGCTCGGCTCGGATCAGGAGGTTCGAATCCGAGGTCTCGTGTACCTGCAGACGGTTTAGGAACACCGGGGTTGATCCCGGTGGCAGACCCTCCGACGATCTAGTCAGCTACTGAGAGAGAGTAACAATAACTAGGGTTTTGAGTGGGAAAAGAGTGATTACCTGTCGCAAGGGGTAGGGGTTTGGTATTTATAGGAGAACCCAACCGGGTGTGGACCCGTTTGGGGCCGGGTCTGGACCCGGTTGCCCGTGGAGTTGAAGCGGTAGAAACCCGGGCGGTATAGGGCTGACGTGGCAGAGACCCGAGCGGTTTCCGGGCTGACGTGGCAGAGACCCGGGTGGTTTTCCGATGCTTACGTGGCGGATCTGGATGATCTGGAGGTGCGCGTATTCTGAGGGGATCTTGTGGCGCAGGAGGGGCCACGTCATCCAACCCATATCAAAATGCATATCATCACAAATCAAGTTAATTAACCAAATTATAACTGGCAGATTATATCGCTTAAAAGTTGAACTGTACATCTCAAATTTTGAGTGGGAAAATAGTGATTACCTGTCGCAAGGGGTAGGGGTCTGGTATTTATAGGAGAACTCAACCGGGTGTGGACCCGTTTGGGGCCGGGTCTGGACCCGGTTGCCCGTGAAGTTGAAGCGGTGGAAACCCGGGCGGTATAGGGCCGACGTGGCAGAGACCCGAGCGGTTTCCGGGCTGACGTGGCAGAGGTCTGGGCAGTTTTCCGATGCTTACGTGGCGGATCTGGATGATCTGGAGGTGCGCATATTCTGAGGGGATCTTGTGGCGCAGGAGGGGCCACGTCATCCAACCCATATCAAAATGCATATCATCACAAATCAAGTTAATTAACCAAATTATTACTGGCAGATTATATCGCTTAAAAGTTGAACTGTACAACTCAAAACACATCTTGACCATAGGTCCATAAACAGAAGATTTATTCATTTCTACTTGCAAAACTTACATTATAACATTCGAATAGTTCAAAAAATTAAGTTACTTAAAATGTTCCATCAAAAATAAAATATAAAAAAATACATATTTGTTAGTCAAAAATTTTTAAAGAATTACACAAAATTTCCGTATGGTTCTCAGAAACTCAAAGCTGAATTGGAGCAAGAGCAACAGGAGGTATCACTGAACCTCCTAAAACAGAACCAAGCGGCTTACCACGCCCCATGGTGAACCCACGGGTTCCATCAGGCATGCGCGGGCCATGAGAAATCGTCTTCACTGGTGCTTTCTCAACGTGGTTAACTGCACTGAGTTGTTGGTGATTCTGAGATGTCAGTCCACGGCCACTATGGCTTTGCACTAGCCCTTGAAGCTTCCCGCGGCCTCTTCCCCAGTTCTTTTTAGTTGCAGTATGATTTTCTTCAGTCTATAAAGTACAATTTAACTTTGTAATAATACGTTGTTGAGAATGAAGTCAAAGAACAATGAAACAAACAAAGGATTAAAAGCAATTCTGTAGTTGCTTACATTGTTTTCAGGTAGTTGTTCAGTAAGTCTGGATGAGCCTGATGTCTGAGATTGGGGTGAATGATCTTCCTCAGAAGTCGTATCTAAAAAATCAAAATCCGACCTCTTGTTTCTAACCACTGATCTTGGCTGAATGTATATAAATAAGTTATATCAGAATAACAGTTCTGAATTTAGTCATTTTTGTACACAAAAGCCTGAAGGTGGTAAATTACCGAGCGTCTCAGCATTGTACGAACTCTAAGGCCCTTTCGCCAATTCCTCTCATCATTTAACTTCTCAACCTACCAAATCACATGTTTTGTGTTGGTCATTTATAATTGGAGGAAAATTTAAAATTAGGAAACAAGATTACGGAGAGAAATCACATTGGTGATTGATATACTTACTGCCTTGTCAGCTTGGTCAGGTGTCTCAAATTCAACAAATGCATGCACCTTTATGGATACACAAATAGTTCAGAATAGCAAGAGGTATATATCAGTATATATCTTTAAAAAGTGAAGAACAACAAAATCATGACGTTTAAATGCTAGCTCTCATTCAAGTTTAACTTTCTAATCTATGTTTGTTCTGCAAAATCCATCTAAACATATTGAATTTTGTGCATAAATTAGCATTATAATATTTGTAGTTCATGGCTTCTATTAATCATAAAATACTGATTCATACATAATATCAAAAGTTTGACCAGTATCTGTTTCAAAATCATAGACCAATATACCTTGTTACTAAATAGCACTTCAGCTTTTGAAGATTTAGAAGTATTGGATTCTTGTGGATGGCATATCCTGATATTCTTCACACTGTTGGAAAAGAGGATACAACTTATGAGACTGCTGAATTTTCCTTTCAGTTAAATAGAGAAGGATCTTGAAAAGGTTAATATATATATATATATCACAAACCTCCCAACAACACTGAATATTTTCTCAAGATTCTGTCGTGAATAGTCCTCAGGCAAATTTTCTACTATTACAATACGAGACTGCACAATTGGAAGGTATAAATATATTAGTACTTATGCGAAGTTGGTTGTAACATTTTATATATACGTCAATGTACAGATGAATAAGGTAAGCTAACAGAAACAGGTACATATTATTTTCTTTGCCCAAATTGTACAAATGTGTTTGTGTGTAGGATTATGAGTGATTCATGTAGAATTAATGAATTTAAGCATGGCATATATCAAGATGAGTGCATAGTTCAATTAGACTCACAATGGATTGTATTCAATGCACTGGCGAATTAGGATCCTGAGAAGGTCTAACATAAAAGAGGGAACAAAAAAACTAAATTTCGCATGTTAAGGTTTAAGAAGACTGAATGTATGGTTTTCTCTTACTTCTTCATTAATGAAACAGGGCAACGGTTTTCCTTGTAATCGATTATGAATCTGTGTCGTGGATGCATGACAGCGTATATCTGAATATATGCATGATTATATGTATGATGTATTTTATGTTGATTACCTGTAATTCCTCTTTATCTCGCTCTGAGAATAGTTGTTTGCGCCTAACTTTCTTCCCATCCTCACTTACAATCTTCATTACCAAAATTGTCACAGGCAAAAGCAAAATTATTGTTAACTGAGCACGCTAACGACTAAGACAAAGCATTGATTCAATGATCGACAATGACCAAACACTAAACAAACTTAATCAAGAGAGTGGTCAACTCACAAGCTTTGTTGAGGTCTTAAGTGCTTTCACAATTGTCTGATTGTTTGCTCCCAGGGATTTAATCTTCTTCCAAGATGTTATAACAGACATTGGAACTGTTTCAAAATTCAGTTGCTTAGATTCCAGGATAAACAAAACAAATGTAGATGCTTCCAAATTGAATAAGAAGAATCATACGAGAGAAGTATGCATTTGCCTACCATAACCTTCAGGATCTTTGTTCATGAGCTTCATTAGGAAATCACTGGCTACCAAATTCGTGTCACTGAATTGGTACTCAACCTGCACTCATACTACACCAATCAGTTACAAATCAAAGTGCCATAAAGGAAATAAAACAAAATTTCATAGAATAGACCTGCTTCAAAATCTTTTGATAGACATCATTGTTATTCCTGGAACTGGTAGCAGGGAGCTTCCTGCACGTATCTGGCATGAACGGGGCCGGATCTTGATCAGCAAAGTAGAACCAATCCGGTCCTAACCCGTACCCTCCATTGCCGATAAACGGGAGGTAAGGATAGAAATAGCCAGATACCGGCACCTGAGGGACCGAAGTGGGGACAAACTCAGGAGCATGGACATTGAACTTGAAACCCGGGTTCTTTGATCCATTGCACTCTTCTTCTTTCTTCTCGTGTGACATTGCTATTTTTTTCGTTCTCTTCTTCTTCTTCTTCTTCTTCGTCTTCTTCTTTCTTTCTTTCTATCAGTTTATATAATTTTTTTTCTGTTTTTTGCTTTTTATGTCATTATATTTGTGTTTGAATTGATCAATCTGTGAAAGTATTAATCAGGATGGAAGAGAGTGGTGTCTGCGTTGGGAGTGAATCCATATTTGGTGCCACAAAGTGAGGGTAGACAGTCATTAAAATCTTGTTGTATTGAGCCGTTGGTGGTTAATGTTTGACCCGGCATTGTGTCAGATGTGGAGAGCAACCAAATTCTATGCACCATGATTTATAGTAAATCGGAATGCGTGGCCGTCGGATCGTCCCAAGCTAATATTTTGAGAAAGGATTGAGAGTGCAAACGATTTTGTTCACACAAAAATATATAATAAAATGCAGGTGAATTCTATGAATTATGGGTATTGGGATATCCTAGACAAATGCGCAGGATTTCATCATAAGATAGAAGAGAAGGCTACCAAGAGACACATAATATTGGAATAAGCACTCACTATGACAATTTATATGTATCGAAGTAGTGAACCTATAGTACCTAAATGGGCTCATAGAAATTAGTAAATCTCGAATTTGACTTGCACATGTGCCTTGAATAAGAGATGAAACGAGAGACCTTCAGTCCCATACAAGATAAGCGAAAATTTTGAGTAGTTGAACTATGGCCAAGTCGGTCGTCCTGACGGGGAACAACACTTGGTTCTTAGGTGTATCTATGTTTGTTGAGTCCTAGACTTCAGAACATCGTAAATGCTTAAATCTAAGGGAGTGTTTGACAACCACAAGATCTATTACAGTTGAGCTAAAAATGCAACTAAATTGCAGGGAAAGTCCAGTTGTAATCTTTGGGCAACTTCAAAATTACAGGTTACAACTAAAAAGTAACTTTTTACATTTTTAGTTGAAAAAAAAAAGAAAAATGATAAAAAAAAACTCACTTGCATCTTTCAACATGCACTCATTTTGGTGCAAGTGAGTTGCAAGTGAAATTTAACGTACCTATATCATCTGTCAAGTATTGCAATTGCAACTGTAACTGCAATTGCATCCACAACTATAATTATTGTTACAATCCTAGCAAACACCCTCTAAGTGATACTCTTGCATAGCACATGAATCACAATGAGCCTCCATGAATCGCAATTAACCTCCATACACCGTAAATTCAAGTAATATTATAAAAGCCTATGATAGTTTATTCTTGTGCATTAAAATCCTCTTACCACTACAAGAGGGAAGATTTAAAACGACAATCTCCTTTAAGAATGTGTTTGGCAGATGGCACTTAGAAAAAAAAGTCTGGAAACCTCATTAATATTCTCTAAACACACTAAAATATGATATTCTCCCCACATTTTACATGACAAGCATATCCACCAACTCATCACACTGTACATACTACTGATAAACATGTCTTACACTTATATAACTTTCAGAAAGCAAACAACAAACATATTATATTGATAATAAAATAAGAACATAATAAGATAAAGAGAATATGAGAGAATATACTAGCTTGGGTTTTCCCCATTGAGGCACCCACAAATCTCTTTTTCCATAAACACCACTAATAATATAGATCATACTCTAAAAAAACAAGTATATTAGTTTTTTTTTTCTTTTCAGTTTCATTCAATTTGGTAAACTTAATAATCTGAATTGAGTTAAATAACAACAACAAGATCACACTGACATCATTCATAATTTTGTATATGTCTCAATTTTTTGGAGTAGTACCTATATTGTCAGTAGTGCTTAAGAAAATAGAGATTTGTGGGTGACCGAGTGTCCTCTATGAAACAATCCTACAAGCTTTAAGCATGTATATAGACATTCATTATTAAAGTCGATATTGGGCCATTGTAGCAGTATATATGATGATTTCTGCCAAGAACTTATAGTGTAAATGACAAGACTTTTCACTCTTAAGTAAGAAGTTACATGTTCGATTCTGGCCTTAAACATAATTATTTAGGGATGTTGAGAAATTCTTTTTTCTCCAATGTGTACAGCTACTGACGAATGTAAAATTAAATTAAATTAAATTAAACCAGATTCACTATCATGTGCTGATAAATTTCAGTCATTCCTTACATGGGTGGAGACAAGTGTGGCGTGTGGGGTCTGGTGGCTCCCTTGAGTTTTTGTATTATTATAACTAGTATGTGTATATGTTTGTTATTTTTGTAATTACATTAACTTTTGACCCGATTTAAATTAATAATTCAATGACATATCTTAATTTAAAATCAACTTGTAAACTAAGTTAAATATGAATTTCTTAATATGTGAGCTTTTAACCACTTCATTCTTTGACTCTTTAGTAGCGAGTCCTTTAATAAATGTTTTGGTTTTAAGATGAGTATTTGTGTAATTATCCTGTTTTCACTTATCAGGACGTTATTTATGTGAAAGTTTTATTGCTAGTTCAAATTGTAAATGCAAGTGTAAATATAAGTCTTCTTCCAACTTTTTGATTCATTTACCCAGGAAAGAAGCCAGAAAATTCAAATTCATAAATTGTTCTATTAGCCAAAAAAAAAAAAAAAAAACCAAAAAACAAACAATAATAGATATCATTTTGTATTGATCATCTATAAATTAAAGGTGGGAGTGAGACCAAGTAATAAATTATAGATTTGGAGGGAGATGGATGCTATTTTGGATAAAATAGGGGGGTTTGTAGAAATATTGAGGGGGTTAAAATAGTGAAATTTTAAAAATGGAGGGGGGTTTTCTGCATAAATTAAAGGTGGGAGTGAGAACAAGTAATAAATTGTAGATTTAGAGGGAGATGGATGCTATTTTTGATATAATAGGGGGTTTTATAGAAATATTAAGGGGGGCTAAAAGGGTGAAAATTTTAAATATGTAGGGGGGTGCAAAACTGGGGGGTGCATTTGTCCCCCCCCCCCCCCCCCCCCCCGGCTCCGTCACTGTATTTACCAAACTAACGTCGAGCTCCCCTTTTAGTCCATTTATTACATCCACCATTTTTCTCCAAATAATAAAAGGCACAATGGTCATTGAATCAAAAAGTTTGTAGTGTGGTGATTGGCCCGAACTCGACTCGGGCCGCCTAGGTCTGACCCGATAATTAGCGGGTTTGGACTAATAATTCTCATTTCGGGCCAAGCTCGGCATCAAATTTTTAGGCCTGACGAAAATTCGGGCCGAGCTCGGGCCCAAGTGCTTAGGCCGATGTGCCCGAATCAAATTTTTATATGTACATATGTATTTTTATGTATACATCATGTATATATATGTATGATTTTTTTAAAAAGAGAATATTCATGTAAGTTGAAATGAGTGTTAAAGTTTATAGATAGATAATTATGCCTAGTCTATAATGAAAATAGGCAAATTAGATGTGAATTACTCATAAGTTTGTAGTATTCCTATTATTATTATTTTTTATTGTATATTAATCTTAATATAGTTTTATTTTATGAAGAAGTTATATATATTAGAACATGCCTAATTTTTTAAGTCCGAAGAAAATCGGCTCGGGTTCGGGCCTAATTTTTTAAGTCCGAAGAAAATCGGCTTGGGTTCGGGCCTCTCGTTTTAAACTTCAGGCTCGGACCCGCCTGGTCCAAATCCCGCCTGGTCCAAATCCAGCCCGTTGCCAGCCCTAGTTTGGAGGCACATTAGCAACTTTAATTTGTATACACATCAAAATCAAACACACCCTTAATGGTGCAACTTCTCATTTGATGCAATGAGACATAGTTTCATGTTCTTCGCTAAGTTTATATTTTAATTCTATTTTAAAACAAAACATACATGATTGTATTTCATTGGGGGGGGGGGGGGGGGGGGGGGGGGGGGGGCGGGAGGAAATCAAGAAACTCCAAACATTTGCATTTTTAATCTTGTAACCTCCTTACGTTATTTTCTAGCACATAAATCTCCTGGCCCATTAACTTTCTTTCTTTCTATATTTTTTGGAAATAATTTTTTCTGTTTCTATTAATTCTGAATTTAAAAAAATAACAAATTTGCCTTTTTTTATATCAAGAAACTTTCTAATAGATATATTTTTAACCGAACCTGTATAACTCTTCAATCGTTGACAAAGGAGGAGGTTTATATACCAAACAACTATATTAAAAAAAATCTCAATTAAAAATATCAAACTTAAAAATTTCTTTTGTTTCTTCTTATTTGTTTCTTTGATGCCGCCTGACGAAATTTTCTGCTTCCTTAGAGCATCCACAATGGTGGATCTCATTTTTTACAAATGGCAGCTATAGTAATAGAAAATAGAAAAATTGTCTGCAGTTGTTATTTGCTATATTTTTGCTAAAATTTGAGAAAGACGAGACATGATGTTTCGTCCGTTAGTTTTTTATTTTATTTATAAAATTAATTAATTAGTGATTAAATATTAAAATATGTTAATTAAATAAATTAAATAATATAATATTACCTAAAACCTAATTAAATACCCAATAAACCTAAAACCCACCTAATTAACCCATCCCAAATTGCTGGACGGGACATGTTGTCCCGTCCAAGCAAATTTGCTTGAGACGAGACAACATGTCTCGTCCGAGCAATTTTTGGATTTTTTTTTTCCTTCAAACCGTCCGATCATTTTTAAAAAAAAAAATATTGTGAGACGAAACATGTTGTCTCGTCCGATCCCATTAAAAAATTGAAAACGGAACATGTTGTCTCGTCTCTTATAATTTGATAATCGTAAATTGGTTTCTCAAAAATGTGAAACGACTGTAGCTACTTTTATAAAATGGCAAAATAATAAACGACTGCAGTACCTTTTTTTTCAAAAAATGAGAAATTGACAAATATAGCAAACGATTGTGGATGCTCTTAGAAATCTAGTTTACTTCCATAATTGAGTCAACAGTAAAAGCACGTGCTTCTTCTTCCTCACTCCTCCAAATCTCACTTGCCCCCAAATCTCGATTCTGGAACGCCTGGAAGCGCGACAAACCCTCCCCGTTTTCCTCCCTCAAAACCCTCATCCTCCTCCTCATCCCCGATTCCCCATCTCCCTCCTTATCAGGGTTGGCCGTCGGTTAGCTAGAGCTATGGCGGTGCTAAGTTGCAGTGGAGTTGATGAGCAGGCACAGAGATGTAGTTTAGTATCGGTTTGAATTGTTGTAGTGTTGTATATATTTTTCACGTGCTCTATGCACTATTTCAAAGTGTATTTGTTTCTTTCATTTGTATACATGGTGAGCACGTGCTGAGTTGGCGTTTGTCCTTCAAATAAATTGTACTAGAAGGATGGAAAACAGTTAATGAAATTGATTTGATTTTCCCCACTTCTCTCTTAATCAAAACCCTAGGGCACGGTTGGGAACCCAAAAAACTAGAAAAAGAAATGAAATACTGCGGATGAATCCATCTTATCCTTTTCCATAGCTTGTTTGTTTTGAAAAAGAAAACAAAGGAAACAACAAAATTTCATTCTCTATAGAAAGATTTCAGCCAATTTCTATTGCCCCACCCCTCGAAAAGCTGCGTAAAGAAATGGAAAGAAAGCTGAGACCAAGGATAAGTGATCTCTGAGTGGAGGCAGACTCCCTTGTCCTTCTCTTCTCCCTGCCCTCCGAGTACTCTCTGTAGGTGTAGGAGATCAAAGCCCCACAACGCCAGCAAAAGCGACGTGACTTTTTCACTGCTAAATCTCTCATGGAGGAATAAGGCACCCGATACCCCTGTTACCGGGACACACACTGCAATGATGATCGTTGCGAGCAGGGTGTTGGCCGAAAAAATTATGCCAACTGTCCCCAGATAGAAGCGCTGCCAAAGAATTGCATTCAAGATGATCACTACATAGTATTTGGTCTCTCGCAGTCCGTAATTTGCTGTCTCCTCTCGAATAGCCTGGATTCATTTACATACAGAAACATTAGCAACGAACATTCACTTGCTGGTAGAAAAATGATGGATTGATACACTGCCACAAAGCGAGAAAGTCATAAAACTAAGATAAGCCGTTAGGTTAATGCATAACCCCCTTGGAACTTTATGGTTAACATGAATACCACCCAAATTTGTTGTTCAAAATAGAAGACTTCCTAGATGAAATGGTTTGGTTATGTTCCGTTAAAAACTATATTACATGTATTGGATATGCTTTCTTTTAAAGAAAACAATAGAATGTGTCATTTTCTCATCCCAAAATCTTGAGAGTTTAAGATTAGAACTGTGAAAGAAGGAAGAAGAAAGATAATTTTCCTGAATTATTTAAGACAATTAACTCAAGCAAAAATTCCATGATCGAAAAAATCCTAATCAAACCAGCATCGATTAGGACTTGAACTTTGACCCTGTCAAAGTTTCCATGATCGAAAAAATCAATCATGTTAAAGTTTCCATGATCGAAAAAATCAATCTATCAATGGAATTCTGGTACAGATAAACCAAGGACTATATGCAGACCGATGCAATGTTTGAAAGTTTGATTGTTTTCACAAATCATGCACTTAAACTCTGTTGCCTCATCTTAAATGTGTGGATTTTTTACTATCCTGTAAATCTTTGACTGATATCTCTGTTGCCATATATTATACAGTGTACATGTATAACTTCAACTTCAACTTCAACTGCCCATAGTCGAATACAAAAGGCTTTGCTCTGAGACTGATATTAGTTTTGGTCCTTTCCATTAATATTGTTGCTGTATACTTTAACAGGGATACAGAGTTGTTCTGTTTTGTTTCATATGCTATACTAAGTGTGTTAGATGTCTTAAATTGGAAAATAAACCTAGCCTGATCTGGTTCACTGGTGTTTGTTTGCAGCAAATCGATCGATCTGCTGTAAAACTGCATTGGCAATCAAGCCCTTTCAGCAGCTATTAAACTATTTTGCTGTGGGAGTGTCAAAAGTATGTTTTTTCTATTCAGGAAAACAGTTTTATTCATTACTCACCCCAAAATGCAAAATGTCAGAAGTATGTCCATGTACAAATGTTATAAAAAAGTTTTTCAAAATGCCGTAATCCATAGTATTCCATTGTTTGCCAAACAAGACTAGGGAATGGAAACAAAAAAAAGTCAATTTCATTCCATCAGTTGCCAAACACACATAACTTATAAAGTTAATTCATCCTTTTCCCTTTTTTTTCATTCCTCTCCATTCATTTTCATTTCATTCCTTTTCATTCCCCAACTTAAATATTTCCAAACAGACCCCTAGTTCTTGACTGACCTTGTTAATAGCGGAATCCCGACAAACTAGGAACGGTGTTTCTGACAGTGTGGTCTTAAAGCAAGTTAGAGCATCTGTAGTCGTTGCTTGCTAAATTTTGGATATATAGCAATTGGAAATAGGGAAAAAGGAATGTTGCTGTAGTCGTGCAAAGCTATATTTGTTTCGTCGCATGTTTTTTATTTTGAGACGGAAGATTATCTTTCGTCGCAGCGCTTTGCAGACGCAAAACGTATAGGACGAAAGATAATTTACCGTCTGTCGATTGAAAAAATATTAAAAAAATAACGCAAAGTGCTTGGATGGTAAACGATCCCTCGTCGGAACATTTTTTAATTTTTTTTTAATTTTTTCGAATGGACGGGAGATAATCTCTCATCCGAAACAATAGGCAGAATCCCCCCCCCCCCCGGACGACAAACAATGTTCTGTCGCTGGTTTTTTTTTTAAAAAAATTTTAAAAAAATTGAGTGGGACGGCTAATCTTCTTTCATCCATCAATTACGCGCTCAAAAGTTGATCACGGGCTTGCTTTACCCTTTGTTCTCATGCGATAAAGTAAACAAAAAAAAAATCAAAAGTAAAATAATTATGCTGGTCTCCCAAAAAATTTGTGACACATTTACCCTTTTGTGTCTTTCGGTTTCTCCATATATATTGCCGTTGAGGTTAAGAGAAATAAGTTAACTTCAAACAACAGATTACTATATACGAGTTTCGGTTTGAAGGGATATTCCTACCTATCTATATCATTCCACTCTCAAATCCAAAACAAATAATATGTCGATTCGACGTTTCATTAGTAGGCTAAAATCAAAGGGTGTATCTAGTTCTGATCGTGGAAACAGAGACAAACAACCTGAAGCGGATACTCAAGAAGTGGATTTAAGCGATCCAACAATGTGGACACCAGTAATCGACAACGAATTTCATATCTGTAAGAACGTTACTGAAAATTCTTTTGGTGGGTTCTATAACTTTAGAGGTAGTTAGAATGGTCCAATTAAAGCTTACAAGATATGCTCTCGTATCCAATAGTGAAACAAATAATAGATAACACTGGTTAGCAAAGTTCTTTTACAATTGATATCGAAAAATCATCCTATAAGATTGTCGAATCTTTGGTTGAGAGGTGGTGGGACACTACCTACATATTTCATCTTCCGTGTTGTGAGTTGGGATTTACCCCGTTAGATTGGGCGATGTTAACAGGAATATGCATTGGGATCGGCGATCAACCACCATGTCATGACGAGAAATATCCATTCGAAGAAGTACAATCCCGCTTCTTTCCAGAAATTACTTCCGATGATTGGAAGTCTCAGGGAATACGCTATTCGTTCCTGAAGAAATATTTCCAGAGTAGTGTGATTGAGGCAGCAAAAACCGATAACGATATAGCTGCGAGAGTCGCCAGGGCAATTTTTGTTTAATTCTTCGGCGAATTCCTTTTTGCCAATGGTGCTTTCGTTATTAGGTGTGGATGGCTTGCAGCTCTTGAAGATCTGACTAAAGTTGGCATATTTGATTGGGGTAGTCAAGCTTTGGCACTGTTGTACATGTCTCTGGATGCTTGTTCCAGGTATAAAGTTAAATCTTTCAACGGTCTATGGCAAGTAATAGAGGTAATTTTATTAATTACAGTAATAATTTGATTTTTTATATATATATTCGATACTAATACATCTTTATATTCTCAGTATTGGGCATATGAATACACATATGTATGTGTTCCCATCGCTGTAAATATGGAAAATGTTGCCGACGAGGTCTGGGCTGCTGACAAAAGGTCAAAAATAACACGTTGGAACAAAAGTAAAATTGAGTACCGAAGAACAGATCAAGTTAGGTACAATATTTCCATTGCTAGGTACCAATTTGAGATGCGAACTTCTGCATCAATTATATGGCAACTATATTTGGGGTCTTTACATGAGGTTGAGGATGATATTATGTTCGCTAATATCATGTCTCGTCACTGAGTGATTCTCCAGTTTTTCGAGCACGTAATAGTTTATATTTATCAATTTATCTAATGTTATATTCATTGAGTTATTTAGAAAATGTTTAATTTTTGTAAAATGTTACAAAATTATGTTGTAGGGTGTTTGGTATCTTGGTGATCGGTGTTACAATCAACTGACTGGAATTATAGCAATACTAAAAGAACCACCAGTTGTTATGTTTAGAATATCCGCACAAGATATATGTCCACCTATTGACGCTTCTCAATTGGTCCAACCAGTAACCCAACGTATATATGATAAGTATTGGGCCAAAGTATAAATAGGTGCTATCATGAAGAAAGTCTCACATGCGGCAAATATTGATTTCATCGGACCAGCTAGCGCTAGTGATCCGACTGCACAGTTACCCTTTCCTGCTCCACCATTTTGGACCCTTTCTGAGTACGTCATAGAACCAATTCAAGATCAGCCTGTGGACTACGGGGAGTGTGTAGTGAAAATTTCACTGTATTCCGGGGGTACAGTTACAAGAAGTTATCCACGAGAACCTGTTCATTTAGAATCCCGTGGTTCAAAATCTTATGTAAGTTTGTTTTGCAACATTCATACTTTACCAAAAAATTCCTAATTGACTATTTATATCTTTCAACAGCAGGAATTGTACCAAGAACATGCTCAAGCGTCTAATACGGAAGCACAATTACGACGGCTGATTCTAACTGACACAGTATTAAGGTCCTCTATTCCAACACAAGTTGTCGATCGTCGGAGATCAATATCAGGAGAACGCCTCTTCCAGTCGGTTCGACGAGGCATGCGTAGGAATTTTGACTACAACAATACTTATTATGAATCATCTATTCAATCGCCGGATTTCGTGCCTGAAACACAAGCTGAGTATGATGAATAAATATGGTGTTTCTTGTACTATGAATTTTGTATTTTAACTTTACATGAAGATGTGTTTACGAGTGAAAGTATATTTTAAAAGCTGTTATGGGGACATTTGCTAATTAGGGCATTTTAGTCTTATGGTTGAACATTGGATACTACGGCTAAAAGGATTTCACAATTTATCATATCTAAAAATTAAAAGGTGATGTGAACAAGAAGGTGTCAAGTCTTGTCTTTTCAAACATCAAATCAAACTTTAACCCATTTTATTTGTATCCGTTGAGCATTTCTCCAAATTCGTATCCCGATAGTCTATTTAAGTTCATCATTTGAAGCATGAACCAAAATACCCACACCAAATCACTAATCAAGAAATGGCTTCTACAAGTTACACACTGGATTCTTCTTCATCTGACGAGGAAAATGATATGCTAGCAAGGATTATTAATCAACGTATGAATGTGTTGTCGTTAGTTGTTCAAGACAATCAGCATACAAACCACCACCGGTATATTCGTCGGGAAAGAGAAGATGGTGATAGACGGCTTCACACAGATTATTTTGCCGATAATCCTATCTACGGTGATACTCTATTTCGACGTCGTTTTCGTATGCGCCGGGATTTATTTATTCAAATACTCTAAGCAACTGTAAGTTATGATCAATATTTTCTTCAACGTCAAGATGGAACAAAAACATTTGGCTTATCCCTGCATCAAAAAATTACTGCCGCAATATGCTGTTTGGCATATGGAACTTCTGCCGATGCAATTGACGAGTACGTACGTATAGGCGAATGTACGGTATTGAAAACATTGCGACGATTTTACGTGGCAATTGTTAACGTGTTCGGTCCACAATACATGAGACATCCAACGGCTAATGATGTGGAGAGGCTTTTGGCAGAAAATTCAGCTAGGGAGTTTCCTGGAATGTTAGGAAGTATTGATTGCATGCATTGGGTATGGAAAAATTGTCCGGCGGCCTGGCATGGTCAATACACGGAATCACGTGAACCAACTATTGTGCTTGAAGCAGTGGCATCTTACGATCTATGGTTTTGGCATTCATTCTTTGGAATGCCGGGGTGCAATAATGATCTGAACGTACTCAACCGTTCTCCACTATTCAACAACATTCTCGATGGTTGTGCACCACCCACTGAATTTGTAATAAATAATCATGCATACAACATGGGATACTATTTAGCTGATGGTATATACCCCCCATTGGCGACTATAGTGAAGACTTACTCAGCCCCAGATACACCGAAAAGAAAGAAATTTGCCCAGATGCAAGAGGCTGCACAGAAGGATGTTGAGCGCGCCTTCGGAGTATTACAAGCACGATTTGCTATAGTTAGAGGTCCAGCCAGACTTTGGGATGCTGACAGCCTCTCATATATTATGAAAACATGTATCATATTACACAATATGATTGTTGAAGATGAAAGGGAAGATGGGATCGGTGAATATGTATACGACCATGATTCTAACTCGACCTTCGTCATACCTAATAGGTCTGACCCAACTGAGCGTGCAGCTCGAACGGCACATACTGTATAGCTTCATAACAGACAAATGCATCATGCACTTCGTCTTGATTTAGTTAAACACATTTGGAACGCATATGGGGAGGATGAAGAGGATGAAGATTAAGCAAAGATGTATTACTTAACTATGGATTCAGTGGATAATTTGGATCATGTTATTTACATAAATGTAGTCATTTCAGTTCATTTATGTTATACTTTTCCATTTTTAGAATTAATGTAATACTATTTTAATTATGAAAATCATTTAATTAAGTTCGAAAGTTGTTGGGTTATCTTCATATTGCAACAAAATAATAGATAACAACTTTACTATTAACCATAATTTCATTAATCCCATTCAACAACATTAATAATAAGCATAATAACAACATACCAACAATACTAATAAAAATAAAAGATAACTAGTTGCAATTGAGTACTGCTTTAACCCGGATGGTAGCCCCTTTTCTGAGCGATTTCATTCTGTCGACATAGAAAATAATAACGCTGATGCTCAAGTAAGCTACTCAAATCCATAGCCATTATACGATCTTCTTCAGCTGACACTCTAAAACCGAAATCTCGTTGTTTCAGCTCTAGCCTGTCTTTCTGGTTGCTAATATAAAAATTGTTAAAATTATGCGTCTCTTCCACCATAGCAGACACATCACTGGCTTCGACGGTGCGCTTCCCTTTTTTCTTTGCTTCTTTCCTACCGGGTGGTCGCGAAAGTGGCGAAGGCGCATTTAGATCAATTGGTATATCTGAATCTCACTGCATGTTTGTGAGGGAATGTGTTGAACTACCACCTTCGGTATATTGAGTATTTGGGACATTTTCGAAAACCTGTGTTGTACGCATGGAAAATTTTGGTTGATCTTTCAAAATTTCATAACACTCTTCAAATTTGGAGGGCTTGCCAGCTGATTGCATATATTCTAGTCGCGCATCGCATACCTATCACAATTAATAAATTGTTAATAAAGGTACGTGAACGGAATTTAAATTAAAAAAGAAACATAATCAATTAATGAAATACATTAAAACAAAACAAACCTTATTCGCGTTCGTAGTACCACTTGCCGCTCTATTCGTCACACAGCTCAACTTCGCAATGTACAATGCTACTTCCTTTGACATAGTGAAAAATCGACTGGAAAGAGAGCCGGCCGTTCTATCTGTTGCACTTCCAGACAGATTCTCAAATGTGAGATAAATCCTATTCCAAAATTGACTCCCAGTTTGATCGCTACCGATCAATGGATCTTGGGTTATAGCAACCCAACTTTGTGCCAAAATATTAATATCTTCATACACGGTATATGCCCTGCCTTTAATTGGACGAAGATTGGCCATAAAATCAAATGAAAATAATATTGCAAAAATAGGGAAAAAGAGATAGAAAGACCGAAGTTGAAAATTTAGGAGTTGTGGATTATAGAGATACACAAACCCAGTTGTTGTTCTCTATTTGAGTCCCGTGTTGAAAAATAATAGAGAGTGAGAGGAAACGAGAATAACAGAGAGTGTGAGGAGATATGAAGAAGAACAATGTAGTTGTATGTTTATTTGTAGTTGACTAATTTAAATATTTTTTTAATAGCCTTTGAACTTCGTTTGTGGGAAAAAAGTAGCCGTTGTAAATTAGATAAACGAAAGATGGAAATAATTAAAGGGTAAAGAAGTAATTCGTCAAAAGGTAATGGAAAAAAAAAGGGGGGAGGGGGGGGGGGGGGGGGGGGGGACGGTAGATAATATACCGTCCTACCTCTTTTGTCTCTAGCAAAATTGTTTTGGACGGTACATAATGTACCGTCCGTCACTTTTTTATTTATTTTTTATTTATTTACATCGGACGGAATATTATCCTTCGTCTGACGACTTCTTCGTATGCTGAATTGAAGGGACGGTGTATCGTCTCCCGTCTGACGTTTGAGACGAAAGATAATTCTCATTTAACGGACGAAAGATTATCTTTCGTCAACTATAATTTGGCAATTGTCAAACCGTCTCCTATATTTGGCAAGCTCATGTTCATGCGACACCCAAATTTTAGGTATTTGGCAGACGACTAGAGCAAATTTTTTCCATTTTTTTTCCATTTTTGGGTATTTAGCAGACGACTACAGATGCTCTTATGGATGATGGCGACGATCGTGACGTCAGAAGTACGTCGTCTGTGGAGGTAGAGGTGAAGGACCTAAAAGGCCAAGTAGCTTTGATGCAAAATCAATTGGAGTTTGTGGCCAAGCAAATGAAGGAGATGATGCTCAACCGCCCAAGGAATCCTCAATTTGCTTCCCAAGCGAATCCATCAAATGAGGGAACAACTCCTAACTCCACCTTTTTCAATTCAAGGGGACAAGATGAATCTACAAATTTTCCGAGAACTCCGTTCAAAATGGATATTTCAAGAAGGGGATCCTACACAGTGGATTTGTGGAGCTGAGTACTTTCTTGAGTTTTATGAGATTCCAGATGCTCAAAAGTTGAGGTATGTGTCACTAAATTTGAACGGAAGGGAAGCGCAATGGTACAGGAGGCACATCAAACCAAAATTTCAAAACTTGACTTGGCAAAAGTTATTAGAAGAGACAATCACAGGGTTTGGGTCTACTGAGTTCCAAGACTACTAAGGTATGCTCTCACAGCTACAATAGAAAGGTGATTTAGAGCTTTATGTCCAAGAATTTGACAGGTTATCCTATTTCATGGAAGATTGGACAAAAAAGTACTTTTTAAGTACTTTTGTGAGTGGGTTAAGGGATGAAATAAGGTGGGATGTAAAATATGAGAGGCCTAAGCATTTTTGTGAAGCAATAGGTATTGCTTGAGGCTATGAAGAGATGATAACTTGTGTTAAAAAGAGTTTTAAGCCTCCATTTGTTTCTAAACAACATGCATCTTACTCTTAAAATCTTGTTTCAACTGCAAAAGTACAAGAATCTCATGCTACATCCAACTTTATACCAAGGCAGTTGCAGATTCAAGAAATCGGGGAAAGAAAGGCTAAGGGACTGTGCTTTAATTCTGATGAGTAGTACACTCAGGATCATTGGTGTAAATCTTAAAAATTTTACTTTTTGGAGATGATTGATGAAGAAGATGAAGGAGACTCAGTCAAAAAGGCTAAACCAGCCGAGGAGGTGATTTTACAACCTGAGCTATCCTTCCATGCTTTAGTAGGTACTCAAGTGTATCCACAGACCATGAGGGTTAAAGAAAAGATCAATGGAAAAGATGTGAATATACTCATTGGTACTGGTTCAACACACATTAATTAAGACCCACAAACTGTCCTTAAAACTGGTCTACACATCTTGAATGAGCCTAGATATAGAGTCACAATAGCAAATGGAGAGTCAATGCACAGTGAAGGCAAGGTGGAAATATCAAATACACAGTATAGGGTGTGAATCTATTAGCTGAAGTGTTGTTTTTGCCATTAGGACCTGTGTAGATGGTCCTTACTGCACATTGGCTCAGGTCACTAGGTCCTGTTACAATGGATTTTAGTTGTATGACAATGGATTTCAGAGTACCAGGCTCAATGAGAATGTTGCAAGGTATCATTAATCCTCAAATGCAGATGATGGATGCAGCCGAGCCACCAAGAATGTTGGGATGTTCTTGTCAAGCTAATATGATACAGATATAGGAGCTAAATGAATTACTAGTTGCTGAGGGTAGAAAGGATTGTTATTTAGCTCAAATCACTCATTCATCTCGTGAGATACAACAAGTGTTACAGTCATTTTCAGAGGTATTTGTTGTACAAAGTAGTTTGCCGCCCAAAAGGGAAATTGATCATCGAATTCCACTAATTGGGGGACATAAACCAATCTGCATAAGACCATATAATCACCCTTATTACCACAGTAGTGGGATAGAAAAGCAAGTTAAAGAGATGCTAGCTACAAGGTTGATTAGGGTTAGCAATAGTCCATATGCATCACTGGTTATACTGGCCAAAAAAGCAAATGACTGTTGAAGGCTTTGTCTAGATTGGAGAGCTCTCAATTCTCAAACTATAAAAGTCAAATTTCCTATTCCTGTTATAGATGAACTACTAGATGAGTTACATGGTGCTAAATACTTTTCTAAGATTGATTTGAGGTTGAGGTGCCATCAAATCAGGGTTAAGGAGGAGGATATACCCAAAACACTATTTAGAACACATCAAGAACATTATGAGCTTCTGGTATCTTACTAATGCTCCAGCTACATTCCAGTGCCTTATGAATGAGTTTTTAAAGAATTTCTTAGAGATTTTGTGTCGGTTTTCTTTGATGACATCCTGGTGTATAGTCATTGCTGGGATAGTCACTTAAAGTACTTATATCAAATCTTGGAGGTGCTAAGTAAGAACCGGCTTATAGCCAAAGCAAGCAAGTGTAGTTTTAGCCAAGAATTTATGGGTTATTTGGGGCATATCATCAGTGCCGATAGAATAGTTGTGGATCCTACCAAAATCAAAGCTATAGAGAAATGGCCAAAGCTTGCAACTGTGAAGGGGTTGAGGGTTTTTTGGGTTTGACTGGGTATTACAAAAAATTTGTGTAGAACTATGGAGGCATTGCTGCGCCACTTACTCAGTTGTTGAGGAAATATGCTTTCAAGTGGTCTGCTTATGCAACTATGCAATCTTTTCTCTTAAGAAGGCATTAATCTCAACCCCTCTGCTAAAAGCACCTGATTTTTCCAAGACCTTCATTATTGAATCTGATGCTTCTCAGAATGGAAAAGGAGTTGTTCTTATCCAGGATTCACACCTTATAACTTATATGAGTAAAGGGTTGAAGGGAAAATCTTTAGGTTTGTCAACATATGAGAAAGAGGTGCTTGCAATCCTACATGTTGTTAAGCAATGGAGGCAGTACTTGCAGGGGAGGTCTTTTTTGATCAAGACTGACCAGAGGATTATTAAGTATATTCTAGAGCAAAAGATCAACACAGAGATGCAGGAAAAATGGCTATGTAAGTTAATAGGTTTCAATATTACAGTTGAGTATAAATAGAGGATTGATAACACAGCTGCTGATGGTTTGTCTAGAAAAATACTTGAACAAAGTGATCTTTGTGACGTTACATTCATTGTTCCGTAGTGGCTAGATGAAGTTAAGCTCATGGTACATCAAGATAACTATTGTACAACTTTGCAGGAGAAACTCAATGCAAGAATTCTGGTATCTGATAAATACAAGTAGCTGAGAGAGCTTTGGTATCATAATGCATAGAATAAGAATATCATTTACTTGGGAAGGAATAAGTAAAAATGTGAAGAAGATGGTGAGGTATTGTTTGTTTGAGTGAGACCATGTCTCCGGCTAGCCGATTGCAGGCATTACCCCTACTAGAGAGATTTTGGGAGGATATCTCCACGTATTTTGTTGAAGGACTTCCTAAAAGATTGGGAAAAAATTGATAGAGATCCAATTTTTGTCAGCCAATTTTGGAAGAAATTCTTCAAAATTCAAGGCAACAAGCTTAATCTCTCTACTGCATACCATCCACAGAGCGACGGCCAAACTCAGATTGTCAACAAAGTTGTGAAAATGTATCTAAGGCGCATTTGTGGGCAGAAACCAAAAGAGTGCATGAAATTTGAGCTGGGCTAAATTTTTGTATAACACAAATTGGCATGCATCAATTGGAATTACTCCCTTTAAAGCTGTATATGGCATATCACACCCTCCCCCCCTCCTCCCCCCCCCCCCCCCCCCCCCCACACACACACACACACACTCTGTTGCACTATGTTCAAGTTGTTGAGGAGAGTTTGAGGGATAGGGATGTTGTACTTAAGATGTTGAAGGATAATATCAAGGTTGCTCAAGATAGAATGAAGTGGTTTGCTGATAAGCATAAAGTTGAGAGAGTGCTTGACGTGGGAGATTTAGTGCTCTTGAAATTGCAGCTTAATAAGCAGGTGTCTATGAAGAATTCTACTACACAAAAGTTATTTGCCAAGTACTTTGGTCCTTACAGGTTTCTGGAGAGAGTATGTGCAGTTTCTTACAGGTTGGAGTTACCCCCATCAGCTATTATACACCCAGTTTTTCATGTATCAAGGCTCGAGAGATGTGATGGAGAACATTTGCCTGCTGTATCTAAGGAGCTATTGCATCGGTGGGTAGATGAAGATGCTATTCAAGAACCTGAGCATGTGTTGGACGGAATGGTGTTCAATAATAACTGTATGGGCACTGTCACGCCCCGCTTCTCAAAAATACAAAATGCAAGCACGTGACATGGCCCAGCGAATGACTTGCGTCATTCATAGGCTATCATCGATTCAGCTCAATAATATAAAACAGGAAGTAAAACAACCATGCATTCAATAAGAGAAGTAATCACATAAATAACAATACTTGAAATTTTAAGCATAAAATAACCAACATAGAATAAATCCAACATCTGGAATCAACAACAACATCATTCGGGTCAAAAGCCCATAAATACAAGAATGTTCAATTGTTAAAGTTCAAAAAAAAAAAAAACAATAATTATTCAACGGCGCACCAACACAAGTTTTTCACCATTGTTGTTCTCCTAGTCCATCAAGCAAATCTTCCTGATTACCTGTAAGTTGTTCATCTAAAAGAGAGGAAAAATGTCCTTCGAGTAAGTCGTGGACAGCAAGTAGAGAAACAGAGATCATTGACAATAACGGTATAACGATGAATACAATGGACGATGAAATCAATAGTATTGAACAGTGACAAGGCAATAATAGTACAATGTGCAATAATGATGATTTATAACGATAACAACAAACAATAACAATAATGGTAAACAATAACGATAACACTGTTCAATGAAGATGACAATATGCAATGACAATGCGAAAATCTTAAGTCTATTATTCATTTTTTAATCCTAACTAATGCACGTATTACTGCATCTCATACTACAGGTTCCATGCATACAATCAATTTTGTTTAGACTAAGGTGTTAGATTCTATAGGTCATGTACTCGCACGATAACAATAACAATTTCTTGCACAATAACGATAACAATAGTCGGCACGATAAATCCTAAAACAATACACGATGAATTAGGATACTGTAGTCAGTAATCCAACAATAAATCGATAGCACTAGCTGACACAATATTTTGGGAACAAGCCCACAATTCTGAGTACAGTCACTATATTATCCACTACCCTTGTCAACCCTTAATCCCGGCTTGATTAACATTCTTTATTCAATTAACATATGCTAATGCAATTAACAAGGGACACTAGAAAAATGACAACACAACCTAAGATCATGCAAGTACTCTATACAATTAAATACACCAGATTCAACATTATAGATTCAATTATATATTATTAAACATGAAAACCCAATTCTGGATGGTAGTAGGTTGTTGTACCAAAATTAGAATTTCCGTTGCTACATGATAGCAAATGTGGATCTGTCAGAAGGTCTAGAAATTAGACTCCTTCCCAGTTCCAACGCATATAAATAAGGTACATAAAAGTTGTAGCATCAAGTGTCAAAACAGCAAACTACACAAGATTTGAGTTCAGCCAGAACTTGTAAACTTGTGTTTATACATATGAAACAGGTTTGAAACTTCATTAATTAATTTTAGAAAAATTAGGAAATGTTCTTTAGTGTGTCTAGTATCAGCATGCAAAATTTCAAGTCATTACCTTACAGATAACATGGTTAAATTAATTGTGAATCATAGTGTGGCAGAAGTTTTTAGAATCTGGAATTGTACGACACATCAGCAGTAAAACTGTGATATCTCACAAACCGTAAACCGGAATTCGATTCCATCAAAAGGATAGTAAACTAGACATCTGAAGCTACATTTCATATTCAGAAAGTTATTGATTTTTGTGACATTATCTAGGACGAAACAGAATGGTAATGTTCAGATCGGCGATAATTTTCAGTATGTCAACATATTCTTTTTGAATAAAATGATTAAAATATTAAGAACGATAAGTTAGGGGTTAACAATCATAAATCACAGCAAGCTATACCTATGTGAACATGGTATTAAGATGTATAATGTCTATAATCTTACTAATAACAACTAACACACTAACATCAATCATATAAGCCATCAATACTAGTATGCAATCTATAATTGTTGTGAGATGTCATGACATGAAATACAATAATAATCCATATTCCTATATTCAATAACTAACTAATGTATGCATGTAAGATCTTTATACATTAGAGACCAGGATGGCACGAAGTCAAGACTACTACTTGGATTCGCTCGTGTAAATCTGTAGTATCCCAACAATAGATAACAATAACAATATACGATAATAAATATGGATCTACTTGCGAGATTCAATAAATAGTCTCAAGCATGATACAATAACTATTCGAGTAGAAATGACTTGCCTTTAGGACGACGTTAGATTAATCCGAATATGCGAAGAATAATGGGTTCAGAATCTCGGCGACACGATGACGAGCAAACGATCACGATAATCACGATTGGGCACGGATCAAGTAGAAGACGAACGAGACGATCAAGGGCCGAGATCAAGTGTGATCGGTCGATCGGACGGCTGAGATTGAAGATCAAGATCAGGATCAACAAGATCGGACTATCCAGATCAGATGATTATGGTCTGATGATGAAGATCGTGATGATCAAAATCATCAAGGCGATGGACGGCCAGGATTCAAAGATCAAAACCCATGATCACACTGCAACCCATGATGGCTGTGGCTCGACTCGGAGAACGGGAACAGCGGGAGGACGACGGCGGCAGGTGGATGGCTGATAGCGACAACGCTACTACGCTGCAGTGGCGGAGACACAGCATGGGGTGCTATCGCTGGCTTTGGCTGTCGTCGGGAGAAGGCAACACTCTGGTCTGGCTTCGCTGTGACGCAGGAGGGCACACACAGGGAGGTCACGATGCTTTTGTATTATCGACGGAGGAAGGGCATGCACAGGGGGGAGCGGCACTGGTGGTCGCTACATTGGGAGGAGGCACACAGCGGAGGAAAGTCAGGGCTGAGGGAAGATCGGGAGATGCAGGAGGGGAACAGGGTGAAGTCGATGGGTTGCGAGGTCGGGGTAGAGGTAGGGGAGATGAACAGTAGGGGAAAAATATATTGCGGCTGAGTTGAGTAGATGATTAGTATTAAGCACATGATTAGGGTTAGGTTGGTATATACGGGTAATGGGTTTGTAGGGGTTTAGGGTTGTGAACGGGTTTTGGGTTTAATGGGTAGTGGATCCAATAGGGGTTAATTAAACAGAATATATAAAACATACTTATATATATACATTATTATATCATGAACAATCAAAACTAATAGTAACAATAATAATAATAAAAATAACAATTGAAATTATAATACTACTAATAATAATAATAACAAAATTGGATTTTCAGTAGATAATCAAAGATAACAATAGTAAAAATAAAACTAATAATCATATTAGTAACACCAACAATAATAATAATAGCAATGATAATAATAATAATAATAGAAGAAAAAAAATATGAATACCAAATAAGATTTGAGTTCAGCAGATTCATAAAAATCCAAATAGTAATAACATAATAGATTTGGGATAAAATGTAAATATTTGATCAATTAGGAATTAAAATACACAATTATTCGAAATAAATAAGATTTTCAAATAATAATGAAATAGAAAATTTCTTAGAAACCGGAATAATCTATATAATAAAACACAAAGAAAGCTATCAAGTGGCTCTCCTTCAATCCCCCATAAATCAAAGACCCAGATCTAACTTCACAAAACATATTTTCCCTCCCAAAACTCAAATTCAAATCTCTCACCCAAAACAACTCTTATATTTATTTTTTTAATAAAAATTCTCTCTCTCTCTCTCTCTCCCTCCCTCTTCTATTCAAAAAATTAAGAAAATAAATTTTTTAAAAATTTTTAAATAAAAAAAAATTAAAACAAAAAAAAATTAAAAATTAAAAATTATAAAAATAATTCAAAAATAATATGTTTTTTGCTCTATGTTTGCTGGTGTTAATTTGCTGGACCTCAAAAATTATTTTATAAGATAAAACAAGGTGTATCATTCCGAAAACGTGCCGTAGGCACGTGTCAACGGGCAAACCTAGTATTTTGTTAAAATTCGATCAATTGAAAATGTAATGGTTGTAAAAGAATTTAAAAGATAAAAGAAAGTTATAAAAATTTTAAATACAGAAAATACACGGAAAAAGAAAATACACCCAAAATACAAGAAATGGGAAACAGGGGTTATAGGCACAGAGCTGTTGATGAAGTAGAAGGACTCTGGAATTGATTGTGCTACTTGGGTGGATGTCGATGACTTTCGTTGAAGATTTCTAGCCTTTGAACTTTGAACAAGTTCAATCTCAAAGGGGGGAATTGTCAGGGTTGGTCATCAGTTAACTAGAGCCATAGTGGTGCTGAGTTGCGGTGGAGTTGATGAGTAGGCACAGAGATATAGTTTAGTATCAGTTTGAATTGTTGTATTGATGTATCTATTTTTTACGTGCTCTGCATAATATTTCAGAATGTATTTGTTTCTTTAATTTGCATACATGGTGAGCACGTGCTGAATTGGTGTTTGTCCTATAGCGGATATAATTGAATATAAATAGAATGTATAAGGAGGGAAAACACTTGATGAAATTGATTTGGTGTTTGTCCTATAGCGGATATAATTGACTATAAATAGAATGTATAAGGAGGGAAAATAGTTAATGAAATTGATTTGATTTTTCCCCAATTCTCTCTCAATTAAAACCCTAGTTCTTGATTGACCTTGTTAATGACGAAATCCCAGCAAGCTATGAACGACGTTCCTAACACTCCTCTTCCATCTCCTCCCCTTTCTGCTCCTCCCCCCAAATTCCCACCCCAACCCTAACTCCAAACCCTAACCTTCCTCTCCTCAAAGTTTCCCCCTTTCAACTGCCTCACCTCCTCCCAGCCCTCCCCTGTCATCGCCGCCCTCATCGAGGGCATCGCCCACCCCTTCCTATTCTCCCTCTCCGACTTTGGCACCCTCCCCGAAAAGCCCCACAAGAACATCCAGAGTTGGGACAGATCTAAGAGGGAGGAGGCAGATGCACCCCTACTTTGCAAAAACCCCCATAACTTTATAAAATTTCACCCTTTTAGCATCACTTGAAGATTTCTACAAACCCCCTATTAATCCCATAATAGCATGTTTTCAAGTCTCCAACTGCATTACACAGCCTCCTCTACGACCCCACCTTTAATGTATTACCTATAAAAAAAAAGCGGTGCCTCCCGCTTCTCTTCCTCCCTCCTCCTCTCGGCAGCCCCCATCCTCCTAACCTGTAACCCCTATTTTTTATTTTTCGTATTTTTGGTGTATTTTTTTCTTTTCTTGTGTATTTGTACTCTCTCTTGTATTTTTCTGAACCATATATTGAGTTGTTTCAATATATTTTAAATTTCTTTTCTCATTCTTGATTTTTGCGAGTTATTTTCGACTTCTTGGTTGTTCTTGTTCATGGTTGTTGTTTTCGCTCTTTATTGTTGTCTCGTTCTCTTTATTTGTATTTTTGGGTGCTCTTGGTGATTTGATGGTCTACCCCATTCCTAATCCTATTATTTTGATCCTTAATTGATTATCAAAGCCAAACTACCCAATCCTAGTTTAAATCCTATTCAATTTGATCCCCATTTGTCTTATTGGATTAATCCTATTACAACTCCTAATCTACACGCAACCCAATTACCCAATAACCCTAATCCCCTCATATTATATAACCCTCTCTCCCTTCAAACCCTAACCCTAACACCTAAACCCTAGTCCCCATCCTATATCCTCCGGCTCTCCCCCTTGCTTGCATCGCACACCATCCCACATAGCAGACCCGATGCCCAACCCCAGGTCGACCATCCTCCTCCTGGCTGCACCTTGGCCGAGCCCACTCCCCCTCATCCCGATCTCCAACCACCTCCGACCACCACCATACTCCATCACTCTACCCCTCTCCGATCACTTTCCCCCCCTCCGGCCATTATCCAACCCTCCAAGCCTCAAGCACCGCCATTCATCTATCTCTCTTTTGTGGGTTCTCTCTTCTCTTGCTTTGAGAAGCGTGTCGTGTGTTCGTGCTATTGTTTGTGGGTTCGTTGCTCTTAAATTGTAAATCTCTTGTTCATGGATTTTGGTTCGTTGCCCGGGAATCCGTTTCCATTATTCTTGGAGTTCGCTTCATCTCTGATTAAGGCAAGTAACTTGTACTCCAATTCCTTTGTTTGATAAAGTCAAAAATACCACCTATAGTGTAGTTGGGTCTAAAGACGACTCTTGTTTGTGTTATCTTTGATGGGTTTTATCTCTATTATGAAAACTTGACCATAGTTGCCTCATGATACAATCTTGACATGAATTAACTTAGGTTTTGTCCGTTCTTGATTTTAATCATGTATGTGGGATTTTTGTGAGAATTTGGGTATTTGTTGGGATCCATGTGATAGCCTTGCTTTAGATATGTTAATTACCCTATTTCATGTTGTTTGGACACTTGGTCGACTAGATTTTATGTTTGGTTGTGTTTGGATCAAGTTTCGTTTGAATGATGTTGATTTTGGTTTTTGAGGAAAATCTATATTTTGTCGCTGATCTATTTTGTATGCTGTTTTGAACTATTTTAAAGTCAGTATCTTGGTTCTAGTATAAAACATGAGTTTTAGAGAAATTCGTCTATTTTCAAACCCCTCTGACCATGTTCGATTTCGTTTACATATGAGTGACTTATGACTGTTTTACTACAGAGGTATATTATGTTTTCAGATTTTGTTTCTCGATGATTTTGTTGATTAAATTATTTTGTTACTTGTGCTACACATATTATTTTGATCTGGAACTTTGCACAATTTTTCTATACCTATCTAGGGATTATCCAGAATTTCGGTAGATTTTATTGATGAGTTTTATATGTCGTTTCATGCATGTTTACAAAAGTCATACTTGCTGTATTTTGCTCACTGTTCTGTAAAGAATCGTATTTTCACCCTGTTTCCTTCTACTTTATGGAAAATATTTACGAAATATGAAAGTTATGTTAATGTGTCTATTTTCATCTCCCTTTGGTGGATATGGTTTTCGTTTCATGGCTCGCGAGATATTTCAGTTTTCGTATAGCAGTGTTGGGAATTCCAAATTTGCCAAAGCATCGTTTCTTGATGTTTTCTTATTTTTGATGGCTGAACTAATTTTACTGTAATATTATGAAACTTTATATTTTGATTCTAGAAATTTAGGGGAATACCCCAGATTTCTCCTAGATTTTTTTTAGGAGTTTTAATACTGTTTTTCTGACTGTGAATTCGTTTTACTGATTTCTGGCTGAACGTGTTTTCTGGATTGAAATCAATTTTGAGTTATGATTTTGTGAAATATGATATGACTTATTTATATTCTCTAGATTTGTGTGGAAGTCTACTATCCAGATTCTTTGATGGATCCATATTTACATTTCTGTAGCGACGAGAATCACTGTTTTAGTACTTTACTGTCTTGTTGTCCTGAATATAAATATACACTGTTTTGCTCGTTTATGTGACTGTATATTATCCATGCATGTTTATTTGTTTTCCTGAACCTAATACTGATTATACCATGTTAATTTGACATTATTTCATACACTTTCATGCCTGTTTGATGACCATAATAAAAGTAACCAAGCTGGGATTTATGGGAAAGATCTAGTAGCGGGAAAGCATAGAAATGTGTACTTAGAAGGGGGCCCGTGTTTTCCATCTGATTATCTGTTATCTATTATGAAATCATGCAAGATTTTGATTATCTGTTACCCAACTACATACTTCTTACGAGATGGTGTACTTGGAGGGGACTTAGTCCTATCTGTTGTATGATCGTCTGTTATCTGTCTGTCTAGATCTGTTATCTGATATCTGTCTGAACCCTGAGTACACGGCCCTATATGATCCCCTACGAAATCTACAAACGTAACTGTTTTGAATGTAGCAACCATGTGATAAAAGGATGGCATATGAAGTGCTACCTAGTTAGTAATTAATACAACTTATAAAAATCTGACATCTGTATCTGTATCTGGAATCTGAATCTAAATCTGTTATATGTATCTGGCTATATGTTATCTGATCATCTGAATACTTGTTATCTGTCTGATATTATCACTTAACACTATTAATTGACACTATCTGTATATCTGTCTGCACACCTTTTGACTTTGATACTTGACACATGTTAGTATACCATGCTAGTTGATTTTGCAATACCATGCTAGGTCTGTTTCTGCTATTATTTAGATTTGTTTAGTTTCCCCATGTACTTGTATCCTACATTATAAGTGGTCCGTAACTTGCAATTGATGGGTACTTGCTTTCTTTTTCCTTCTCCTGCAAATTTACTAATTGCATATCAGGATGGTCAGCTGCCAGATGGTATTGGCGAGATGATATATTAGTGCTGGATTTTCTGCTTTATTATTATTATTATTTGTTGCTTGAACTTGAATAAAATGTACTTGATTACTTGAATATTTATTTGTATTTAGGCGATGTGATCCAGGATATTTGACTTGTTCAGAATTTAATTATTTGAGATTATTATATTTGGTTTTAAGTAATTCCTGTTGGTATCTTGTTTCCATTATGCATGTCTGGTTGTATCTTACGCTTCCGACTCTGATTATTTCTGTGATATGTTGTAAAGATTCTTGAACAGCTTATGGATGATGAAAATCATTCGCCGGACTTTTGTTATGTATCCGTATCCCGTATTCTTTTTGGAAAGCGAGGCGTGACATAACCCCTAACCCAGCCCCCCTCCGCCCCTCCCTCTCCACCCGACCCCCAACACAGCACAACAACACCTGTAACATCCTGAATTTTTAAATAATTAAATATAAAATTTTTCATTTGTTTTTACGTGTTTTGCACGTGCAAATTAATGTGTTTTTGGCTTTAAAAATTATTTTTATGTCATGAAAAAATATTTTCATTCTTTTTTAAAAAGCCTATTATTATTTATTATTAATTCTTAGGTCTAATAGTTTAATTCTAGCCCACCCAAAATAAAACTAATCAATTAATTAAGAGCCGATGGATTTTAGCCCACTAAATTAGCCCACTAGTTAATTCTAATATTAATTAAGACAACTTGTATGGTAGATATGATCATGTAACAAATTAATTAACAATTAAATGAACAAGCAACTAGTGTGCATGTCATGGCACGTGCATTACACATGCACGTGCAATGGAACAAGCGGGTGGCCGACCATTCATGGAGTGGGAGGAATGGAGGGAGTGGAGAGTTGGTTGCTTGATGATGGGTGGTTCTTCTAACTCCCAATTGTATCCTAGCCCTTCATCCAAACTCATCTCAACCCTTCATTCGCTCTTGAGATGTGTATAAATACCCCTCCCTTGTCTTTCTTTATCACTTACACTTAGAAAATTTTAAAGAGAAAGAGAAAGAAAAAGGCTTTGTGAGGAAAAGATTGAGTGAGAAGAAAAATTGTGTCAGAGAAAGAAAAAGAGTGTGTGTCCCTTTCCATTGGAGGCCGGCAAGCAAGAGAAGGAGAAGGCTCGGGTTCTAGCTAGGAGGAGGAGCTCGGTTTTGCACAAGCTAGGAGGAGATGGGAAGGCAATCGTGCTTTCAAGGAGCTTTCTTTAGGAGTTTTCTTTGTTTCTCCAAGAAGGTGGGTAATTTCTCTAGCTACTTCTAATGTAGTTACCATATTAGGAATTTAATTTCATGAACATGCTAGAGAAACAAATTAAAATTTCCATGTGATTGCCTAAAGAGACTTGTAGAGAAAAAGAGAAAATTTTGATTTGTGATTAGTGGCTTAAAACTCATCATGATGTCCTATTAATATAACTCATGCTAAATATGCTAAAATTTCTATTTTTAATGAACCATGCTAGTGTGATGATTTTGTTTAAGTGAATGGCTTAGTTGTAGATTGAGATGAATGGTTATTGTTATGTTTTGTTATAGACTGAGATGAATAGATATTGTCATGTTTAATTGATAAATGGATAAATTGTTGTATATAATATTGATGTGATAAGAGAATAATTGTCAAACTCTTGTAGAGAACAAGAACATACATCTAGTGAATCTATATTGTTCTTTTTGAAAGGAAACCATAGTTTCATTTTAAGTCAATAATGGATGCTTAAAATATAAATTGTAAAGAAAATTTATTTTAATGTTCAAATTAAGAGTTTTTAATCACTGTTATACTGTATTATTTTAAGAGAATATTCTGGGAGAATTTTGAATTGAAAGATATAAGTTCATTGAGAAATCGAAAGTTGTGAAGGAAATTTTTTTTGAACAGACAGAAAGTATAAAGCTTTTCATTTCCTCTTCATAACAAAGAATTAGTTTGGGTATATTGGCTTTCGGTGTGAGTATAAGGCGCTGTGTACAGTGCATAGGGTCTCGGGTTCGAGTCTTGAAGAGGCTCTGTTTTCATCAAAAATTGATTTTTCTCAAAAACACAGTACAGTCAATATATAAAGTAATGAAGCATAATCATATCGGTTAGTCACTTTGGACTTATTGGTCTTCGGGTGCGCTTTGGGTCTGTTACTGTAGCTAGGCGGGGGGTTTGGTCTGGGTTCGAATCTGACCCCTGCCTTTTATTTGTGTTTTTTGATATTTTTTTATATAATTCAATTTGTGGATTTATTTTGAGTAATAAAAATTGGAAAAAAACTCGATTATTCTTTATATATTATCTAGGCTTTATGAAAAAATAATTCTACAACATTTTAATGTATTTTGTGAAGATTGGATATGGTTTTTATATTAAAATGGATTAAAAAACTTGATAAATCTTCTTTTAAATATGGTTTTAGTATAATTAAAGAAAGAGGAAAATTTTGAATGCCAAAAATTTATGTGGAGATTAAATTATGAGATGTCGTAAGTTAAATATGAAATTGATGTTTTGTACATGTAATTATGCTTGGAAAATAAAACAAAAATATCATGATGGATTGTAGAAATTTATGAGTATGAGCACTCAAATTTTTGGTGAACATGAAAAGAGTTTAAGAACTGGAGTGTAGCTAAGTCCTTATACCGGCATGAATGAATTTTGGAAAAAAAAATGTTGCAGAAAAGGACCAAGATTGGGTCGTTGTCATCAATTGATGTTAAAGACCGGTGTAGAGGAAAGGCTAACTCTAGGGTGTTAATTTTACTCATGATTCAAATATCTAAGGACTACACTATAGTGAAGATGTGATGAAAGTAAGAGAAAAATACAAGTATGAGGGCCTTGGATCTACGGTGTGAGAGTGTTCACAGGCTGTCTGCATGATGCGTCATGTCATGACGTGGATACATCTCCGAAATTATTAGGATCGTGGCGACACTTGTAGGGTGCTAGGTGACTACGTGGTGCCATCGTTCCATGACGGAGGCGAATTGTCCATAGGTTGTCTGTATGATGCGCCATGTCATGACGTGGTATTCCCCTCTAGGCTGTCTGGACATGGACTCGTAACTCATAGAACATCTAGTATATACTGTAGTTACCGTAGTAGTTAAACTCATAGCGAGAGGTTCAACCCTACAAGATGAATAACGGTTAAGGACTCGCCCTCGAATTTATGTAGAATGGGATGCATAAGTTCGAACAAGTGTGCATTAGTGTCATGAAATAATAAGTAACTGCATTTAAGACTAAGTGCACATTCACACACGACATCAATAAGATTGTCCTCCTTAGCTTTGTTTGTGATCAAGTGTGTGCTTTCCAAGTAAGAGAAATTGATGTATTATATCCTAGCATCAGTTGTATGCAACTGACGTGCCCACAGTTTGTATACAGGATAAAATGAATGAAAGGACAAGAAGGGATGCTGCTTAAAGAAATGTTCAAATTGTTATTTATTTCATGTATTATGTTGTAATTATAATTCCGCTGCGTTGACGTAAACATTGTTGTATATAAGTTTTTAATTTCTTGTAAAATTGTACGAAGTGAAGTGTAAAGATTCTGTGGAACTTCGAATTCAAAGTTATTTGGAATTCGGGGTGTTACAACACCCCCCCTCCTCCCCCCTCTCATCCATCATCCCAACCACCAAGGCACCAACTGTGAACTGGCACTTCTTTTTCTTCTTGTTTTTCCACAGTCCCACTATCGGCCTTCTCCACCACCACCTGAGCCCACCATCATCATCTCCTTGAACGGAAAAATAAATCCAAGTTTCAACTTAATCTGACAGATATTGGAGTGGAACATAAGGTGTTTGGTGAATTGCCACAAATAAAAATTTCCACGATATCAATGGGAAAAAAGTACTATCGATTCCCTATTTCAAAGACATAATGCTCAAACTTCAGGAGGAACTGATGCACAATTGATATCAATTTCTTTAGTTGAAGAGCCTCCTTTTAAATTTCCAAGAATTGATTAAAGAAATTATGAAGTTGTTCCACTAGAAAATATTGATTATAGTTCATTAGAATGTGATCCAGGAAAACGCCAAAAAATGTGGCAGTTTCCAATTAACAAACAAGATGAGATTCTTCGACAATATTAGTCATTAGAACCATGTCACAGAGATGGTAATTATTCTTTCTCAAAGAAAGGGAATGATGCTCAACGCAGATATCAGGCTTCTTGGTTTGAGAATTATGGCACTTGATTAAAGTATTCTATTAAAAAAGATGTTTCATTCTGCCTGCCTTGTTATCTTTTTTAATACACCAACACAACAAGATACATTCACTTACAAAGGGTTTGATAAATGGAAGAAGATTGTGAAAGGGAAAGATTGTCTATTTCAAAAGCATGAAGGAAATCTCCCTACATTTGCACATAAAAGTAATCTCGAAAAATATTATGCTCTAATGAATCAACATAAACATATTGATAAAGTCATTTCTCAACAAAATGCAAAACAAATTGCAAATAATCGTTTGCAATTGAATGCGTCTATATTTAGTGTTCGATGGCTAACTTTTCAAGGGTATGCTTTGCGAGGCAACGACGAAAGTATAGATTCAATGAATCATGGAAATTTCATTCAATATAAAGAAGGAAAAACTTATTTTGCTAAGGATGTTGAGGCAGTTGTATTAGACAAAGCACCACGGAATGCCACATATACTTCTCCTAACATTCAGAAAGATATTCTTATATGTCTCTCGAATCAAGTGAGAAGAGCAGCTTGTGAAGGAGTAGGAGATGCTAACTATTGCATTCTCACTGAGAAGGCTCGGGATATTTCTAAAAAGGAACAAATGACACTTGTGTTGAGATATGTTGATAAAAAGACTTTATTATGGAACTTTTTTTTGGACTTTTTCAAGTTTTTAAGACTACAACACAAACTTTGAAGAACATAATTTTTCTATCCTTAAAAGTCATGATCTTGGAATTTCAAATATTAGAGGTCAAGTGTATAATGGAGAGAGCAATATGTGTGGTGTGTTGAATCGATTGCAAGCATTGATCTCTAATGATTCACCTTAAGCATATTAAGTACACTGCATGGCTCATCATCTTCAGTTGGCCTTTAGTTGCATCATCTCATGATGTGAGTCTTGTTCACAACTTTTTCAGTGAAATGACTTATATAATCAATATCGTTAATGGTTCTTGCAACGCAATGACAAGTTAAAAGCTACAAAAGCTTCTTAAATTGAATTCTTAATTGAAATTAGAGAAATTGAAACCGGTACAGGGCTAAATCAAGTTGAGTCTCTTCAGCGCGCCGGTGAATGCATTGGAGTTCTCATTTAAAGTTGATAAAGTTAACAAAGAGATTGGAAAATATTGTTGGATTAATTATAACTAAGCACAATGTTTCCTATATATAGGAGGGAACCAAATACTAAACTTATACATAACCCGATATGAGACTAAATATATATAATACAATATCTAACACCCCTTTTTAAACTCACGGTGGGTCGAACAGTGTGAGTTTGCCCACCAAGTAATAAAACCTCTGAACAATGTGGGATTTGGTGAAGAAATTTGTTGTCTGTTGTGAAGAGGTTACAGAATGAAGAAAAATGGTCTCTGCTTCAAAACGCTCACGAACATAGTGACAATCTATCGCTATATGCTTCGTTCACTCATGGAAGACTGGGTTGCTTGCAATGTGAAACGCACTCTGGTTATCACAGTTAAGAAGAGTAGCTCTTGTGAGAGTGACACACATATCTGATAACAGCCAACGAATATGAACAATCTCTCTAGTAGTAGCTGATATTGCTTTGTACTCAGCTTTCGTGGAAGAACATGTAACAACAGCCTATTTCTTACTTTGCCATGAGATCAATGAAACAAAAAGAAATAGACAAAGACCTGTGGATGACCATCTGGTAATAGGATCACCTGCCCAATCTGAATCAAAATATGCATTGAGTTCTAGTTTGGATGTAGAAGACATGAACAATGAGCGACTGATAGTGCCTCAAAGATATCTGAGGATTCGAAGAAGAACACCATAGTAAACTGATGTAGGAGCGGAAACAAACTGACTAACAACATTGACTGTGTGAGCAATATCGGGTCTGGTCATGCATAAGTAGACAAGCTGTCCAACAATCTGCCTGTATCTAGTGTGATCGGGAAGGAGCTCAACATCTGTAGGATGAAGCTTCATATGAAGCTCTAAGGGTGTATCGGCTGATCGACTATAAGATAGACATGCAGCAGAGATAATATCTAATATGTATTTCTATTGAGAAATGAGTATGCCTCGAGATCCATAGGTAATCTCTAGACCCATAAAGTAATGTAGTCTACCAAGATATTTCAAATGGAACTGCTGGTGAAGGTAGTTGGGTGGATGTAATGCCTGCAGAGTCATCCCCAGTAATAATCATATCATCAACATATAATAGTAGAAATACTCTTCCCTACAGTGATGACCACATAAACATAGAGTGGTCATGTGAACTCTGACTAAAACCAGCCTGGGTGATGACACGGCGAAAGCACTCAAATTAGGCTCGAGGGGCCTATTTCAGGCCATATATAACTCGACGCAGATGACAAACATGACGAGGAGTGGTAAGGCTAGTAGAAGGATGCATGTAAACAACCTCATATACGGTACCATGAAGAAAAGCATTCTTCACGTCCAACTGGTATAACAGCCATTGACGAACGAAGGCAACGGCAAGGAGAGTGCGAACTGTAGTCATCTATGTAACTGGGGCAAAAGTCTCATCATAATCAATGTATGCTCCTGAGTAAATCCTCGAGTAACTAGACGAGCCTTGTGTAGTACAATAGAGCCATCAGGTCGATATTTGACCTTGAAGATCCACTTGTAGCTAACAAGCTGAACGCCCACAGGCAGGGGAACAACATCTCAAGTGTCAGTTTGGTCAAATGCACGGAAACTCCTCTGCAATAACTTTCTACCAATTAGGAAAATGAATAGCTTCCTGATAGATTCGGAGCTCACGTGTGGAGTGTATAGTAGTGAGATATGCATGAAACTGTGGTGATTATGAGACAAGGGTGGCAAAGCCAAACTGGTCAGAATGACCAGTGGCATCAGGTGTGTAACGGACCGGTGGGATGCCTGAGGTAGAACATGTAGACTGACGGACCAGTGGTGGATGGGCAGTGTGTGGGGGGTGAGATAAGTGGAGTGGGTGCATGCAGCTGTGGGGATGCAGGTGGTGAAGGTGCAGGATGCTGTGGGGATGCATGTGGTGTCTCCATAAGAGGAACAATAAGTGAAACGTCAGTAGGAGATGGAATAGGAGCCAAAAGAGTGGGATCATATGGAATGCGTGAAGGTATGGCCAGGGAGATAGGCCCAATAACTGGGGAATCGAGAAAACTAACATCCTTAGGAGAGGTCAAGTAGTAGGGAGAGTCTTCCACAAAGGAGACATGTCGAAAAATACAAACACAATCCACCACAGGATCAAAACATTGATATTCTTTATGTTCTGGACTGAGGCCTAGGTGAACACACTTAGTGGCTCGAGCGGTGAGCTTCGTGCGCTCATTGGGAGGGAGAAGAACATAATATGTGCACCCAAAAGTGTGGAGCATATAATAGTCCGATGGTGAGTGATGAAGAGCCTCATAAGGTGATGTGCCAGATAGGGCAGACGAGATATTGATGTTAATGAGACTAACAGAGGCCATGACAGCTTCAGCCCAGAAAGAACGAGGAACATAATAACAGAGTAGAAGAGCGCGAGCCATCTCAAGGATGTGACGATGCTTGTGTTCAGCTACGCCATTCTTTTCATGCATGTGGGGGCATGATTGCTGAAAGAGTGTACCATAAGATTGAAAGATCAATCTCATTGCAGTGGAAGTTGAAGTTTACTCACGAGCACCATCTGAGCGAAAGGTTTTGATAAGCACACTAAACTGAGTGTGAACCATGTTCGTAAAGAATTAGTAAATGTCAGATATCTCAGAGCATTGGCGCATAAGAAACACTCATGTGAATCTAGTAAAGTCATCGATGAAACTAACATAATTGAGATAACTTTTATGAGAAGGTGTAGGAGATGGTCCCCATATATCAAAGTGAATAAGTTGCAAATGATGGGTGGTTTGAGAAGTGCTTTTGTGATTAAAAGGTATTGCTATGTGGTTGGCCAAATGACATCCCGGACAATTAGACAAATGAGTAAAGAAAAGAGGACCAAGGGCACCACTACAGGCTAAAGTCTTAAGGCGAGACTCACTAATATGTCCTAAATGTTTGTGCCATAGGTCAGTATCAGAAAACACAATACTAGAAAAATTAGGATGAGATTTATGGACATGAAGAAAATCTAGATGATAACTCCTGACTAGTGTGAATCAATAATAGAAGAACCTAAAGAATCAAATGTAACGGCAAGACCACTATCACGTAGCGCACTAATAGAAATAAGGTTCATGGATAAATAAGGAGCATAAAGAACATAATGCAATGTAAGAGTGGGAGAGCTAATAGACCCTGAGTGTGTAGTGATAAGTTGTGAGCCATCAACAGTGTGTACAAATTGAGAGTGAGAGGGAAGTGTAGTACTGGTGGTTAGCAATGTATAATTACTAGTAAGATGATGTGATGCACCAAAATCTAAAATTTAGGAAGAATTCATATCGGGAGTAACAGAGAATGCAGGGGCAGAGGGTCCATAAGTGACAGACTGACCCAAGAACAGGAGTTCCAGCTAAGCGAGGTGATACTAAAGATTAACCCAATCAACAGGAGTCGACAAGGCTGAAGTAATGGTAATGCCCGAGGGTGTAAGGGAAGGAGTGCTGCAAAGATGAATGAGACCGGTGGTGTTTCGGCAGTGATCAAAATGAGATCAGAAATGATGCTAGTGTTGAGATCGGGATAGGGAGCTGGATGGTACTACTGGTGGGGCAAGGTTAGGGATGATGTTAGGAAGAGGAGGGAAGAGACCAGAATCAGGATGATGGTGGTGCTGCATCTGTCTGAACCTAGATGGAGATCAAGATGTAAGGGGGAGTGAAGAGGAAGAGGTAGCAACAGGGAAATCGGTGAAGAATGAAAGAGACCGGTGAGACTGATGTTCCATTGGAGAATAAAGAGTACCTGCAAAAAAAGAATTTTTATTTTTTATTTTATTTTTTTGTTGATTTTCTTTAAGACGACAAACAGCAGCAGCGGCGGCGATGATAGCAACAGACCAGCAGCAGTAGAGAGAGGAAGGGTTAGATGAGGGTTTGGGGTTTGGATTTGGGTGTTTTCTTTTTTTTGGAAAAACAGAAAACGGATTAGGGTTAATAGGGTATTAGGGTGTGAAGTAAAGGGTTTCGAGTTTAGGGTTACGAGTCTGGGTTAGAGGGTTTGGGTTTGGGTTTCGGGTAGGTTTTTTGGCAAAAATGGGTTAGAGGGTTTGGGTGTTGGAGATTAGGTATAATGGTTGTAAGGGATTAAGGTTTTGAAGAGTTGGCGGTTAAGGGAGGAGATCTGAGTTGAGAGTTGGAGATGGGTGGCGCCGGGAGTTGAGCGGGAGCATGGCAACGGGAAGATGGTGATGAAGTTGGATAGAGGGCATTGAGATGTCAGTGGGGTAGGGTATTGCTAGAATTTCTAGGAGTCGGTGTCGAGGGTTGCAGCGGTTGTGGCATCGGAATGTGGGGAGTTCGGGGAGTTGAGTTTAGGGGATGTTGAGGTTGCTGGAAGTTGTTGAAAGTTGCTGGAAGTTGGGTTTCGGGAGAGGAGATGTCGATGTTGCTGGGAGAGGAGACGTCGAAGTTGGGATATGGGTTTCGGAAGATGTTGCCACACGTATGCTGTTGGTTGATGTTGTCGATCTTTGTGTAGAGTAGGGATTGTGGTTCTTGTTGTTGATGATAGATTTGGCATAGAGTAATTTGGGTTTTGGAGATTAGTGAGGGAGAAAGAAATTTAGGGTTAGTGCTCTGATACCATGATAAAGTTAACAGAGAGATTGGAGAATATTATTAGATTAATTATAACTGAGTGTAATGTCTCTTATATATGGAAGGGAACCCAATACTAAACTGGTACATAACCCAATATGGGACTAAATATATATTATATAATTTCTAACAAAAGTTAATTTACTAGCCTATTAAATTTGTTTAGCCCCACATGTGAGGTTCTTATTAATCTCATAAATGAAGGAGTCAACTTTCCTCAAGCTGCAGATGCAGAGAAAACTTATGAGCTTTTAACTACGTTCGAATTTGTCTTCATATTACATGTTATGAAAGAAGTTTTCGAAATCATTGATCTCCTTTGTCAAGCTTTGCAACGAAAGTATCAAGACATTTTAAATGCTATGAATCTTGTAAAATCTACAAAGGAAGTACTTCAACGACTAAGAGAAACTGGATGGGATACCTTGCTTGATAAGGTAAAGTTATTTTGTGAGAAGAATAATATAGCTATTCCAAACTTGACTGCTCAGTATGTTTGGCGGGTTCCATCTTGACGTGCAGAAACTCAACTTACCGTTAAACATCATTATAAGGTAGATGTATTCATGGCCAATATCGATTGTCAAATGCAAGAGTTAAACTACAAGTTTAATGATAAAGCAGTGGAATTACTAGCGCTATGTAATGCTTTGGATCCAAGAGGTGAATTTGCTTCATTTGATATTGATAAAATTTGCAAGCTTGCAACTAAATTTTATCCTCAAGACTTTTTTTGGAAAACACCAATATTCTTTGAGACATCAGTTAGAACATTATCAAAGTGATCTTCGTCAATGTCATGAATTTAAGAGTTTATCATCTCTTTCTGAATTATGTTAAGCATTAGTGAGAACAAGAAAGTCCATCATCTATACATAGGTTGATAAATTAATTAGGCTTGTCCTTACACTACCAGTTTCCACAACAACTACTGAGAGGGCATTTCTCTCTCGATGTAAGCTTTGAGGATGATGTTCTTTCAAATTATTTGATGGTTTACATCGAGAGAGAAATTGCTGAAACGTTCAGTCTAGATTCAAATGTCAAAGAATTTGCTTCCAAGAAGAAATGTATATCACAGTTCTTCTAAGATCCACTTTTTATTATTTTCTTTTTAAGTTTTTATATATATTCTACACTTGTTAATTTTTGATAGAAAAATATAATTTTTTGACAACTTTAAATATATAGATAATCAATGCAAAATGATATCTATTATTATTATTATTATTATTATTTTTGGTGTGTGGGGGGGGGGGGGGGGGGGGGGGGGGGGGGGGGGGGCATTGGAACAATTTATGAACTTGTAGTCAGCTATGCCCCCTGCTAAAAGTTTCTGGCTTTGTCCTTGATCTAGAGGGTCCTTAAAGGGAAGCCCTTTAGCAAGCCCAGCATATCAGCTACCGTGCAGGAGATTCTTAGGAAGAGGAGAAGAGGGGAGATGATGGGGTGTTTGTGGATGTCGGGGGGATGTGGATAGCCACTTTGGCCACTACGGCGATGGGGGTCAAGGCGGTGGTGTTTGAGGCGGCGTGGGAGAATTTGTTGAGGATTTGTGATGGGGTGTTTCTGAATCGAGCATGAGAGAAGGTGGATGTATTTTTTGCCACCGCGAGTGATAGGGTTGGGAATGTCACCATTCATAAGGTATATGTGAAATTTTGAAATTTTGTTTTGGTGGTTAACGTCGCATGTTGAGCTAGTCGAGGTTAGCATTTGGTGTGGTGTACGAAAAGCTTAAGGCCCTATTTGGGAACGCAGTTTAGATAACCAAAGTTATCTTACCTCTGGACATACAAGGTATGCTATCTTTGGTTGTCATATACTTATCTCCATTTTCAGGTTATCTTTAAAGTTAAGAAAAATTAGGTAAAAGTGGAGTTTAGATAATTATGTTTTCTCACCTTTTTGGGTAAGATAACTGTAGTTATCTCTTAACTCGAAATGAGTTACAAACATGCCAAAGTTAGGATAACTAGAGTTTTTAAAAGTTACGATGGATTACTCAGGTTATCCTAACTTAACTTTATTCCCAAACAAAGCCTAATTTGTTATGGTTATAATTTATGTGTATACATGCATGGTTGTTAGTTTTATGAGATAAGAGATGAATGTTTGTTATTCTTTTTGTTATAGTTAGGATATGAGCTAATGTTTAGGGTGTGATCCCTCTGTGGTTTATATTTGAAGTTTATAATGTAGGGGTGAGGTTGATGTGACTTGATATGAAGTTGAGTGCATATACAATAATCATTAGTAAAAATGTGTTACTATACATTCAGGACTGGTCAGGATTTTTTGTGTTCACGCGTGTATTTCTATTGAATGTTGAAGCACATTTACTCTTTGTATTACAGAAATCTGTGATATGTTGTTCAATGGTCAGCATTGTCTGTTCTTATTTTTTCGTACATTCATGTTTACTTTAAAACCATCATTTCAGATTGTCCTCATTTCTTCATGTGATGCAATGGGTTAACTTCTGGGTTAATCACATATCACATCTGCAACGTCGAAAGTTTAAGCAAAACATTGGATTATTTTCTATTCAAATAATCTGCAAGAATCAATCTCTTATTTCTATTCTCTTCAAACCTGATTGCCTATCAGTGGGCTGATGGCTAGCTAATTATATTGCAGCACAAGAGCATTGCAAAATACCATTCCCCTCGTGTCCGAATCATCTACAGTCTTGGCTACACTCTGCTCGTGTCCAAATAACATATATTGAAGTCGGCAATTATAAAATTTTGTGTATAATGTTCTTAAGAATGTTTATGATGTGATAAAACATAAGAATGATTGAAGAAAAGATTAGCTTAACCTTATCCATATGTTAAGACCTTAATTCTTTTCGCTAAGATATTTACTTTGTAGGCGTTGTACAAGATGAGGTTTCATGATGTATGTTATTTGCTGTTATTATTTTACTGATAAATGATATTAGTCAGAAAAAGTTAAAAAACTGTTTTAGAATTTGCTGCATGAAAAATGTTCATTGTAAGAGAGTGGCTCACACATTTATATTGACCTTAAGTTTGGTGTGCACAAAACGTATCATCTACAACTAATATTTTCAGTTGAGATTTACATGATTTATAGAAAAAGGAAACCAAAAGAAAAGATTCAAAGTGATTGGAAATCAAGCAAAAGAGACATGAACCAAATATATTAATGAAGAATACACACAAGAAACATGTGCTTCAAATCATCAAGAAAGCCAGCAAAAATAGATAATTTATTTCTTTTTATGAGAGGAGAATGTATGTAAAGCATTGTTGATTGATAAATTAGTTTTGGAAAGAATATAAAGTAAAATCGCCAAATAAAAGTTGAATCTGCACGACAGCGGTCGACCACACAAAATGATAGTCGACCATCACAACTGTCGACCGCTCACCTCTATGAAAAATATGAATCAGTCGATCAGTAATCTCTCGACTTTGGAGTTAAAAGATGAACAGTCGACTGTTCATCATTGCGGTCGACCGTCCAAGTGCAGACCTGACTATTTCGGAAATATCTTTTCATTTTCGGAAAAATACAATTCCCCACTCTATAAATAGAGGCGAATTCACTGTGTATTTTTTATCTCTTGCTATCACAACTCTTCTGAACTAGTCATTCAATCAACACTCCAAGTGTGAAAGATTTTATTGTCTTCTTTAGTCAAGGTCCTTTTAGATCTTGAGAGTTTTTCTTTTCTTCCACTTCGGTAAGTTTTGCAGGACTTGTTTGTATGCGGGTGTAATTGGTCTCGGCCTGAATTCCAAGAATCACTGTACAAGGGTTTGAAGTATAGTGGAACGCTTGTGGCGGAGAATTGCTGTAAGTAGGTGGTGTGGACGTAGATAGGGCTGTTCATACTTTGGTTAAAACCGATTACCGAACCGAACCGAACCGAAATTTACCAATTTGGTTCGGTTTTTCGGTTTTCGGTTCGGTTTTGATCCAAACCGAAGTTTTTTTAAAGAGTTCGGTTCGGTTTTTGGTTGGCTTCTAAATAAACCGAACCGAACAAAAAACCGAACTTTTTTTGGACATCAATTTCGGTTTGGATTTCGGTTAATTTCGGTTAATTACGATTTTGGACATTAAAAATTTTGTTTTGGGACAGCACTAATTAAGAAGATTCTTTAAAATTTTTTTAATGTTTTTCTTTCTTCTTTCTAGGTAATAGATTCTTACTGATATTTATTTAGAAGAAGATTAGCGCGGGTCATTTAACCAAATATAATTATAATACTTAAATATTATTCTATCAACTTCTTATTATTATGTAGAATTTTTGAAAATATAGGGGGTTGCTACTTGCTTTACCAATTTATGTGAACAATCTTTTTAAAATCTTACAATGTACACTTTCATGTTGGTTTAGCTTCTATCTGTATATTTCTTCCCTAGATTTTTCAGTCTTCCCTTTAGTTTCCTACAAACTCCGTCTCCTAACCTGGTCATTCATATATCAGATTGCAATGCTTGCTTCTAAATTGTTTAAATAAGTAGTTTTATAACATCAAATATATAGCCTCTAAAATTTGATCTGTGATTGAACGCAGATTTAAGAAGAAGCTTCGGAGGATACAAGAAGTTGGATACAAGACCAAATATTAAACATAAATTTTTAAAATTTTTTAAGAATCTTCTTGATCTTCTTAAAAAATTTTGGACATTAAAAATCTTCTTCTAAATTTCGGTTAGTTCGGTTATTAACCGAACCGAACCGATAAAATTCGGTTCGGTTCAAACCAAATTTTATCAATTTCGGTTCGGATTTCGATTTTAAATTTACCAAACCGAAAATTTCGGTTCGGTTCGGTTATTTTCGGTTCGGTTCGGTTTTGCACCGATGAACAGCCCTAGACGTAGACCTGGGGGTCGAATAACATTTTATCGTTGTGTCGTGCTCGTTACTCTGTTTGCTTTCTCTTACTCCATCTTTTTTACTTCACGCATTTCATTTGAATTTTTAATTTCCGCACAATCACCCTATTCACCCCCTAGGGTTATTTACAGTGGTATCAGAGCGAGGTGCTTATTAAGAGCTTAAAAGCTTGAGCAAAAGGTCCAATGGCCGAAATCCCTTCTTCCGAAAACTTGTATTTGTCGGAGCCATTTATCTCCAATGGGACAAGTCTAACATGTTCACCTTATTTTGATGAAAAATGCTATGATGTTTGAAAAGTTCGTATGTCTCACTTCTAGCAGATGCTTGGAGAAGAAGTATGGAACGTTTGCATAAACAAAATAGATATTTTTGTCAATGACGGAAAAAGAGCTTTCACAAAAGCTAAACTAGCATTAAAAACCGTAAACTCCAAGGCTATGACAGCACTCTATGCTTGTCTAAATAATTAAGAGTTGATGCGATGTGGGTGAAATTGTAAAACGACCTATGAAATTTGGAACAACATGCTAAAATGGCATGAAAGAACTGCATCTGAGGTAAAGGCAAAAGTTAATTTATGTTTTTTATAAGTTTGATGTTTTTCTTATGTTGCCAGGAGAGAACGTAGATCAGATGCTTGCCCACTTCAACATTATCGCACATGAGCTTGAGAGCTTAGGTAAGGGGTTGGATGATGACCGAAAAGTCGAAAAACTCATAAGCTATCTCACACCTGAATGGGACGTTAGAGCTACAGCAATGAGGGATACACTTGAAGAAAAAAGGTTCGTCTACTACACTTTCCAAGGAAAATTGAAGACGTATGAGATAGAGATGACCGAAACAAAGAGGTACCGGCAGAACATTGGGATTGAAACCAAAACTGAAGAAAAGACCATTGCCTTGAAAGCGGAAACTTCGTGATCATCAAAATCAGAGTCAGATCATGAAGAACCAGATGAAGATATCGCGTTATTGACCAAACAATTCCGTAAGTATCTCAAACATAAAAAGTATGGCGGGTCTCAAAGAGGAAGAGAGACGGACAAAGATGACATATGTTACAAATGCAAGAAGTCGGGACATATTCGCACAAACTGTCCCATCTCATAAGACAAAAATAAGGATCATTTTCACTCCAACTCAGGATTTAGAAAGAAGGCATTGAACGCAATATGGCTAGATTCAGATTTCAGCAATGAAGAGCAAGAACACAACAACTTTGGATTCATGGCTCTTAGGAATGGTGAGGTGCAATCACCGTCCCAAGAAGAGATAATCGAAGAACCCACCTATGATGATTTAATTGACATGTGTAATGGTTTAAGAGATTATGCAAAAAAATTAAGTCGTAAGTTGAGACAATATAAACAAATGTCAAATGAATCACATGACTCTTGCATTGCTGAAAATCAAAAGTTAAAAAATAAAAATTCTTTGATTATTGAATAATTTGAGTTATTTAGGAAAGACCATGATGTGTTAATAGAGAAAAATGAGTATTTAAAATAACAGATTTTAAAATCTTTAGCAACACATGATGAAAATCTAAAGTAAATTCATGAGAAATATGTTTGTATTGCTAAACTCACTGATGATTTAAATGATTGCAAAAAAAAATTTGATGAGGTAGTGGAAGGTTGTAAAGAAGCACTCGAACAAAATAAAATACTTGATGCTACTTTATACACTCTTCGTTGGAACACCAAAGACGATGAGAAGACTAGAAAAAGGCTTTGTAATATAATAATTGAGCTTGAAAAAATTGTTGAAAAATATATAGGGCCCAGTTATCTTATTACAAAGAATTCCAGGTCATATCATGATAATCGAGGACTTGGTTACAATGAGCCAATACAATGTCAAAATTCTCAGCAATCCTGTCATACACATATGCATAGTCACCAAAACAGTTACAAACCAACACACAACTATGCACATGTGCATGATCTAAGGCATAATCGTATTACATGTCATTATTGTTGTAAATTAGGACATATATCTTATAATTGTTCATTAAAAAGGAATACTAATTTTGTTTGGGAGAGAAAGAATGTAGATGCAAGTTCAATACAAACTTGGGCACCCAAAATTACACCTACTAATCTTAATGTAGGTACATCAACATATCAAGACTAAATATCGGTGGTACCTTGATAATGGATGCTCAAACCATATGATAGGTGATAATAAGTACTGTGCATCACTATTAAGGGAAAGAGAGAAGGACATCATCTTTGGAGATAATAGCACTGGTCAGACCATCGGTAAAGGTAAAGTAAACTTTGGTTTATCATGCTCCATTAAGGATGTACTATTGGTAAGAGGTTTGATACACAATTTACTTAGCATTAGTCAGTTATGCGATAAAGGTTATACAGTTACCTTTGATAAAAATGCATGCATTGTACTAGATAATAATAAATCATGTTTACTTCTTGCTAACAAATGCAATAATGTGTATGTCATAAATTCTAATGAATTAGCACAGAAAAATATGAGATGCTTTGTTGCTAGAAACGAAGATGGTTGGTTATGGAATTGGCGACTTGGACACACAGCCATAGATAATCTCAACAAACTTGTCAACAAGGAACTTGTACGGGAAATTTCCAAAATCAAATTTGATAAAGATAAACCCTATGAATCATGTCAGTTCGGTATGCAAACTAAAAGTTCTCACAAGCCTAAGAAAATAGTATCAACTTCTAGACCTCTTTTGCACATGGATCTGTTTGGACCATCACGAAAACATAGTAATGGAGGTGCACGATATGCCTTTGTAATTGTAAATGACTACAGCAGATTCACTTGGGTTGTCTTTTTGTAACAAAAGGATGACACATCATATGTTTTTCAAAAATTCTGTCGTTGAGTAGAAAATGAGAAAAGCCTTACCATCGTTACTATTCGTAGTGATCATGTTGGAAAATTTCAAAATGAACTCTTTACATTGTTTTGTGACAAAAAGGGAATAAAACATGGGTTCACTTGTCCTCGCACAACGCAATAAAATGGGGTTGTTGATAGGAAAATCGATCTCTTGAAGAAATGGTCCGCACCATGCTCAGTGAGAATGATTTACCAAAGTCGTTTTGGGCTGAAGCTGTCAATACAGAATGTTATACTATTAACCAAGTAATCATTAGGAAGTATTTTGAGAAAATGCCTTTCGAACGATATTATGGAAAAATTCCGAACTTGGGTTATTTTCGTGTATTTGGATGCAAAATGTTCATTTTAAATACCCTAGATAACTTGGAAAAATTTGATCGTAAAAGTGACGAAGGCATATTTTTAGGATATTCTCTAAGTAGCAAGGCATATTGTGTATTTAATAAAAGAATATGCACAATTCAAAAATCTATTCATATTATATTTGACGAAACTAATTCTCTCACAAAAGAGATATTACATGTTGTTGATGATGATGAGACAGGTATTCGCGTTGAAAAGAAATATGTACATACTGAAAAGAGACCAAATGTAGATTCTCAAAACAACATGTCACATCAAGATGAAAATACATCCATCAATGAAAGTAGTAACAACTCCTTGATAGACGAGATGCATACACAATAAATTGATGCCATGGAAGATGATCACATTCCGCCACAAGCACAACCTCAACCTTCCACCAGTGGAAAGCGCCCTGCTTGGAAAACTATGTCTAGCCACCCACCAAATCTTATCCGGAGTGATGTCAAAAAGGGTAACTACTCGAACTCAAGCTCAAAGATTTATGTGTTTTTCCACATTCGTATCTATACTTGAACCCAAAAATATTAAGGAGGCCCTGCAAGACAATGATTGGATCATGGCCATGCAAGAAGAACTTAATCAATTCGAAATAAATGAAGTATGGAGACGTGTACCTAGACCCCATAGTAGAACCGTACTTGGAACGAAGTGGGTATTTAGGAATAAGTTGGACGAATCTAGTACTGTTATCAGAATAAGGCTCGAGGATATAACCAACAAGAATGAGTTTATTTTGATGAAACTTTTGCACCTGTTACACAGCTTGAAGCCATTCGTATTTTACTTGCTTTTGCTTCTTACATTGATTTTATGCTTTTTCAAATGGATGTTAAAAGTGCTTTTTAAATGGTTTTATTTCGGAAGAAGTTTATGTTGAACAACCACCTGGGTTCACTGACCCCACACACCCAAACCATCTATTCCGCCTTGATAAATCTTTGTTTGGTACGAAGCAAGCTCTCCGTGCTTGATATGAACGACTAAGCTCGTTTCTTATTCACATAGGTTTCTCCAAAGGGAAAGTAGACACTACACTGTTTTCAAACATGTTTCTAAAGACATTTAAATTGTTCAGATTTATGTTGATGATATTATATTTGGATCTACTAATGAAGATCTCTACAAGGAATTCTCTAAGCAAATGCAGGTTGAATTTGAAATGAGTATGATAGGAGAATTAACCTACTTTCTTGGGCTCCAAATACAACAAAGAAAGGATGACATCTTCATAAACCAATCCAAATATGCGAAAGAACTAGTCAAAATATTCGGTCTTGACAATGCAAACACATACAAAACTCCTATGGCAACTACCACTAAACTGTCCAAAGACGAATCCGGTAAAAATGCTAATATTTCTACCTATCTTGGTATGATTGGTAGCTTGCTTTATATTACTGCATCTCATCCAGATATTATGTTTAGTGTCTATTTATGTGTTCATTTCCAATCGTGTCCCAAAGAGTCCCATTTGGTTGCAGTTAAGGTATCATTCGATATCTTAAAGACACCAAATACTGGTCTTTGGTACCCGAAAAACAGAAATTTTTCGCTTATAGGCTATTCGGATGATGACTATGTCGGGAGTTTGACAGGTAGAAAAAGTACTAGCGGTACATGTCACTTCTTGGGAGATTGTCTTGTCTCATGGGCTTCAAAGAAATAAAATTTTGTAACCTTGTCTACTGCCGAAGCCGAATACATAGCCGTCGGATCCTGTTGTGCGCATGTATTATGTAACATCCTAAATTTTCAAATAGTTAAATATAAAATTTTCATTTGTTTTCACATGTTTCGCACGTGCAAATTAATGTGTGTTTTTGACTTTAAAAATTATTTTAATGTCATGAACACATATTTTCATTCTTTTTTAAAAAGCCTATTATTAATTCTTAGGTTAAATAGTTTAATTCTAGCCCATCTAAAATTAATTAATTAATTAATTAAGAGCTCATGGATTTTAGTCCACTTAAACTAGCCCACTAATTAGTTTTATTAATTAAGATAACTTGTATGGTAGTTATGATCATGTAACAAATTAATTAACAATTAAATGAACAAACAACTAGTGTGCATGCGATGGCACGTGCAATGCACATGCACGTGTAATGGGACAAGACTAGACCGGCCATATGCTTGGAGTGGAGGAGATGGAGAGAGTGGAGAGTTGGTTACTTGATGATGGGTAGTTCTTCTAACTCCCAAATGTATCCTAGCCACTCATCCAAACCCATCTCAGCCTTCCATTCACTCTTGAAATGTGTATAAATACCCCTCCTTTGTCTTTCTTTATCACTTGCATTTAGAAATTTCAAAGAGAGAGAGAAAGAAAGGCATTTGTGAGGAAAAGATTGAGTGTAGAAAAGAAAATTTGTGTGAGAAAAAGAAAGAGAGTGTGTGTTCTTTCCATTGGAGTCCGGCCAAAGCAAGAGGAGGAGAAGGCTCGGGTTTTGCTAGGAGAAGGAGCTCGGATTTTGCACAAGCTAGGAGGAGAATGAGAGACGATCGTGCTTTCAAGGAGTTCATTTGGGAGTTTTTCTTTGTTTCTCCAAAATGGTGAGTGATTTCTCTACTTCTAATATAGTTACCATACTAGGAATTTAATTTATGAACATGCTAGAGAAAATAGTAAAATTTGTCATATAATTGCTTGAAAAGACTAGTAAGAAATAGAGAAAACTCTTGTCTATCTATATGAGAAAATTATTAAAATGGATTGAGAATTGTTAATTTAGATTTATCATGATGCTTTATTAATATATTGTCATGCTAGAATATATAATTTAATGGACCATGCTTGTATGAGAAATTGTGATTGTGAATGAATTGTAGAATGTAAAATAGCATCTATGGATTGTGAAATTAATTGATGAGTATAGAAAGTTGCAATAAGTGTTGATTTTAATTATATTGTATGAGTAGTATTATATCCACTTGATTGTCAAATATGTTGTCTCTTTGAATTATAAGAAAATGAGTTAGTTTTGTAAAAGATAAAATGAACTTAAGAGAATAGTTTTATTATGTTGTTAATGAGAAATTTGGAAATCTAAATAAATATAATATACTGTTTTTCACAAAAACACATTCTGGAAAAATATAGATTTTTAAATAAGTACAAGTTGATTAAGAAATTGAGTTTATTAAGGAAGGAGTTAAATACAGAATTGTAGAATAAAACAATTTTAATTCATGAGCATAACAGAAAATGGAATTTGACATACTGGTTTACGGTGTGGGTTTATAGCGTTGTGAACAATATAGGAGGTCTTGAGTTCGAGCTTGAAGGGGCTCTTTTTTTATTGAATTTCGATTTTTAAATCAAATCACTGAAAACATATTTAAGTATAATACGAGCTCACCTTATAACAGTTAGTCACTCTGGACTTCTTGGTCTTCGGGTGCGCTTTGGGTCTATTACTGTAGCAGGGCGGGGGGTCTGGTCTTGGGTTCGAATCCGACCCTCACCCTTTTAGTTGTTTATTTTTTATTTATTTTTTGATATTTTGAATATATTTTGATTTGTGTGTTATTTTTGAGTTTTAAGAGCAATAAAAATTGGGGGGAAATCCTATTATTCTTTATATATTATCTAGACTTTATGAAAAATAATTCTACAACATTTTAATGTATTTTTGTGAAGATTGGACGTGGTTTTTATATTAAAATGGATTAAAGAACTTGATAAACTTTCTTTAAAATATGGTTTTAGTATGATTAAAGAAAGAGGAAAAATGTGAATGCAAGGAATTATGTGGAGATTAAATTATGAGATGTGGTAAGTTAAATATGGAATTTTGATGTTTAATATATGCAAGTGTGCATGGAAAATGAAATAAAAAGATCATGATGAAATGTGGAAATTTGTTTCTTTTTTTTTTTTTTTTTTTGATATTTTGAATATATTTTGATTTGTGTGTTATTTTTGAGTTTTAAGAGCAATAAAAATTGGGGGAAAATCCTATTATTCTTTATATATTATCTAGACTTTATGAAAAATAATTCTACAACATTTTAATGTATTTTTGTGAAGATTGGACGTGGTTTTTATATTAAAATGGATTAAAGAACTTGATAAACTTTCTTTAAAATATGGTTTTAGTATGATTAAAGAAAGAGGAAAAATGTGAATGCAAGGAATTATGTGGAGATTAAATTATGAGATGTGGTAAGTTAAATATGGAATTTTGATGTTTAATATATGCAAGTGTGCATGGAAAATGAAATAAAAAGATCATGATGAAATGTGGAAATTTGTGAGTATAAACACTCATTTTTGGTGAACATGAAAAGATGTTGAAAACTAGAGTTTAGCTAAGTCCTTACATCGGAATGAATGAAATTTTGAAGACAAATGTTTTAATAAAAGACCAAGATTGGGTTGTGGTTATCAATTGATGTTTAAGACCGGTGTAGAGGAAAGGCTAACTCTAGAGTGTTAATTTTACTCATGATTCAAATATCTAAGGACTACACTATAGTGAAGATGTGATGAAAGTAAGAGAAAAATACAAGTATTAGGACCTCAGATCTACGGTGTGAGAGTGTTCACAGGCTGTCTGCATGATGCGTCATGTTATGACGTGGATACATCTCCGGAATTATCGGGAACGTGGCGACGCTTGTGGAGTGCTTGGTGACTACGTTGTGCCATCGTTCCATGATGAAGGCGAATTGTCCATAGGTTGTCTGCATGATGCGTCATGTCATGACGTGGTATTCCCCTCCAGGTTGTCTGGACATGAGCTCGTAACTCATAGAACATTTAGGATACTTACCGTAGTTACCGTAGTATTTAAACTCATACCGAGGGATTCAACCCTACAAGATGAAGAACGGTTAAGGGCTTGCCCTCGGATTTATGTAGAATGGGATGCATAAGTTCGAACAAGTGTGCATTAGTGTCATGAAATAATAAGTAACTTCATTTAAGACTAAGTGCACATTCACACACGACATCAATAAGATAGTCCCCCTTAGCTTTGTTTGTGATCAAGTGTGTGCTTTCTAAGTAAGAAAATTTGATGTATTATATCCCAGCGTCAGTTGCGTCAATTGTACGCAACTGACGTGCCCACAGTTTCTATGCGGGATAAAATGAATGAAATGACTAAAGAAGGAATGCTGCTTAAAGAAATGTTCAAATTATTATTTATTTCATGTATCATATTGTAATTGTAATTCCGCTGTGTTGAAGTAAACATTATTGTATAAAAAGTTTTAAATTCCTTGTAAAATTGTACGAAGTGAAGTGTAAAAATCCTATGGAACTTCGAATTCAAGCTTATTTGGAATTCGGGGTGTTACATATTATGGATGAAACATACATTAGAGGACTACAAGGTCTTCTTTGATCACATTCCCATTAAATGCGATAATACTAGCACTGTTCACATGACTAAGAGTTCTGATCAACATAGCCGTACTAAGCATATAGAAATTCGATATCACTTCATTAAAGACCATTTTCAATAAGGAGATGTCATTCTTGAGTATGTTTCAACAGATTCCCAACTTGCTGATATTTTTACCAAACCTTTAGATGAAAAACGCTTCAATTTTTTGAAAGATGAATTAAATGTTATTGATATTTCAGCATAATTGGTTTCCGGTCGACTGGACGGTCGATTGTCATTCTGCAAAGATGAACAGTCGATCGGGCGGTCGACCGGTCCCCTCTCTGTTTTTCTTATAGTTGAACACACACTTGTTCTGTTTTTTTTTTTGTCGATTGTGAGGTCGACTGTCCCACTCTCTATTTTCTTACAGTCGCACATACTTTCTTATTAACTCCGATCGGTCGACCGGTCTCTATTCTGCCAGCTCTGTTTTCGACTTTCTCTTCATGATTTATGGCAGTTGTATTTTGCATCTTTTGATGTGTTCCAAAAAGGGGGAGAATTTTTCAACTTAGAACTTGAAATCTATTTTAACTTATTTTAACTTAGAATTTGAATCTTTTAATTCATGTCTCTTTTATGTATTGGCGAAATCTAAAATCTACGATACGATGTAGAGCTCTCACTGTATATAAAGAGTTTCGCCATCAACGGTATCATATAAGTAGATTTTTCTTTGATTTTCAAAAGTGTATATTTACATCAAACTTTACATTCCCCAAAAATTGCTTGACTTTCAAAATATATGTAAGAATGTTTTCAGATAAGGTTGTATCATGAACACATATTTATTAAAATCTTACCATGCATGAATTTAAGGGGAGTATTGGATTTAGGGAGAGCACTTGAATCTCTTCAAATATATTTTTAAATTCTAAGGTATGATTACATTTTCAAATTCTAAGGTATATTTTGTCCACACCAAAAGGGGAAGATTGTTGACTTTAAGTTTGGTATGCACAAAATATATCATCTGCAACTAATATTTTCAGCTGAGATTTACAGGATCTATAGAAAAAGCAAAACCAAAAGAAAATGTTCAAAGTGATTGGAAATCAAGCAAAAGAGGCATGAGCCAAAAATATCTATGAAGATTGCACACAAGATACATGTGCTTCAAATCATTAAGAAAGCCAGTAAAAATAGATAATTTATTTTGGTTTATGTGAGGAGAATATATGTAAAGCATTGTTGATTGATAAATTAGTTTTGGAAAGAATATAAAGTGAAATCGCCAAATAAAAGTCGAACCTGCACGACAGCAGTCGACCGCACAAAATGACAGTCAACCATCACAACCGTTGACCGCCCATCTCTGTGAAAAAGATGAATCAGTCGACCGGTCATCTCTCGACTTTCGAGTTAAAAGACGAACGGTCGACTGTTCATTATTGCGGTCGACCGTCCAAGTGTAGACATGATTTTTTCGGATATATCTTTTCATTTTCGGAAAGATACATTTCCCCACTCTATAAATAAAGGCGAATTCACTGTGTATTCTTCACCTCTTGCTATCGTAACTTTTCTGAACTAATCATTCAATCAACACTCCGAGTGTGAGAGATTTTATTGTCGTCTTTAGTCAAGGTCCTTTTAGATCTTGAGAGTTTTTTTTTTCTTCCACTTCAGTGAGTTTTGCGGGACTTGTTTGTAGAAGCCCTGTGGGTATAATAGGTCTCTCGGCCTGAATTCCGAGAATCACTGTACAAGGGTTTGAAGTATAGAGGAACGCTTGTGCCGAAAAATTGCTACAAGTAGGTGGTATGGACGTAGATCTGGGGGTCGAACCACGTTATATCACTGTGTCTTGCTCGTTGCTCTGTTTGCTTTCTCTTACTTTATCTATTTCACTTTACGCATTTTATTTGAATTTTTAATTTCAGCACAATCACCCTATTCCCCCCCTCCCCCCCCCCCCATGGTGATTTACAGTTCAATCATTGATGGTGAGGTTGAGAGGGATAATTTTTTCCCATAATATCAAAGGGGGATACTTACAGTGAAGAACTGTTTTTGGAGTTTATGGTACCAAGTTAAAAGAAGATGTGGGCGTAGGTCTTTAACTAGTAGTTTCCAACTTGAAAGAGTGGCCACGACCCTTAATAAAAGCTGAATAGGATAAAAGGGTTTCTAAAATGTATAAATCTTTGATCGTTTTCTTTTGAAATAAAAGTGACCCTCCTAATCCATTAATTAAAAATTAACGAACCAAACAGTACATAATATTACAATCCACTCTAGTACATCAACCAAGTACTTGATACAATGAACATCCAAAAACATAATGCATAAAGCCAACAACCCAACAACCAAAATAGCAGTATACTCTCTTTAATCCGACACAAGAGAGCTAGATGGTCGTTGCCATCTCCACTGCCAACCCTACTCCTCACCCTCCGTGCGAAGCCTCTTACTCACCCCCGCGGGACTTGCCCACACATTAATAAGAGCCAAAAATTTTATATAACATAATGTTAAATCTGCATTTAATATTACGAAAATATGCATCATTTCTGTCAAGACATAAGATCCACAAGTAGCCGCCGCCGTAATATCCCATATCCCCCTACTCTCTTTCCTAATGTGTGTTCCTCTCCATATCCCCCTGATGTCATTTATATGTGTTGGAATCTCTAAAATACCAAACGCCAACTCCAAAATTTCCTACGTTAGTTTGGCCTTAAGTGTAACTCCTATTTTCCGTATTTGTATTTTTCTGTTGTATTCTACTTCATTGTACTCTTTTATCAATTTGAGATTCTGTATTCTGTTTCTGTTCGAATAAAATCATTATTTTTGTTTCGACTCAATTTTTTGTCCTTTTATCTAATTCAATTGTATGTGCTCCTTGTATCGTTCTTCATGAAGAATGAGCTGTTCTATGTCATTCATCTCTTTATTCCCCATTTTAATATATTTTGACTAATTCTCTAGTTGGATCCCTCTCGAAACGGATACCCTAATACCCATTAAACCCAAACCCTATACTATATAACCCTAACCCTAACCCTAAACCCCGCCTACTGTGCAACCCCCAAACAAACCATCCGCCGCTCTTCTCCTTCTTCCTTCTGCTTCTTTCTCCTTCGATTCGAAACCCAATCCCCTGCGACATCACCCGACCGCCTTCGTCTCCCTCACCATCACATTCGATCCTCCGTCGCCTCGTCAACCCCACAGAACCAATCCACCACCATCACCCACCATCGTCCACCGTCGTCGCCTCCATCGAACCCACACATCGCCATTACCCAACTCTCGAACTCCTCTCCACCACCATCGCCATCCACCATTGCTGCACCATCACACTCTCATCCTCCTCGCCTCGCGACCACCATCGTTGCCTCACACCTCCGAACCATCCCCACTTCTCCTCGCTCCCCTGTTTCGAGCGCAAAGAACAGAGCCACGCCTTCTTCCGTCCCAAGCCGTCGTCGCCGTCGTCGCCGTCGTTGACTGATCTCCAGTCGAAGGCCAGACGTCGTCGCGAGCCCCCGCCGCAGCGTCGCGTCGCAATCATCGTGCCGCTGCTCTCTCTCCACTCGCTGCCATCGAAAGGTAGAAGACAAAATCTGAGTGGACGGATTCGCTGTTCGCTATTTTTCCACAGCGGATTCGAAGTTGCTGTCCGATGTTCTGGCCCGATCCGCTGCGTAAGAGAGTTCTGATTGGTCGATTCTGGTGTTCCGTGTTTTGGCGCAGCCGATCCGAAAATGCTGTCCGTTGTTCTGGGCTGATCCGGTGTGGGAATTTTCGCTCTACGGTTGATTTTTTTGCACGTGCTTTTGGGAGACTTCGCCCGGGAATTTTCGATCCCGTCTTCTTCAATTAGCAGATCTAATCGTCGTCAATCAAGGCAAGTATTCCTCTTGTACACATTTTTTTCTAGTACAAGCATTCCTTGAAAATACTACAAATAGTTAGAAATTGTGACTCCTCCTTGACTGTCGTTGCTGATCAAATATTAAACCTCCTCAATTTCATAATCTTAAGAGTCACAATAAATTTATTGTATTATATTACAACTACTTGGACTCATTTTACCCCCTGAACACATGAACACATGAATTAAGGAACCCTAGATTTGTAGACATATGTTATATCTTGTATGTGAAGAACTTGCACCCACTAGAGTCGAGAAATAAATATTACTTGTTGTTTTGATAACCATTACCTCATATGATATCACACATTATCCTAGATGCCTAATAACCAATTTTCATGCAACCTATACACGCAAGACATTCCCACATGTTGCTGTCTTGGACCTTGCTGTGCTGTTTTGATCCCTTTAACATCAGAATCTGAACCTGATCCCTGAATAGTGAATGTAGCTCTGGATGTATAGATGTCAATAGCCTCCGGAATTTTCGAATTTGGAGTTGCGTTCTAGGAGTTATTGCAGTTTTACTGCAGCTGTGTCGGTAGACGCAGATTCGCAAAACTGCTGCACACCTTTACTTTGCGAATTAATTTAACTATGTTAACAGCAAGCGTTTGACTTGAAATTTTATATGCTGTTGCTGGACACCCTATAGGACATTCTCAATTTTTCTCAGAATTATTTAACACTATTTCAACACTGTTTCACACGTATAAACTCAAATACACAAATACTGCCTGAACACATTAGCAGTGTAGTTCGCTGTTTTGACACCTGTTACCACCACTTTCTCGTACCTTAATTATATGCGTTGGGATCGGGCACGAGTCTACTTTCTAGACCTCCTAATGGATCCACTTTCGCTATCTCGTAGCAACAGGAATCACACTTTTGGTACAGCAACGTCGTGCTGTCCAGATTTGAGATTCTCGTTGTTCAAGTTATTTTTATTTATGCTGACCCTTGAATATGCCATATAAGTACCTCAAACTTGTTCCATGTCCATGATTAAGATTTCTTGACTTGTTTCACATGCTTGCATGCTTCCTTGATAAGAATTAATAAAAGTAACAAACCGGGGTTTAAGGGAAAGACTATATTAGTGGACAATATAGGTAAGTGTACTCAGAAGGGAGCCCGTGTTTCCCAAATACTTGGTTCATAAACTTGTTGTATCTTGATCGATTTATGGAGTCAGTTACTTGGCTCATAAACTTGTTGATTCATGAACCCATTGTGTGGTTCTTGAATTTGTTAGTAGATTTGCGAACTTGCTTCGTGAACTTGTTATTTATTTTCCGATTCATGAACCATGGCTTGCTTGATACTTGATACCTGAGTACGCTGCCCTATAGACTCCATTACTAGGTCTAAACGAAATTACTTTGACTGTAGCAACCATGTGATAAAAGGATGGCACATGAAGTGCTACCTAGATAGTAATAACTACAAGACTTGAACATGAAACTTGAACTCGATACATACTTACTTGATACTAGATGACATGCTACATGAGACTTGATACATGAATAAAATACTTGACACTTGCAACTTGTTACTCGATACTTGACAACTTGTTACTTGAGACTTGGCACTTGAATATAATATTTGACACTAGACTTGAGACTTGTTACTTGACACCTACACTTGATGCTTGTCGCTTGATGTTAGGTACCCCTACAGGTTCATTTGTCACTTGCTTTACCCTTAGCATTTGTTATCCATCATGTTTACTAAGATGTCCCTCTTGCTAGCTAGTTCTTGGTTTTCCACTGCTTGTTATATCTCTGTTACCTTCTTGATTCCAATTCTTATTCCACATTACTTGTACTCGTTTTTACTATTTGTGGCCCTAACTTGCACTAAGGGCATTTTCTTTTGTTTTTCCTATTTTTTCCCTTTTATATTATTAAGCAGACTTTGGTGACGAGCTACCTGCTGGAATTGGTGAGCAAAGGTTTTAGCCTTCAAGTGAAGCAAAGACTTGTTTAGAATATTTATTTTCTTGAATTATTTATTCTTATGGTTTAAGAACTTGTAACGGGCTGATGTTTCCGAGTTTTAACCTTGACCCGGCTTGAAACTATTTGGATATTATTCTTGTGTATTCAATTGTTTCTGTTGCTTAATAAATTATCCATGCATGCTTGGTTGTATATATATCTTGTTATATTCTTGTTGTGATGCTGAGTCGATCCTACAGCTTATGGATGATGTTAAAATCATCCGCTGGGCTTCGTCACGCGCTCATATTCCATATTTTTAGGAAGCGGGGCGTGACATTAAGACAGTAAATGAATATGTGATTAACATCTTCCTCCCCTATGTTACATCTTTGACACCCCATTGATTGGGACGTTACGTTTCCTAAGGTTTATTTTAGAGAGAATGGCGTTGCTCATCACTAGCCAAAGGAAAGCTTTAGCCTTTGTCGAGCTTTTAGTCTTCCAAATAATATTTGCTTCATGGCTTCTGATCCCTTCGTCATTCAAATGACGGTACATTGAACTAACTGAGAATATCCTACTAGATTCTAAGGCCCATTCCCTTGCATCTCTATCTTCATTGGAATATTGGATCCCCTCCATGATACACATCCTGAGTGTTTGTAGTTGCTCTTGGTTATCTCTTGAAAGACTTCCTTCGAATTCAATTTGTAATCTATCAAATTTCCAGACATCTGACACCAAAATATTCTTGTTTGTTGTTTGTTCAGCTAGTTGTGGAAACCAAGATTGTAGCGTATTATCCCCACACCATTTATCCTTCCAAAATCTGGTATCTTTACCATTGCTCACCTTGCACCTTGTACTAGCATGAAATATATCTCCTACTTTTGCGATAGCTCTCCAAAGGTATGACGCCTTCCCATGTGCACTCCTACCTCCATATCTAAATTTCTTTTGTCTCCTATACAAGTCAAAGAAGTTCCCCCACCAGGTCTGTCTGTGTTTGTTCATCTTTCACCACCACTTGGTAAGAAGTGTCTTGTTCATGTCCCGAAGGTTGGTGATTCCTAGTCCTCCAAATTCTTTTTTCTTACAAACTCTTTCCCACCTAACCAGATGAAACCCTTTTACTGTCTTTTTTGTACCTTTCCATATAAAACGGCTTCTGCATTTGTCTATTCTTTCAACTACCCATTTGGGAGTTCGTAAATTGAAATCAAGTATGTTGACAGGCTACTGAGAACTACATTGATTAGGGTGATTCTGCCACCCTGCGATAGAAACTTTCCTTTCCAACCTGCCAGTTTTTTCTCTATTCTTTCCACCAATGGAATCCAGACTTCTTTTCACATCCAAGCTGATCTGATAGGCGTTCCAAGGTATTTGATAAGGAATTGTCCTTTCTCACATTCCATTACAGTAGATATAACATCTACCTGGTTCTCACAATCATTGTTGAGGTCAACCACACAACTCATATGCAGGTTGACCGACAATCTAGACCAGTATTCAAAACATCTCAACATAATACGAAGTGAGATGAGCCACTCCGAACAGCGTGTCATCTGCATACTGTAGAATCGACATAGGCATAGGAATTCCTCTTACATTAACTCTTTTAATGATTTCTGCCTCTCTTCCTCTCCTAGTTATTTCTGCTAGTCTGTCGGCGATAATGGTGAAAATTAGTGGGGATTGCGAGTCTCCCTGTCTTACAGCAACGTATCTCCCTGCCGTATTCTCCATTTATTTGGATGAATGACTAACCCTCTCTAACACACATCATCATCCATAATCTCCATTTCACCCTAAATCCTCTAAGTTCTATTGCTTCGTGTACACAGTCTCATTCAACCGTGTCATATGCCTTTTCAAAATCTAGTTTAAGCAAAAAAAATCTCAATTTTGCTCTTGTCTCCTCTAAAGACCATTTCGTGAGCTGAAGCAACACTGTCCAACATGTCTCTGCATTTTACAAAACCACTTTGTGAGTCATCAATAAAATTATTCAAATATGGAGATAATCTACTGGCTAGAACTTTCGTAATAATTTTGAATGATCCATTCAATAAACTGATAGGTCTGAGATCTGAAACTCTAAGTACTTCCGTCTTCATCGGAATTAGAACAACATTTGTGTAATTTAATCTTTCCATTGTGCCATCTTCTGATGAAGCTCTCGGAATATGTCTAGTAGGTCTTTCTTAATAATTTTTCAATAAAGGTCGCAAATGAAGATCGGAAAACCATCATGTCCATGTGCCTTTTCCAATAATTATTTGATCGTTATTGCAGTACTTTAATAGTAGAGTAAAAGAAACCTGACATGATTGTCTCACCTGTGATCTGATTTATATCACTATTTGACTACATATGTCTTGGTGCGTAAACTAGATCACTGATCCATGGTGACATGATTTTTGCATCATTCTTGTACATTCATGTATTATCATTCAAAGCATTACTAAAATAAATGATGTGACTTGCTTTGATGATTCAGGTGATTGGCCTCCTAGACCACAGTTCAATCTCTGCCACTGGCGCGCAGCTAGAATTCAACTCAAACGAAGAAGTTGCTGTGGAGGTGGCAACAAACCCTTTTGCATGAAGTGATTCCTGACATCAAAATTGATGTCCAGTGTTGGGAGTTCCACGTGTTTGAGGGGTGCCTCGAAGCTGGTGAAGCTCCTTAGGATGGTAGGTTATCATCAATGTACCTGCTGCATAGCATAGGAACTGACGCTCTCTGCACCAAAGGAATGATAAAGGTAGTTTGCTAGACATTTTGACAGAGAAGATATACACCAAGGATTCATGTATCAGATGATATCTTTGATTTTGATACTCTGAACAACAGATAATTTTACTAAAGTGTACTCGGGAGCGCTAATCAGTTTTGATTAGATGATTCTTTGCCACAGTTGAGTATGCTTTGTGAAATCTCTAATATTATAATGAGAGAATGCCTTAGTGTCAATCTATCATCTTGCGAGCATCGTTCGTATGTGTAACTCCAACTCTCTCATACAATTAAATCTACGAACTTACGTGCATCGCATATACAACTCCAACTTTCTCATTATATTCTTAATATTATTTTTTAAAATATATATTTATTAACACATGTCTCACACGTGCTATATTACTTTAAAAACTATATATTTATTAAAACGTGCAATCGTGTTAAATACTAGTAATCTAGTATGTATAATGTATATGAGAGCATAAACCAATTTTCTTTCTTTTCTTTTCTTTTCTTTTCTTTTTCTTTTTTCAAGCTAGTTGGTCATAGTTTGTTGAGACGCTGTATTGAGACTGTGTGTACTGTAAGAGTGATATTTGACGCAAAATTTTCATGTGTATCAAATGCTAACACTATTTGTAACAGAACAATGATTATACCTTTCATGAGAATTTACTGCCACATAACAAATGTGAACACTTATTTTTTAGCAGAACTAAAGTAATTTCATTCAGTTTGAAAGATTGGATTCAGTGATTCGGATGATGCAAGATCCTCTCGTAACAATGATTCATTGAATTTGTTCAGTAGTTTAGCTTCTACTTTGTTCACGCAAGGATCTGTTGTATTTGGTTGGGTGAATGATTTACAATCAACAGTACTTGTGCCCTCATTGTGGTGTCAAGAATGATTTAACAGAGCGATTTGATTACTCCTATATTGCTCTGATACTGAAGTATGTGATCTCGCATGTACTAATCATAAAGTGAGGATATACTATAGCACAACAGCTGTAAGTTAGGGTTCTTCTGATCGAGAAGTTCTCACCTCACCATCATCAGGGAGTTGTATTATGTGCCCAGGTGGAGTTGGAACTTGAGGTGTAAAACTGCAAAATAGTAGGCAAGTGTGGTTCTAGGAAGGCAAAGCTCAGAATTTGAACTCTCTATAGCTTCTCTCGTTCATGTGCTGGTATCGTTAATAGAGACTGTAGGTAGAGTTCTCGGAATCCATTCAAAGTTGGTGGCATCTTTTGATCCTGTAGCAGCAACTGAGACACAGAGCCATCGCATCTTTTGTCCAGGTAAATCATGATGCAACCCTAGCATGCTCATGGCACGAAATCACTGGTGATTAGAAGTAATCCAGTTATTTGGTACAGCAATGTTACCTCAATTACTCATTGAGACCTGGCTTGTCAAGATAATGAAGGAAATGCCAGCACTGGCTTGAAAATATTAATAATAATAATAATAATAATAATAATAACACAATGGTGAAGAAATGCAACTTCATCAGAACTATATTTAGAGCTCGAAAATACCATAATGACGATATAAATTCCTGACTCAGGCATCACAACAGATAAAAATATAGCAGGGTCATGTTATATTTGTTTTAAGGGAAAAAAGAAACAAATATTATCCACCACTTTCATAAAATTACATGTAGTACACTTTTCAATGAACATAAGAAATCCACAAAATATTGGAAAAGAAAAGAAAAAAGAATAAATTAACCACACCCAATTATATTAGAAATTGTGCATGCACTGCTACTTCATGAGTTGCTGTATATCAATTCCCCAAGATGATGCTAGCTGCATCAGCATCTGGTCTGCTGTAGCTCCGTCCCATTCCTCTGGTGGATCAATTCCAGACACTTCGTTCAAACTCAACAGTATTTCTTTCTTCACTTCCATAGGGATTTCAAAGAAATCGGCTCCATTTTCCAATATCAACTCTGTAAACTGCAAGCAAAACAAATATGCAAGGTTACACAAATGTCTGAATCATCAGGGACACCCATACAAGTTCAATCACACAAGTGGAGAATGATGTTTATTCAACCAAAACTTTTTACATTGTTCCACAGATTAAACAGTAAGAATGTTTAGACACCAGTTCCCTTAAAAGCTTAAGCTTTATAGGTCTTACCACATTGTTTTAGTATTCTTGTACCTTTTTCTTTTCTTTTTTTGGAAAAATAGGCCATAGCCTAATGCAAGCGGGATTTGAATCCCACATCTTTTACCCTCACTACCAGGGACAATTTACCGTCGTGCTACAGTAGCACTTGTATTTTAGCACATTGTTAATCAATCAATCTTTCTTAAACACACCTCTCATGTATATTAAGTACTTGCATGCAACTGCTCATGAATCAGCTACAAAAGGATATGTTTATCTACACCAACTTTCAAATTCTTGTAAATGACAAGTTTCAACTCTATAAACAGTTCGAGAATGAAATGCACATTTCATTCACAGCAAAAGACTATCCAGTAACTGATAAATAAGTGTGTGCGAATCTTATTGTGCAAAAGTTTAATTTGGAATCCATACCTGCTGAATCCAAGCCAAAGAGATATCAAAAGTGCTTTGCTCCAGCAAAAACTGACCCCCAACTGCATGCAAGATCTCACTTGCTACCTCATTCGAAAGTTGGTCAATAATCGGCCCAGTTCTTTCCATCAACTTCACAATCAACACATCATCCCCCGAAGAAAGAACCTCTGCATATGCCGAGTCTACATCGCCCACATGAAGAGAATCCATTGCACGCGTCCACGACGCCCAGAGTGGGCCCCGTTCCTGACCCGAATTGTCATCTGTCAAAGCTTCACCGTCAAGTTCGGGGACAGCAGTTCTTGTTGCGATGCGAGAGGTCCCATTATCTTCACCTGCCACCCGAATCGCTTCCAAAGTCGCTTCATCCTTTGAGGCTTGCCAAACACTTCGAGCAGAAGGACCCTCTCCGAGCCTAAATGGGCCTTGCCCTTTCTCCCAAGCTCTCCGACTGCCAGGTTGTTCACCTTCATGTTCAGTTCTGGGTGATCTGCTATCAATTGAAGGAGAACTAAATCCTCTCCTCAAGCTCATAATACCATTTCTTGAAGCTGTATATCCATAAGCATCCCATCCTTCAGAATCTGATCTCCATTGTGGATCTCTTGCTCTAACACCGGAAATTAAACTTTCAGAAGAAAGATATCTCTCTGCAAATGGCATCCGATTATCATTGGCTCTCCCAAATTTTGAGGAATAATCATGAAGGCCACTATATTTGCTTGAGGTACGATTAGGGGAACCATCAAATCCCAGCATCATATTACTGCCTCGCCTGCCAGATGACAAGGACAAATCCCGTGCCATTTCCTCAACAACTCTCTCGAGACCACGCACTCTGTTTTCAAGAGTTACCATGCTATCGTGGGAGCCTCCCATAAAATCCTGATATATAAATAAGAAAATTATGATACAATGTTTATACAAGCTATACAGATTATTGTACACCGATTAGTTGAAAAGAATGATAGCAAATAGCTAAAATACTTATTTTCAAACTTCTGTATCTTAAAAACAATTGGCATGTTTGAGAGTACAACCTTCAAGTATCAATATGTTTGAAGCACACATGAGACCTATGATTTACTGATCAGCTAGTTCAGCAGCAAATTAAAGGTTTTGCTCTGCATCTAAGCTAAACAAAAGTGGACCCCGGCATAGTGCAATTGTTGTAGTTAATGTAAATAACTGTATCATCACACAAAAATGCTAAGTGGGTGAGGTTTGCAGGATTTATAGTTATATTTAACTGATCTCCACAGGTTTAGCACCCTTTTTGTAAGCTGAAACCTGAGATGGGCATTGTGGAAGTTGAACCTCCGCAGCTCCTATAGTAAGTGAAATATGTCAATAAACCTGTTACACACCAAAACTCCGAAGTTTTAGGGGTTAAGTGATAGATATTTATATAAAGTGAGGTAGCTCTCTAAGGTCCATATACTTTAGTTATACATATACATAAATAGTTGGGTTCAATTTTTTTAGTCCCACTTACATCCCTCAAGCGAACTGCCCTCAAAAGCAAGCCAACTATAGCATACAGCCCACTTACTCTTCTTATTCTTAATCAATTTTTTTGTGTGGAAGGCTATAGTCATAGCATTAGCTTTAAAAAATAACAGTTTACGCTGTCATGTGTATAGGAGATTTTGATGTGTTTTATACAATAGTGGTTACTAAAAAAGACGTTGTAACACCCTAGAAAATTTTGAAATAGAAAACTCCACCATGTCAAAATCTTGGATCAGATATAGGCCTATCGTTTATCGATGATATTGGGTTTAAGTACTGGGAAGCAAAATTCTATCCTAATAAGGGGGTGTGAATTGGCATGGGACTATTGGTTACCTTGAGACATACTTTCAACAATTCAAAGTTATTTAGTCAAATAAGAAATGACTCATACTGTATAAATATAGCACAATCAGTATTCTAAAAGGAGAGCGCCTTAGTGCAGTAGGCCTCCAGGCAATGCAGAATCCATGGTCCTCCCCACTATATTTGACCAGGCGACCAAGTTCAATCGGGCGAGGATCAGGTGCAAAGGGCGCTCGGGTGAGCGCCTCAGGCGAAAGGCGAGGTGCAGAAAAGATGTTACCTCTTTAACTATTTTGATTTTATTGGTTTATTACCCTGTTTCTTACGTTTTAATTTCTTTAGCTATGTATATATGAAGACAATGTTTGTAATTTTGGGTAAGACTTATCAAAGGGATATATAGTCCCACACAGATACGGTTTCTCTTTCCATCTGCTCCTTTAAAATGCCTCCAACATTTATGATTTTGTTCCTTAGGGCTTGGTTAGTTATGTTTGTGAAATGCTTAGTTGTTGGAGTCTTATTAACTTTTAATTTTGATTATTATATTTTATATTATGTTAGTGGCTATGTGCATTCTAATAACTAGATAGATCTTAAATTAATACATTGTAATCAGTGTTCTAAAAATTGCTAGGCGGTAGTCGGGCGGCCGATAGGGGCGCTCAGACCATGTAAGCGGGGCCTAGGCAGCTAGGCACTAGACGGTTTTTTAAAATATTTATAAGAAAATATAATATTGCATAAAATACAAGATATATATAATACGAAAAAAATAACTCAAAAAATCATAATGGGAATTAGCTCAATGGTAAAGCGCACGTCATGTGTATTGCCCATTATCAAGATTTCAATGAGAGGGGCGATCGATTTGAGATTTTGACAATTGAGATTTTGAGGATTTGGAAAAAGCATGAGCGATTTGGGAGAGGGGGGGGGGGATTCCTGATTTAGGGTTTTAGGTTTTTTGGGTAGAGAGAGAGAAGCAATGTGGGGATTTAAATGAACCGGTTCACTTAACCCACAAAAAAAACCGGTCTAGAGCCGCCCCAGACTCGCCTAGGCAGCCAAACCGATTTTTTAAAAGGCCCAGGCCTTAGGCGAGTCGGCTGGGGACTACCTAGCGCCTAGGCCGGACCTAGGCGGCCGCCTAGGGGGATTTTTAGAACACTGATTGTAATAGTTTAGTAGATCAGTCCACACTCTTAACATATTTCCGCATGTGTACTTTGTACATTCTACCGGTATATGTGTACTTGTTTTGCCTTATTATTGTCATATTTTGGTTGCCCTCTTAGTTAAAAAATGAGTAGATTACTACAGATCTACATATAACATTATTTATTTATTTTAACTTACTTGGCGCTTTTTTCACTTGGGCCAATGCCTTTTTAGGCACCTCTCACCTCAGGAGATAACCTCAAACGATAGTGGAGTCTAGGGGTGAGCATAGTTTGGTTAAAACCAAATTCCAAACCGAACCACATACAAATATACAATTTAGTTCGGATTTGGTTAAACAGTTTGGTTATGGGTATGGTTTTTCTGGATAATGAAGGATAATGAACAGTTTGGATTAGTTATCGGTTTGAGGGTGTTTACCCGAAACCGAACCATTAACCAAATGAGAAAACCAAAAACTTATTACCACTCATTATTCTCTCTTTATCTCAAATAGTAGCTTGTATTTCACAAGTTTTGGAGTTATTTGGTTAACCAAAACCGACCTTAAACCGAACCATACTAAACAGTTAAATATGGTCTGGTTAATTTTCAGTTAAACTACCTTTTATTGGTTATGGTTTGGTTTTTTTTTTTAAAATGAAATTAACCATGGAATAAACTGTTGGACACCCTTAGTTGGGTATGGCGCCTTGACTTTGCCTATCACAAATTAATGATAGTAACACCCATCTGTTGAGAATCTTCACAAAAATAAGTCTAGCATCTGCATTGTTGCATGATGTTATGCTGTCATGCTTCGCTCACTCGAAAGCATTAGCTCCCATGGACCTACTTCAAGATTTTATACTGCGAAGCGCCTTCTTCTAATTATTTTTGTTATTTTATTTTACGTTTAAATATTGAACCTGTATTTTGTTTTGTGATAAATATCTTATATTTCTGATGATTTTTTACTTCTTATCCAGCTTCACTCCACTTTATGTTCCCCACACCATTAACCACAAAAAAGATTATTGAAGCATGAGAAGCAGACTGAATGAACGATGAAATTAGAACAGCTCCTATGAAAAGCCTTCTCTAGCATGTTCATGAATAAATCTACCATTGTTTACAAGTTAAAATGATACTCCGAAATAACAGTGAAAATGAGAAAAAGAGATTCTATCAGTTAAAAGTTTACAAACTCCAGGACCAATTATTCTTAAAAACTAAAGCATACAGGCATATAAAACTTGTATTGCACCATTTTGTTATGAGCCAAGTTTTGTTCAGAAACAAACCTGCAACATATTCATGAGATTCGCTTGTTGTCTTTCTAGCTGCGACAACTGTCTTTGAATGACCAACCAGTTACCTTTGCTGTTCATGAAGGAGCTTTCACTATGCCCATCAGTTCTGGAGAAATTTGGACGAACAATGGAGGGATCTCTCTGACTCTGTTCAGCTCTATCATCAACATCGTAATTCCTTGCTTTTGAATCCCTGGGTCTGAAGACTCTTTGTTCTGCCCATTTATCTCGACTATAATCATCAGTATCTGGCAGTTTACTATATGAACCTCCTCCTTTCTCAGCGTTAAGATAATTTAAACTACTGCGTGCTTGAGATTCGGTAGATTCATGGCCTATATTTCCATTATTATCCGCTGGAGTAACTGAATCACCATCAGGTAAAACTGGCTCATCACGCTGTGAGTGAGAAGACTGAAGGCTACGAGGTAAAACCACTTCCACGGGTAAGTCATCCGTCTTTCGTGTTTCCAGTTTTTGGAAGAACTCTAGATTCAACTCTTTGTCGGTCAAAGGCAGTGTTTTTTTCTTTAATATCACGGCAGCTTTCTCGGGTATATTACTGCCTGTTTCTTTCAAGACAGATCCAGCCCCATTAGGAGGCGAACCAGGAGATGAATCTTTCACGGATTCTGTTTTTTTCTGACCAGGATTTGACTTTCTATTATCCAATTTCTCTTCAGTATCAATTGACTGATAGTTTTTACCTTCTGCAATATATGGTTTTATTATTATTAGCACTGTAAGAAGCCAAAGGGGGAATTGCATTTATAGGAAAGTCGATATATATGTAGAGGAGACACCTTTTGGATTCTCTGATATATTATCATCTGCATTTCCTGCAATTTTCTTCCATAGTTGAAGTGCTTCCATCATACTATCTCTAACAGGTTTCACCTGAGTGGAGTAGACAAAAATTTAGAAAGTAACGATAAATCATGGATGTCAAAGTGCAAGGTTAAACTGAAAAGTGATGCCTATCGAAGTTTTAAAAATATAAAATCCACTTTGTATCACACACTCAGTATACTAAATCTGCTCCTTTCAACATATGAACCCTAAATAGCAGACATAGAATACAGTGACTGGGGCTACTACCGTAGGCATATTGTACTGAATCCATATAAGTTGCAGCCTACATGAGGCTTTCGACGCGATGAAGAAATATTAATTCTTCCCCACACCAAAAACTCAATATACCTTCATGGAACATAGAATTAAAAGATCTAAGATATACTCCTAGTACATAGATCTGGATCCAAATTAGTTGCTTCTTACAGGGTGAATCGTGGAAATACATTGCGAGATATAAATATTAATACCTTGAAAAAAAAATGAAACATAAAGTTCTTCGAGCATCCTTAACAGTTTTCATTAACTTAAATTGATAGGGTAAATGATCTATAACAACCCAAATCATCATTTGCATCACAGTAATTCCATGTCAAACTTGGAAATCCTACCATGCTAATAGAAAGTCTTTAGATTAGGACTCAAATTCCACGAGTTCCAAGTATCAATTCCTAAGAATTTACAGTGTGGGCTAAAATTTCACGAGTTAGAAGTATATAATTATCCATGGAAGCTTTCCAAGTGTTGAGATCCTCCAAAGTTTTATTACATCTGCTTTGGGATGTGTCAGAATGACCTCTGACCGGCTGAGATTTCTCTATCCTTATAGCCCACACTTTAGATTCAAAACAACCAGCAGTGAACTATTTGTCTTAAGCACTTGAGGTAGCATACCTATAAACACTTGTCGTTCAAACCAATAAGCACTTGTCATTCAACCAATACATTTACTCATCTACATCTATATACGTAGATACTCCTGAAAAATAAAAGACATATAAGAGTTACCTTATCAAACCGGCAAGCCTCAAGAGAAGCAATAGTTCTAGCAGCCCCCTCGACAACCAACTGACTGGAATGAGATGCTAATGCAATCAAAGTATCAGCAGCAGCCTTACGTGTGGCCCAGTCACTATTGTCAAGGCATTCACGAATGCTTTGTAGCACCTGTGGCATATTTTGGGGGGTTATTGCTCCTACCTGTGACAAAATTACATGGTGAAAACCTAGTTAGACGCCCACCACGTGATAATACAATTATATATATTAGAATTAAACATCATCTCCGTGGAGGTTGACTCTTAAGTAGAAGAAATTTAGATGCCATGAAAAATCATATCATAAGTTGAACAAATGTTACAATAGTGTAGACATCAAAACAAAAGCAAAGCATGGCCCCTTATACTTCAATCGGGTAGAGTATCTTCTCAACAATACTACAGAGAACTCCCTACTCAACAAACGATGGAATGAAAGCTAATAAGTATGCAACATCATCACTAAATGCCTCATCTTTACAGTAAAACATGGATACTGAAGCATCCAAGATCACAACTTCCTTCGATACCCTAAATCTCTATTATATATGTGTATATCTGTTTGGTGAGGTTGTAACAGAATGAGATAATTGAAACTTGAAAGATTCCTGTTATGTTATGACCCAAATTGCTCTTAGGGCCCATTGGGCTTAGTATCTTCATATATGTAATACTTAGAATCAAATGAATACTAATCAACATTTTTGTCCTAATCTCTCTCTCACACACAGCCGACATCTTCTTCTTCCTCTCTTCTCATCCATCTTCTCAAAAACCCTAACAATCCACAACCCATTCAAATCCTAACAAACTGGTATCAGAGCCAACACCAAAACCCATACCTATCTACCTTGCCGTCGTCGACGATTCCCTTCTCCTCCGGCGCCGTCGTCAACTGGTATCTCCTTCTCGACCGTCGCCTGCATCTCACGAAGCGCCCCAGCCTCCAGCCAGATCCGTCGTCGAGCCCGTGATCCGTTCGTCCCGACACCTTGCCGTCGTCGAGCCCGTACAGTGGGTTGGAGATTGCTGTCCGCTTGTTGGAGCCCATCACGGAGCAGTTCCCTGGCTGGTGTTGTCGCGGTGGAAGTTACCGGAGGTCCTGAGATTCCCTTCCATCCCGTAAGAGTGGACAAGCCAGAGCCACCTGAGGAAGGTTTGGATTTTTTGATTTAAGTAATCAATTTTTGGGGGAGAAAATTTTGGTGTTTTGTTGAATTGGGTTCAAGAAATTTGTATGGATATGTCGGGGAAATATGATATTGAGAAGTATGATGGGAAGACGAGTTTTGCATTATGGCAAGTGCGTATGGCAGCGATTTTGTCGAGCCAAGGCGTTAAGGATGCCATTTTTGGTCGAGAAAAGTTGATTGATGCGGTGCCGGATAAGAAATGGAGAGAGATGGATGATAAAGCGCTCTCTATTATCCAATTGTGTTTGAGCGATTCGACATTGCAAGAGGTCCTATCGGAGAAGACCGCTAAGGCTTTATGGGAGAAGTTGGAGAACATCTACATGAAGAAGTCCCTCACCAATCGACTGCGGTTGAAGTTGCGCCTCTACACTCTTCGCATGGTTGAAGGTACATCAATTTCCGATCATATTACGGAGTTTGCATCTATTTTGAATGATTTAAGTAAGATTGATGTTAAGGTGGAGGATGAGGACCAAGCCCTTTTGTTATTATGCTCATTGCCCGCATCATACAAGGCTTTTAGAGACATGTTGATTTATAGTAGAGATAAAATTTCTCTAGAGGATGTTAAGAGCAATTTGCAAGCCAAGTTGCACATTGATAGTGAGATGACCAATAATGAGAAAGGGAGCCAAGGTGTTGGTTTAGTTGTTGATCGAGGTAGGTCATGGGACCGAAACTCGAAAGATACAAGGACCCGTTCGAAGTCTAGGCACAAGAATTTGACGTGCAACTATTGTAAGAAGAAGGGACACATTAAGGCCGATTGTTTCAAGCTCAAAAATAAACAAAAGGCGGATAGTAAAGGTTCTTCTTCGGAGGATGCCAATGTGGCTGAATGTGATACGGTTGATACTCTTTGTGTGACAGATACTAATGTTGATGATATGCATTGTTGGGTGATGGATACGGGTGCTTCGCAACACATGACTCCGAATAGAGATTGGTTTGAGACTTATGAGCCTACGGATGGTAAGGTTCTCATGGGAAACAACAATATGTGTAAGGTTGCCGGGATTGATTCGGTGACAATTAAGTTCCATGATGGAAAGGTCCGAAGGTTGACGGGTGTGAGGCATATACCCGATTTGTCTAAGAATTTGATTTCTTTGGGGTCTCTTGAAGAAAAGGGGTGTAAGTTCCAAAGTGAAGGTGGAGTCCTCAGAGTCTCTAAAGGGGCTCTCACAATCATGAAGGCGAAGAGAATTGGAACTCTTTATTTCTTACAAGGTTCCACGGTCACGGGCTCGGCTGCCATTGCACGTTCGGGTACTATGTCGGATGAGGAGACTACTAGGCTTTGGCATATGAGATTGGGACATATGAGCGAGCGAGGAATGACCATTTTGAGCAAGAGAGGCTTGTTGTGTGGCCAATGCACGGGCAACTTGGAGTTTTGTGAGCATTGTGTATTTGGCAAGCATAAGAGGTTGAGCTTCTCCACGGTCATTCATTCGACCAAGGGAACACTTGACTACATCCATTCGGATCTTTGGGGACCTTCTCGTGAGCCTTCCAAAGGTAATGGTTCTCGTTATATGTTTACTTTCATTCATGATTTCTCAAGGAAAGTTTGGGTTTATTTCTTGAAAGAGAAAAGTGATGTGTTTAGCACCTTCAAAGAATGGAAGTCACTTTTGGAGAACCAAACAGAAAAGAAAGTTAAGAGGTTGAGAACCGATAACAGTTTGGAGTTTTGCAACCGTGAGTTTGATAATTTTTGCAAGGCTGAAGGGATTGTTCGGCACAAGACGGTGGTCAACACTCCACAACAAAATGGTGTTGCAGAAAGGATGAATAGGACACTACTTGAAAGGTCTAGAAGTATGCTTTCAAATGCGGGTTTGGGTAAGGAGTTTTGGGCGGAAGCCATCAACACATCTTGCTATTTGGTAAATTGATCTCCTACCACTTCAATTGAGTTGAAGACACCCGAAGAAGTGTGGTCGGGTAAGACGGCCGATTATTCGAATTTGAGGGTGTTTGGTTGTCCCGCTTATTTACATGTGAATGAAGGAAAGTTGGAGCCTAGATTGAAGAAGTGTATTTTTGTTGGGTATCCCAGAAATGTGAAGGGGTATAAGTTGTGGTGTCCCGAATCATCCAAGTTCCTTATTTCAAGAGATGTCATTTTCAATGAGTCGGCCATGTTGAAGGCAAATGATGTTGCACCCGAGCCGACTATTAAGGAGAATGAGAAGGTTGAGAAGAAGGTGGAGTTTGAGGTGCCGGTCCAAGAAGGTGATGATTTGATCTCACATGATGATGTCAATTTGGAGGAAGCCCAAGAAGAGGTACAACCATATGCATTGGCAAGGGACCGAGCTAGAAGAGAAACAAGACCACCTACAAGGTATGGATACTCCGACTTTGCATATTGTTTGGCAATTGCAGAGGATGTGGAGTATTGTGAGCCATCTTCCTACAGAGAAGCTATTTCTTCTAAAGATGCAGCCAATTGGGTTGCCACTATGAATGAAGAGTTACAATCTTTGCAACAAAATGAGACTTGGTCTCTTGTGAAGCCTCCCAGTGGTAAGAGGATTGTGGGTTGCAAGTGGGTGTTTAAGAGGAAGATTGATGGCTCAAATCCCGCGGATTTTCGATACAAGGCAAGGCTAGTGGCTAAAGGGTACAGTCAAGTCCAAGGTGTGGACTTCAATAATGTGTTCTCTCCTGTAGTTAAGCACACCTCCATTCGAGTTTTGTTCTCTTTGTGGCAATGAAGGATTTGGAATTGGAGCAAATGGATGTGAAAACAGCCTTCTTGCATGGTGATTTGGAGGAGCAAATTTACATGAGCCAACCGGAGGGTTTTGAGGTTGCGGGAAAGGAGGACCGTGTGTGTCTTTTGAAGAAGTCCCTTTATGGCCTTAAGCAATCGCCGCGGCAATGGTATAAGAAGTTTGACTCATTCATGGTGAGTATTAATTTCCATCGTTCCAATTATGATAGTTGTGTTTACTTCAAGAAGTTGGATGGTGGGGATTTCATTTACTTGTTGCTCTATGTGGATGACATGTTGATTGCATCCTCAAACTTGAAAGAAGTTAGAAGGTTGAAAGAGCAACTAAGTTCGGCATTTGAGATGAAAGATTTGGGGGCCGCCAAAAGGATTCTCGGGATGGAGATCACAAGGGATAGGTCCAAGAGAAAGTTATTTCTTTCACAAAAGAGCTTTGCCGAGAAAGTGCTACGCCGTTTTGGCATGGAGAAAGCGAAAGTTGTTTCAACACCTCTTGCAGCGCATTTCAAGCTTTCGGTCGCTTTAAGCCCAAAATCCGATGATGAGAAGAAATATATGGAAAAGGTTCCATATTCAAGTGCAGTCGGGAGTCTCATGTACTTGATGGTGTGTACTCGACCTGACATTGCTCAAGCCGTTAGTGTGGTAAGTAGATATCTCTCTTGTCCGGGGAAAGGGCATTGGGAAGCGGTGAAGTGGATCTTCCGCTATTTGAGAGGTACTATTGATGCTTGCTTGGAATTTGGTAATGGCAAGAAACTGACGGGCTTTGTGGATGCGGATTTTGCGGGTGATTTGGACAAGAGGCGTTCCTTGACGAGTTATGTTTTTACCCTTGGAGATTGTGCAATTAGTTGGAAGTCTACACTTCAAGCCACCGTTGCACTCTCAAGCACTGAGGCCGAATATATGGCAATTACTGAGGCTATTAAGGAGGCTATTTGGCTCAAGGCGTTTGTTGGTGAGATGTCTTCACTTGAGGGTCCTATTACGGTGTTTTGTGACAACCAAAGCGCGATCCATTTGACTAAGGACCGCATGTACCATGAGAAGACGAAGCACATTGACATTCGATACCATTTTGTTCGAGATGTGATCTCGGAAGGCAAGGTTGCCGTGAAGAAGATTGGTACCGAATCGAATCCGGCCGATATGCTCACAAAGCCTCTTCCAATTGCAAAGTTCAAGCTTTGTTCAAGTTTGATGTCGGTTTATTTCTAGCTAGTTTTGTTTCTAACATGTTGCTAGTTTGTTTTAGGTTATGTTTGTTTTATGTTTTTAGTTTGTTTTAGATGCAATTTGGTTCAAGGTGGAGATTGTTATGTTATGACCCAAATTGCTCTTAGGGCCCATTGGGCTTAGTATCTTCATATATGTAATACTTAGAATCAAATGAATACTAATCAACATTTTTGCCCTAATCTCTCTCTCACACACAGCCGACATCTTCTTCTTCCTCTCTTCTCATCCATCTTCTCAAAAACCCTAACAATCCACAACCCATTCAAATCCTAACAATTCCGAAGCTGGGCAAGACAAATGTTTGTTACCTCTACATCCTGCCAACTACCTTAACCAGCATCCCCAACCAAACATTTCCTAAAACATTCAAGAACATCAACCCTATGGAGGTTGTAACTTTCTTTTCATATATTAAAAGAAAATTAATCTAGATCCCATGAAAAAACATTACATAGAGCAAAATTCTAGTATTGTACGTAGTGGTAGACAGCGCTAAAGGAAAGCATGACCCCTCATACTTCTATCTGATAATGCATCTTCTCAAAAACTCTAAACAAAACTCCCTACTCAACTAACCACATTGTTCTAAAAATCGTTCTAGGCGACGCCTAGGCGCTAGGCGGTCCCCAGGCGACTCGCCTAGCCCCTAGGTGTTTGAAAAAATCGGTTTGGTCTATTGTGCAGGTCTAGGCGGGCTTGGGCAGCCTGGGCGGATCTGGGCGGCCTAGGCGGATCCGGATCATAAAATAGCGCTTAACCCGATCTGACCCAATCCAGGCCCGTTTAAAAATAATTTTCGGATCTAGAAGGAGTTAGAGACTTGGTTCATATTAGTTGTAATAGTAGTAGTAGTAATAGTTCTTAGGTTGTGTCTTTTACTTGTAGTAGTAGGTGTGGTCTGGTTGTTTGTTTTCATCTTGAGGATTTAACGTCATTGTTCCGATATCAACTTATCAATAAAACGAGATGACAACAATCTTCCTATATTCAGAAATATATATACTTATATAGCTACTACATATTTAGACAATCATCAGATTAGGAAGAGATGACTTCTTTATTTTTTCCCCAAAATTGTTTTCATAGAAAAACACAACTCAACATTACAAATTGTAAGTTGGAATTCACTGAGAACCACTAGTACAACACTGTTTACCTCCAAGATATCAAATCTATCGATACTTTTGATTATGGAAAAATAAGTCAATTCATATTTCAAAAGAGAGACTAGAACTAGTATAATAGTTTATTTTCTTGATACATCTAATTAAAATTCAGAAGGGAAGCAATACCTTATCCTAACAAATCATTGCTCTACCCAAATCTCTTACCAAAATCAACACATTGATGCAATTGTGTCTTTTAGACTATCTAAAACTCATTTTGCAATAGCAAGGAGAAAAATCAAGAGTAAGAATGAGGAGTAATTGAGAGCAAGATAATGCATGATGGAACAACAAAAGCCAAAAGATAAATTGGGGCAAAAATAAACTAAAATAAAATAAATAAATAAAAAATGCCTAGAGCCTAGCCGCCTAGGCCCCGCTTACAAGGTCTAGGTGCTAGACCCCCACCGGTCTCCCGACTACCGTCTAGCAACTTTTAGAACACTGACTAACCATAGAACAAATGTCGAAACGTATGCTATGTCACCACCCAATGCCTCCTCTTTACACTAAAACATGGATATAGGAGCATCCTAGATCACAAGTTTCTCCAGTATGTGTTTGGTTAACGGGGTGAATGCACTGAATGGAATGAGATAATTGTAAGATCCCTAAGGTAATGTAGGCATTATGTTAGATACCTCAACATAACCCCAATTTTCACAAACTACAAATGACTACTACAACTCTTTAATGCTACATTAAGCTAAATTATCGCAGATCTCATATTGCAAATCAAACAAATCGAAAAAATCTAAAACCCCAGCAAACCTGCGAAAGGCTAGAAAACACGGAAAGCAGGGCCCCTTTGGCGAGAACCCCCTGCGCACCGACCAACTTACAAACCCTCACACCCAACCTCTGAAACCCCGCCGCAGCCACACTCCCCCCACTCTCCACCACCTTCCCCAAACATGCCGCCGCACCGGCCTGCACGGCCTTATTATTATTCTCGCTCAGCACCTCCAGCAGCGGCTTCACAAACAACCCCACCACCACCACCACCCCCGTTCCCCCCTTCAAGTACACCCCACCCAAATTCCCCACACACTCCTTACAGGCGTCCCTAACCAGAGTGTCGGAGGTGGAATCTTTGAGGCGTTTGGCAATGTGGGCCATGATCTTGGGGAGGTGGGCGGAGACGGGGTCGGGGTGGGAGGCGGCGGCGAGTGAGATGAGGCGGAGGGAGTCGCGGCGGGAGATGGAGGAGGAGGAATGGGGGTCGGGGGGGTCGTGGGTGAGGGAGTTGAGGAGCATGGGGATGGCGTCGGAGGGGAGGTTTTGGATGATGGATTCGAGGTCTTGGATGGCGATTTGGTGGGTATCGCGGTCGGAGAGCTTGGAGAGGGAGGTGAGGATGCGGGATTTGAGCTCGACCATGGCGAGGTGGGAGGAGAGAGAAGATGATTTGGAGGGTGTGGGTTTTGAGGAGGGGATTGGGGTTGACATTGTTGAGGATATTGAGATCTTGGTTGGTTGGGGAAGATGAAGAAGAAGGGGTAAGAGTGAGATTCTTGAATCTTGAATAGGGATAAATAATAATGGGGAAGAAGAGGGAGAAATTCTTGAGATTGGAAATGGAGCAAGGTAGCGAGTCCACTTGTTTAGTTGGGGACTTGTGGGAGTCCACTTTTCAGTTAGTAGAGATATTGAGAATGAAATTGTTTCAAAATTTTGGCAAGTGTAAATTACATTACATAAAACTACTTTAATGGTTGGAAATTTTTTCCCAAAGTAAGCCCAATTTTTTAAACTATATCTCATTGGAGGATCTTCACCAAACTTATTACACGCATCAACTTTTTTTTGCCATGCCAGCAAAAACCGCAGTTGCAAACTACGACTTAGGCTATTATGAAGCCGCAATTGGGAGTTGAGACTTCTATATAAAAAAAAAATTGTTGCCGCAAAGCCGATTGTGTCTCAAAGCATAAAGCCAGAGAGTCATGACTCCCTGGTTGAAAAACTTAAAGAGAGGTCATAGCTACAAACTGCGGCTTTCAGTATACGTAAGTCGTAGTTGGAAACTGCAACTTTATTTATATGTAGGCCGCAGTTTCTAATAGAGGCCTATGCTATATTTTTGTCGTAGTTTGGAATAGCAACTGCGTCCCAAAATGGAGACAAAGAGAAATAACTCTAGGATGGAACATGTTAAAGAGATGTCGCAGCTAGGAACTACGGCTTCAATTCAACAAAATCCGCAGTCTATATGTGATCATTGATAGATGAAATTTCCATTGTCATTGTTTCCTTGTTTACAATTCAAAAGATCTACAATTAGTTCACACATTGAAATCAAACATAACCAAGTGGCAGCTAGCTCACACAAACATTAAACATCAAAACCTCCACTTCAATTCGATTTTTTTCCCAAAACAGACCACCTTTTGAAACTAATTTCCAAATTAGACCACTCGCAGTTTCCAATTGCGGCCTCTTCGATAACGAGGATGCAGTACCCTACTGCGGCTTAGGTACGTACCAAAAAATATAGATTCCAAGGCTTTCTTTAAAAAAAATTCAAGTCCAAGGAAGTTGTAAAAGAGATTTCACTGAGGTCGTTGTTGCGTACTGCGGCCTCATTAATACTTAGGCCGCAGTTCACAACTGCGGCCTCGCTGGGGGGTCCAGATCTCTTAAAACCCTTTTCCCCCTATTCTCAACTTCACTTATTCTCTCCAAATAACTTCCCTAACTCTGAAACCCAAAATCCCAAGAAGTCGCAATCACTCTTCTCCTACTCCCTAAAATCTCTCCCAAATCCAACTCTCAAATTCACTTCATCTTCCTCTATCCATACCCATTCAATTTCCCGAATTCCCCAAACCTTACTTTTTCATATTTCTTCCAAATCGCCCAACTGCGACAACCCACCATCAATCCAACAAGTTATTGAAACTCTTCCTCTCCTTCATCAGCAGTGGATGTAGCGCCCTGATTTCCAATACTGGGAAAACCGAGACACGAGCCAAGACCTTTTCTTCAATTAGTCACAATACACAGAAAAAACAGAAGAATTTAAAACTTTTCATTCAACACCCAATGTATTATAAGTCTGAATATTATACAACTGCAATACCTTACAATGGAGTTACAATATTACCTTTACATTTCCAAGTATTACAACCTTCAACATCTTACATCAGAGTACAAGGAATGAAGAACAACACTTGGTAACTCTCACTTGAGTACTTCTCAACTAATAGATAATCAATACATATACTGCAGCGGACCTAAACATAACACTGACTCCTTGCTTTCCTTGCCTTGAGTCCTCCTGAATCTCGCCTTTGTACTTCGGCGATCCAGTACCTATGGAAGTGGGGACGTCAGTATTCACTGACGCTTAAAGGCTGATATCAAAGCAGCGAATCTCCCAAATAACATACAAAATATGGCAATGGTCTTGGTGTAGTTTAAGTGTTCGTGAGTGCTATGACTAGACTCTAATGCGATATTTAAATAGAACTAGGATGCTCCTATTCTAATGTCAGCGAGTCTCCGAAAGCAACATGCAGCCCATATTACATGCGCCCCATCTCAAGCCGTTTCTCCAAATATAGGAATTTGAACCCGCATTATGAATTCTAATTGTACACAACCTGTTCCTGACAATACTCCATGACTCTGTGAGGTTGCAGAAGGGATCAAGTCCCCCTATGCAGTCTGCTTATGGTGTCTTCGTTTTCCACTACTACCTGGCATGTTGGACCTCACTGACGATCCCAGTGTATCGGGCCTCGTTCCAAAATCAAACCATAGGATCTCGCATGCGCAGGGTAGCGCGAAGCCTACCCTGTGGCACCCTGTGGCACCCTCTGGGGTCTCGCAAGCGCAGGACTGCACAATGCATCCTGTGGCACCCCAGCCACGGTATTTCAGGAATTAACAGCGCGAGATACGCAACCCGTGTCCTCAACTTGTGAGACGGCACCGTACGTATCCCTTTGACGGGAAGGTACAACCCAATAACACCACCTGGTCTGCCTCAAGGGATGAGTTAGTCATAAGGTGCCCCCTACAACCGACTCCTCTCTTCCGGCAAAGGGTTTAAGTAATGATCTTTATAAGTCACTACCCTAATAATGTCCCTAATCCTGAACACTCCTAGGGAGGACAATATTATAACCACAACATGCTAGGCCTTAATTTAGACTTTGCAAGACAACTCTACTAGGCTGCTTAACCTAGACTTACCGGAACCCCTCAGGATCCGGTTCGTGGCTCATCGATCCAAGACTTCGGCCGTGCGAATATACATGCATGCCGCTACCCTAAACTTGGATTCCGTCTATACTCCGGTCCTCGATCAACCTACCCTGGTTAAGATTCAACGGTACACAAGGAGTGACTCCTCCACAGTTCCTTAGGGTAAGAAAACATATGTCTTGATGGTCGATAGCCCTTAGGGTGGTAATATCACCCTAGACGAGCACAACGAACAGTGTGCTAGCTAACAAGCTATATATGAGTAACAACCACATACGAGCTAATAAGCTACGTATGAAATAATAGCTACCTACGAGCCAGGCGGGCCTCGTAGGAGATAACAACGTACATACCAGCCAAATAAGCCGCATATGAGACCAACAGCTACGCACGGGCCGGTCGAGCCGTGTACAAGACAACAACCTACATACGAGCCAATTAAACTACGTATGAGACCCACAGCTACATACGGGCTAGTCGAGCCACGTATGAGCACAACCATATGCAAACAACCATACAGGTAATCAATCCTAGAAGCAACCAAATGTGCTTACTAGCAAACTTGATCTTCTATTATTAGAAGCAGCAGAAGAATCTACTAATAGTCTATGGTCGGTATTCTACCAACGAAAAACCGAAGGCGACATAACAATCTTAATCAAACTAACTATTACTACTGGTCTACCGAATCCTTATTACTTCAACCTATAGTACTTTAAGCATGGCATACAATTGCAAGCATCTATCCACGACAATCTAATTATGGTACATAACCTAACCACCAACCATAACACTCATTCAATGTTCTAAACATGGTAGGTTAATTAAACATCAATCCTACAACATTATAAGCATGTATAATGATTCCTACTACAATCTAAGTATAGATAAATGAATCTAGCATGGTATACAACTTTCCTACAAGCATGTAAACATGGATGAATTGATCCAGCATTATATACCACTTTCCTACGATTATCTAAACATAGATAAATTAATCTAGCATTATATACCACTTTCCTAAAATTATCTAAACATAGATAATTTAATCTGGCATGGTATACTACTTTCCTACAAGCATGTAAGCATGGATAAATTAATCTAGCATGATATACCAATTATCTAAACATAGATAAATTAATCTAGCATGGTATACTACTTTCCTATAAGCATGTAAGCATGGATAAATTAATCTAGCATGGTATACCAATTATCTAAATATAGATAAATTAATCTAGCATGGTATACAACTTTCCTACAATCATCTAAGCATAGATAAATTAATCTAGCATGGTATATGCTTTTCTACAATCATCTAAGCATAGATAAATTAATCTAGCATGGTATATGCTTTCCTACAATCATCTAAGCATAGATAAATTAATCTAGCATGGTATATGCTTTCCTACAATTATCTAAGCATAGATAAATTAATCTAGCATGGTATATGACTTCCTACAATTATCTAAGCATAGATAAATTAATCTAGCATGGTATACTACTTTCCTACAATCACCTAAATATAGATAAATTAATCTAGCATGGTATATACCTTCCTACAATTATCTAAGCATGTATATCATTCCTAAACATGATAGATAATTTTATCATGAATCCTACAACATTCTAAGCATGAATATCATTCCTAAACATGATAGGTAATTTTAGAATAAATCCTACAACATTCTAAGCATAAATATCCTTTCTAAACATGATAGGTATTTTTTAGAATAAATCCTACAACATTCTAAGCATGAATATTATCCTTAAACATGATAGGAAATTTTAGAATGAATCCTACAACATTCTAAGCATAAATATCCTTCCTAAACATGATAGGTATTTTAGAATTAATCCTACAACATTCTAAGCATGAATATCATCCTTAAACATGGTGGAATGAATCCTACAATATTCTAAGCATGAATGTCTACTAACCAAGCATGAACAACAATCTAACATGGTGCATGATTTTTCCTACAACTATCTAGGCATGATACTTACTAACTTAGCATGAAGCATGAACATCTACCATCTTTATTGAAACATAACATCTACTACAATTTTATTTGAACATAAACCTCTACTAAAACTTTATTTAAACATGAACATTTAATACAAATTTACAAACATCTACTAATGCTACTTATTTAACATGAACATTTACTACACTACTTTACTTAAAACATGAACATCAACTACTATTACTTTATTTTAATCATGAATAGCTACTAACATTTCACATATCATAACCATCTACAACTACTTCCTTTTTACATTTACTACTACTACTACTTTATTTAAACATACTACTACTACTTTATTTTAACATACTACTACTACTTTATTTCTACTACTTAAATATCTACTAATCTTTATTAGCATTGATTTCTTATCATTACTAGTGATCATAAAAGAGATCTTTTTATTCATTCTACAACTAGTGTTTTCTTTTTCATAATTAAAACTAACATCTAATTTATGTTCTTTTTACTTAAGATTATAAAAGAAAACAACAATAATAAAAATAAGGTAAGAACCTTCATTTGGTTCAACCAACATATGCTTATCTTTTTAGTCCAAGTTCAATACAAGTCCTACAACCAAAAATAGTTGTATAAAAAGGTTCATATGCTTTATGTATAAGTCCATATTCAAGTCCTACAACCCCAAAATGGTTGTATGTGCAAGTCCATATGTATATGTCATTTTAGTCCACAAAACAACTACTACTACTATAAAGATTCAATCTTTATGTGTATTTAATACTACCATTTGTTTCTTTTCTTTTTTATGTGGTTATTACCTTTAACCATTCACAAACATACAAAAATAAGTACCACATACAACAACATCATCACAATAAACCATTCTCAAAGAACAAAAGAAACAAAACAAGGAGGATAAGAAGAGGAAGAATCATCAAAACAACAATACAAACAAACAATCAAACAAAAGAGAAACCCCCACCTAGTTCTCTTTGTTGGAAGAACTTGCTAGCTAAAACTTCTCCTTCCCCTAGCTTTTAAAAATCTCTATGGAATACCTACAATGGGAAAACTCTCAAATTAGTATGGTGTTCTCTCTTTCTTTTCCTTTCTTTCTTTCTTTCTTTCTTTCTAAAATGAGACAAGGTGGAGAAGGAGGGGATATTTATAGGTGGAGAGAAGGGTGGATAGTGCAAAAGTGCACTCAACATTATGCACAAAGGTCCTCCCCCAAAATGGGGGCCGGCCATACCATGTAGGAGGGTAGGGGTGAGGTGGAGGTAGGGTGAGGTATGGTGCTATGTGGTGGAGGTGTTATATGAGGGTTTCTAGAAGAGTTTCCTTAACCTTTTCATGCATACTTAACCTAGGTTAAATACTTATAAACCCTAACAATCTAATAGGTTTTGTCATAACAAAGACAAGTGTTGTCCAAAAATACACAACACACAATTTGTATAATGTACTAATCGACATACTATACGTATGTGCGCATATATGTCTGTATACCGAAAATCTTTGCATAATCCGTATAAAAATAATTTGATCTCGGAAATAATAATAAAATTAATTCTATTATTAGTTCGAAAGGTCATGGTATCAATTTGATACAATACGGATGTATACTGACTGGTATTTGGGTACATATGATGTCTATGAATAAACCGGGTGAAAATCAACAAAATAATTCAATTTTGGAATTAAAACAAAATAATAATAAAATAATAATAAAATAATAATTTATATAAGGTAATATCCGTCCGGGATATTACAGTGGACATCATCTTCGCTGTCACCCGAAGTTGTTGAAGGTATGTCTTGGTTGATTAGCATGTGTTGTTTCTTTATATATGGTATGAATTGTAAGTGAATATAAAGAATTGTTAGTGAGTAATATAATGACAATTAGTGATTATTATGAACTGTTAGTGATTATTAAGAATTGTTCGTGAATATTATTAGCGAATTGTTGGTGAATATTATGAACTGTTAGTGATAATTCCGAAGGTGGAAATCAATTTTAATGATGACAAGGTTCACAGGTTTTTTGCTCGTTCTGAAAAGTTTGCTATTGTAAGGTTGGTTGATCTAGGTTGTCAGAATCGTATAGTTGGTATTACTGGTTGTATTCATTATCATTTATGGCTACTTTAAGAAAGATGGAAAATTAATGTGGTAATAATAGTTGTGTGGAATTGTATGTTGTTATTGTCGCTTATACAATATCGAATTTATATATTCTTTATGTTAGTTTAGTCGGTGTTTGATTGCACCAATACTTGATTAGATATGCTTAATTATAGCTAGTCTGTTTGCTTTATTATAAGAGTTGGAGTTTCCATTTCTTTGATGTATCTTTAATTCAATATAGCAGTTTTAACATACAATTGCCATTTGTATGCATATTATGTAATTATATGTGAAAGTTTGTCATATATTCTCAAATGATTTTTATTCGAATTTTGTGATCATACATTTAGGAAGTTTTCTTTTTCATACCACCTAAATTTTGGTTGTCATGTATAGTGTTGGATTTTCATGAGTCGCAGAACCATTTTGACAAACATAGCAATGTTCACTAACAATGGTATAATCTTTTGAGCAATTTTTTTGATAAGCTAGGCTAACTTGATATTATTTGAAACATTGCTTATAGTTGGTTAGTAGTAAAAACAATAATTGTTGTTAATAATAGACGGTGTAGATTTTACATATCATATGATATGTTTGTTATATACTAACATTATCTAATATTGGATACTATCATGTGTAGTGATCGTGTAAGAAGATAATGGCAAGAACGAGGGGTCTAAATAACCAAGGTAGGCGACCATTAAATCGCAGTGCTAGGCACCCTAGTAGTAATGAAGCCGAAGGCCGTGATGCACCATCTACACTTGTAAGAAATGTTCATTAATTTTCATTTCTATAATTTGGTGTTAAAATAAATTTCTTCCTAAAATAGGATTTAATATAGGTTCCCTCATCTTCCGACGCGCGAGCCTAGCTCCTCTTCCGTTGCACATGGAGGTCCATGTATGTTAGACCCAAACCTCCTAACTTTGCAAAGTGAACACCGATCACAATCCGTTTGGAACGGTATATCGAAAGAGTGCACATTTCATAGACATCCTCCACATTTGCCACTACACGCCCGCACACACAAGCTTTTGGCCGCAGCTAGGTTGCTTGGAATAAGCATGATGGGGTCTATCAAGCTTGATCGGTCTCTTCTTACCACTCTCCTCGAAAGATGGAGATCGGAAACCCATACTTTCCATTTACCCGTAGGAGAAATGATGGTAACGCTGCAAGACGTTGCGATGATATCGGATATTCACGTTGATGGTGTAGCCGTAACCGAGAGTATGGGTTTTGATAAATATAAACTTGTACGAGAATACCTCGGTGTAGAGCCGGATGATAGAACCTTTGTTGGGCAATCCATTAAACTTTCCTGGTTGGATGAGGTATTTAAAAACTCTTTAAATAATGATTCATGGGGGTTCCAAGTTGAGTGCTACACCCGGGCATATATAATGACAATTTTTGGCGGTGTGATATTTCTAAACTGGATGGGTGATATCATGCCATTAGTGTATATTCCGTTGATCGTTGATATTAGGAAAGCCAGCCAGTTGAGTTGGGCCAGTGCAGCATTAGTCGCATTGTATAGAAGTTTATGTACTTTTGCATTGAATGCAGTTCGGGTGACGGGGTCGTTGGTCTACAAGTGTGGAGCTGGGAGCACCTGCATGTAGGGTGTCCCCGCATAAGCCGGCAATCACAGTGGTGGATGGCCGCTCCAGATGATGAAACAATATTGGCTCCTATTGGGGTTTACTGGACTGGTTCACACACGTGGAAAGATAACCCACGTGGTGTGTTGGCGTATTACAGGGACGAGCTTGATCCATTGTGAGAGGAGTATGTTAATTGTTCTCCTTACAATGACGAGAGAGATGGCAGATTGCCACCTGCATGTACGGCGACCCCACGGCTTTGGTTGACGACTTCACCACTCGTCAACTTTGGTATTGTTGATTTCTATTTTGCGGACCTTGTTCTTCGACAATTTGGTCTTCATCAACCCATTCCGGTAAGAAGAAGTTATGACAAAAAATTATACAGTGTTAAGGGAATGGGTCGGGTACCAGATCACAACTAGGCATTATATCACCAACAACATGTGAACCATTAGAATGAGGAACAGTTTGATGCAATAGTAGACCCCTCTCCTCCTTTTGAACCAGATTTACATCGCCCATATATGTTTTGGTACCTTAGAATAACAAGGTTATTTGTTGCCAACTCTCTTGAAAAGTGAAAAGACCACAGTTGTAGTTGATAACTACGGCCTATTTACAACTAAGGCCGCAGTTACCTACTGCGACTGTGGTGTTTTCACTTTTCCAGAGAGTTGGCAACACTCTGGAAAAGTGAAAAGACCACAGTCGCAGTTGATTACTGCGGCCTATGTACTACTAGGACCGTAGTTACCTACTGCGACTATTGTCTTCTAAAACTTGCAGAGAGTTGGCAACTCTCTAGAAAATTGAAAACACCACAATCGTAGTTGATAATTATGACCTAAGTTGTACATAGACCGCAGTTGGAAACTGCGGCATCTGTTGGTTGAAGTTACAGAACTTAATAACAACATTGAATTTCTTGTTTACAACTCATCCGCATTCAAGTTAACATTTACTTCACGTAACATATGCAATGTTCTCAACCCCACCAATCCATCTTCAATATTAATATACGTATCCAAACAATGAAATCGTTAACAAAACCAAAAAAAACCATTAAAAGCATCAAAATAAAATTAAAAAAAAGCACATGCAAGCAACCAACAAAAGTTATTCTTCTTGTATTCCGAAATTCATACATAGGAAAAACCAAACTATAATTAAATTCAAATATACACTACACATTTTCTATAGGCCTGTAGACGAATTGCTTGAAGAAGTCCTTGTACCAGATCTCGTGGTACGTCCACCACGACCTTTTGCTCCTCTTCGTAAGGGACCTGTTGCAGCAGTACCACGCGACGTACCCTGTAAAATTTGTTTACTGCTTAATGTACATAGGAATGGAACAAAAAATATTAAAAAAGGTAAAAAATGTACAACTTACCTGAGAACCACTAGTATCCCCTGAGGCAATATCACTCATAGAACTATGCCTATTGTGACCAATTTGATGACTTTTACTACAACTTAGTGAACTTCTGGAGCTTGTTCCGATATCCATGTCATTGCGAATGCGTGTGTTTCTTGGTTGCCCTTTCCTACATCTTCTGAGCCTCGAATCCGCTATTAGTTTGGGACCAATATGTATAGGCCAATATGTTTGGTCTTGCACAGGATGAAAGGTGGGCTTCCAAGTTACCGCTAGAGATACCACATAATAGAATGGATCAATATACGGTAGGTAATCGAGGGCTCGAGATGCGGAAGCTGCCATTACATGTGAACATGGTATATGATGAAGCTAGAATTTCTGACACGTACATGTGCGCGCACCTAAATCAACAATCTGACATTTTCCACCCTTTCACTTAGTACCGACAAATTGAACACTTGTTTTCACTTGAAAAACATCAGAATTATGATGAAACATTATAGCCTCATACAAATTAGCTCTATCTTGTCGTATATCATAAGTTCTTGAACTCTTGGAGCCTAAACATGCCCTTCACTTATCAACTTTTGTGCCACTTAACGACGCTCGGTGAAGTAGGAATTGAGTTTGTAAAATATCATCTCAACGATTGCTGTTATGGGCAAACTATGAACACCTTTTAACATGGAATTAAATATATCTGATGAATTTGTGGTCATGACACCACGTCGACGCCCTCCATCCGTAGCCAATGCCTACTTCTCCACAGGTTTTCCCTTCAACCAATCGGCAGCCACGAGATTAACTTTACTAATCTCTTCCAATTGTTTACCAAATTTTTTTGGCCGATTCTGACATGCAACCACCTATACTTTATTCATCAAAACTTTGCACCAAATTTGGTGTAGAAATTAGTAGCAAAATATCGCATACAATAACGATGGTATGTATGTGGCTTATTCCATGAACCATTTTCAAGCTCCATGCACAATAAGATTTCCGCATGACGGTCAGAATCACACTTAAGCTTTGACGATCGGTGACATAATATCTAATACAACTCATGAACAAAGTCCAACTTTGTATACTCTCTCTATATACTATTCTAAAAGCGAATGGAAATAACTGTTATCTGCGTCAGGTGCAACTACAATCAACAAACAACCCTTGTATTTTCCATTCAAATGGGTCCATCTATACTAATAATAGGTCGGCAGGACTTAAAACCTTCAATCGAAGCGCCAAATGCCCAAAATACTCCTTTAAATGTTTCTTCGCCATTACCGAAAGGAATTTTATCCCAATGTACGTAAGTTCCATGATTTGCGGTTTGTATTGCAGAGAAAGAGCAGGCAACTTCGTATATGTTTCATCCAACCCTCCAAACAATTGCTTAATAACTCTCTATTTTGCAATCCAAGCTTTCTTTTAAGAAATCTTATAATTACATTGTAGCAACACTATTTCAATTATAGCCCTCGGTGTTGTTCCTAACTGTGCCTTAACAACATTCAAAATTATATTAAAAACTAGCTTCGAATCAACATTACTGTGGTCCTGAGTTAATGTTGGATTGGTACATGTATGCGCTCCTCCCAACTTCTTCACAATGAAATACGTCTGTCCTCTTGGAAGAATAGCACGTAGTTGCTATGGACATCTTGCATCAGCTACTGTTTCATTGGTACGTTCTTTAGGTGTGAATTTACATTGGACGACATACAACCTTTTGTTTGATTTCACTAATACAAATTCTCGATGTTCCTTAATAGAGAACATCTTCACTACATGTTGGATATTATCTTTGCTTTCAAACTTCTGCCCAATGTACAATATTCCTATCTCTGATGAACCACATGATTCTTCTGGATTTTCAAATACTCGGGGCATTTTTAATCCCTTCAGTAGATTCAAATTCAGATATAGTTGGACTCATGAACTCAGGCGGATGGGAGGTGGGGTTGGATCATTGGCTGCCAGTTCCTAAACATCATTAACGTTTTCATCTGGATTAGCACCATCTTCATATTCCTCATGTTCTACATCTACCTCCAATTCTTCATCTTCTTCATCATCATCTACTAAATCATTATTAACCGTAGCTTGATCGAAGTCTCGAATAATGTGTTTGTTATCAACAAGATTGTAGATGAAGTTTGAATTCGATGGTGGCAAGTCATGTATAGGAAAATTTGTTGGTATTAAATTTGTGAACAGGTTTTCTTGTCGAGGCAATGATCTTTCATGTGGGTTAGGATCCGGATGGGGACTCGTCTCTTCAGTCGACACTTCATGTATCAGGCTTAATATACGATTAAAATATGGCGGCCTATTAGGAATCCTGATTTTGTCAAGGTATAACTCTAATGCATTCCAACTACAATTCGCATGGAAGCAAGAGCATCATCATCGACTACAGGTACCACCATGAAAATTACGACTCTAATTTTCCAGCTGCATATTGAGCACGAATTTTTAACTTTCCATTCACTTCTATCCCAATTAGTAATTTCGTACACCTTCTCTACTAGTTCGCGTTGTGTAATATTACGGGGAGCCCAAACAACGTCCGGTTCAACATCACCATAACAAGCTCCTAACTTTTGGTCTCTAATTATTTATCCCCAGTAATATAACCAAATTGGAATTTTTGAATCCATATCTACAAGTCAATGGACAAATATGCGAGTAACCAACTAATAAAAAATATAAAACAAATTTTTTTTACTTTCGTCGGTTATATGAATACCTTCAAGAATACAACCGTCGTTTGAGAGTGGAGATGACGACACAGATGAGTTCAGATAGTAAAAAGACGTTGCTAATCGTCGGGGGTGTTGTCAACTTCAATGTGGGTGGCGAGGTTTGGAGAATTGAACGACTAGGAAAATTGAAAGCTTGGGGATTTGGGGATTGAAGATTGATGGGGAGAGGAAGATGATGTGAAGTTGATTCATTAATTAGGGATAGATTTTATAGAATGGGAGGATCTAGATTAGGGTTATAGGATTTTCAAGGATTTTTGGTTTTGGAGTTGGGGAAATTATTTGGAGAGAATAAGTGAAGTTGAGAATAGGGAGAAGAGGGTTTTAAGAGATCTGGATCCCCCCCCCCCCCCCCCACCCAACGAGGTTGCAGTTGTGAATTGCGGCCTAAGTATTAACGAGGCCGCAGTACGCAACTGCGGCCTCAGTGAAATCTCTTTACGACTTCTTTGGACTTGAGAAATTTTCTAAAGAAAGACTTGGAATATACATTTTTTGTACGTACCTAGGCCGCAATAGGGTACTGCGGCCTCGTTATCGAAGAGGCCACAGTTGGAAACTGTGAGTGGTCTATTCTGGAAATTAGTTTTGAAAGTGGTCTATTTTGAAAATTAGTTTCAAAAAGTGGTCTATTTTGGGAAAATCCTTCAATTCACGAAAAGCAAGAAATAAGCAAGAAAATATACATCACAACTTCCCCAACTGAGGCTTCATAATAGCATAAGCGACAATTTGCAACTGCGGCTGCTGCTAATGTGGCAAAAAAATGTCAATGCGTGGAATAAGTCTGGTAAAGATCATCTACGGATCATAGTTTGAAAATGAGGTTTATTTTAAGAAAAAGTTCCTATTGTTGGGTGCCACTATCCTAATTTTGATTTAGTGTATTTTTTCACATAGATCACTATTCAATTTTATAATTAAGGATTACTCTCTCCAAAAATTATTATTTGCATGTATACTAGTGATAATGTGCGGCTCATTTAAAAACAATCATACTAGAAATAGGGCCGGTACAAAAACCCGATACCCGAACCCGACCCGGACTCGACATTGGACCGGAATCAACCCAATCTATACGGGTCCAGGCCCGGGTCCTAAAATAAGACCCGATTGTAACCTTCGCTCCTGATTGTACAGACTTTTACCTGTATTTCTTTTCTCTTCTTTAATTCTTGTATTCCAATTATCTGGAATACATATATATATATACTGTTGTTCTCTTGAATCCAATTGCATTCTCCCGATATTCGATTATTTTGTTTGGATCCAAATCATAATTCATTCGATAAAATTATTTGATTGATGATTTGATTTATTTGTAAACAGTCCAATCCAGACCAACTTAGCCCATTCTTGTCTTCTGATTCATATTTATTTGTTTTAGCCCATAATTCATTTCTTAGCCCATACACAAACTCAATCCCACACTCAAAAATCCTACAAAAACCCTATTGGCGCCTAACCCAAACCCGTTAACCCGCCAACCCAAATACGATCCAAACCCAAATTTTCCCAACTGCACAACCCCACTAAATCCTAACTATCCCGTAACCCCTCAACCCCAATAATCTCTCCACTATCCCATTAATTACTCATCTCCATATTAATTAAACTAATTACCCCCTCATCTAACAGCCGTTTCTTCTCTCTCTCTCTCTCTCTCTCTCTCTCTCTCTTTCTCTCTCTCTCTCTCTCTCTTCTTCTTCTTCTTCTTCTTCTTCTTCTTCTTCTTCTGATTCTCCCGAAACTCGAGCCCCCACTTCATCACCGCTCGCCCTCGCCTCCCGCTAGAGCACCACCCTCACCACACCACCTCCACCTCCTCGACATCCTCCTCTCCACCGCAACATCGCCCACCATGTTGCTGCGCTCACTCCCAAAGCACCAAGCACCACCAGCTCCGACCGCCTGCACCTCTTCCAGTCCCCTGAGTGCCACCTCCGACTGCACTCCTCCACCATCGAACCCGAAGCCCAACAACCCCTCGCTGTCACAGCCACCTTCAAAAACTGACATCGCCCCTCCTTTACTGCACTAAGCCACAGCGCCACCCCCTGTCTCCACTCGCCTGCACCCGACCGCCCCTAGCAACGCCTCTCTCACTGAAGCCTCCCATCACCGCCACCGCTACAGCCATAGCAAGTCCCTTATCTCTCACTTCTCGAGCTCCACCCCTGCTGACCGTTGCCCACTGCCTCCGACGACAGCACCCCAGAGTCGCTATCACTGTCGAGTCGCTGCCGCTGCCGTCATTGCTCCTCCTCTTTTCTATAGTCCGCCCACATTCAGAATCGTCATGTATATAAGGCAAGTATCTTGTACATTTTTATTATTCCGTATAAGCATTTTATTTGACCTCCAGTAATTAGTATTTATAATTGATTATCGTATTTTGAAACCCGTTACTTGAACCATCGTATTGTTCATACTTTGTGGTATTCCCAAGATTAAATCATTCGATATACTGAATTGAATCAACTAATTTGCCTCTGTGATTCGATGCCCATAAAAAAAATCATAAATATTAATTTGTGTGCTTCTGCCCTGCTGATTGTGCTAACTCGCAACAAGATATTGACCTAGTTACAGTTTAGATCAATTAGAACTTTATAAATGAATGTTGTAGCCCTATGAATATAGTTTCTAGAACTTCTTACGGACCTAGATTTAGAGTTGTAGGCTACAAGTTATCACATTTTTTGTACTGTATGGTTTCTAATTTTTAGATTACTGATTTGAAGTACACTACCATGATTTATTGACCAAAATATTGTGTTAACGGTAAAATAAAGACTTGATATTAACTAGAATATTACTAGACATGATTATGAGTCACTTTATAATTTTTATAATATTTTTAAATGAGTTTACAGTTGATTTATATCTATAATAACCTTGCACTGAGCTGTTGCCTGAACAGTACATCAGTAAAGAACTACCTGGTTGACCTAGCTATTGTATTTATAATGTGTCGCGTGAATATGCATTGGAACCAGGATGAAGTCTACTTTATGGAACCTCTACCTAATCTGATTTCTTGTAGCAACGGGAAAGTGGATTTTTGTACGACAACGTACTGCTGTCCAGAATTACAACTTCATGTTCTTGATTGTAAATATATTTATTTTCTTTCATTTAATTAATTGAACTTGCATATAATGTATTACATAGCCCTTGATACCTTCTTGATCCTGTCCTAATACCTATTTCACTAGTTGCATTGTTTAAGAATAAATATTGCAAAAGAATAACAAGCTGGGGTAATAAGGGAAAGAATCTAGTAGTGTACAATATAAGAGAGTGTACTCGAAAGGGGCCCGTGTTTTCCGTAATAGTGACTTTGTTTATGTTTACATGATATGATATGATTCTGGGTTACATGATATGATATGATATGATTTCGGTTATTGTCACTAGAAGACCCGAGTACATGACCCTATAGAATTCACCACTAGAGTCTAAACGTTAACTTGATTAGTATGCACCTGAACCTATGGTATGGGATGCAAGATTGCGTGCATTAGATAGGATCGATAAAATATTGCTAAACTTGAGATTAACATTGAACACGTGCATGACTCATGTTTACAAGTTATATGATTCCTGTTTACAAGGATTCATGTTTACAAGATTACATGTTACAGGTTTACAAGTTGCATGATTCATGTTTATAAGTTACAAGATTCTTGTTTATGTGGCACGTTTCCTGTTACATAATTCCTTATTCCCGATTGGTTATATTTGTGACTTTTTCCATTTGTCACTTGCATTACACTTGATTATGTTGTATTACAATTGCATCACTAGTTCTTGTTTCCCTTCCTGTCCAGTTCTTGTTTCTCCCTTGTTATATATATTGTTTCTCGTTATCATGGTTGTTCCATATTTGAATTGTCATTTCTTATTGCTTTCCCGGTTATTCATTGTTTCTTGTCCCTATTTTGCCTGTTACTACTTGCGGTCCGTGGCTTGCTCTAACGGACCTTTTTTTTCCCAACTCTAGATATGGAGGTTGCATATACTGAAGAAGGAATGACTGAAGGACTTGGTGAATAACTCTTCTAGTGAATGAATTCAAATCTTTGTCTGCATTAATAATCTTATTTCATGCTTCTCCTAGTTACTATTGTTGCTATTTTATATACATTGTATTCCGGGTGTTTTTGACCTGAAGTTTGTTTCTTTCCAGATGTTTGTTAGTTTGTGAGACATTTCATGGATTATTCATGTTTATGTGATTATTCTTTCACGCGTGGTTGTGGTTATATTTTATATTGTTGAGATTATATTTTTAAAACTTATGAATGGCGTTTGGAAACATATATAATTCACTGGGCCTCAGTTGCGTGCCCGTGTTTCCATATAATGGTAAGCGGGGCGTGACACCGATGCACTTCTGGGTCTGGGTCCGGGTTTGGGTCTGGGTCCGCTCAAAATAGACTGGCCCGGACCTGGACTGGGACCCATTAAAAAATACCCCAAAAATATGAAACTTGAATAATATGGTTATAGGGATATACATGTAAATAGTAATTGTTGAAGATAGATGTGTACTCATTTACTTAAGTGCAAAAACTATTGGAACCGTAGGGTATCAGGTAAAAAAAATACTTAAGTGCAAATATTTATTTCCCAATATCGGACCCGATGGATAGGTATTTTTAACTAGGACCTGGACCTGATTCTCGCAAGTCCAGGTTTAGTCCAATTTTTGGACCCGTAAGGTATCGGGTCCGGGTCCGGGTAGTGGAGGAAGCGACCCGATAGGACCCGATCCGATAGGACCCGATACAGCTGTAACTAGAACTGATCTTCTGTTTAAAACAATTAAACATTTCTAAATGGGGGTCCCACTTATTTTTTGTCATCGAGTTGTAGTTGGTAGAGCTTTTTTTTGGAGGGGGGATTTGTTGACACATAATGAAAAATCATCGGTGCTAGACCTGAGATTTTAAGACCTGGGGCGAACTCCAAAAATGGTGTTATCAAAATTTAACGATTTTTTTTCATCAATGATGATACAATAGTATTATCAAAAAAAATCAAGAAATAAAACAATAGAAAAAATGTATACTATCCAGAAAATATACATATGTCACAATTAAATACTAATAAAACTGAAGATGTTTCAAACCAAAATAAGTAAATTTTATGTTCTAGACCAATACATTAAAAAAAGCTAATAATGTTTGGGGTAATTCATAATGATAATAAAAAAATTTAAAAATCCCTAGGCCACCAAATGCTTTCTCATAGGCATCACATAAATATCACTCATTTTGCAGTTTTGGAGGAGAAAGTGTTGATTAAGTTTGCTTAATCAACTTTCTCAACCACTTTTTTCTCGATGGATAACATAGCCAAGCCATTCTACCTCTCTTGTGACATAGTTGACTAGAGATAAATTTTGATCAACTTCAACTTGGAAAAACTTCTTTCTGTAGATACAACTGTAATTGGTATAGTCAGCAAAATTCGATAAGAAACATAAGCATTTGGATAGCAGTCATCCATTTTCTTCAAATAATTCAGCACATCAATTGCACTTCTCCTGGTAATGAGTATCTTAACAACTTCAGTTCTAAAAATAAATATGATCCATCAATATCAGAGTGTCCATCATATGGTAGAAAATTTTGAAGATTGACACAAGACCTCAAGAGACCATCATCATCAGTAGACTGTAACCTCTCCAAACTAAACAAAAACCCAAAGATTTCTTCATACTTTTGAAATTGTTAAAACCGAGTTTGAAGTGAATAAAGAGCTTGATCAATTATAAAGAGGAAGTAATTAGCTCTAAAAGATTCTTTAGTTGATTGTGTTACATCTTCACTATTGATCTCATCAAATTGTCTATTTCTTCAAATATTACGTTTTTTTTCTCGAAACACAGTTTTAATTCCCATTTCACTTGCAAAATGTTCAGCTTCAATCATGGCCTGGTCAAACCCAGATTCTCTAAACTGTTGCAGAGAAGAAATAAGCCATTTTAACAATCTGATAGCAACATCAATATCCATATATTCTGTTTGAAAATTTTTACTAACAGTGTTAATATCATATAACAACTTGTACCAAATTACCATTCCAAACAAGAACTCAAAAATTTCAAATTCACATGCTGCCAAGCCCTCAGCTTCACTCTTTTTTTTCGGGACTTCAGAAGTGTTTGCCAAATCAACTAAAGCATCTCTTATTTATGAAGTCTGCTCTTTTATGGGCTTAACACTTTCGACATGGCTTTCCCATTGTGTTTGTGACAATTGTTTAATCATAAGACCTTGCACATGATCTTTGAAGATTTGTCACCGCATGGTTTAAGAAGAGAATAATGTATATATATGTTGCATAACTCCAAAAAAAGACATTTCTTTAGGACAATAATTCACCATATCACATAATGTCAGGTTAAGACTGTGACATCTCCATGGAGTGTAGAAAGCTCTGGGATTGATTTCAAGTAATCTACTTTTTACACCTATGTGTTGTCCTTTCATATTGGATCCATTATCATATCTTTGATCTCTTATATTATCAATGTCAAGTTCAAGATTGCTCAAGATATTTTTAAGTTTAGTAAAAAGTCCAAGCAACGATGTATTATCAACCTTAAAAAATTCAACTCAAAATTCTTCTACCGCTATTGTATTTCTTGAATCATCTACACATCTAATTACAAGGGACATTTGCTCCTCGTGACTTGCATCTGGAGTGCAATCAAGTATGACTGTGAAATACTTTGCATGTTTAATCTTTGCAGTAATTGAACTTCTCACATCAGCTAACAACATCTGTACCAATTTATTTTGAATTTTAGGGCCAAGATATGTGTAATAAATCTGTTGTGCTTGAATACACCGAAGGTGCTCTTCCATTATTGGATCAAACTTAGCAATCATTTCAATTAGTTGCAGAAAGATTCCATTGTTCTGAACATAAAGCTTCTCAAAATCTCCTCGAAGTGGCAAGTTATTGTCATGCCCCGCTTCTCAAAAATACGGAATACGAGTACGTAACAAAAGCCCAGCGAATGATTTTCATCATCCATAAGCTGTTCAAAAAATCTTTACAACATATCACAATATAATCAGAGTCGGAAGCCAGAAAAATCAACCACATGCACATATGAACCAAATACCAACAAAAATACTTGAAATAAAATATATTAATCTCAAATAGTCATGATCTGAATAAAACAAATAATCCTGGATCACATTGCCCAAATACAAGAATAAATCCAAGTCTCAAAATACAATATTTGTTCAAATTAAGCAACAAGAATAATAATAGCAAAATTCCAGCATCTAGTACATCATGTCACCAATACCGTTTGGAACCTGTCCTCCAAAATCTGCAATACAACGAATGCAGAAAAGAGAAAAAGAGAAAACACAAGTACCCGTCAATTGCAAGTCGTGGGTCACAAATGATGTAGGATACAAGTACATAAGGAAACTAACTAACAACATGGTATACTAAGAACTTATCGAATTATATAACATCAAAAAATAAAAAACAGTGAAAACTCTCCCCCTTCCTTGAGCTCTCCCCCATCCTTGAGCTCGCAGATCCCTCCAATTGTATCATCCGATCCTCTCCCCTCCTTCTTTAAAGTTGTTCCTTTCGCCTTTCCCCACAAACCCTTTTCGTATCTTAGGTTTTCTCCTTCGATTTCGTCTTTCCGTCTTCCCTCCCATATTTCTTAGTGGGGTAGTCCCCTCTGCCGCTTCTGGATCTACGACCGTTAGAGGCGCGTTGGCTTCTCCCTCAGCTACTCCAGCGGGCTTCATTCCGATAGCACATCGCTCCTTTCAGTTGGTCGGCGGTCTTTTGCTAGCCTCGTGATCCTTGTGCTCATCAGAAGCGTCCTTAAGAGGTATTGTTTACCAAAGCACTGTAAGTCTCTTCTCAACTTGTCTTGCACAGTTTGTTTTAGTCTTTTCTGGGTGGTTTGTTTTCTGGTTGTGCCCATCCCTTAAGCGCGACCTTTATTACCAATTGGTGGAGTAGCTCTCCGTCCTCCTTTTGGACCTGTGAGACATCCTTCTCCTCTTTGGGTGATTCTAGATTTCCCCTTGAGTAGTGTGTTTGCATGCTCTTTTGCTGCACCAGCTCTTCTTGCTTTGGTGCACTCACCTTCTTCTCTCTTTCCCTGAGGTGCTCTATCATCTCTGTGTGTTGGCTTATTGCCGCTATCAGGGGTGTGCTTTCTCCCCCCTTTTTTTTGCCGTCGATTGCAATCGACGTTTGTGCCCGTCCGACCTTTGATTTTCCCAGGGTCTCTCCCCATCGTCCCTCCCCCTCTCTGAGTATCTCTTTTTGGTGGGCCAGCTCAGCAGAGGCCCATGGATCTATCTTGGGTGGAAGTAGTGAAAAAGAAAAAAAAATACAAAAAAATTTTGTTCCTTGCTTGCCCTGCTATGGGCAACTGGATCTGGCCTGTTTATGGTCCACTCGCGCGAAGCTTCTCTCTGGCTTCTCATCTCCTAACTCCCGCTCTTCTTCCTTATCCTCTCCATCTCTTTCAACCTATTCACTCTCTCTCTTCATCGAAGACAGTCGCCTGTCTGTTTTCGTTGCCTGCAGCAAGGTCACCTTAAGATCGTTTGCCCTAACAAGATGAAGTGCCTCTTCTGCAATAAATCTGGGCACGCTAAACATCGTTGTTATGCACTCCAAAAGGTCCTAGGGCTCCCAATGGGAGTGCCCATTTCAGATCAAATCGTTAATGCAGTGGACCTCACTTCTCTTCGTAGTCAACTGCAGTCTTCTAAACCCCCTAAACCTCAGAAGCAGCCTTTGTCGTCCAGCTCCCCGCTGCTCCCCACCCCCCCTTCGGAGCATCGTATCTCCGACAGCCCTCCCCCCTTCCTACGTCTTCGGCTCAGCCCGCTCGTCCTGCCAGGCAGCCAGTCACTTAGGTCTTTATCCCTAAAACTGAGTTAACGGATCGTTTGGTTTATTTTGGAAACTTTGGAGCCATATCTTTCTCTGGAGGCTCGGTGCCTTTCTACACTTTGAATTCCTTTCTTAGCAACTACTGCAACGTAAATGACTGGGATTGGGTTCTTTACAATTGCTCTAATGGAGACATGGTCATCCATTGTCCTTCCCCTAAGATACTGGAAGACCTTATTGCGAATCAATCTCTGACCATTGGCACCATCTCTCTATCTGTGCGGCAGTGGGTTAAGATTCCTTCTTCTTCTCTAGGACTTGGATCCCCAGATACCAAAGTCTCTCTTGTTGGTCTTCCCCCGTTTTGCGATACTCTCCGCCTTGTAGGAGAGATGGCTAAGTGTGTTGGTGAGATTGTTAGCATCACATCCAAGGCTAGATTGGCTTCTGGCAGCCTGCAGGTCAAGGCGATTTTTCGTTGTCACTTCCCTCCAGCCCATATTGAAGCATTCTGCCTAACTGATGGGATCTCTTCTTTTTCCGTCTCTGTGCATTACCATGACTCCACCCCTGTTAATCAGCGTCCTCCTAGCCCCCGCCCCGGTACCAAGTCATAGTCTTTTGGATCTGATCTTTCTTCTCCTTTTCATCCCGGAGGTACTTCTTCTGCTAAGCCCAAGGGTCCTAAGATGAAAGTGAGTGGTGCCGGTGTTTCTCGCAGTAAACTTCCTACTCCCTACAGGCCATCGGCCCATCCCTCAATCCCGAAGATCTCCCCCTCGAAATCCCCCAACCTGGTTTGGATTAACCCGGAGCGCCATGTTGCGAAAGGTGGCACCAGTGCGACTACTTCGGTCACTCCTTTTCCCTCTAAGGCATCGCAGCCTATTTTTACCAAAACCGCATCTGCAGTTGAGTCGCCTTCGCCCCTGTTAAGGATAAGAACTCTTCTTATCATTGGCCAGCATAGGAAGTAAACCCGAACTTTGTGTCGGATTGGGAGCAATTCCAACAGCTCGCGCACTTTCCCACTCCGAAGAAGTCGGACCCTGCTTTCTCTCCCTCCAAGCTCAACCCAACGCCCTCCATCAAAGACTCTGGTTGGATTGAGCAGGACTCCCTCTTATCGGAAGAGGAAGCGGAGCTGGCACTTGGTCAGTCTCATAAGGTACTCAATTTCCTTTTTTTTTAAGCACTCACCAGTGATTTATTACTTAGTTTCGGTTTGTTTTTTTAAGCTTGTCCAATTGGGTTTCATGTGTCATACTTGCTCTGTCGTTCTTTGTGTACGGCCCAGTATTGGGATCGCACCATTAGCGTATGCTTCCCTTAGATGGATTTCCACATCTCTTGCGGCGAAGGCCCGGGATGTTTTGGAATCCCCTCCTCCCTTTCTATTTAAGCCTATTTATCGCACTCCCACTATTTCTGTTGGATCATTTGAGGCTTCTTTCTCCTCTTCTTCACCTATCAATTCGGGAGCATCACATGTACGATCTTCTCCTTATCAGGAGAAGGGTGTCCCTATCTCCGATTTCGTACAATCCTCTCGTTTGACTCAACGATTCATTAGGTCAAGTGCGCGACTTAAAGCTAAAAAAAACTCTACAATCTGTTCTAACTAATTTGCCTGCTAAATTTAGCACTTCCAGTTATGACCAGCAGCAGTCTCTGCCTACCCATTCATCTCTGATTCCTTACAACCAGTTAGGATCCATTTACGTCCCCATTTTTGACACGCTCTCCAACTCGAAACTAGCAGCTTCTGCTGAGGATCTAGGGTTTCTGATTGACCCTTTGGATTCTCCCCTTGTCCTTGGGAGGCAGGAATGTACTAGAGTCTTGGAGCACCGTCTATTTAATGATTAGTGTCTCCTGGAACATCCGTGGTCTGCACTGCCCTTCTAAGCAAAGGGCAATTTTTGACTTAATTTCTTCGTCCCGCTGCGATCTTATCTGCATCCAAGAATCCAAACTGGAGTCTCCCTCCCCTGCAATCTTACGTTCCTTAGGTGGATCCACTATCTCTAAATGGATCTCACTGGACGCGATTGGATCTAGAGGAGGGATCCTTTTTGGATTCAAGGAGGCGTTCTTCTCGCTTATATCAGTTCAACGCCTGAATTTCTTTTTAATCGTCCAGCTCCAATGGACTACTTTCAATTGCCCGCTTACCGTGATTTCGGTGTATGGCCCCTCCACTTCTGATAGACGCCCTTTATTCTGGAACAAATTCCTTTCGTTACTGCAGTTCTCCACCGAACTCTGTTTCTTTTGTGGGGATTTTAATGTCACTCATTTTGCTTCTGAAAGATCGAACCCGGTCTTTTCTATTTCACAATCTTGCCTTTTCAATGATTGTATCCGTGACCTACAATTATCGGACTTACCAATATCCGGTAGGTCGTTCACTTGGTCTAACCAACGCGATCATCCAACTTTTGCCAAACTTGACCGTTTTTTGGTCTCGCAAAATTGGATAGCGTGATTTCACCAATCATTCGTCCAGGCTCTCCCCAATCCTTCTTCTGATCATGTTCCGATAGTGCTCCATTCCAATTTCCACTTCAATTATCATCACAAATTCCGCTTTGAAAATCTCTGGCTACAAGACCAGCTCTTCGTCAATCTGGTGTTTGAATGTCTTGCCTCTGTCACCGGTTCATCCGGGCTGGGCAACATCCTTCTTAAGCTGCACGCCATCAGACACGGCTGCAAAATCTGGCGTTATGAGAGACAAAGCAACACCAACTTCCTTAAAAATTTCCTTTTGCAATCCATCGCGTCCATCGATAAGATGGAAGAGTTAGGTCCTTTATCCGAATCTTATCGATCGGAACGTCGATCTTGCAAGCAAGAGTACGCGGACATCCTCCATCTGGACCATATTAAATGGGCTCAAAGAGCCTGGGTCAACTGGATGAAGGAGGGTGACGCGAATACTGCTTTCTTTCATAACTTTGCATCCCATAGACAACGTTGCAATCGTATCTCTTCCATCTCTGTTCAGGGTGTGGACCTGACTTCTGATGATTCCATTCACCGGGAGTTCCTTTCTTTCTATAAAAATCTTATAGGTTTGCAGAAACATCGCACGATTGAGCTCGATTGGGCCCATTTTTATGGTAACCAATCGCACGATCTTTCCTCGCTCGAGGCCCCCTTCTCTCTTGAAGAGATTAAAACAGCGGTGTTCGCATTAAAAAGCGATTCAGCACCTGGGCCCGACGATTTTCCTGCTTTCTTTTTTCAAAAATTTTGGGATCTGCTTAAGGCAGACCTTCTCAAAATGTTTCACGACCTTCACCAAGGGCTCTTTTCTTTTGACCGTATCAATTACACTCACATTGTGCTCATCCCCAAGTTAGTGGGAGCACACCTGGTCACTGAATTCAGACCTATCAGTCTCATCAACACCTCTTTCAAAATCATTATGAAAGTCCTTTCTTCTAGATTGAGTGCAATCATCTCTCCTTTGATCGACTCGGCACAATCGGGTTTCATTAAAGATCGCTTCATTCTTGACAGTGTTGCTTCGGCCCAGGAAATCATATCCCACTGTCATAGAACTCAATCGGAGGGCATTCTTCTTAAGCTAGACTTTCAAAAAGCCTACGACAATGTCAATTGGGATTTTCTTCTGGACATACTTATTTATCGAGGCTTCGGTCCCAAATGGATTGCTTGGATTAAATCTAGCTTATACTCTGGGACTTCATCTATCTTTATCAACGGTTCGGAAGGTCACAAATTCAAAATCAGATGTGGCCTCCGCCAAGGAGACCCCCTATCATCGCTGCTTTTTTCGCTAGTAGCCGATGTCTTTAGCAAGCTCCTTCGGAATGCTTGGAACTTGAATGTGATGGAGGGTCTCGGCAGTTCCCCCATCTTTGAGGGAGTGCTCAACCTTCAATATGCGGACGACACTATTATTTTCACCAAACCGAACACCCACTCTCTTCGTAATCTCAAACTTCTCCTTTACTGCTTCGAAATGGCTTCCGGTTTATCGATCAATTTCCAAAAATCCTCTGTACACTGGTTGGGTGGATCTCCCAACCGCCAAGTGGAGGTTTTCAATTTTTTTAATTGTCCCATCGCTTCCTTCCCGATCTTTTACTTAGGCATTCCCCTTCGCTGGGGTAAGCTGCATAGATCGGACTAGCTCCCTCTTACTGATAAAGTAGAGGCCAGGCTCAATGTTTGGTCGAGCAAACTTATGTCTAGAGGTGGCAGACTGACTCTTATTAACTCAGTGATTTCAGCCATTCCCCTTTATCTTATGTCATTCTACTTTTTACCCTCCTGGGTGATCAAAGGGATTGATCAAATCAGGAGTAACTTTTTCTGGAATGGAACTTTGTTCTTTAAACCAGGATCCCACCTGTGCCAGTGGAAACTGGTTTGTACTTCCAAAGAGGAAGGGGGTCTTGGTGTTTTGGACCTTCGTAATCATAACATCGCTCTTTTAGGTAAATGGTTGTGGAAACTCCATAATTTTGATCATTTACCATGGGTTCGGTGCATCAGAGGTTATCGATCCACTTCTTCCAATTGGTGGGAGTTTCCCGAGGCGGCTTATCGCCACGCTTCCCCTTTTTGGAAAGGTATCTGGAAGGCATCTGCTGCTTTTCATTGTGGTATTTACCGTACCTGCTATGACGGATCTAGAGCCAAATTCTGGACTGATTTGTGGATTGGCAATACCACTCTTGCCACGGCTTTCCCTTCTCTCTTTCGGTTGGCAGCCTTTCCGACGGCTTCTATAGCGGACTCATTCACTTTGATCGACAATTCTCGGTATTGGTTTATACCGTTCACGATTGATCTTCCCCTATCTTTGGCTGAGGCCTTTGATGATCTCATCTCTTCCCTCAATAACTATGAATGGAGACCTTCCGAGGGCATAGGTTGGCGCTGGTCTTCAGCTGGCACCTTTTCTGTTAAATCTTTTTATAGCTTCCTTAATTCGAGGGGAGTTTAATCACCGGTAGCTAAATATTTCTGGGATTCTTGGGCTCTCCTTAAGGTGAAGATCACTTCTTGGCTTGCATTTAATAACAAGCTGCTCACTGTTGAAGTTCTGAACAAAAGAAATTTAGCCTGGGGGCAGCTCTGCCGGCTGTGCGTTCAGCACGCTGAAGATGTTAATCATCTTTTTATTCAATGTCCCATTACCATACCATTGTGGAAGATTTGCACTCTGGCGTGGGGCACTGGATCTATCCCCCTAATGTTAGCCTCTTGCTGGTCCGCTAAGCCCTCGAACACCACGTGTCGAAGCGCGTGGATCTTGTCGGTACATACCATTATTTGGATCATTTGGAAGGAGAGGAATTACAGACTGTTCCAGCATCGTAGCTCTTCGATAACTGCGATGATTGATGAGTTTTTATTCCTGTTCAAACTCTGGTCTTCGGAGTTGAAACCTATAGACAATGCCACTACTGCTTACCATAAATTAGAAGATGCTTTTCATTGTCTTCGCACTCTTCATGCGTTATAATTTGCCTTGTTTTATTGACTATATACTCACCATATTTCTTCTTCTCCCCCTCTCTTATGCAGGCTTGAGTTCTCCCTTAGGGTGCGGCTGCCAGCACTGTTTTGTTGTTCTGTGGTCACGGTACTCGCCTGATGTTTCTTCTCTGGGCTTTGGCTTTGTTATATTTTGACAGTTCTGGTAGCGGTTTATTCACCTTTACTTATTATATGGGGTCTTATGGCTGTCATTTTTTGTGTTGTTATCTATCATCAGCATCTCTACCATAGACTTGCTTATCCTATCTTACTGTCATTTCTTTCCCTGGACTATTTGTCTTCAGAGGTTTTTTTTCCTCTCAAGGATATGGGCTTCTGGATGTTTGGAGGACTATGTTATTGATGCTTTGAGCATCGTTATGGTTTAGTCTGATGGTATTTCTATGTTTACTATCTGTCTCTCTGTGTGTGATGCTTACTGCATGTTTATTTAAGGTGTTTCTTGAGGTGGTTTAAAACTCAGCCCTCTCTTTCATTTGATTACATAAGGTTTTGAGATGTTCCTGGGAACTTTCTTCTCTCTCTGTTGGTGTTACTCGATTATTTTCGATTTCTGCTGTTTTCTTTGATCTCAGGTTCCTACCCTCCGGGTTGCTCCTTGCTGAGTTGGGTGTTTCGTCCGACTTTTAGCGGCACTCTGGTGTGGCCCCGCTGTCAGCGGCGAGGGGGATCGGCCTGTGTACCGCTAGGTGTCTTTCGTCTGATGAGGTCCCAGTATCCTCGAAGTGTGCCCTGATCGGTTGGGTTCTCTTTGTGGGATGGAGCTGATTCAGCATCGGAGAGCTTCCTTCTTTTTCCGCACTCTAGTGTTGTTTTTGTCCCTTTTATTCATGTCATCTATGTGATTTTATTTCATTTTACGGCTTGTAAAATTAACCTTTTATTGCATTAATTAATTGATTGTCTGATGGCTGGGGTCGTAAGACCCTATCCGATTCATCAAAAAAACATGGTATACTAATAGGTACAGGTATCATGTGTCAAGTGTCAAGTAAACAGGTAAACAGGTGAACATGTATCAATCATCAGGTAATCAGGTAAATATGTATTAAGTATCAGGTAATCAGGTAACAAGTAATCAGGTAACAGGTATACAGGTAACAGGTAATCATGTATCAAGTGTCATGTTAGGTCAAGTCTAATCTTGTTAATTTACTATCTATGTAATACCCCAGATTTGCAGCGAACAGTCGACTGGTCGATTGTTCAGTCGACTGGTAACACTGTTTACACAGGATTTGAGAAATTTAGTCCCACATGGGAAGTGCACAAAAACTAATTTGAGTATAAATATAATTAGCCAATGATCAAGAGTCACCTAATTGGTTAACCACCTTTTGAGAGGCAACCTGTGGTGGGCAGTTGTACTACATAGTATCTAATTTGTCTTCTAAAAATAATAAAAATTGTCTGAGTATTGGGGCGGGGCGTTACAAATGGTATCAGAGCCGACTTTCGAACACCGGGTGTATCTACACATTTCGTGGGGTACACGGCAGGGAGGTAATTCTCCGGATAGGCAGGGAGATGATTCTCCAGATACGCAGGGTGCTAGAAAGGCGGATCCTACACTAGATGTGTGCCCTGTACTCAGCGAGGACGCTGATTTCTAAAGGTGGGGTGTATGTAATACCCCAGATTTGCAGCGAACGGTCGACTGGTCGATTGTTCAGTCGACTGGTAACACTGTTTACACGGGATTTGAGAAAGGATTTGAGAAATTTAGTCCCACATGGGAAGTGCACAAAAACTAATTTGAGTATAAATATAATTAGCCAATGATCAAGAGTCACCTAATTGGTTAACCACCTTTTGAGAGGCAGCCTGTGGTGGGCAGTTGTACTACATAGTATCTAATTTGTCTTCTAAAAATAATAAAAATTGTCTGAGTATTGGGGCGGGGCGTTACAATCTAGGTAGAACTTCATGCCACCCACACCACATGGTTGCTACAACAAAGCAATTTCGTTTTAGATTTCATAGTGGACCATAGAGGGCAGTGTACTCAGGTACAGGAAACAAAAAACAGGTTCATGAAGCAACAGGTACACAAATCATCTGATTCATGCAGCAACAGGTTCATGAAGCAACAGGTACACGACCAACAGGTCCGTACAGCAACAGGTAACAGGTACATGAACCAACAAGTCCATGCAGCAACGGTACACGACCAACAGGTACGTGCAGCAACAGGTAACAGGTACATGAACCAACAGCTCCATGTAGCAAAATGGAAAATACGGGCACCCTTTCGAGTACACGTTTCTGAACTATCCACTATTAGATCTTTCCCTTAATCCCGGCTTGGTTACTTTTATTATGGTTATCAAACAGGCAAGAATGGGTACGAAATAATGCCAAACTAACATAGTATAATCAGGTTTAGGTTCGGGAATCAAATATAGAAGCATGGATGACATACATTCACACAAACAAGCAAAATAGTCTATGTTCATAATCAGGACAGCATGACAGATCAGTACTAAAATAGTGACTCTAAGAGCTACAGACATGCAAATCAAGATCCGTCAAAGGATTGGGAAACTAGACATCCACACACATCCAACGAGTATAATTAAGTCACATACTAGTTCACAACATCTCAACTCAAAACTGATTTGATTACAGAATTTATGTTCAGCCAGAAAACAGGGGAACGACTTCAAAAGCATGAAAACACATCAAATAATTCCACGAAAAATCTGGGATATTCCCCTATAAGTATAGACTCAAAATAACAAGTTTCATAATATTCCAGTATGTATAGATTGGCCATCAAAAATAACAAGCAACACGAAAACATACTTTGACGAATATGGAATTCTCAACACTGCTGTATAAAAAATAGGATATCTCGCAATCAGTGAATCGAAATCCAATTCCGCCAAAGGGACATGAAAATAGATAGATTTTACTAACCTTCATATTTTACAAAGAATTTTCATACAGTATAAAGAATTATAGTGAAAACAGAGTTCTTTACTGAACAGCGCGCAATTTACAGCACGAGAAGATTTCAGAAAAGAACATGAAACACCACATAAAACTTATCTTTAAAATTCATCAAAAATCTGGGTAGTCCCTAACATCATATAGAAACACTAACCAAAATATTAGATCAAGATATTATGTATAGAATAGTTCTTGAAAATAATTTGTTAACAAATTTAACCCAAAACAGAATCTGGAATCTATCGACACGTCTGTACCAAAATATACATATCTCAGTCATATGAAATCCAAATCAAGTAAAACCAGTGGGATTTGAAAATAGACAAAATTATCTAAAATCCATCTTTTATTTTGGAATTCAAATACTGATTGTAGCATGGATGAAAACAGCAATCAAAACAGAACAAGTAGCAAATACAGATTTCACCCTCTAATCAAAAACATCATAACTTCATGAATATTGATCCAAACTCAACCAAACTTGAAATAAAACCTACCAAACATCTAATCATCATGTTTTATGGTTTCTAACATGTCCACACTTATTATTTTTACATGGGCATTCAATCAAACACAACTCATGCAATAATCACATACATGCATCAAAATCAAGTTTTGGGCATAACCTATGTTATTATCCTATCAAGCTTGGTGTCATAAGTCATCTATGGCCAAATTATCACAATAGAGACAAAATACATCAAGGAGAACACAAATTTTGGTTGTCTCTAGATCCAACTACGCTAGATGTGAACTTTTTGACTTGTATCAACCTAAGGAATTGTAGTACAAGTTACTTGCCTTGTTATGGAGTTGAATAAGATGCAAATAGCCCTAGGAGCAAAACCCACGAGAAAATCCTCTCCCAATGCGAATCCAAGCAAACCCACGAACAAAAACTCCTCTTACGAGCGATCTCCTTGATGCACGAACAAAGTGGAGAATACCCACTTCAAGAACACCACAAAGGAAGAGTTTTGTGGTGATGGTGATGTGGATGGTGGTCTTGGATGGTAGCCGTCCAACAAGGGATCAAGCAAGGTGTTGGATTGTATGGTCGTGTAGTATATCGGCAATGGAGGAGAAGGGTGGTGGCCGGTTGTGTGGTTGGAGGGGGGAAAAGTGCAGGTCAGATTGGGAGTTTTGGGGGAGCCGGGATTAGTGTTCAAGAGGAGGCCGGGATTAATTGAGAGGGAGAGCAAGTAATTAGGATTAGGGTTAGGGTTTTGGGGTGTTTAGGGTATATATAGAGGGAAATTGTGGGTTAATGGGTTGTGGGTATGAATATGTAGTAATAAGTATACAAATGGGTAATGGGTATTGGGTAGATTACCATTGGGGATACAATTTATAGTGAACTCTATAGCTCCTAAAAATCTCATTAGGGGTCAAAAATCGTAGGTTTGAAAGATCACCACAAAAAATCCATCACATCACCAACGAAAAATATAATGAAGATAATGAGGCCAAAAATGAAGAAAAGAATCCAAAATGATGAAGGCGAACAAAACGACGAACAAACAACACAAGGAGCTCAAAAATGAAAGAAAAAGAATATATATTGAAAATAATCCAATTTACGGTTCAGAAAAATACAAGAGATATAAAAATACACAAAAATGAAAAATACACTCCAAAATACATAAAATGAAAAAACAGGGGTTACAGTTATTTTTTGCAATTCTTTGCACATGAGCAATTATTCTCTTTAACATCTGCTTCCAATGTTCTCTCTTTGTTGATTGCTATTTGCACACTTTCATCAATTGTCTTATTCTTTTGAAATCTTCTTTCCAATTCAATCCAACTAGTGATGCAACTAATATGATCTTTACTAGTTTCATGAAGGCTGAGACACCGACTGAGATTTTTCCAATCTTTGTATCCTCGTTTGCCAATTAGCCAAGTTTAGCCATGGTCCTCTGAGTCTTGAACAACTTGCAACAAAAAAATCTTGTCCATAAAAACCGAATATACTGGCCATCTTCTATCATTCTTCCCACCATTTGGCAACTGCCGCTTATAATGTGATGAATTGAACTGTCTTCCACCACTATCATGAGGAAACAAGACACCATCATCTCTTCTAGGACCTCTTTCAACTACAAAGTCCCTAATATTTTGTCCAATTTCGTCTCAATTCCCTGGATCATCAATATTTAAAAGAAACAAATTCTCTTCATTTATATCTTCATCAACATTTGCAAGCATATTGGCATCACCGTTCTCATTCTCATGTTGCTTTGAGTCTTCATTATAAGTCTCATTCAATTCATTATATCTCTGACTCACATCGGTAGATTGATCCACCTCTTCATCATCATTCTCATTAATAGGGTGATCATGTACTTCATTGTAATTGTCATTCTGATTCTCTTGTTCCTATTCACCATATTTTCAACTTGTTCTGTGACTTCTGTCATTTCTGCCATTTGGTTGCTAGTAAAATACTTATTAAGACTTACTGCTTGACTTAGAATTAGCACTTCTTCATTTTGCTTCTTTTTTTCAGCTCTAGACAACTGTTTTCATATAGGAGGCATGTTTGCTTCTTATAAGAGGCATTCTTGCTTTTTTAGTGTTGTGCAAACAAAACAAAAAAATGATAGATTTTCATAGGTTTGGTTGTCAAGTTCGTATCTAAGAACTAAGCTTTTAAAAGGTTAAGATGGGCCGATTTTAACTAAATTTTCTAAATTGCACGCGCTTTCAAATCTAATAGTCATATTTCAAAATTCGTAAGACAATGTAGTAGTATAGAAGACATTCAAAAAGGTGCTCTCAAAGCTTAATGTTCATATATATTTTTTGTTTGTTTTTTTTATCAACGATGATACAATTGCCTACCGAATTTCTAATTTAGCTTGTAAAATTGAATAAAAAATGACTGTATAATAGCATTTTAGCTAAACCTAATTGTCATAAACATAAGGCTCATTCAAACTCATTGGTTGGATTTCTCTTTGTACTTTGCTTTCCTTTAGTGTAATTTGAGCCCTTTCATGTTCTTCTGAACATGCCCAACTTTAAAACCACCAATGGTCATGCCATTTTCTTGCATTTCATTTCATATGTACCCACTTATAGTGAATGATTTATCTATGATCTATCATCTCACTGATGAATTCATTATATTGATTTTTGTAATTTTGTATTTAACGAATTGAATCAATTGATGCGAATGACATTTTCTATTTAACGAATTGCATTTCAATTTTCTACTAATTATCTTGTTTTTTATTTCAACTCAAATTTATCCAAAACTAAACAAAATTTACCGTACCTTCTTGGCTATCCACAGTACAGAAGAATTGCCAACTTGAAAAAAAATGGCCCTTTGAAAAATCCTATAAAGAGAAAGAGTGATAACAAAGTTTAAATAACATAAAATAATTTGAAATTAAAACTAGGAAGGAGGAAAAGATGAGAAGTTAACCTTCTAGTGCTACTAGGGTTTTGAGAAAAGTCACCAAATTGATATCTGCTTCAAAAATTGTAAACCCTAAAATGAGGTTGCAAAATTTTCAAAGAGAGGGGGTGAAGGACTTATTGTTGAATGTTTGATAGTGGGGCCCGCTTCAGGCCAAACATTTTCAGTGAGAACCATTAAAAAAAGAGAAAAATTTTAAAAAGAAACTACACCCGAGGGCTCAAACACATCATCTTACAGTTTAAGGATCACAGTCTAACTAATCCATCCAGTTGGATAAACGGTCAATAGGGTGCTATTATTTATATAAGTTGTAAGTGTTTTGGGGCCCCAAAAAAATGGCTGAAAATCGGGGGCCTGAGGCGGCCGCCTCTCTCGCCTCATATTAATTCTGGGCCTGAAAATCATATAGGAAAACTCATATCTATAAATTAAACGATATCTAAATTTGGTAGAATACAAAGAAAATATTTCCACAATTAGGCTTAGTCTATAAAAATTACTATTAGCAGATTAAGTTTTATGAATGTTAAATTAATAAAATTTGAATGTGTTAGGAAATTAGAAATAAATGAGTAATTTTGGTTCTTAGCCTATGGTTAAAAGAAAAGATACTTAGCCATTATGATTTTGATTTATATATAGAGTAATTGAGACATCTTACATTTATGTTAGAGCACGAATTAAGAAGGATATCAATCTTCCAATTTACTTACTGAGAGAGTAGAAAATGAGTGAATGAATGAATATAGAGTGAAGCTTAGTATTTTTTTTACGTATTAACCCATTCAATTTTAATTGATGAGTGTGATTTATTGCAATTTGTAAAATATTAGATGTTAACTCACAACTTAATTTATAAGAAAGGGATCGGAATGAATTAGTGTGGGACCTAGATCTAAATTTCCCATGCAATTTTTTTACATGGAAATGGGTGTTTTGAAAAAAAATGGGGGGCCATTTGTCCCCCCAACCCAAAGGGTAATTCCGCCTCTGGAAACATTCCTTATCTTTAATCCTAAAGTTTTTTTTTACCGTTGTTGCCTCCAATCACTGCCTCTTCATTCTCATACTTCTCATTTTTTAAATTAGTGTAAAGAAAGCTGAGATCGGTAAGGAGATTAGATAAGGATATTCCGTAATTAGTCAACCAGGATATAGAGCCGTCCTAGTTAAACTAAAGGAAACTACAAAAGTGATTATTTTAAAATGAAACTCATATTGTTAATGGTGTACATGCAAATAATTTTTTTTTAGGGAATAATTCAAAATTTAAAATTTCTTTGTGACTTGTACACAAATGACCCTTTGATTTAATATGCATAACTACTTAAAATCTTTATTATTTTTTTGAAATAAGCTTCCATAACAGTTTCGTCAACCCAATGTAAGATTAACTTGTTTGTAGTATCGTGCTAGGGTTTATCTTTTCTGCGTCCTCGTACATGCATGTGATGTTTGTGTACATTGAATAACGGATTTGTGGCCAACCTACTTCTTTTTTCATTTTCTTTTTTTTTAAAAACTTATTTTTCCTTCATGCACCAATTAACAAACAAGCTAACTATGGTAGTCATACCCTTTCACAATTTGAAAGTTATCTTTATAGTTAAGAAAAATTAAGTAAAAGTGAAATTTAGATTACTATAGTTTTCTCACCTGTTGGAGTATTATAATTGTAATTATCTTTAACTACTCCAAAATGAGTTCTAAACATGCAAAAGTCAGGATAAGTATAGTTTTTTAAAGTTATGAGAGATAACGTCTAACTTGACTTTGTTCCTAAACACAACCTTATAAGTTAAATTGAAAAATGTATCAAACACAAGCCCACACGAACCTGGCCTACTTGGGTGAATTAGTCCAGCATGCAGTGTACTTCACATATGAAATATGATGTTGTGACTAACCAATTCATGGCGAAATGTGAAAGAAAGTGCCGAGATTAAAGTTGGGATGGAAGGTGATCAGGTGAGGGTGGGAAGAGAGAAACGTGAAAAGTTCACCAAAGAGAGTACAGGAAAAGAATATTATGTTACAAAAAGGAGGATCCAAAACGGATCGACATAGTATTTTATTAAACGTTTACAAATAATTGCTAGACCCTTACTTTTAAGATAAAAAATACCAACTTTTACTTAGGGACATGTTATATTACATGCTGTAGCATTGGCTCATATTCGACTAATGGCTTATCATCAATATTTACCGTTACATCCTGTTTTTTGTCAACAGCCTAATATTTCTCATTTGAAGATTTTTCACTATACTGTTTATGTTCTGATTTCTACACCCCAAAGAACTAAAATGGATGGGGCCTCAAAGACGACATGGAATTCATATTTGATTTGATTCTCGGTCTATAATAAGATATTTAGAACCCTTGTCAGGTGATATATCTACAGCACACTTTGCAGATTACAATTTCGATGACACAATTTTTCCGCTATTATGGGAAGAGAAAAAAAAACATTGCTTCCAGAAGAACAAGGTGAAATTACATGGAATGCATCGTCATTGGCTAATCTTGATGAACATACAAATCAAGGTGAAAATGAAGTTAGAAGAATAATTTACTTGCAAAGAATTGCAAATCAATTTCCAGATGTTAGGTTTATGTCTTGCATGCTATGGTTGATATGAAGACGATGAGACGATTGGAGACAGAGTGGAAGCAAGAGAAAACAATAACAGCAACAGCAGCAGGGGTTGCGGTCGACCAGTCTTGGGGACGGTCAGCCGCCCGACTGTACAGGTGTTCCCGAGAGGGGGACAGTCGACCATAAGTCGGGTGCGGTCGACCGTGCGCGGCTGATGCAGACTTTGGGTGCAGGTCTTGGTGACTTTGCTGAAACCCGAACTTGCTCTTCAAGTTAGATCGTGTGGCTCTTATCGTAGGGTTATCTCTTCAGTAATATCCAATGACTATTGTATCAAGATATCAACTTAGGATTTATCGATCTCTATATATTATTGTTATTGGCCTCCAGTGAAAGCCAAGAGAGAGAGAGAGAGAGAGAGTCCTTCATTGAAAGAGAGATTGAATGATTCTTTAATTATAAACAACTAGTACTTGATGGAGAGACTTGAGAGAGGGTCATGGTGAGAATTGTAATATTCTTGTATCTTCTCTAGTTGAATAACATCTTGATTTCTTCTCCCCTGGATTAAGGCAAAAGTCCCAACCGAGACAAATTTGTGTGCATTGGTGTGTTTGATGTGATATCCTATGTGATTGGTAGTTTGTATTGATTGCATCGCATAACTCAACAAGATCCTCGAAAGGAAAGAGTTTTGCTAATTCTCTAACAAGTGGTATCATTGTATCTCTTGTTTCCTAACAATTGGTATCAGAGCTATTCAGGTTCGTGGGTTTATTCGAGTTTCTTAGAGAAGATGGCAGATCATATCACAAAGATCAAGTAGTTTGATGGTAAGATCAACTTTAATCTCTAAAAGGTGAATATGTATGACACATTAGTTTTAAAGGGTTTGAAGTTAGCCCTAGAAGAAGATAAAGGAAGACCAATCAACATGAAGTGGGAGAAGTGGGAGGAGATTTGTTGAAGAGCCTTGGGTTTAATTCGAATTTCATTGACAAGCGAAGTTAGGTGAAACCTCATGGAGGAGCAAAGCACGGCGAGTCTGTGGGTAAGACTCAGATCTGACTACTCGGAATTGCCATTACACGATCAGATGTACCAGAAAGGAAAGTTGTGGGATTACTCAATGAAGAAAAATACCACTCTTCTAGATCATAAAGTTGAGTTCAATATTGAGTTATCTGAACCGATGGCGTTCAACGCAGATGATCTAAAAGCTTACAACTTGATATATTCACAACCAAATTCATCCAACATGATAAACATGCTAGACGAGAAATCTATTAAGGAGAAGTTTTCTTTAGCAGGTATGATCAAGGGGTTGGAGGATGATGCACTTGGAAAGGAGAGTCAGAAACCGGCGTCTACTTCTATGAGTTGCTTGGAGGTGGATTGGCTTCGAATGGAAGGAAAAGTGCACGTAAGGGTAGGATTCGTTGTCTTCATTGCAGAGGAATTGGGCATTACAAGAAGGAGTATTACAAGTGGTTGAGTCAGGGGGGCACCAAATCTAGTGCCACTGAATCGGGTGATAGCTTTGACAATATTCTTGTTTCAAAATTTATAGATGTGTATTTTGGTTGGTTTCATATTCGGAAAGTTCTTCTCATATATGCTTCAAAAGGGAGATGTTTTCTACTTACAAGTTCGCTAGAGATCGTAGTTGTGTAAGAACGGTGATTGGTGAAATTTGTGAGATAGTGGGTAAGGGAACAGTTGAATTGGAGACACTAGATAAAAAGGGTTACACACTAGAGAATGTTATGCATATTCCTCAGCTGAAACAGAATCTTGTATCCTTGGGAACTCTTGCAGAACGGGGTTGCAGGTACATAACTTAAGGTGGATTTCTATCAATTTGGGAAAGTTGCCGTGAGGTGATGAAAGGAAAGAGGGCTGTTGAGAAAAACCTCTACAAGCTTTGTGGGAACGTGAAAACTTGTGCAAGTATTTCGAAGCACTGTGTTCCTAAAGCACTATCTAGTTTTTCATCACTAGAATTATCCGAGCGAGACTATAGTGTTCGAATATCGTCGGGAGGTGGAGAGAGCCTTGATGTAGGTGGAATTCGTGTGGAGGGTGGCACTTCCATGATTACATCTAATGAGGTGTGCCCTTCAGAGGCATACAACGTGAGAAAAATAGGTGGAGGTAGATTCAACTAGCAGAAGAAGCCACAGAACCAAGTTGTTTGCAAGAGGAGAATAAAAGAGGCTAGAAGGTTTTAAATCACACAGGTGTGGATTCATAGTATGCAATCCAAGATGGAGATTGTTTGGTTTATATATTGCATACTATGTTGGATATGAAGACGATGAGACGATGGAGGGATCGAGATGATTGGAAATGGAGTGGAAGCAAGAGAAAACAACAACGGCAGCAGCGGTTGTGGTCACCGGTCTTGGGGACAGTCAACCGCCCGACTATATAGGCATTCCCAATAGGGGGACAGTCGACTGCAAGTTGGGTGTGGTCGATTGTGTGCGGCTGATGCAGACTTTGGGTGTAGGTCTTGGTGACTTTGCTAAAACCCGAACTTGCTCTTTAAGTTAGATCGCGTGGCTCTTATCGTAGAGTTATCTGTTCAGTAATATCTAATGGCTATTGTATCAAGATATCAACTTAGGGTTTCTCTAGATCTTTATATATTGTTGTTATTGGTCTTCATTGAAAGCCGAGAGAGATAGAGAGAGAATACTTCATTGAAAGAGAGATTAAGTGATTTTCTAATTGTAAACAACAAGTACTTGCTGGTGAGGCTTGAGAGAGATTCGTGGTGAGAATTGTAATATTCTTGTATCTTCTCTAGATGAATAACATCTCGGTTTCTTCTCCCCAGGATTAAGGCGAAAGCCTCGACCGGGACATATTTGTGTTCTTTGGTGTGTTTGGTGGTTTGTATTGATTGCATCACATAAATCAACAAGATCCTCGAAAGGAAAGAGTTTCGCTAATTTCCTAATAAGTATTGTCGTTGTATCATCAATTTCGTAACACCAGATGCATCTATTGATGCATAAAAAGTAACAAAATTTTATATACTAGCAATAAATGCTCCAACATGAATTGATGTCCCTAAAAGAAAACATAATGATTATTCAAAAACATGCCAAAATCATGGACGTCCTATAGGTGCAAAAGATAAAAACCCTTCAAAGAAAAGGACACTAGATGTCCAAAAGAAAAGGTCCAAAAGCAAGACAAAACTTTAGAAAATATAGTGACTGATGAATCCAAAGTTGACTAGGAGAAAGCCCCTGAAGAGGCATATATTAAGGAAACACAAAATTATGAAGAGATCTATTTGAATTACATAAGTACAAGGAAAAGTTGGAATAGAAAGAATATTGTTGTTGATCATGTTTTCACACATTCTGTCGCTTTAGACATTGTGAAAGATAATGGGATTTGAATCCAATAATTGTTGAAGAACGTCGATATAGAAATGATTGAATAAAATGGAAAGAAGTAATTCTAGCTGAACTTCGAAAAACCGTAAAGTATTTGGGCCAGTAGTCTAAACACCAGAAGGCGTGAAGTATGTTGGTTACAGATGGGCATATGTAGGGAAAACGTAATGAGAAAAATAAGGTTGTAAGGTATAAAGCAAGGCTTGTAGCCCAAGGTTTCTAACAAAGACCTATAATTGATTTTGATGAGACATATTCTCTTATGATAGATGCAATCGCATTACGTTTCTTAATTAGCAATTACTGAAAAGCTTGATATGCGACTTATGGACGTCGTCACTGTATCTTTATATGGGTCACTTGACAGTGATATTTATATAAAAATTCCTGAAAAATATAAAGTGCCTGAAGCAAATAATCCAAAATTTCATGACTTGTATTCTATCAAGTTACAAAGATCTTTGTATGGATTAAGACAATCTAGACAAATGTGGTATAACCATTTAAGTGAATATTCCTTACAAGAATGATGTATAAATAATCTAATTTGTTCATGTTTTTTCATTAATAGAGTTGGAAATGGATTTTCCATTATTGTTGTATATGTAGATGATTTAAATCTTGTTGGAACTTCTGAAGAGCTTACAAAGACATCAACATATTTAATGAAAGAGTTTGAAATGAAAAATCCTGGAAAGACAAAAAAAATTCTCGGCCAGCAGATCAAACATTTACCAAATGGGAATTTTATCCATCAACAATATATACGGAAAATGTTCTCAAAAGGTTTTATATGGATAAAGCTCATCCATTGAGTAGTTGAATGGTTGTCCGGTCACTTGATGCGAAGAAAGATCTGTTTCGTCAATAAGAAAATAATAAAAACTACTTGGCCCTAAAGTACCATATTTGAGTGCAATTGAAGCTCTAATGTATCTTGCAAATAGTACAAAGCCTGACATATCATTTTCTGTCAATTTACTAGCAAGATATAGTTCTGCACCTACTCAAACCCATTAGAATAAGATCAAACATGTGTTGCACTATCTTTGTGGAACAACTAATATGGGCATATTCTATTCAAATGGGTTATCGCCACAAGTAGTTGGCTATGCTGATGTTGATTATCTTTTCAATCCACACAAGGGCTGGTCACAAATAGGATATGTATTCACAAGGGCATATCAGTAAAGCAAACTTTAATGACTACCTCTTCAAACCATTCAGAAATCTAGCTTATATAAAGCAAGTCATGAATGCATGTGGTTAAGATTTATGATATACCATATTCAAGAAACATGTGGATTATCTTCCATCAAGGACATGCTAATAGTGTTGTATGAAGATAATATTGCCGGGCCCGGACCTGATATGAGTCGAGCGAGGCGGCCGCTTCGGGGCCCTAATTTTTGGCCATTTTTGGGGGGCACAAAATACTTACAACTTATATAAATAATAATACCCCTATAGATAGTTTACCCAACCGGTTGGATTGGTTAGAGTGTTTGTTTGTTAAACAGTGCTAGGTTGAACTAGTTCGAGCCCTCGTGGATTTTTTAATTTTTTTTTGTTGTTGTTGGCATACTCCAAAGTCAAGATTTCCTTCTTTTAAAATCAAAACCAAATCATTACTGACCTTTCTGCCAAACCTGTGGTCATGTGCTTTGGGCCCGTGTAAAACCCACTTCACTTAAGTCAGTAACCTTCATCACCCTCTCTGCAATTTTTTATTTTTGTAGCCTCCTTTTTAGGTTTATAATTTTTGCATCAGTTTGGTGATTTTTCTGAACCCTAGTAGCACTAGAATGTTAACTTCCCATCTTTTCATCCTTCCTAGTTTTAATTTCAAATCACTGTATATTATTTTAACTTGGTTATCACTCTTTCCCTTTATAGAAAAATGCAATATTCGAAGAAAGAGACAATTTGGTGAGATCAATAGTGAAGAGGTAACACAATCAACTAAATAATCTTTCAGAGTTAATTACTTCATCTTTATAATTGATCAAGCTCATTATTCACTTCAAAATCTGTTTTAACAATTTCAAAAGTATGAAGAAACCTTTGGGTATTTGTTTAGTTTGGAGAGGTTAAAGTGTATTGATGATGATGTCTCCTGAGCTATTGTGTCAATCTTCAAAATTCTCTAACACAAGATGGATTCTTCGATATTGATGGATCAGATTTATTTTTGGAACTGAAGTTGTTAAGACACTTATTACCAGGAGAAGCAAAAAGTGCAATTGATGTGCTGAATTATTTGAAGAAAATTGATGACTATTATCCAAATGCCTATGTTTCTTACCAAATTTTGCTCACTATACCAGTTACAATAGCATTTGCAGAAAAAAGTTTTTCCAAGTTGAAGTTGATCAAAATTTATCTTCGGTCAACTATGTCACAAGAGAGACTGATGACTTGGCCATGTTATCCATCGAGAAAAAAAGTGGTTGAGAAAGTTGATTATGCAAACTTAATCAATATTTTCGCCTCCAAAACAGTGAGACGAGTAATATTTAAGTGACTATGTGATGTCTTTGAGGAAGCATTTGGTGGCATAGGGATTTTTTTATTATTTATCATTATGAATTACCCCAAACATTATTAGTTTTTTTTATGTAAGGGTCTAGAACATCAAGTTTATTTGTTTTTGTCACGCCCCGCTTCCCATAAGGAATACAGAATACGGTACGTGACTAAGCCCAACGAATAATTTTCACCATCCATAAGCTGTACGGATCTACTTGACTCAGCACAACGGTAAATATAATAATATACTCAACCAGCATGCATAAACAATTATAAATCAACAGTATTTATTCGCAAAAATAATGAATATTCCAAAAAAATACGAGATCTGAAACAAAACAATATCCTGGGACTATAAGCCGAAATACAAGTCTCAATACAGTACATGAATAAAATAGTTCAAACAGAACATTAAGCAAAATTTCCAATGCGCATCTCAAAACTTTTACCCACCAACTCCAGTAGGCAAGCGATCACCAAAACCTGCTCATATAGCAATTACAAGGAAAAAGGAAGACAAAAAAACATAATGCCCGTTAGATGCAAGTTCCCGGCCGCAAGTAGCACAAGCAGAAAAAGGAAAGGGAAAAAATGAAACAAAAACAGGAAGTACTGACATGGAGAAAAGCAACAGATGATGACTGTCTACAGATAACAGTAAACAGAAGGTAAACAGTAAAGATCATAACAGTAATCGTAACAGTAACTAGGTGACAATAATAGTGACAGAATGACAGTGAAACAGCTATTCTTATGTCTAATGTTCATTACAATCTAGGTAGCACTTCATGCGTCCCAAATTATACCATATGGTTGCTACATCAAATAGTTTCATTTTAAGATTTCGTAGTGGAACCTATAGGGCTGTATATTCAGACAAACAGTTACAGTAACAGTAATAGCAAACAGTAACAGTTTCATGGATCATGCGCTCATGCATCCAGATAAAACAGGCGGTACCACAGGGAACAGTAAGGAAACGAGTTCCCTTCTGAATACACATTTCTATATTGTCCACTACTAGATCTATCCTTTAAAACCTCGACTTGATTAGTTTTCATTATTATTAAACAGGTGTGAACGAACACAAACAGGGCTAAGGACATGGAAAGAACAAAGGACAAGTCTAAGATGAATATGGAACACAAACGGATGAAAAAAACAACCTATAACAGTCAAAACAACGAAACTTCCAGTTCTGGATAGCAAGACACTACTGTACCAAATCTGAGATTTCCGTTACTATAAAACTACAAATTGAGATCCGTAAGAAAATATGGAAACTAGAATCTCTGCCGAATCCAGCGCATATATACAAGTCATACATCAGCCACAGAAACAGGGTTGAAAACAGCGTTTAATACAAATGTTATGTTCAGCCAGAAAATGCAAAATCTTGTTTATAAACATAAAAAGGATTTGAAAACATCATAATTAATTCTGAAAAAAATCTGGAAGATTCCCTAGTATATCTAGTCTCAACATATAAAATATCATGAAATTATATTACAAATAGTAAAGTCAATAAAATTGGGAAAACAGAGTAATGCAACAAAATCTTAATTCTGAAAGTTCAAACACAGCAGTACCAAAACAGAGATAATTCACAAAATACAATTCGAAATTCAGATCCGTCAAAAGGTTAGAAAACTAAACAAATCAGGCTACAGTTTATATTCACAAAGTTTTCACCAGAAATGAATAAAATCAGGTGGAAAACATAATTCTTTACTGAACAAAATGCAGTCTAGAGATATATCGATTGGTTTCATAAGCATGAAATGGGATACAAAAGTCGTTAATTAATTCCAAAAAAAATAGGGATTGATTCATTCATGTTTAAACATACTCAGCAAAATATAGAGTTCAAATTCTACTTTTAATATCAGTTTTAAAATAATATTTCATTCAGAAATTACATAATTCAGAATCTGGAATATATGATATGAATGCAGTAAAATAGCAATAATTCATGCATCGAAAATCGGAATTCATATCCATTGAAAGTTCTGAAAACTAGAAAACAAAATCTACAAATCGTTTTCACAAATTTATTTATTTGACTAATGTTAGCAGAGTCAAAATTACTGTACAAAAATAGGACAGCAGTGAAACAAAAGTTCTTTTATTCATTTTATCAAATAGTTTAATTACAAACGGTCCAATCTAAGATGGCATACAAAGCATGGTATATAGGTAACTCAAATCAGCATGGAACATGAATAAACAATCTATAATAAGATAGCACATCATACAAACATCCATGAAGCAATCATCTACAACATACGATATGTCACAACAAATAAACATCAAGATTTCCATCTAATCTAAATTGTTTCATGCAACGGGTGACAACTACTGTGAATAAATCATGATCAAGAGATGAAGGAACGGATCGACAAACAAAATATATGATCATCATGAGGGTACAAAACAAATGCAGCAAGACTACTTACGGTATTTAACTTGTATGACAAAATTTACATACAAGCTACTTGCCTGAAAATGACGTTGAAGATGAAGAACAGAATAACGGGAATGGATCCCGAACGACGAACACAACACGAATAAGAGACAGCACGAACTAACACCAACACCAACACAACACGGTGGTGCACATGTTCACACACACACACACAAGCAGCAGCAAATAGCAAGAGTGTCGACAACAACAAGGAGGACGATGGTGGCTAGCGGCAATACAGCAACGGGCAGTGACAGCAAGGCGGGCGGCGCTCGGCTATTGTCGACCACAGCAGAAGATGACGACAGAGAGGAAGACGACAGCGATGAGGGGCTGGGGTCGCTGCGGCTCAAACGGGGATAGGGCAAAATGGGGTGTGCAGCAGATGATGGGAAGAGGAAAGGGGAAGCACGGGGGGTTGCGGGGTCTGCTGGCGTCGGGGATCAAGACAACGACAGCATGGAAGGGGATCGGGAAAGAGAGAGATCGGGGTAGGGTAGGGGAACGACTATAGGTAGAGAGTAGGGATATTATGGTTTGGTAATTAGGGTTAGGGTGCAATTAGGAGGGTTTATATAGAATTAGAGTGGGTTTGGGTCAACTGGGTAGTATCCAATATGAAGAAAAGAGTCCAATATGAGACAAATATGCCATGAATTAGGTTTAGACAATAAACAAGATCAAGAACAAATTTTAGATCAATCAAATGAGAATATAAGACTGAATCAAGCAAAAATGGATCACAAGGAGAACAACAACACACAATTAAAATGGACGAAAAGGGATACAATCAGAAATAAAATAAAATAATCAGAAATTTAATTAAATACAAATAAAATACAAAATTGAGTCACAGAGGTTACAGTTTTGGTTTGAAACATCTTCAGTTTTATTAGTATTTAATTATGACATATATTATTTTGGATAATATATTTTGTCTGTTGTTTTATTTCTTGAATTTTGTTATGATAATACTATTGTATCATAGTTGAGGAAAAAAATAAATTTATATGAACATTATGTTTTGAGGGCACCATTTTTGGAATTTTCCTTAGGTATCAAAATCTCAGGTCCGGCATTGAATACTGCTTGTATTGCACAAATCCAAAACTGGTTATATCAAAGGTGACAAGACCAAAAATATTTCACCAATTTTTTTTCTACACACACGATTTTCAGAAGAATGGTGACATAGATGTTCAGAATATATAGTCCAACGAAAACTGCACATATTTATTCAATAAAGCACTACTGACTACAACGTTCCGAAAGATGGCCTACAGTATTGGAATGCACCAGCTTAATGATATTTTGCCAACATCAGGAGGAGCGTGTCATCAATAATACTTTCACAATGTACTAATTTTTCTTTGTCCAAGTTTTTGTCCCACTAGATTTTTTTGGCAAGGTTTTACTCTGCGTCAACATCTCACATTGATAGTCACGGTGGTGTACGGGCCACATACGACTGCTGCTAGAACGGCATTCTGGACGGAACTTCAAGCTATCCAAGCACACTGGCCACACCCTTGGGTGATGGGAGGAGATTTTAACATCACAAGATTCGCCTCAGAGCACAGAGGCAAAGGTTCCAGTGACCTAGACAGAGAAGCTTTTAATGAGGTCATCACAGACCTGGAACTGGTTGACATCCCCATCATGGATAGGCTTTTCACCTAGTCAAACATGCAGGCGATGCCCATTCTATCTAAGTTAGATAGGATCTTGGTCTCCATGGATTGGGAGACCAAATTTCCTCTATCATCAGCTAAATCACTCCCTAAACCAACTTCTGATCACGTGCCTATTTTCTTATCTTCGGGGGAGGACCAGCCTAGAAAGCCATCAAAATTTTGGTTCGAGAAGGCTTGGTTAGAAATCCAAGGTTTCCACCATATGGTCAATGAGAGTTGGTCTCGCCCAACCAAGGGCACTAAGGCATCCGCTATATGGTGTGAAAAAATTAGCAGCCTCAGGGGCAAACTGAGGAAGTGGAACCGGACTAGATTTACACTAATTTGGAGAGCAAAGGAGTCCCTTCTTGAAGGAACTGAGGAACTCGAGAAGACGGAAGAGGCTAGGGATCTTATACAGGAAGAAAGGAATCAATTGCTACAACTCAGATAGAAAATTGACCAGCTCTACAGGATTGAGGAAATCAGATGGCAACAATGATCGAGAATTGTGTGGCTCAAAGAGGGAGACGCGAATACAGCATTTTTTCACTGAGTTGCCAGTGCCTAACGTAGAACTAACCCCATCCACTCAATCAACTCAGAGTCTGGATTAATACAAGGCGAGGATGCTATTAAGATGGCTTTCCAACCCCACTACAAGCACCTCTTTGGGCACAAAGCGGGCTTCAGAACCCCCCCTCCAACATGACTTCTGGCAAGACCAAACAGGCACTGCAGGGCCTAAGATGCAATCCATCGAAGAACCCTTCACCGAAAAGGAGGTCTGGAGGCAGTCTAACAGATGGGTAAAGATAAAGCCCCAGGTCCAGATGGTTTCCCGATCATGTTCTATTAGATATTCTGGGAGGAAATAAAAGGTGACCTGTTAAAGCTATTCGAGGACCTCTATGAGCATAAACTCAAATTGGGGAGATTCAACTATGCAGAGGTGGTGCTGATCCCTAAGCAAGAAGAATCACGATGAGTCGGAGACTTCCGCCCCATAAGCCTCCTTAACTGCTCAGTTAAAATTATTACCAAGACTCTCGCTAACAAACTAGGGAAGGTAATGGACGACCTTATTAGTCAGGACCAGACGGGCTTTATTAAAGGAAGATGTATTCAGGACAGCATCGCTACAGCAGAAGAGACTATCCATCAGTGCCACGCTTCCAACGCTAAGAGCTACCTCCTGAAGTTGGACTTTGAGAAAGCCTATGACTCTGTGGAATGGGACTGTTTACTGGAAGCGCTTGCAGGATGGGGATTTGGAGACAGATGGATCCACACGTGTCTTACCACTAACAAGACGGCTATTTTGGTAAATAGGACAGCAGGTCACCCATTCTCCTGCAAACGGGGGCTCATACAAGGAGATCCGCTATCACCCGTCCTCTTTACCATTGTGGCGGACGTTCTAAGATCCATGATGACCAAGTGCAGTAGAGCAGGCTAGATCGTACCCAGTGGCTAAAGGGGTACAGCACCAAGGATGCTCCATACTCCAATACGCAGACGACACCCTCCTATTCGGCAATGGAAACCCAGGGGAAATTACCGTCTTCAAAGGAATTCTATATTGCTTTGAAGCTTGGTCGGGACTCAGAGTTAATTTCCAAAAAGCGTGCTTATTCCCATTGCTCTGACTCCAGAAGAGACGCTGGATCATGCCACAATCCTCAATTGCTCCGTCGAGAGATTCCCTATTCAATACCTTGGATTGCCACTAAGACCCGGAAAACTTAAAAAGGCGGATTGGCTACCCATCATTGATAGGGTCGATAAACGGCTAGCAGGATGGAAAGGGAAAGCCCTCTCTTTGGGAGCGAGAGTCACACTCATTAATGCAGTCCTCTCAAACCTTCCTACCTATTATCTCTCTTTCTTTGAGATTCCACGATGGGTAATACAAAGAATCGACCGGTCGAGGAAGCATTTCTTATGGAAAGGGGCAGACCCAGACCGAGGAGGATACCATCTCATTAGATAGGAGAAGGCATGTATGAAAAAGATTCATGGAGGCCTAGGTATAATTGACCTTCGGGATATGAATCTATCACTACTGGGTAAATGGTGGTGAAAAGTTTTCCACCCTGATGGAGAAGGGTGGCAACAGTTTGTTCAGGGATACATGCATGGGAACCCTTCAACAGCTGTGTTAAGTCAGTCATAGGTAACAGAAGATTTACTACATTTTGGTGGGATAAGTGGTGTGCTGATCACACACTCAGGTTGTAACGCTCCGAATTCCAAAATACACTGAATTCGAGATTCCACTGGATCTTTACACTTCTTTCGTACAATTTTACAAGGAATTTAAAACTTTTCACTTTACATCAGAGTTACATAGAATCTTTACACTTTACATTTTACAGCGGAAGCAAATTTACAACGTTTATATAAAGGTACATCCACATTTGAATAATCTCTAAGCATCATTTCTCCTTTAATCTTTATCATGTCATTTACCCTGCATACAAAAATGTGGGTACGTCAGTTTATTCAACCGACGAACATTATACACGGCCATCCTCTCTATGTCGGAAATAGTATAACTGATTTTCCATATTTAACAAATACAAACTTGTCACATATCAAACTAAAGGGAATACCCTATTGATGTCGTGTTGTGATTGTGCACTTAGTCCTTAATGCAGTTATTTATATTACATGACACTAATGTGCACTTGTTCGGATTCTATGCATCCCATACTACATAGGTCCGAGGGCAAGCCTCTTAATCGTTCTTCATCTTGTAGGGTTCAATCCCTCGTCATGACTTAATCTACTACTGTAACTACGGTAAGTATCCTAGATGTCCTATGAGTACGAGCTTATGTACAGAAAAACTGGAGGGGAATCCCACATCATGTCACGACGCATCGTGAAGACTATCTATGGACAATTCAGCCTCCTTCATGGCACACGATCCTCTCGCAGTCACCAAACACTCCACAAGCGTCGCCAATATCCCGATAATTTCGGAGTAGTGCCCACGTCATGTCACGACGCATCGTGAAGACAAACTGTGAATCACACCCACATTGTAGACTCGAGGCCCCCATACTTGTATTTTTCTCTCACTTTCATCACATCTTCACTATGTACTAATTCTTAATGAAATCATGAACAAAATCAATCTCTTAGAATTAGCCCTCTCACTACTACCGGTCTTATTTCTTTCATTTTACAATGACCCAAACTTGTTCTTCTCAATTTCAATAATCATATTTCATCACTTTTCACTTGCCGGTGTGAGTTTTGGCTACACCCTAATTTTCAATTTCATTTCACAAATTCACATGTTTGAGTTGTCATACTCAATAACATTTTTCTTTTCCAATCACATGATTTCTAAATTATTCATGAGTCAATAACCATACATGGAGTTCAATTATACATCATGTATTTCATAACCAACCTTTATTTCCACATTAAAATCATATCACCAAATATATAGTCAAAGTGAATATTCACCACTCACTATTGTCACACTATTCTTTAATAAGAATAACTCATACAACTTCACAACATATACTTTCTTTCCTTCAAGTTTTTCTTTTCTAGCACTTATCTCAATTTTCTTTGAAAAACACAATTTTCATGAAATATAAGAGTGTAAAGCTATAGTTCTAACTATACTTTTATTCCCAAAATATACTTTACTTCCTTCCAATAACTCCTAATTAATTTTCATAGGTCACACATGAATTTAGAATAATAACAGAATTTTTTTTTTCATAATTTTTACACCTCAAGAAACCCACAAAATCATTTTTTTTTCAAAAAAATGTAATATTCTGGCCAAGCCAGGATTCGAACCAGCGACCCAAGGGAAACCAACCGCACACACTAGCCACTGGGCTACTTGTGCTCATCGATATAAGGAAAGGTCAGAGACTTAAATGCTCTCGGACTGAAAATTGATTAAATTTTAAATGCACATAAAAAGATTGGTGTTCTCAAGAATCGAACCAGTGACCTCGACCACTTACACCGCGCCACTATAGCGCTAAAGAGCTTACCGACCACTTGAGCTATAGGCTCAAGTTGTCTTGACTACAACTCGTATTTTATTTAAATCAATTCTCTGTTCAATTAGAACATTTCGATGTTCAAAAAGCTCTTGTTTGAGTTTTGCTTTTACTAAAATTCCTGTAAATCTCCAGAATATCTATTTAAACAATATTTGATACTCCCGTAATTTAAGAATAATTTTTCCAGTAATTAAACACATATTTTTCATACAACTAATTTAAATTGCATACTACTACTACCACATCTCAATTTGACATTCCTCATACGACTTAATATTAATACTTCCTATATTAATTCCCTGTTTATCTTCCTTTTATAAACTCAAAAACATACTTTTAAGTTACTCATTCTAAACATTATCGCGAAAGTCCATCTAAGCATATAAATCAACAATTTCATCTACTAGCATTTGTACTTAGTTTTGATCTCAACAACCAATTCTAATTCCTTCATTCCATGATTACAAAACGATTCACATACAACTTAAGATTTATAACAAGATAACATGCAATCTATCAAGCATCAATTTAATCAACTAATCAGCCCTTTTTCCAATTAAGTGTACTCTTATTAATTTCTTTCATGCACTATCATTTCAATCAACCTTAACATGATATCTAATTAGAAATATAGAAAATAACCCACCTTATTTGGAGAGAACAAATTTTGCAACACCTCCGAAACAAAAGAGTCCTTCGCGAGCTTGCCAAAAGAGTGTTCCTCCTCCTCCTTGACGTGCAAAACCGAGCCTCAAAAGATGCAATCCCGTGAGCTCCTATGTGATGCTAGCCTTCCTTGTTGCAAGCACAACTCACCCACAATCTCTCAATCTTTTATCTCACTTCCTACTAATAAATTACTACTAACAATTGTATTTTCTACTATAGGTTTTGGAGAAATGAAGAGTGCAAGAATAACTAGGCTAGGGGAGGGGGTATTTATACTAAATTTTGGAGCAAATGAAGGGCTAGGATTAATCTAGGAGTTAAAGATAAAAGGCTAGAATTTAAGGGGAAGTTGTAGTAACCAACCATGATCCAAACAACTACCACCCACAACTCCACTTCTCTTTTTCCTTTTCCCTCCCATTCAAAACCGGCCCCAAAGTGTGCTTCATGCACGTGTACGTGCAATGCACGTGCATTCATTAGTTCTCCATATAAAAAGTTGTACATTTTATTTTTTATAAAAATACTCTTATAAAAGTAGTCTACATTACAAGTTGTAATAAAAGAAAATAGCTCATGGGCTTTATTTAATGGGCCAAATAATAGTTTACAAAAAATAAATTAGATTTGGGCTAAAAAGGACTTATGTTTATTTGAAGAAAATGAGCCTTAATAAAAACAATTAGAGAAAACACACACACACACACACACACACACACACACACACACACACATATATACTCATTGTCTAATGAAAATAATTATAAGATCTTATACTACAAAAATTGCACGTGCACAATACGTGCAAAAATAATAATTTTCATAAATGAAAATCGGGGTATTACACAGGTCCATGTTCCCAGACTTATACGAGCAAGCGACACAACCACACTGCACAGTGGCAGTAGCCTGGAAAAGAGACACATGGAATCCAGCTTTCAAACAACCGCTTGACATAGGCTCCCAACGCAGACTGACGGAACTTCAGACCTACTTCTCCAACGCTGGAATTGGTTGTGCTCAGGGGTCCGACAAGAAAACCTGGGATCTGGAGAAAAACGGCAAGTTCACGATTCGTTCCATGTACAATCGCATCCATTTTAGGGGATGCTCACCAAAGTGGTCAGCCATTATCTGGAAAACGAAAGCGCCCCTTAAAACCAAAGTTTTCCTATGGTTGGTGTTAAACGATGCGATCCTGATTAGAGAAAACCTAGCTAAGCGCCAACCAAATTTGGATTCTTAATGTGGGTTCTGCCAAGCTACCCTGGAGACTAGAGACCATCTTTTCCTTCATTGTCCTAGGAGCAAAGCAGTTATCGTAGAGGTTCTTAGTGCACTAGGGATATCTCAATACCCTAATTCATACGAGGACCTGTCGGTAGGAGCCAAATTCGTGACGGAGAGAGGTGCTATGAGAGAGGCATGGTTTATCGCGATTGCCGCAATGACCTGGGTGCTATGGCTAATCTATACTTTCGTAGAACTTCCAATAGTATTTCTGGCAATCTGAATCATATTATACATCTAATTTTATTTTGGGCTAATGTGGCAGCAGCAGGTCCCAGGGGTAGGATTGCGACAGTATTCCAGGTACAGGAGTTTGATAACGAGAAGATGAGATCGGCCCGACGATTAACTGAGAAACGGCACGAGCTCTTATGGACATTGATACCCACCACCCCAGGGCTTGTTGGGGAGAATGATGTATTACTTTTTGGCTACTTTATGCTCTGTCTGTATTTTGTCCCAACCCCCATGTCAGGGTGGAGTATGTTTTTCTGTTTTATTTCTAGGATTTTGTTGTATGCTCAATACCCTGAGTTTTGTTTTATTAATCTCTTATTAATGAAACAGGGTTGCCAGACTCCACCTTTTCCCTAAAAAAAAAAAAATAATAATCTCACATGGATATGTAGTATTTTTCTCTTTGATCAAGTTTTATCTTTTTGGATTTTCCTAGCAGGGGGTTTTAACGAGGTGTCATGTATGATGGACATTTAAAGGAGAGTGTTGTAAATACATGATGGTGGATGACCACCATAAATATTCATTTACATCCATTATATGAAGAGTCTTGTAACATAAGCTCTAAACACTCATTTACATTCATCATATGAAGAATTTTGTAACATATATTGTAAATGACATAATTCTTTACCTATATCATATAAGCTTATAAATAGAGGGCTTAATTATGAACATAAATGAGACTGAAGCCTTGAGAATTACTATCTTCTCTATTCTGTCAATACTTCTTTCAATTTATAACAAGACAAGGAGAACATAATAATGCTTATTCATGCTTGTTAAATTTCGGGCACTTACTTGATCAAGATCTGCCATGTAATTTATTGTACTTTAGCTTCTTGAACAACGTCAAACTTGTTATTTTAGATTACCTTTTTTTTTTCCCTTCTTTCTTTTGAAAATTGTTTGAATAAAATTAGGTTGCTGGTCGAGTATGGAAGTAATGAATAAATGAATATGAAAAATACTCTTGGAAGTTATTGTCGATATATGTATGCACTTTCTTTAAGGGTCTGTTTGTTTGGCTTGAAGTGAGGTGTAGGATATCAAATCTATTGAATAAGCATTGTTCTCATGCTTTGCTTAACAGGATTTGATGTTGGAACTGAGTTCCATAATGATTCCTACAGTAGTCTTTGTTCCCCTAAAATTATTTCATCCCACTTCCATGCTTCAAGCCCGGATTTGGCAAAGAATGAGCAATGTTCATACTATTATATTACTTTCTCTGTCCTTTTTCTTTTTCATGCTATCACATCCTTTCCCTCCATCTCTCTCCTTCCATCCAATTTTTCTTTTTCAAAAAGTAAACTTACATTCCAAACAATTTAAAAAGGTGAATTTTTTCCCAACATGATTTTTTTTTGAAAGTTTTTTCCAAACTGATCTACTTTTTAAAAAAGTTTCCAAACTGACCTACTCGTTATCTTAAAAAGCGAGTTTGGTTAAAACCTATCACTTTTTGAAACAGCGAGTGTGAGGTTTAGATTTTTTTTGATTTCTCCTTGACCAAGACTCGCTGTCTCAAAAAGCAAGTGAGTTTTTCCCAAACTCACTTTTTGAGACAGCGAGTGTCGTTTAGAGATTTTTAATCCCCCAAGCTCATTGTTTCGACCTCACTCTCTCTTTCAACTCTTTATCTCTCTATTCCTCTTCTAACCCCAAAATCCTAACCCACTTTGTGAAGAAAGGGGATTTGTGAACATTTTAAAATTTTGAATGTATAAAGCAATGTTATTGAGAATGGGGTGTGTGAGTGTGATTGTTTGGGTTGGTTTTGATGTTTTTTTGTGTGCTGATATTTAATGTGAAATTGTTGATCAATTACTAAATGTTTAGAGTTTTGATATATTAGAAATGGTTGAGGTGTATATGTTGGAAATTGTTGAATCGGTGAAGTGCAGTTGACAGATTTGATGGGATGTTGAAGTTGATGTGAATTGGTGAATCGGTGAAGTGCGGTCGAGTTGTTGTATACAGAGCAAACTGCAGTTTTAGTTTCGATTGGAAATTTTTTGGCCTAAACTCACTTTTTCAGAAAGAAAGTCTGGTATTAACCTCATCGCTTTCTGAGAAAGCGAGTTTAGAGTCTGTATATGGATTTCTTAGCAGACCCAAGATCCAAGCGAGTCTGGTTTAATCCTCCTCGCTTTCTCAAAAAGCGAGTTTGGAGTATGAGAGATTTCCAGAGCCTAACTGGGCTTTGGAAATTTCTCAACTCAACAGTCGTTTTCTGAGAACTTGATGTACTCTAGCACCTTATGTCATCTCTTCGGTAACATGAGCATAACATTGGCATAGCTATCAGTAGCTCTCACTTCATTAGCCCTACTCTCATTTGTGTTTACATTTGGATATTCATCATCTTCGTCCCCATCATCATTTTCTAAACTCATCAACTTCATCGTCCGTTTCTTCCTCTTCTTCATCATCATCTAATAGGTCATTGTTAACGGTAGCATTTTGAAATAATTTAAATAAAGTGTCATTTCAAACATAGTCAAGAGTGGAGATAAGAAAAAGTAAGAATGGAGATAAGGAGAGAAAAAAAACGAGCCTGGGGTATTAAAAACCCCCAAACGAAACTCGTTGTTTCAAAAAGCGAGTTTGGGAAAACCCACTCGCTTTTTGAGACAACGAGTCTTGGTCAAGGAGAAATCAAAAAAATCCAAACCTCACACTCGCTGTCTCAAAAAGCGATGGGATTTTAACCAAACTCGCTTTCGAGACAGCGAGTAGGTCAGTTTGGGAATTTTTAAAATAGTATGTCAATTTGGAAAAAAAAACTTTCAAAAAGTGGTCATTTTGGGAAAAAATTCCAAAAAGGTTGGGTTAGAGCATCCAGAGTCGTGTGCTATTTATGCATTAAATGCATTTTATAGCAAACGACCAACTGCAGTTGTTTGCTATTTATGCATTTTTTGACAAAATAGTAACAGTAGATTGCTATAAATGAGATTAGAAATAAGAGAAATGCATATTATAAGGGACGCAACTTGAAAGTCCGTCCAACTTGAAGATCCGTCTGACTTCTTTTTTTAAAAAAAATTGAATTGAAAATGTGTTCATATATGGGTTACCTCTTGGACGGATCTTCGGGGGCCCACAATTTTTTTTCAACTTAAAAAATGTTTTTAATTATTAAAAAAAATTGTAAAAATTACTTTAAAATCGTGGGACGGATTCAAGGTCCGTCCGTCCATTTTTGCTTCTTTTTTTCCTTCCGACGACAACTTCTACTTCCGTCTAACATTAAAAAAATTAGTAGTTTACACGTGCGATGCACGTCTTAATAAATATAGTTTTTTTAAAAGTAAAAAATTCAGACGTAGTCTGGATTTGATCTAAAACCTCATTTACAATAGTTATGCACGTGCGTTGCACTAAGGCCTTCTCCCATTATATTAGTAGAGAGTAGAGATAATTAAATACCTACGACGCAACTACACATTCTGTCTGATATTTTTTTTCTTCTTAAATTGCTATAAAATACCATTCGGAAACTGAAGCTGTTGGAATTAATTTTTGCAGTTTTTCGAGCCGGATTCTGGCAAGCTCCGGCCACCGGCGGTGCCGGAAATTGAGTGGATTGCGATCCTCTCGACGGGTACTATTCCGTGGTGTACTCACTTGCCAAAAACGAATTCCGTATGAATGAGAAATGTTGGTCCAAAGTTGGGTACTTAAAATGTACTAACTTGGCAACTTGGAGAAAATGGATAGTCCCATATCGAAAATTGGAAAAGATTTTTTCTAGTATATATACTAGAAAACTGGACTAAAGGGCGTGGCCCGGGGGTTACCACTAACGTGTAGTGGAGAGAGGACTTAGCCAAAATGACAAACACACACACGCGCGCGTGAGTGCGCCCGGCCGGCCCCGGCCCCGGCCCCGGCTTCGGCTCGGCTCGGCTTGGTTGGGTTTGGCTTGGCTCTGGCTTAAAAAAAATTTTTGTCCAGACAAAAATTATTTTCCCCCAGTAAACTGATGAGGCTTTTCACATTCAGTAACTGATACCATTACTCTGTAACAACAGAGTAATGGCTCACCAGTTATGAATCTGAACCACCACTCTTTTGTTGCAGAGTAGTGGACCATTACTCTGCTGTTACAGAGTAATGGGTCTCTGAAGAGTCTCCATTTATTTTATAAGGCTGCTGAATCCTGCAGAGTCTTTTAGATAGTAAAAGTTTCATTCTTCTTCTTCTTCTTCTCCTCTGTGTCAACTGAGGGTACATCATAGACAGCAATTCCCTGGAATCTCTGAACTCTTCAGAGAAGGTACAGTTGTATCCTGGAAAGCAATTCGCCAGCCACCGTCACAGTACGGGGCGAATTCTACTTTAAGGAGAGGGATTTTTCATCTCGACTCTGTGCAAAGCCTTCAATTTACTATTTTTATTTTCTGTTTTTCAGTTCTTCACAATTGATGTTGGTATTTTTTCGTATTTATAAAATCAGGTTCTAACAATCTTAAAGCAAATTTTTTTTTTCAATGATTCTAACAGTTTTTGGTGAAGTTTATTTACAAGTACTTTTTTCAATTCGGAAAAAACAACAACAACTAACAGTTCTGTTTCAAACTATTTCAGATAAGAACATGGAGAACACACAAAGTGATATTGTCAGTGGGCTTATCAGTACCGAAACACCGGTGACCCAAAATATGACTGCACAGTCAGTTGCGGCACATTCGGTCGTTCTGCCCACGCACATAACCGTGGGAGAAAAACCGGAGAAGTTCAATGGAACTGGATTCAAGAAGTGGCAAGGAAAGATGCAGATTTACCTGACCACCCTGAGGCTGGACAGATTTCTCACTGAATCTGCCCCGATGCTGGCACCGATGGATGCACACTCCGTTGCTGCGGTTGATGCGTGGACTCAGGGCGACTACCTCTGTAGGAACTACATTCTGAATGGCTTGGTAGACCCCCTGTACAACGTCTACTATGTCTTCAAGACGTCCAAACTCTTGTGGGGGTCTTTGAAAAAGAAGTAAAAAACAGAAGACGCCGGGTCCAAGAAGTTTGTAGTCTGCAAATTTCTAGACTACAAGATGATTGACTCCAAAACTGTTGTGAGTCAAGTCTAAGAACTGCAGGTCATAATGCATGACATCGCTACAGAGAACATGACGCTGCGCGAACCATTCCAGGTTGCAGCGTTCATCGAAAAGCTTCCACCTAGATGGAAAGACTTCAAGAACTACCTCAAACACAAGCGAAAGGAGATGTCTCTTGAAGACCTAATTGTCAGGTTGCGGATTGAAGAGAAGAATTGCAAGGCTGACAGGTCCTATGGAAATCGGTCCATAGAAAAGGCCAACGTGGTGGAGCACGAACAGAAGGGCAAGAAAAGAAAGTTTCTGCCACAGGCCTCAAACAAAAAATCTCTTGCAAAGAGGTTTGCTGGGAAATTCCACAAATGTGGTAAGCTGGAGCACAAAATCTCTGAGTGCCGCAGCAAAGACAACAATCGTTCAGGAACAGGACATGCAAAAGGGAATGAAAAATCCCACGCACACATAGCTGAGAACTTGTCCACTGGTCTCTTGACCTGGACCTCTGTGCTGTAGTATCAGAGGTAAATCTTGTGGGGAGCAATCCTCGTCAATGGTGGTACGATACTGAGGCCATCAAGCATATCTGCTCGGACAAGGAAATGTTCACTTCATACCAGAAGTGCAACAAAGACGAACAGCTGTTCATGGAAAACTCTTCCACCTCCAAAATTGCAGGAGCAGGGAAGATAGTGCTGAAAATGACTTCAGGCAAAGAACTAACACTCACAAATGTGCTGTATGTTCCCGATATTAAAAAGAACTTGATATCAGGTTTTTTGCTAAGCAAGAATGAGTTTATGGTTGTTCTTGTTTCTGACAATTTTGTATTGTTTAAGAATAGGGTATACTTGGGTAAAGGATATGTAAAGGATGGACTGTTCAAGTTTAATGTAATGACAGTCATCCCTAAAACTATTGTTCCTGCTATTCCCAATGTTAATGAAATAACTCCTATTGCCTATGTTGTTAAGTCTTCCTCTGTTTGGCATGAAAGACTAGGCCATGTTAATGTCAATTCTATGCGTAGATTAATTAACATGAATTTGCTACCAAAATTTAAGGTAGATAACTCCGAAAAATGTGAAGTTTGCACGGAGGCCAAACTCACCAAAACTCCATCACATTCTGTAGAAAAAAGCACAGAAACTCTAGGTCTAATTCACACGGATCTGTGTGATTTAAAATATGTGCAGACCAGAGGTGGCAAAAAGTACTTTGTGACATTCATAAACGATTGCACAAAATTCTGTTATGTATATTTGTTACATAGCAAAAATGAGGCTTTGGATAAATTCAAAGAATATAAACTTGAGGTTGAGAATCAACTTGGCAAAATGATTAAAATCGTTAGGAGTGATAGAGGAGGAGAATATGATGCACCATTTAATATGTTCTGCTCAGAACATGGAATAGTTCATCAGACAACTGCTCCTTACTCACCCGAATCAAACGGTACTGCCGAGTGCAAAAACCGAACTCTAAAGGAGATGATGAATGCCTTATTGTTGAATTCTGGCTTACCCCAAAACATGTGGGGGGAAGCATTGCTGACTGCCAACTACATTCTCAATAAAATACCTCACAAGAAAACCGGCAAGACACCATACGAACTGGGAAAAGGTAACGTATCTTCGTATAAATACCTCAAATTGTGGGGGTGTCTAGCAAAAGTGGCAATACCTAACCCGAAACAGGTCACCATCGACCTAAGACGATTGATTACATATTCATAGACTATGCACACAACAGTAGTGCATATTGGTTCTTGGTATACAAATCAGATATACCGGATATCCATGTGAATATAATAATGGAATCAAGGAATGCTTCCTTCTTTGAACACGTGTTTCCGTGCAAGGATACTATGTACCCCAAACGTACACATGAACAAGGAAATGCAAGCACTTCAGTTGATGAACCAGAATATGATACTGATGAGCCTAGACGAAGTAAACAGGCTAGAACATCAAAATCATTTGGTCCTGACTTTGTGATGGCCTTTTTGTTAGAGAATGAGCCCAGAACTTTCAAGGAACCTATGTCTATGCTTGATGGTCTAATGTGGAAGGAAGCAATCAAAAGTGAAATAGACTCCATTATGCAAAATCATACATGGGAGTTAGTCGACTTGCCTTATGGATGTAAAGCTCTAGGATGCAAATGGATTTTCAAACAAAAATTGAAACCAGATGGTTCAATAGAGAAGCATAAGGCAAGACTTGTGGTACGAGGATTTAAGCCAAAGGAAGGCCTAGATTTCTTTGATACATATTTACCAGTTACAAGAATAACATCCATAAGAATGTTGATAGCTATTGCAGCTCTACGTAACCTGAAAATACATCAAATGGATGTTAAAACTGTATTTCTAAATGGGAACTTAGAAGAAAAAATATACATGTAACAACCTGAGGGTTATGTAGTTCCTGGACCGGAAAACAAGGTGTGCAGACTTGTAAAATCTCTGTAAGGACTGAAACAAGCTTCAAAGCAGTGGCATGCAAAATTTGATAATGTTATGATGTCAAATGGTTTCAAAATAAATGAATGTAATAGGTGTATCTGCATCAAAGATACTCCAAATGGATACATTCTGGTCTGTCTGTATGTAGACGACATGCTCATTATTGGAAGCAATAACGACATTATCAAACAAACTAAGAGCATGCTCAGTGGCAAGTTTGACATGAAAGATTTGAAAATTGCAGATGTCATACTAGGAATCAAAGTTTCCCGGACATCTGAGGGAATTACCTTGTCTCAAGCTCATTATGCTAAGAAAGTACTTGAAAGATTCAAGAATTACTCCAATGGGACAGCAAAAAGTCCCGTCGATCCAAGTCTTCACTTGTTCAAAAACACAGGCGAAAGCATATCACAACTGGAATATGCACGTGTAATCGGTTGTCTGATGTACCTAACAAATTGTACAAGACCGGGCCTGGCACATTCGGTAAATGTACTGAGCCGATACACGAGTAATCCAGGACGAAGTCACTGGAAAGGAATAACTAGAGTATTGAACTACTTGCGACATACTTAGAGTTATGCGCTGCACTACACCAGATATCCAGCAGTACTAGAAGGCTACAGTGATGCCAACTGGATATCGGACTCCAAGAACTCAAAATCCACAAGTGGATATGTCTTCACACTTGGTGGTGCAGCTGTGTCATGGAAATTCTCTAAACAAACACTATTGGCCAGATCCACCATGAAATTTGAGTTTATTGCTTTAGACAAAGCAGCATAGGAAGCAGAATAGCTTCGAAACTTTTTAGAGGATATTCCTATGTGGGAAAAACTGGTGCCTGCTTTATGTGTACACTGTGACAGCCAATCGGCTATAGCACGGGCACTGAATTGTATGTACAATGGTAAGTCTCGTCATATCAGAAGGCGACACAAAACCATTAGACAACTGCTCTCAAATGGAGTAATCTCTATAGAATATATAAAATCGGCCGACAACCTAGCGGATCCATTTACTAAAGGTCTGTCGTGAGAGCAGGTTGTGAGATCATCAAGAGGAATGGGTTTAAAGCCTATGATGAAAGAGGATACTTGATAGAAACCTTACCTAGGAATTGGACATCCCAAGATCTAGGTTCAAAGGGACAACTAAATCTTGTTGCATCGACGGGAGCATTGAGAGATTAAAATCTCATACCCACTCTTAGGATGATAAAACAGTGCTGCCTGCAAAGGGTTAGGATAAGCTTGGCTTTTAATAATTCTCATAGCTTTGAAGTAAAAGTGGGGTATAGCAGGATACTCTTTATGGGCTATTACCTTGTGAGTGTGAAATGGAGCCGTTTCTAGGAGAATGAACAGAGGCTACATTCTCCAAGTTCACTCACGATTAACCAGGGATGTTCAAGGCCAAAATGAACACAACAAGAGAACTTAGTTCTGTGAAGAGATGAAACTGTGTAATAGTTATTGTCTAGGTTCACATCAAAGCCCGAATAGTTCAAGACATCATGATCACTACCTAGTCAAGTGAATCCGATAGCTACTTACTAAGGGTGGTTAAAAGTTGAAAAATTACTACCATTCCTGATGCAGTGATTTTCCGATTGTACTCTCAGAGTTTTCTGTCATGTTTTTTGTTTTTCTGTCGTGTCTGGATTACATGGTCTGATAATTTCTATTCATGTGGGGGATTATTGGGATTAATTTTTACAGTTTTCCGGGCCGGATTCCGGCAAGCTCCGGCCACCGGCAGCGTCGAAAATTGAGTGGATTGTGATCCTCTCGACGAGTACTATTCCGTGGTGTACTCACTTGCCAAAAACGAATTCCGTATGAATGAGAAATGTTGGTCCAAAGTTGGGTACTTAAAATGTACTAACTTGGCAACTTGGAGAAAATGGATAGTCCCATATCGGAAATTGGGAAAGATTTTTTCTAGTATATATACTAGAAAACTGGACTAAAGGGCGTGGCCCGGGGGTTACTACTAATGTGTAGTGGATAGAGGACTTAGCCAAAATAACAAACACACACGCGCGCACGCGCGCGCCCGGCCGGCCCTAGCCCCGGCCCCGGCCCCGGGTCGGGTTGGGTTGGGTTTGGCTCTGGCTCTGGCTCTGGCTTAAAATTGTTTTTTTGCCCCGATAAAAATTATTTTCCCCCAGTAAACTGATGAGGCTTTTCACATTTAGTAACTGATACCATTACTCTGTAACAGCAGAGTAATGGCTCACCAGTTATGAATCTGAATCACCACTCTGCTGTTGCAGAGTAGTGGACCATTACTCTGCTGTTACAGAGTAATGGGCCTCTAAAGAGTCTCCATTTCTCTTATAAGGTACTCTGGCTTAAAATTTCTTTTTTGCCCAGACAAAAATTATTTTCCCCCAGTAAACTGATGAGGCTTTTCACATTCAGTAACTGATACCATTACTGATGAGGCTTTTCACATTCAGTAAACTGATGAGGCTTTTCACATTCAGTAACTGATACCATTACTCTGTAACAGCAGAGTAATGGCTCACCAGTTATGAATCTGAACCACCACTCTGTTGTTGCAGAGTAGTGGACCATTACTCTGCTGTTACAGAGTAATGGGCCTCTGAAGAGTCTCCATTTCTCTTATAAGGCTACTGAATCCTGCAGAGTCTTTTGGACAGTAAAAGTTTCATTCTTCTTCTTCTTCTTCTCCTCTGTGGCAACTGAGAGTACATCACAGACAGCAGTTCGCTGGAATCTCTGAAGCAATGGTGCTGCTCTTCAGAGAAGGTACAGTTGTATCCTGTGAAGCAATTCGCCAGTCATCGTCACACTACAGGGCGAATTCTGCTTTAAGGAGAGAGATTTTTCATCTCGACTCTGTGCAAAGCCTTCAGTTTACTATTTTTATTTCCTCTATTTCAGTTCTTCACAATTGTTGTTGGTATTTTTTCGTATTTATAATATCGGGTTCTAACAATAGCAAACGTTAAAAAAGCTATATGTAAATATGCATTTATGTATTTTTTCACAATTACGACTGTGGATGCTCTTAACACTATTACTGCTACAATACAGCTCAGCCAAATAAACCAAATAATTTGAAGTTATTTCCAAGGGTTTGTTTTCCAAGAATTTGTTTTCATCCTTTGAATTTTGACTACTGCCACACACACACAAAAGTAGATGAATATGAATTGCGTGAACTTATTTTTAAGAAGGAATTGATCGTTTGATAAGCAGTGACACAGTTGATCTGATTGTTCTTTCACCTTCTCGAATTAGATAGACCATCCTCTTTTTATTTCCCTTCAATTGTAAAAAGGAGACAATTGAAGAGGTAAACCATGCATCAGAAACATCATGAGTATAAAGTAATTTTCCAATATTCTGGGAGTAAATTGTGATGAAAATTTTGATCAAGAGATAGAGTAAACTTTGAACATTTTTATTTTTCGAATGTCCAATGTCAAGACATGCAAATATTATCTTCTTGTTTTTTTCGCTAAATTAATGCGAAATTATCAGCTACTACATATATTGAACAAGCCTAATCATATAATATTAAATTGATAGTCAATGTTTCTGCATATGGATCATCTGAGAGGTACTGAACAAAATTCTAGATGACCTATATGAGATCAAACAAATGCAGTAAACGATACTCCGTTTATATATATACCTTACCCATATACACCAATACTTGTCAACTTCGTAGTGAAAATATCAAACCTTCATCAGATTGAATATGGTGGGCTCGGTGTTTTACAAATAGCATGATTCTTCAATAAACCATAGCTTTGACTAGTAACAAATCTAGTATTGCTTCAAAAAGACAGCTAATTATAATTAGAACCTACCAACTTAGCATCGCATCTCATTGCAAGCTAAAGATTACATTGTCTACTAGGACACTGCAGTATTACACAATATTGAAAGAAGTGCACTTGAAAGATCACTCTGGCTGCAATATATCATAATGCCAGCATTCAAGACAACAAAAATGATACCAGTGGCAACTAAATACCATAACCGCCAATCTTTCTCAATGATGAGGATCTAAAATTTCCATCAAATAAACAGAGAACCAAGAACGAACGACAAAATTCTCAGTATCAATTGAATATCTCGTTAAAATATAGTTGGTACGATATGAATTGTATATTATGCTTCCGAATTTATTGGGAAGAGATTTCCTTAATCCTCTCTCTTTAATCTTCTCATCAATTGTACCTCTTCCTCAAGAAAGTATTGTATATATAAAGAGATAAACATTAAAAGAATTATATATAAGAAAATATAATTTTTTTCCCCAGATCTGATTTCAATATGGTATCAGAGGCTAAAATATCCTAGGCTACGTGAGGAAAAGGAAGAAGAAGAGGCACTGTTCAGCCTTACTGAGCACCAACCTCTTCCCCGACGTCGGATCTAGATCCGAACCCGAACCCCGAAACCCGAAACCCCCGACTTCATCGACAGGACCCTGTCGCCGATCAACCATCACCACTGTGCGTTGAAGCCGCTGAAGTCGCTGCCCTCGTCGCTACCCGAAGTTTTTGTCGTCGCCATCGAAAGCCCTCACCACAGTTGGATCAGATCCAGTTGCTCTCATCGCCGCTACCCTGTCGTCAAAGTTGCTGCCGATCAACCCGAAACCCTGAAGCTGCCCTCTATCCATCTTGCTCCACTACCGAAACCCCACCTATCCGAAACCCCCGTCTCCGCTGCCAAAACTCATACTCCGCTGCTATCGCCATCGTCCCGATCCGCTGTAGCGCCAATCCCACTACCGCCATCGAAGCACTCGCCCACCGCCATTGCCCACCGTCGCACTCGCGATCCCTGGATCTGTTCAGATCCGATTTTTTCATTGGTGGATTTTTGTTGTTTAGTGTTCGGGCTCTTGGATTTGATACAGATCGGATCTAAAATGAGCTATTCTATTGGTTGTGCTATTGCTGTCTGCTGTTTGCAGTTGTGCCCGCCCACTGTTTGGTGTTTGGATCGGAGGGTGCTACTTGCTGTGTTGCTATTAGTAGTGCTTGTTGTGTTGCTGTTCTTCACAATGGGACCAAAACTATTGTATGAGTCAGAGAAGTGAACTCATTGTGGCAAGATAGGTCACATGGAAGCTCGTTGTTATAAGATTATCAGCTATCCGGAGAACTAAGATCATAGCAGGGATACTCGGAAGAAGAATTGCAATCAACCCAGTGTCACCGTTGGAGTTGCCAATCAAGATGAAAATAGTATTAGATCTGCCTCTACATTAGTTACTGCTGCAGATAATGTAACCCCCATTCCCGATAATTAGTATTTTCGGTGTATTTTCTACAATTTGATTTTTTTTTATAAAGTTATTTTATACTAAATTCATTTCGGATCTTTTATTTAAGTATTTTGTAATTGAAAATTTATTATTTTCAAATAACGTAGAGTTTTAATCTTATTTTCTATATCTTATTGATCAACTAATTATATTGAACCTAAAACAAATATTATTGGATTATTTTAACAAGTTCGTCAAACCCGAACTATTTTGTTATATAATTTTATTATAATGGTTAATTGTTACTTCTGATTATTTAATTTATTTTTCACTTACTGAATTATTTTATTTTCATACTTGATCTAATTTTCGTGGCAAATTCCGATTTAATTTTCAAGCCAAATTTATATTCATTGTATTATTTATCCATTTATTGGATCTAAATTTTGGTTCATGAAACTCTTTGTTTTTCTCGATAAACTGTTTTCTTGTTAGTCCTATTTTTCTTTTGATTAATTGTGAGTATTTTTATTTGAACCGTGTTGATCTTGATCTATCTCCTAATTGAACCCTAAAACCCAATTTGAATTGTTCTTGACCCAAATCCACTTTTATTGGACCCTAAACCTCTAACCCATTATCTTAATTGTACCCTATAAATACAACCCTACCGTAAACCCTAATTTCTGCACACAAATTGAAACCTAGCCGCCTATTCTTTCTCCTCTCTTCTCTCTCCTCCCTGTTTTCTCTCTCCCCGCCCAAACAGCCTGAACCCATCTGCCGTTCCTCTTCCCCGTTCACCATCTCCGGTGCTCCTCACCTCCGACCACCCCTCGTGCCGCCAGTCAGTACCGCTCTGGCCGGCGCTCCCCCCTCTGTCGTTGCTGCTGTCTTTTTGATTTCTTGCTGTGTACTCTTGCTATTTTGCTTTTGAGGATTTTAGTGCACATATATTGCACGTGCTGTCTTGGGATCATGATAGTTTGCGAGTTCGTTGCTTCGGGATTCATATTCCATTATTTTGGGTATTCGTTTTCACCGATTAACAGGCAAGTCACCGTCCACTTGAATTGCTAATTGTATCAAATTCAAGTGTTTTTGAAATTCTTGCAAGTAGATCTCTTTGTTATCGTATTATCCTTTGTCATCTCTTTCGTTGGGTTTATTGAGGGTTTACACGAGCTAACCCCAATATTCTTGACATCGTGCCAATTTGACTCTAAAGTTTGGATCTTTCATGAATACATATAGAATTGTTAATAGGGTTATTCATACAAGTCACAACATAAATAAATTATTGTAGAGACAATCGTTAGGTTGTATGTCGTTTGATCGTTTGATGATTGATTGATGTTAGACTTGTATATGTGTGTGTTCTAAATTTTATTTATCATGTTTGGACACCTATCATGCTAGATACACAATTTATTGACTATAGAATCGAAACCCATCATGTATAATTAATTTTAGTTTCAAGAAAAATACCCTAAGAACTGTACATGCATGCTGACCTGAACTTGATCGCTGTTTTTCGAAGCAGTAGATGACCTTAAAATAAAATATTTTCTGAATATGAAATGTAGCCCCGAGTGTCTAGTTGCCAATAACATCCAGAATTTTCGAATTCCGGATTTTGTAGCAAAAGTTATGCTCGTTTTACTACAGCTGTGTTTTTACTTTCAGATTTTCAGATTCTCGTACCTTTCATGTTTAAACAGTAAAAAGGTTGATCAAAGGATAGAATTTTGTTATGAAAATTTCCAAATTGATGCTTAACATGTTTAGGAGCCTAGATTATATTTTTACTGAATTTTACATTGAGTTTTTGCTGATTCAAAAATTAAAATAACAAGATGTAGAATTTCTGCCTGAACATAAAGCCTATAAAGAAACATGTGTACCTAGCTACTGTTGTCGGAAATTGAACCTTAAGTATGCGTTGGAACCGTGTGGAAGTCTAGTTTTCAAATTTTCTAACGGATTCAACTTTTGACTTCTGAGTCAGCGGGAAACTGCATTTTTGTACAGGTTGCACGTGCTGTCCAGAATTCTGGATACTACTTTTCAATGGATTAATAATTCCTATGTTGTATTATGGCATGAGTTAATAAATGTATGTTGCATTGCATGATCCCAATGAGCTATTGTCACTATTTTAACCGTCCTATCCATGTTATCAACCTATTGTTCCCTATTGATACTATCGTTTGCCGAATTGTCCATGAATTGCATATTGTGTTGTTGCATTGATAAATAATTAATAAGCCGGAGTTTAAGGGTGATTTAAGTAGTGAACAAAGTAGTGACTGTACTTGGAGGAGGGGCCCGTGTTTCCCTAATTACCGTTCCGGCTACCGTTTTATCGTGTGATTGTGGTTATGGCAGTAACTCAATCTATCGTGTACCGTATCGTTGCCAATGACCGTTTCATACACCGAAAGGTGAATAGTTTTTACCGTTACCGTTGCCAAGTACATGATCTACCGAGTGCACCACTTGAGTCTAAACGAAATTGACTGTATGCATCGCACATGTGGTACGGCACACATGGGACACAGTAGTACGTGCATTAGTTAGGCGTTAAAATGAATAATAGACATAAGGATTGACACATCACCGACATTGCATATTGTTCATTATTGTTTCTATTTGTATCCAATAATGTTTAAGTGATAATGATATTAACCGTTGATTACCGTTACCGAGTATTAGTTCACCGTTACCCCGTTGCATTAGTTACCATGTTATTGATTATTATTATCGTACCATGTTATTGATTCCTATTGATCCATTGTTTCATTGTTATACCGTTATTCTATTGTTCCCTGCTTTCTCTACTTGCTATCCATGACTTGCTCTAAGGACAATTATTTTTCTCTTTTTAGATGAAATATTTACAGGTAATGAAGAAGAATTGCCTGCTGGAATTGGAGAACAAACCTTTTGAAGATTTCTGCTTTTAATTTGCTTATCGCTATAAATGACTTAATGTATTGAGACTTGTATTTGTTTCCAGACGTTGGATTATTATTATTGTATTTGGATATTATATTGTTTCATTCCAAGTATTATTTGTTCATGAGATTATTATTATTGCCTGCGCATTTGTTCTGTATTGATTATATTGTTGAGTTGATCGATTAAACAGCTTATGGGTGACGTTAGTCATTCGCTGGGCTTCTGTCATGTACTCGTATTCCGTATTTTTGGGAAGCGGGGCGTGACAGATAATGATGGTAAGGTATTTAATATTTCTGTCTCTGTTATGAATAATGCATAGATAATTGATTCAGGTGCTATCGATCATATGATTCTAGACAAGTCCAATCCTTAATTCAGTGTGTCCACTGCCAATGGTGATCCTGCCACCGTTACTGGCGAGGATTCCATATCTCTCACAAAAATCCCAACCTTAGATTTTGTACTAATTATGCCATCCTTGAATTTTAATCTATTATCTGTTACCCAAATAACTACTGCTTTACAATGTATTGTGATTTTTTGGCCCTCTCATTGTGTGTTTAAGAATATCCGGACTCGCAAGACGATTGGTTATGGGGTTAGACATGGGAAGCTCTACTACCTGAATTTAGAATCTGAAAGTTCAAGCAAGTTGACTCAAGCTCTAACTGTGAAAGGATTCAAGGGGGAGAAGAAAAAATCAGAGATTTGGCTATGGCATCGACGTTTGGGGCATGCTTTTTGGATATTTGAATAAATTATTTCCAAGTTTTTTTTGAAGTTGGATATTTTTACCTTTCGGTGTGATGTGTGAACTCGCAAAAAAGTCACTGTGTCTCTTTTCCTCCAAATCTAAGTAAAAGCTCTCTCCCATTCATGATTATTCATTCTGATGTTTGAGGCCCATCCAAAAACACTACCTTTGGAGGAGCAAAATGGTCTGTGACATTTATTAATGACTGTACTCGTATGGCTTGAATTTTTTTATGAAGTCTAAAAGTGAAGTTAGCGGTTTATTTCAGAAATTTCACAAGTGGGTTATGACGCAGTATAAAGCTCAGATACAAGTTCTTAGGAGTGATAATGGCGGCGAGTACCTGAGTTTAGATCTGCAACAATATTTGGTGGAACATAGGATTATTCACCAGACCACATGCTCGTATACACCACAACAGAATGGGATTGTAGAAAGAAAAAACAAATACTTGCTCGAGGTGGTTCGTGTTTCACTTATTCGGGGAAATATGCCAGTCATGTATTGGGGAGAAGCTCTTGCTTCTGCTACATACTTAATCAATTGAGTTCCCTCTAGTATCTTAAATTTCATCACGCAATTTTAGACATTAACTAAAGCTGTGAATGCTCCAACAGTCGTCAACTTGCCACATCGTGTGTTTAGGTGTGTTGCATTTGTCCACCTTCATCATCATGAGCGAAATAAGTTAACTTCCCGAGCTGTACGATGTGTTTTCGTAGGATATGCAAAGAATAAGAAAGGGTATCAGTGCTATCACTCACCAACTCAAAGGATGTTTGTAACTATGGATGTTATGTTCCATGAATATGAGATGTATTTTTCCTCTGCAGTTGAACTTCATGGGAAGTACCGAAGTGAAAATCAAACTCTTGCTTATGATGAAGTGGATACCATTCAGAATGAACAATCGGATACAAGGGGTGAAAATCTGGATGTAAGTAATGACGATCACTCGAATAAAGATTTGGTTGAGGGAGAAGACATCCAAGAGGAACTACAATCGGTGCCGAACCACCTCGAAGATGTCGTCGGGAATCATGCCATTACTAGTGCCCTCTCCACCACCAGCACCGTCAGAACCCCAAAATCAATCGTCATCATTGCCCAAAGTTCCAAGAAAAGTACTCCCGAATCGTACTACTAGAGGTATCCCAAAACCTACTTATGAGCCTGAACCCACTAGTAATGTCAAGTATCTCATGAGTCATTATGTGTCCACTCACCGATTGTCTGAATCAAATAAGTCATTTGTGAATCAATTATCTGTTGTATCTATTCCTAATAGTGTGCAAAAAGCCTTAGCCAACCTAATGTGGAAAGCAGCTATGGATGAGAAGATGAAGTCCTTGAAGAATAATGAAACTCGGGAGATAGTCAAACTGCCAGCAGAAAAAAAAACCGGTAGGATGCACATGGATTTATACGATGAAGTATAAGTCTGATGGTTCAATAGAGCGATACAAGACAATGTTGGTTGCCAAAGAGTACATTCAAATTCATGAAATTGATTATGATAAAACATTTGCACTTGTGGCAAAGTTCAACACTGTTCGAGTTCTACTGTCACTTGCTGCAAACCTTGACTAGCCGTTGGAGCAATTTGATATGAAGAATGCTTTTTTGGATGGGAAATTAACAGAATAGGTTTATATGGATCAACCACCAGGATCAAATAGGCAAGTCCAACACAGTAATAAAGTGTGTAGGTTGAAGAAAGCATTGTATGGTCACAAGTAGTCGCCAATAGCTTGGTTTGAGAGATTTACAAAATTAATGAGGGCATTCAGATATTGTCAGGATAATTCAGATCAAACTCTGTTCCTAAAAAGAAAAGAATGTAAGATTACTGCTCTCATTATATATATGGATGATATGATAGTAACTGAAAATGATCATGAGGAGAGAGGCATTAAAGAGCTACTTGTCATAAGAGTTTGAAATGAAGGATCTTGGCACTTTGAGATATTTTCTTGGTATCGAAGCTTCCCGCTCTAGAAAGGGTATGTTTCTATCTCAAAGAAAGTATGCTCTTGATTTGTTGAAGAAAACATGAATGTTTGCTTGTCAGCCTATTGATACACAACTAGAAGAAGGACTGAAACTGTGAAATGATCCTGATCAGGTGCCTTGTGATAAGAAGAGATATCAGAGATTGGTAGAACGACTAATGTATCTTGCACATACACGGCCAGATTTGTCATATGCCTTTAGTGTGGTGAGTGAGTTTATGCATGTACTTCGTAAACAACATATGAATACGGTGATGAGAATCCTGAGATATATAAAGTTTACTCGAAGAAAAAGAGTCTTATTTGCACAGCATGGTCCCTTGAAGGTTGAGGCATATACTGATGCCGATTGGGCAGGATCTGTTGACAATAGGTACTCCACTTCAGGATACTTTATCTTTATTGGAGAAAATCTTGTTACATGGAGAAGCAAAAAGTAAAATATTGTTGCACGCTCTAGTGCAAAGACTGAGTATCGCAGAGTATAACTGAAGTTTTACAGCTTAAACTTTTGTTACAAGATTTATGTTGTCTAAATGAGCTTATTAAGGTGTATTATGACAGTCAAGCGGCGTGTGATATTGCAGCCAATCCAGTCCAACATGATAGAATGAAAGCATGTAGAGATGGATAGATTCTTCATCAAGGATAAATTAGATGAAAAAATTATTGAGATATCTAAGATAAAGTCAGAAGACCAACTCGCAGATATTCTTAACAAGGCAGTTTCGAATCAGCATTTTTTAAAATTTGTGGTTGGGCATGTTCACTATCTATGCACCAACTTGAGGGGAAGTGTTAAAATATAGTTGGTATGGTATCAGCTGTATATTTTATTTCCAAATTTATTGGGAACAGATTTTCTTAATTTTCTCACCTTAATTTTCTCATCAATCAATTGTACTTCTCCAAGAAAGTATTGTATATATAAAGAGATAAACATGAGAAGAATTATATATAAGAAAATATAATATATTTTTTTTCCAGATCTGATTTCAATATATCTTGGTCCACTTTCACAATAGTAGTATCAGTACAAAGTACATTTGTTCAAATTACTGAAAAGCATTGTTCTAAAGTTGTGTAATAGCACCACTTATCAAATGGGGTCGATCTAACAGGTTCAAATAATTGAAAGCCAGGTATTCATGGAATACTTATCATGCAGGTTTCTCATAAGTGTTCTGATCCCTAAACTCAGCAATCTTGCTCCTGATCATTTCTCCCATGTCAGATCGAACAAACATGTGTCTGTTATCGAGAATATGAACAATGAACCTTTGTGAAACAGGCAAAGAATTGTTCATATTGATGATGAACTGAGCCATGGGCACATCACTACAAAAGGCAAACAAGATACGACACATATAAGAATCCATAAATGGCGGTAAAAGGCAGAAAAAAAAGAAAGCAAATAACCAAGGAAAGCAGTGGACTTACCAGGAAACGAACAGACCTTTGACTGCGTTGACCATCATGCACAAAAACAAGAGCAAGTTATAAATCTGTAAATAAGAAGTTAGGCATGCAGAAACTAAAGGGAGTAGTTGTTAAAATTGAAGTGCTGAACTGCTGATGCAAATTCTTACGGGCTTGAATTAGATATAAGTTCAAACATATGAAATAAAACCAGTGCATTTAACAAATTTCTTTTCCTTATGTATTCATCTGAAAAATGACCTGCTCTAGAGAACAAAAAGGGACTAGGTAACCTTGAATAAATTCCATGTTAAGAAGGCTTTTACAGATCTAAACTGTAGACATACTTTAGAAGGATGGAAAATGAGACAACATGGGAGCGTAAGAGCATCCACGCTCTTTTCTCAAATTGCCATATTTCCCATATTTTGGTAAAAAAAAAGGTGTTGCAGTCATTTCTTAGATTGCCATATTTTGAGAATTGGTGAATAGTCGTCTTATCAAATTTGAGAAACGATTTGGCAATTGCCAAAATATAGGGGACGAAACATCTCCTTAATTTTTTAATTTTTAAAATGAGTTGGACGACTCATGTTGTTTCGTCCAATAAATTTTCATGATTTTTTTATCCCAAAAAAAAAAAAAAAAAAAAAATCAGACGAAAGACGAAACATGAAGTTCTGTCCTTAGATTTTTTTTAAATTTTTTTTTAAAGAAAGCATCGGACGAGAAATGTTGTCCCGTCCTATTGAGAGTAATTTAATCAGCATTTAGACAACCTTAATCACCTATTTATACTAAGTTAAAGGAATAATAACTAATTTAATCAATAACTGTTAGAGAAATTGGACCTGAGTGTACCACGTGAACTTTTTGGAATTGATCTGCAACAGAAAGAAAGTGAAAAGTGGCTCGAGGCGTGAGTTGCACTTTCTTTAAGAAACTATTTGGCCGATTCTGGAGATGAATCGTTGACCACCAATACTTCTCCCGGGATACAACGAGCTTCTGATTTACAGTGCTGCCAAGACTCCAATCGCAGCACGCACCAGCTTGCACCAACAATTAGCAAGACAATCAAAAAACCGCAGAAAATAGATTTTGAGAAAAGATTGAATGATAGATTTTTTTCTTATGTTTTTCTTTCGAAAGATGATCTCTTCTTATAGCTTGTAACTAGGAAGCTATTAATCTGTATGCATTAATCAAAAAACGGCTATATAATGAATATCATTTAATTTTTGAAACTGCTATGACATTAAGTCTCTTTAGGTTTGAAACAGTTATATTATTAATAAAAAAACGTTTTGAATTTTGACAGTTCAAAAAGAAAGAAAGAAAAAAAAGGTTCTGTTTTTTTTTTCAATAGACCCCAAGACCCCCAAGGCCCTAAGGCCCGGCCCAGTCATATATATATATATATATATAAAATAAAACACAAAGAAAGCTATCAAGTGGCTCTCCTTCAATCCCCCCAAAAATCAAAGGCCCAGATCTAACCTCACAAAACATATTTTCCCTCCAAAAGTTCCCCCCCCCCAAAACTCAAATTCAAATCTCCCACTCAAAACAACTCCTATATTTATTTAATTATTTTTTTCTCTCTCTCTCCCTCCCTCTTCTATTCAAAAAATTAAGAAAATAAAAATTTTACAAATTTTAAAAAATTAAAAAACTTAAAAAATTAAAATTTTAAAAACTTTTAAATAATTCAAAAAAAAATCATATAATATGTTTTTTGCTCTATGTTTGCTACTTCAATTAATTTGCTGGACCTCCAAAACTATTTTATATGATCAAACAAGGTGTATCGTTTCAAAGACGTACCGTAGGCACGTGTCAACGGGCAAACCTAGTATATATTTATATCATGTGGAATGTAAGAATTGAACCCCCAACCTCTTGTGGACTCAAAACTTTAACCATTGGGCCATGAGACAGTATTGTCAACAAGATGAGTGTTTTGAATGTATACTCAATTCCAACAATCCCCCACTTATATATTTAAAACACTAATTTTAAAAGAAGCGATTTTTCAAAAGTATAGAACCATGCATAAGTAAGGTGTCCGAAGACTTAAACCTTACACAGTGGACAATCCCCAAAATTCAAGAATAATGAGTGATCTTAAGTCTTGAACTCATTACCCGTTTTTACATAGTGAAGGAAAACCACACGTGAATCTACCAGGTGCAAGTTCTAAATACCAGCACATTCCGGCTTTGTGCTTATCCCAGTATAGGTGAATGTTTTTAGAGAATCAACCTCATTCTCATAGAAGCGGCCACACTTCACAAACACCCCGGTGAGTCTATCAAGAGTGCTCTTGTAGCTAGGCACTCCTGTCATTTAGAGATATAGAGCTCATTAAGAGCCAAGCTCATCCTTACTAACACTACAATATATCATGCACATACACATCAGGATGAACTAAGGAGTGGTAAACTCCTAGGTTGCATGATTTCAATCACAGTATGGCTTGTTTTTCCCATTGAACCTATGTCTTGGGATCTCCAGTCGTATAGGTTGGGTTCCCACCAATTGTGATCCTAAATGATCTTCAGTCTCATCCTTATCAATGTATTCCAAACTTTGTCTCGAGACAATCCTTTCGTCAAAGAATCTGCAAGATTACTTTCTGATCTGACAAAATCCACAGTAACAGCCCCAGACGTGAAGAGCTCTCTCACCGTACTGTGCTTGCGACGAATCGCTAATCTCTTACCGTTATAGTAAGCATTTTGTACTTTAGCTATGGCAGCAGTACTATCTGAGTGGATTAAGATCGGAGGTATAGGCCTATTCCATGAAGGAATGTAAGACAAGAGGTTCCTCAACCAGCTTGCTTCCTCACTAGCCGCAGCTAGAGCAACTAACTCAGACTCCATAGTAGAGTAGTTAAAATAGTCTGTTTCTTGGACCTCTAAGAAACAGCACCACCAACGATACTAAAAACGTATCCACTTGTGGCCTTGGAATCATCTAAAAAATAAATTCCAATCTGCATCACCGAATCTCTCAAGGACAGCGAAAAACCTCTCATAATGTAGTCCTAAGTCCATGGTCTTTTTCAAGTAGCTCATGACTCTGTCAATAGCATTCCAATGCTCAGAACTAGGACAACGCGTAAATCTACATAATACACCTACAGCATATGCAATGTCAGGTCTAGTGCAGTCAGTAGCGTAGCGAAGGCTACCAATAATACTAGCATATTCTTTTTGTCTAACTGCAGCACCAGAATTTTTTAAAAGTTTAACATGAGGGTCGCTAGGTGTACATGCAGGTCTACGGTCAAAGTAATTATATTTCTTCAAGATCTTCTCAATGTAATGAGATTGATCAAGAGTAATATCAGTCTCAGAACGTGTGATTTTCATGCCTAAAATAACATTGGCCTCACCTAGGTCCTTCATATCAAAATTTTGACTAAGCATAGTTTTAGTCTCTAAAATCAATTCAAGCGAAGAACCACAAATGAGTAAATCATCTACATATAGACAGCATGATGCAACTATCACTGGATGCTTTATAATAAAGGCATTTATCAACATTATTAATTAATAAAACCATTTAAGAGAAATAATTGATCAATTCTGTCGTGCAACTGTTTAAGAGCTTGCTTAAGACCATATAAAGTCTTATTCAGCTTGCAGACTTTGTGTTCCTGCCCTGGAATCACAAAACCTTCAGGCTGATCCATATAAACTTCCTGTTCAAGTTCTCCATTAAGAAAAGCTGTTTTAACATCCATCTGGTGGATCAACAAGTTATGCACAGTAGAAATGGCTAATAAAACTCTAATGGTAGTCACACGGGTCACAGGAGAGTAAGTGTCAAAGAAATCTATATTTTTCTTTTGTACATATCCTTTAGCTACTAGTCTAGCTTTAAAATTTTCAATTGTACCATCTGGTTTTAGCTTTCTCTTAAGAATCCATTTGCATCCTATAGTACGACTACCGCGAGGTAAGTCCACTAACTCCTAAGTACCATTAGAGGTTAGTGAATCCATTTCGTCATTTATGGCTTCTTGCCACAAATCGGCATCAGGTGAGGTTAAAGCCTTATTGATAGAACTAGGACCAGATTCTAAAGCATATACAACATAATCATCACCAAAATCTTTAGTAGTTCTGGCACGTTTGCTTCTACGTGGCTCAGAATCTAAATCAACATTAGTATTTGTACTAGTTTGAGGAATGCCAGAGGAAGTTGAGGGTTGTGAACCCCCACTACTACCCCCACTGTTCCTCAATAAGGAAATTTATCCTAATAAAAATCAGCATCTAAAGATTCAATAATCACATTATTATTTAAGTCAAAAAATATGGAAGCCTTACTGTTATCTGCATAACCAATAAAAATACATTCATATGCCCTACTTGCAAGTTTGATTCTTTTAGGGTCAGGTTTTCTGACATATTCTAAACAACCCCAAACTCTAAAATAATCAATATTAGGATTTCTACTTCTCCATAATTCGTATGGTGAAGTATCAGAAGATAGATGCGGAATTCTATTTAAAACATGACATACAGATAAGAGAGCTTCACCCCATAAAGATTTGGGTGCTCCAGAACTAATAAGCGAAGCAACTACCAATTCAGTAAGAGTCCTATTCTTTCTTTCAGCTTTTCCATTAGATTCAGGTGAATAAGGTGCAGTAGTCTCGTGAATAATTCCAAATGATGCATATAATTGTTTAAATTCATTGGAATCATATTTTGTACCTCTATCACTACAAAACCTCTTAATATTTCTTTCAAATTGATTTTGCACTTCAGTTACATAAGTTCTAAACATGTCAATTGCTTCACTCTTATGTGCCATAAGATAAACATGAGTATAATTTGAATGATCATCAATAAATGTAATGAAATATCTTTTACCATTTCTGGTTAAGGTTCCATCCATCTCACATATATCAGAATGTAACAAGTCAAAAAAATTTGTTTCTTTAGCTATACTTTTATGTGAAGTTTTAATTATCTTAGCTTGACTACAGGAGGTGCATTTCTCAAATTCATTTAAGTTAACTTTTGGTATCATGTCAAGTTTGCTCATATTATTTACCAATTTCCTGTTAACATGACATAGTCTAGAGTGCCATAAATTAAAAGAAGACAAAGAGTAAACAGAAGCATTATTCTTATTCATTTCAATACTGAGTTTAAACATCCCATTACAAGCAAATCCCTTTCCCATAGAAATCCCATTTTTAGTTATAACATACTGGTCGGATCCGATGCTCTGATGAAAACCAGCCTTGTTGAGTAGGTATCAAGAAATCAAGTTCTTCCTCATATCAGGAGTGTGCAAGACATCCTTGAGGATAACAGTCCTGCCAGAGGTGAACTCCAAGTTCACCTCTCCAGTGCCCATCACATTGATACAATGTAAATCACCAAGTTGCACTTTCTGACCTTCAGTCTCCTCATAAATTTTGAACCAGCTGCGCTCATAGCAAACATGCCTAGTAGTGCCCGTATCAGCCCACCACCCATCGGTTACACCGACCATGTCGATCTCAGTGATCATAGCCACTAAAGGCCCTTCGATAGCATTTGCCTGTGGTGCAGGCGTACGCGATCGGCAGTTCCTAGCGATATGTCCAAAGTGATTACACTTCCAACACTCTATAGGATCTGTTCCATTGTTGTTGGTTTAGGCTTGCTGGTTATTTGTCTTATTCGGATTCTGACGTCCATTCTGACCATTCTGACGAAAGTTCGAATTGAACTTCCGACTAGCCTTCTTCTTGAACGACTTGTTCTTTGGTTTCAAATGGACCTTCGCTTTAATCTGTTGAACAAGCAGGACTTCTTCTTTCTGATCTTGTTTTCTGGATTCCTCAACTCTAAGCCTAGTTATCAAATTCTCCATGGTCAGTTCCTTTAATTTGTGTTGCAAGATATTCTTGTAGTCTTTCCAACCATGTGGTAACTTGTCAATCAGCACAGCTACTTGAAATTGCTCATCGAGGGGTATTCCCTCTTAAATGATCTCATGAACAATATGTTGCAACTCGTGTGATTGAATAGTTAGCAGCTTGTCGTCGACCATGGTGTATTTGAGATAACGACTGACTGCGAATTTCTTCAAGTCAGCCTCTTCGGTGTCATATTTCTTCTGTAGGGCTTCCCAAACAGACCTAGCCGTATCGGACTGTAAGTAATAGTCATACAGTTCGTCGGATAGCCTATTCAAGATGAAGTTTCTACATTTAAAATCGGCATCCTTCCATTCTGCTATGTCATCTAAGATTTGTTCATTATCATTGGCATCAACAGGTTTTGGGTTAGACATTATAGGACAATCTTGGGTAAGAACATGGGCAACTTCCTTCAGCGACAGATAGAAAAATATTTTGTTCTTCCATCGCTTGAAGTTCAGGCCAGCAAATTTTTCTAGTTTGTTGATTTCATACTTGCGGTCAGAAACTAAAGCCATTGGAGATCACGAAATTAGTTTCTTAAAATTATTAGAGAAATTGGACCTGAGTGTACCAAGTGAACTTTTTGGAATTGATCTGCAACAGGAAGAAAGTGAGAAGTGGCTCAAGGCGTGGGTTGCACTTTTTTTAAGAAACTATTTGGCCGATTCTGGAGATGAATCGTTGATCACCAAACACTTCTCCCGGAATACAACGAGCTTCTGATTTACAGTGCTGCCAAGACTCCAATCGCAGCACGTGCCAACTTGCACCAGTAATTAGTAAGACAAACAAAAAACCATAGAAAATAGATTTTGAGAAAAGATTAAATGATAAATTTTTTTCTTCTTATGTTTTTCTTCCCAAAGATGATCTCTTCTTATAGCTTGTAACCAGGAAGCTATTAATCTGTATGCATTAATCAAAAAACGGCTATATAATGAATATCATTTAATTTTTGAAACTGCTATAACATAAAGTCTCTTTAAGTTTGAAACAGTTATATTATTAATAGAAAAACCGTTTTGAATTTTGACAGTTCAAAAAAGAAAAAAAAGGTTCTGTTTTTTTTTCAATAGACCCCTAAGGCCCTAAGGCCCGACCCGGTCATAGATATATATATATATATATATATATATCATGTGGAATGTAGGAATTGAACCCCCAAACCTCTTGTGAACTCAAAACTTTTAACCAGTGTGAACTCAAAACTTTAACCAGTGGGCCATGAGACAGTATTGTCAACAAGATGAGTGTTTTGAATGTATACTCAATTCAAACAATAATTTAATCACTAATGACCATTTTAATTGATGTAAAAATTATGAAATAACCTCTCGGATGTTACATCATGTTCCGTCCCACCTTTTAAAAAATAATAACAATAATTTAGATCAGACAGAACATGTTCCGTCTGACTAATTTTTTTACTTTTTTTTCTATATTTTAGCGAACGACGGCTACAAACAACCTGTCTTTTTGCCATTTTTCATTTTGCCAAATTGACAAATTTGGCAAAAACGATTGTGGATGCTCTAATCAAATATATCATCTTTTAGATCATGCTCCTATGTAGATATCTTTTTTCTAGAAAAAAAAAGGCTGAAATTCTCCGAAATCTGCGTGCTGTATGCCCTTATCTTGTTAGTTCTTTTTAGTTCTAATCAAATTTTTTAGTTCTAATAAAATATAATGGACTTTACACACTCCTAAGTCTGTCCAAAGACTTCAATTAACCAATCCTTGCCAAATTTGAGACAAGCACAAAAAGATGTCTTATCAATCAGGTGCGTGATTACCAAGGTTCTAACTGGACCTTGGGATTGTTTCTGATAGGGGACTTTCATATTGCTTAAGAAATATCAGATAATGTATAGAATATGGACTCAATATTGGGCATTCGATATGGACGTAATCTACAAATGAAATTATGAATAATGATAACCTAATGGAAGATAGAATGTCCTAAATGGCATATATCTAAAACAAATGTAATTCATCTGCATTTAAAAACTTGATTCGAGCAAGAATGAGGATACTTTCCGGATATATGTGGGGCAGATTGCTCTTTCTGCTGCAGGAATAAAATTACAAACAAGAAGACATGGATGAGGAGTAAGAAGAAGATTGATGAAAAGAAAGACAAAAGATAAGGAAAACGAAGAGGAAGAAGATGGAGAGGAAAAGTAGGACAAAACCCCTATAATATAAGAGAATTTTGCTCTATTAGTTGATGCAGGAAGCGTGATAGTACTAAGGGGGCAAGGAGGATGATGGTGATAACCACCTGGGTAAGTAGATGATGATTAGAGAGAGTAATACATAGATATTGGCTTGTGAGTTTTGTATCAGCAAACAAATACTGGCTGATATATCATTTATCGAACAAATGCTAGTCGACATGTGATCAAAATGGTATGACCATTGTATAGCAGGCCCTCATAACAAGATCTCAGTCGTACAAGTGGATATCCAAATCAGTTGATAAACAACCCACGCAAAAAGTAATAGAGCAATCTACAGTCAAACAATCCAACACAAATTTCTGCTACACCACTAATAAGGTGTTTGATCACTCCTACATGTAGCGTTATATGATTAGACAGAAATAAATTAATTTATTTGTTATTTTATTTATAGAGAAATTTTGGTTTATTCACAAAATATTGATATTGTGCATCAACATGATCCATATTGCATAGTAATTAAGTCTATGCACAAAGAACACATTCACAGTCTATAATAGAACTGGGCATTCTATTTGGCAGACTGTAGCACAACAAGTAAGAGGGTTGACTCAAACTTGTTATGCTAGTTCGTTTAGTACGCATTGATGGAACAAAGAATGATTACACTTGTAAATAACTACAAGACAGTGTTATCGTTAAAGGTAATATAAACATAACCTCTAAATCCTGAACACATAGTGAACTCATTTTTTAATATCGCGCATTTTGATAAATCAATGAGTGAGGTCTTCTAGATCAATACCTCGATGCATTGGATGTGTCTTATTAGAAATATAAGAACATGTATTTGTAATACGGAATCTTATCTCTAAAAAGAGAAGATATTCCCTTGTTCATTTAACGAAGGTTACAATCCGATCTGTTGGGATTTTGTTCTTCCCTATTTCCAAGATCACAATGATCTAATATTTAATCTAATCTCAAATAAAATAAAAAGAATAGAAATCAATAAATATTACCTTCAAGCTTTGATTTCTTGTTTCTTTTTTCCTTCAATTCTAACTCTAGTTCTTTCTCTCCTTTTCTCCTATATCCTGGTGGGAGGCACAAGAGAGACGGCTAGGTTTTAGCCTTGCTCTCATATTTATAGAGAAGATGAAAGCGTTAGGAACTTTAGAAAATTCTAGTTGGGATAAAATTACAATACTGTCCACTATGCATTTGTATTTTGCTCCCCAACTAAAATCTACATTATTATTAGACCCCTGTCACACTATAGTTCTACAAGACACCCCTCTTTTACCGATATTCATAAATGCACCATTGGAATTCGTGATACCACCTCCATGGGTCAATTTGTAACTTAAACCTTGTTTTCACATTTAACCTTTTATACAATTTGACAATGACTGTAAAATTTATTTTTTACAAAATAAAATGTTGTATATAATAAAATATTTTTTCTGTAAAATATACCCATGGAATTTTATTGTCATATTATACCCATGGGATTTTATTGTAAAATATACCCATAGAATTTTATTTCCAACCCGATGAAAGAGTAGGAAACCCCTCTCCTTCTGTTGAAAGCTCCAAACCCCAAACATCATCATTAAATCCCTACCACTAACAGTGAGCATATGTACAAACGAGAGAATGATTAGATTGCGACCAAGTAGTCAGCCGAACAGATGGCGTGTGAGGGAAGATAGGGATGGGAAAGGAGAGATATCAGCTTGATAAATCTCTCATGTCATACTGCATATCGGTGCATTAGTTCTAACCATATCATATCCAAGCTCAAGTTAGTAATTCTCGGGAAGGACATCAGAACCACCAATCCTAACAACTCAGCATTATTGTAATGGATCTCCACAGGGCACAGGGCTAATGTGGTCTTCCCCATTAAAGATCTAATCTATTGCTTACCAAATCTTCTCAGACGTCCTTAACTTTAAGAATCTAATCGATTTTTGTTGAGTCAATCTTTCACTCAATAAGCCTCAGACCATCCATCAACTTCAAGATCAACGCCAATTGTTCCAACTCTTTCCCATAAATTACATCAGTAATCACTATAGTCAAAACAGCCGTCACAATTATATCAAAGCTCCAACTATCACAAGAACCCCCTGCATGACACATCCACTGTTCCACACACGTAATCAAGGTCAATACTTAATATGACTAGTTAAAGGTCAAATAAGAAAACTAGTTCACGATCACTGACACTAAACCTGTGATCAAACCAAAACTCGCATGCCTTACTACTATCTCGCTCACTTTTCACTAGTCACTATCACTCCTATTAGAAAACTCTCACATTTCACATGACTGTAGTTCAAAAGGATACAGATTATGTTAAAGCACTCGTGTTCCATGTGAACAAAAGTCAGAATAAAGCATAATGGCAAGGTTTGCAAACTCAACTCCAGCTCGACCATTGTAGAAGTCTGGTATCCCCTTCAATTAATAAATGTTTCCAGTTTCAAGTATCTCCTCTTAGAGCTATTGAGTATATAGATATATAAAGATGAAAACAACATTTTTTTTTAGTATAAATTTTTATAGAATGTACAACTACTGTATAGTTACAATATTGTTCGATTGCCCAAAATTAAGGCCCATATATTGGCTTCTTGAATTCTTTCACTTACATGGTATTTCAGGACTTGTTTCAACAGATTAGAAACCCTAACAAAAATCCAAAATTGAGGTTGGCAATTGATCAAACACCTCTAGTTCTAATTAGCAATCACAACAATTTCGCAACAGAAAGACAAAATCAAATCAATTTGATATATAAATTAGAGGGCTTACCGGGAAGCTGACGAGCCTAAGAAACATTCGATCTTGGCGGCGTTGATGATGAGTGACGTCGATGGTTAGAACCCCTAAAATAATCCATATTTTTAAATGTACGTTTTCGATGGAGGCCACTCATAATATTGTTAATTTCAAATTAGCCACCTATCAAGTTGAATTGAACTCCAAAAAGTTTTGCGTTTTTGTATATTAAGTTGAACTCAGTGTAGCACATTTTCTTAATTGCTATTTAAAGTATTCTTATACTTAAAATTTAAATTAAAAAAAGAATAACTAAAATATGCTTATGATAATACTTGTGCAAGGCCGAGATCCGCAACGGATCCAAAAAGTTCCAATCACCTATACGAGAGACCCAGTCGATATAAAAATAGGGTAATGCTACACCTACAACCTTTACAACCTTACAACCTTAGGTGGCACAATATCATTGAAGATGTGTACAACCCACTACAACCTACTCTACAATACATTCCAATGAGATTGTGTCACCTAAGGTTGTAAAAGAAATGTTGTAAGAAAAGATTGTAGGTGTAGCATTACCCATAAAAATAATGGGTTTTTAACAAGTATACCCCTAACAAATAAGCTAATATTATATATACTCCTCACAAATGAATATTATCACATTTGTCACTAACAATCTGGGATACATCTCAAGTTGATACTTGGTTATAATTCTGCCGTTGATTGTAGTATTTCCTTGTGTTGTGTTCAATTATAGGATATTGGTACCCAGATACTTTTCAGTTTCGACATTGGATGCAAATTTTTTTATTGTTTGCTCATATTCTTCTCTAGCAATAACTAATTCCTACCGGCAACCCAACTCTATTCCTACCGCCTAACCACCACCTCTGGCCGAACCCACCTTCCCAAAAAATATCTGAATCTTTACAGCCACATCATCAACTTCATCCCTAAATCTCAAATTCCATTCTCAATCTCATTCTTAATCCCAACTATCTTCTAAAATAAAGTATATATATATAATTAGTGCTCACACTGTTAGGGATAAATATGATAATATTCATTTGTGAGGGGTATATATGATATTGACCTATTTGTTAGGGGTATGTAGAGATGGCAGGTGGGCCGGGTCAACCGCCGACCCGCCCGTTTAACCCGGCCTGCGAAACGTCGGTTCGAGTTCGGGTTGAACCCGTGAACAGTAACGGGCCAACCCGGATCGCCAAAATACCGAATCGAAACCGCCGAACCCGGCTCGTGAACATGTTAAAATTGCCCCAACCCGCCCACCAACCCGCTGGTCGACCCGCGGGTTGCGAACCGTTTGACCCGAACGGATCAAACGTTCGACCCGCCACGGGCCGACCGTTGATCCGTGGGTCAGCGTGCCGTTGGGCACTGTTCACCAGAGAGCAGCAACGGCTCTTACAGCCGTTTTGCTGTTTTTTTTTTTTGCTTTTTTTTTGTTTTTTTTTATTTTTAGCCTATAAATACCCCCCAAAACCCCATCAAAAAAAATCACACCTTATTCTCTTACTCTCTCTGCTATTATTACTCATTTCTAAGCAATTTGTGAACAATTGAAGTATTGAATAAACAAGTGTTTAAGGCATATACACGATCAAATTCCGATCGTATTGAAATCAAAATTCAACAACGTCTTCAATTCTTCAACTCTCGTTCAACTTCAAGTGATCAAGTCTTCAACTCTTCTACAAGCTCTCCCCAACTCTTCAATCCCGAATTTGAGGAATTCTACTTCTACTTCTATTTTTATTTTCACAAATTTTTTTATATACGTGTATCCACGGTGAACGGTATCAAAATTTCATACCTCTCTCTTTTTTTTTTTTTTGAAGTTATAATTATTGTTGGTTTTTTTATCTTCTCTATCTCAACCCTCTTGTTTTTTAGATTTTTTTTTATAACTCATCACTCTTACATTGTGTAGCTTTTTTTTTACATACCTTACTACATTATGTCTAGATCACGTGGTAGCGGTCGTAGCCAAAGTTGGCAAGATTCCACTGGCACTTCCCGTAGGCCACCAATTGTCCCAATTAGTGAGCCCGCCGAAGAGTACCATGATCCTCCTACCCAACAATGGGGTACACACGATGAGGTTGTAGGAGACATACAATTAGAAGAAGAACAACAACAACAACAACCAACCGAAACCACACAACCCCGTAGTGGTAGGAAAAGTAAAGGAGAAAGTAGTGATTGGCATAAACTTTACGATTTTATCCTGAGCGAAGAAAATCCGGGTATAAGGTTGAAAGTTTGTAAAACATGTTCTAAGACACAAATTCAATAGGGGTGATGGCACTGGTACAATTAGTAAACACATCCAATATAACCATAAAGACTTTCTTGTTAACCTACCCGGCCAATAAAAAATCAACCCTAGGACCGGTCTAGTTGATAGCCACCCTTATGATCCTGATCTTATTCGTCAGAAAATGGCTCGATTAGTAATAAAGGAAGAGTTACAAATTTCCTATCCCGATAGTAGGGACTTGGAAAATTTTAATCAAACGGCCTTAAACCCTCATTTTAGAAGAATCCCGAGAAATACTTGCAAATCGAATTATTTTAAAGTATACAATGAAATGAAGGACGCTTTGATTGCAATTTTATGAAGTTTAACTTGTAGGGTTAGTTTAACTTCAGATTGTTGGACGGGTTGTCAACAATATTCCAACGATGGGAATAACCTGTCATTGGATCGACAATGGTTGGATTCTTCAAAAAAGAATCATATCACTTGCCGCGTTGCCGTATCCCCATAGTGGCGCTGAAATAGCAAACTGTATTTTAGAAATTTGTGATATTTTTCCTATTTGCGATAAAATTATGTATAGTAGTTTTGATAATGCATCTAACAACAATACAGCAATTACTACTTTAAAATCCGCATTAAACCCTCCATCTGACAATATTTTTCATATTAGATGTGCATGTCATATTTTAAATTTATGTATTCAAGATGCATTAAAAATAGCCGATCCATATATACTTAAAATTAGAAATTGTATACATTTCATTGCATTAAGTCCCAGTGTATTTCAAGAATGAAAAAATTGGTGTAGGATTTCAAATGTACCTTTTAGAAAATTTCCAAAGATGTTAAACATCGATGGAACTCTACTTTTGATTTACTACATGTTGTTACCGACTATAAAGCAGTTGTAAATAATTTTTGTATCGCAAAAAATATGCCAAATTTTGAAATGACTCCCACCGATTGGTTTTATGCCGAATCTCTGTTGAAATTTTTAGAACCTTTTAAAACCGCAACTTTAATAAAATTTTCAAAAACATATGAATCTACTTCTAGTAGCATTTTTATTTCAACAGTTAGTATGATGCAAACATTTAACGAAAATGTTAAATGATACTTTTGTTGGTGATATTGTAAAACCTACATACAAAAAAATTTTGAAGTATTTTTATTCTCCTCCTATGTTGATTTGTGTTGCTACCGTTATGGATCCTCGTATCAAATTAGAAGGTACGGAGAGTTTGATTGAAATGTTTTTTTCATTACCTTGGGAAAATGAAGAAATAGAAATAGTAATTAATTGCGATTTTTTTAGTTAATTTTGAATCTACATTAAATAACTTGTATGATTATTATGATCGATCTTTTGCTTCTAGTAGTACAGCTTCTGTAGTTAGTTCTTCTTCTGGAGTTTCAAAGGTAAGGGTAAGAGTAAATTTGATGACAGAACATTTAGTTTACTTGCACAAATTCAATCCAAAAAATCTAGAACTAATCAACCAAATGAATTAAATTGGTATAACCAACAAGATTCTGAATCTTCTTCTCCTCCACTGGATATTTTACAATGGTGGAAAGACCATGAACACACTTATAATATTCTGTCATATATGGCTAAAGATTTACTAACTCCTCATGTCTCTACAGTTACTTCTTAAAGTGCATTTTCTTCAAGTGGCAAAGTTCTAACAGATTATAGGAATCGCTTGAAGTCTGACACGTTAGAGATGCTCGTTTGCACAGAAGACTGGCTGAAGGGTGAAGATAGGACACAAGGAAAAGCATTATCTATCTCCACAAGTGGGAGCAACTTGCCGGAACAACAACAACAATAGCAACCAAAATGAAGAATTCAAGACCAACAACAACAAATTCAAGGCCATCAATTTGAAGACAATTGTAAATGGATAAAAAAATTGTATTATATGTGCGTTTGTTATTTCAAATTAGAACAATTGAATTAAATTGAAATTGTACATAAGAAATATGTTAGTGTATAAAACAAATTTATGAATTGAATTCTTTATTCCATTAGAAATTGTGAAACTTGTATAACTTAAAATCATATGAATAATATTTCAATATTTTTTGGCAATTTCACTCTTTCAATCTTATTATTATTATTATTATTATTAATGTTTATTAATAATATTATTATTGTTATAAGTTTTTAAAATAAAAAAAACTTATCTAAACGGGCCAACCCGTGAACCGACCCGACCCGACCCGACCCGGATTGGACCTGAAAGGGTTCACGGGTTGGGCGGATCGCTATTTTCACTTTTCGACCCGGCCCGGACCGGCCCGATTAAGCCACCAACTCAGCCCGAACCTGTCCAAGTCAACATCCAACCCGGGCGGATCCAGTCCGGTCCGGCCCGTTCCACCCGAATGCCAACCCTAGGGGTATGTGTTAAAACCCCAAAAATAATAGTTGGAACTCGAATGCAAACCTGGACTTGATCATACTAAGAGTATGGTATAACTGTATGGGTTCGAAACCATCGAGTCCGGATACTATGGATCCCTGTTCCGACCTGACCAGATAATAGCCCCATTTTTGTATTACACCCTGGATTAGGTTATGTGATAATTTTTGTTTCTCCATAAATTAATCTGCAATATTTTTCCCGACAATTTGCATATGGTCCGTGTTAATTTTTGAAGATTTTAATTCCGGTTCATAAAGGTTCTAATATGCACCACATGCAAGTTTAGTTTAATTAGCTTTCATGCACACCACGAGAAAATCACTCAACCTTAAATTACTTTTTTTTTCCTTCCCTTTTCTAATAGGTTTCTCATCTTCTTGTGACTTGTTACCACATGCAAGTTTAGTTTAATTAGCTTTCATGCACACCACGAGAAAATCACTCAACCTTAAATTACTTTTTTTTTTCCCTTCCCTTTTCTAATAGGTTTCTCATCTTCTTGTGACTTGTTAGGGCATCCACCATCCACCATCGTTCGCTATATTATAGGTATTTAGCATTTGGTTTTTAGAAATAAATGGGTTGCGCCACTATTGTTTAAGCTAAAATTTAGGTAAACGGAAAATAATGTTCCGTTTGACAATAATAAATATATTTTTTTTTGAGCCAGACGAAAGACGATCTTGTTGGAAAACGTTTTTGCAGATTTTTCGGGCCGGATTTCGGTGAGCTCCGGCCACTGGCTGCGCCGAAAATTAATTGTATAATGTTTCTCTCATCGAGTACTATTCTGTGATGTACTCATGTGTCAAAAACGAATTCTGTATGAATGAGAAATGTTGGTCCAAAGTTGAGTACTCGCTATGTACTAACTTGGATACTTGGAGAAAATGGATAGTCACATATCGAATATGGGTAAAGTGTTTTCTAGTATATATACTAAAAATTTGGACTAAAGGGCGTGGCCCGGGGGTTACCACTTACGTGTAGTGGAGAAAGGACTTAGGCAAAATGACAAACACACACACGCGCGCGCCCGGTCCGCTCTGGCTCCAGTTGGGCTTTGGCTCTGGCCTATATTTTTTTTTTGCCCCAATCAAATTTTTTTCCCCAGTATACTGTTGAGGCTTTTTAACTTCAGTAACTGGTACCATTACTTTGTAACAGCAGAGTAATAGCTCATCAGTTATGACTTTAAACCACTACTCTACTGTTATTGAGAATACAGCATAGCTCCAGTTCGACCAGTTCTCTGAAGTTAGGGTGCTGCTTTTCAGAGAAAATGTAATACAGTTGTATCCTGGGAGGCATTTCGTCAACCATCGTCACACTACGGGGCGAAAATTATTTTAAGGACAGAGATATTCAAATCTCGACTCTGTATTGTATGGTTTGTTTTGTTATTTTATTTTCTGTAATCGTAAATCTTCACAATTATTATTAGCATTTTTGTTTTATGAAATTCTTGTTCTAACAGATCTACCGTCTGGTCGCGCGCAAAATGAAAAAAAATATTAAAAAAAACCCGGAAGGATGAAGATCTTCCGTCTTGGGGATTTTTTTTCTTTTTTAAAAAACAAAATATGCCCAGCCCGGAAGTTGTTCTTCCGTTTGGTCATATTATTAGATTTTTTTTTGAAACGGATGAAAAAGTTGAAGGGAAAAAAAATAATAAAATAAAAGAATGGGACGGAATATGTTCTTTGTCTCTTTCATTTATTTTTAAAAAAAAATTTAAATGAGACAGACGGAAGAACATGTTCCGTCTATTTCATTTTTTTTTAAAATAAAGCCATCTTCCGTCTTTCAAATTTTGACGGTTCAACGCATACAAACGGAAGATCTTCTTTTGTCTATCTGAATTTTTTATTCGAAACAATTCCAAATTTTTAACAGACGGAAGATCATGATCTTTCGTCTGCTATGTTTTCCATATGCTATTTCACTCTGCTATATATGATAGTTCACTGTTCACTTTTCGATCATAAAATAGATTTTTAGCAGACGATAGTGACGAATTTTTTCTCAAGTTTTCCATTTTTTTAGATTTTTAACGGACGATAATGGATGCTCTTAGACAACCTGTATTTTCCATGATCCACACCACACTCTAAAGTTGAGACCCTCGGTACAATGACTTTTTTTACAATTAAAATGTACACTACAACAGATACTCGATTTACCGGCGAATCTTCCCCGGCATTTTACTAGTAGCGCCGGGGTAGGGAGCGAATAGGAATTGGGCGCCAGATGGGAAGGTTATACACCGGCGGCCGCTTTAAACCGCCGGGCAATATTCGTATTCACCGGCGTTTTTTTTTAAAAACGCCGGTGAAGTGTATTATTCACCGGCGTTTTAATAATAAACGCCGGTGAATATACCGATACATTCACCGGCGTGTCTAATTGAAACGCCGGTGAATAACCTTCGATAAATCCCGCGAATCCTAATCTTTCGCTCGCCATTTTCCGAAACCCCAAAAAAAAGGGGGGGGGGGGGGGGGGGGGGGGGGCTTCGTTTTCCCTCCTTCCTCGCTCTACTTCCCGCGCGTCTGCCTCCGCCGCTTCGTCCTCTTCGACAGTCTTCGACCTTTCGTCATCGTCCCTTCTTCCCTTCGTCATTTTCGATTTCCCTCCCCCCTCTCTCTATTTGGAGGTGAATCGGCGATCGGAAACCACCGTGTCGCCCCGCTCTCTCTCTATCTCCTACGCCCCCACGCTCGTCGCCCCGCTCTCTCTCTCTCTCTTCGGTATCATCTCTTGATTTTCCTTATTTTTCAAAAAAAGCATGTTTTTTCAGATTATGCATCTTGATTTCCTTAACATGAATGGTTTATTTGGGATGAAGAATGAATAGAAAAATATATGCTTAGATACTGGAAATTTTCATCTTCTTTTACTGTTAATGAAGCTTATTTCATACATCTGTTTGTCATCTTGGCATTTTTGTTGACCAAAATGGGTTCACTGTGAACTAAGGATGGTATAGCTGTATGCCAAAATCCTCCGGATATGTACAACAATTGGGTTTTAGATTTAGTTGGGCTAAAGAATTAGTAGAGCAACATATATGCTCAGATAATGGAAATTTTCATTTTCAGATACTGTTAATGAAGCTGATTGCCATCTTTGGCATGATTTTTTAACAAAAAATGGGTACACTTCCAAACTAAGTATGCTGCTAGCATCCTCATCTTCTTTTACTGTTAATGAAGCTTATTTTCATGCATCTGATTGTCAGCTTGGCATGTTTTTTTGACCAAAATGGGTTCACTGTGAAGTGAGGATGGTATAGGTACGTATGCCAAAATCCTCCGGGTATGCACAACAATTGGGTTTTAGATTTAGTTGGGCTTAAGAATTAGTAGAGCAACATATATGCTCAGATAATAGATATTATCATTTTCAGATACTGTTAAATAAACTGATTGCCATCTTAGGCATGATTTTTTAACATAAAATGGGTACATTTCCAAACTAAGTATGTTGCTGGCATCCTCATCTTCTTTTACTGTTAATGAAGCTTATTTTCATGCATCTGATTGTCATCTTGGCATGTTTTTTTGACCAAAATGGGTTCGCTGTGAATTGAGGATGCTATAGGTACGTATGTCAAAATCCTCCGGATATGCACAACAATTGGGTTTTTGATTTAGTTGGGCTAAAGAATTAGTAGAGCAACATATATGCTCAGATAATGGATATTTTCATTTTTAGATACTGTTAGAGAAACTGATTGCCATCTTAGGCATGATTTTTTAACATCAAATGGGTACACTTCCAAACTAAGTATGCTGCTAGCATCCTCTTCTTCTTTTACTGTTAGTGAAGCTTATTTTCATGCATCTGATTGTCATATTGGCATGTTTTTTTGACCAAAATGGGTTCACTGTGAACTGAGGATGGTATAGCTGTATGCCAAAATTCTCCGGATATGTACAACAATTGGGTTTTAGATTTAGTTGGGTTAAAGAATTAGTAGAGCAACATATATGCTCAGATAATGGATATTTTCATTTTCAGATACTGTTAGAGAAACTGATTGCCATCTTAGGCATGATTTTTTAACATAAAATGGGTTCACTTCCAAACTAAGTATGCTGCTAGCATCCTCATCTTCTTTTACTATTAGTGAAGCTTATTTTCATGCATCCGATTGTCATCTTGGCATTTTTTTTGACCAAAATGGGTTCACTGTGAACTGAGGATGTTATAGGTACGTACGTATGCCAAAATCCTCTGGATATGTACAACAATTGGGTTTTAGATTTTGTTGGGCTGAAGAATTAGTCGAGCAACATATATGCTCAGATAATGGATATTTTCATTTTCAGATACTGTTAGATAAGCTGATTGCCATCTTAGGCATGATTTTTTAACAAAAAATGGGTGCACTTCCAAACTAAGTATGCTGCTAGCATCCTCATTTTTTTTTACTGTTAATGAAGCTTATCCCATGCATCTGATTGTCATCTTGGCATGTTTTTTTGACCAAAATGGGTTCACTGTGAACTGAGGATGCTATAGGTACGTATGCCAAAATCCTCCGGATATGCACAACAATTGGTTAACTGTGAAAAATATATGCTTACATACTGGACATTATCATTTTTCTTTTACTGTTAAAGAAGCTGATTTCATGCATCTGATTGGCATCTTGGCATGTTTTTTACCAAAATCGTCCAAATCTGTACAAGAATTGGGCTGAACAAACCTTGTGCAGGTTTCTTTTGGCGCTACAAACATCAATAATTTAGTTGGGATGAAGAATTATTTTAGAAAAACTTATTAGTAGCCATATTAGTTTCTTTTGTTTATTATTATTATTATTATTATTATTATTATTATTATTATTATGAGATAAGTAAGTGATTATTAGTAGCCATGAACAGAATAGTTCATGAGTCATCAGATCTTCTTGTTACCGTAGTTACAGCACGACGTGCTCATTATTCGGCCGATTCCTCTTCATCAGCAAAATACCCTTTACCATCATCATCTCCTTGAACGGAAAGCCAAATACAGGGGAGACTATAGCCGAATTTTTTTTACACTCGAACACAGGGTGTGCGACAAAATACCACTAAGGTGGTTATGATAATTTCCACAAAAGGTAGTTTAGGGTTAGGTGAATAGAGTAGATTGTGTTAAGATTTAATTTTTTTTTGTACATTTTTTTGAAACCACAATTTCTTTATTTTACAGTTAAAGATTATATCGTTTATTTATTTGCAGTTAGGGATGGTTTTCAAAAAGGTGAAATTTAATATACAAAATGCCTTTTACTGTTATTACTATTTAATATATCAAATTTTAATTTCAGATTGTGTGCTATTGTTATAATGGATAGAAGTTGGATTAGTAAACCACGATTATCCAAGGAGTACCGTGATGGTATTAAAGATTTTATTATCTTTGCCAAACGACATTCCCGTGATCCCAACCTAATCCTTTGTCCATGCCTCCGGTGTACAAATTGTATTTTAGGATATGTGATGTAGTACATACACACTTGGTTGTCAACGGTTTTCTTCAAGGGTACACAAGGTGGTTTTGTCATGGAGAGGATCATACGTCGGCTCCTGTTCGTCCGGTTGTATTAGAAAATGAAGATGAGCCCTTAGTGAACGAATACTTAAGAGTTTCCGATGAGATGCATGCTTTGTTGCAAGATGCCATGGGGATTCCTAATGTTCCTTTCCACCAATAACCCAACAACCCAAGTTCACAATGAGTCAACAGAAACAAACCAGATTGGTGGTGGGGTGGACGAGGAAATGTCTGGCCCCGTCCCTGAAAATAATAAGCAGCAAGAATCCTTCGCTAAGTTACTTGAAGATGCTAGTACTCCGTTGTACCGCGATTGCACCAAATTCTCTAAATTCTCATTCATTGTCAGACTATTTCAGATTAAATGTTTAAACGGGTGGTCTGCTAAGTCCTTCACTATGCTACTTGAATTGTTGAATGAAGCATTTCCTGAAATCTGTATTCCAAACTCGGCCTATAAAATCAAAAAATTCCTAAGTTCTTTCGATCTAGGGTATGAGAAGATAGCAGCATGTCCAAATGACTGTATGCTTTTCACGAGTGGTAAGGAAAGTCTGGAGAATTGCGAAGTGTGTGGTTCTTCGAAATGGAAAGAAAGACCAAATCAAGACGAGGGAGCCAGTGGATCTACTAAGCGAAGTAGGAAAAAGAAGCCTGCCAAAATACTGCGTTACTTTCCTCTGATTCCTAGGCTACAAAGATTGTTTATGTCTACAAAAACTTCTTCTGATATGAAATGACATGCTGAAGGCCACACTAATGATGGGATTCTTAGACATCCTACTGATTCTCAATCTTGGAAAAAATTTGATGAAAGATATCCTGATTTTGCGGAAGATCCTCGGAATGTGAGACTTGGACTAGCTAGTGATGGTTTCAACCCTTTCAGGCAAATGAGTAGTACATACAGCATATGGCCGGTTGTGTTAATACCATACAATTTGCCGCCTTGGAAATGCATGAAGCAGTCCTCATTTATTTTGTCCATGATAGTTCCTGGACCGAAAGGTCCTGGAAATGATATAGATGTGTACCTACAACCGTTAATAGATGAACTTCAGAAGTTGTGGGTGGGTGTTCCAACCTATGATGCTGTGGCTAAAGAAACATTTTCTTTTCGGGCCGTGTTGTCTTGAACAATCAATGATTTTCCAGCATATGCAAATTTATCTGGATATAGTACTAAAGAACGTTATGCATGTCCATGTTGTGCTGACCAAACTAGTTCAAGGTGGTTGTACAATGGCAGAAAGTTTTGCTATATGGGTCATAGGAGATGGTTGCCTAACACACATATATTTCGGGCAGAGACAGCGACATTTGATGGTACCGACGAGTAGGAACATGCTCCTGGGTCTTCTTCTGGTTCAGATATTTTGAGGTGGGTAGATGGTCATCAATTCAAATATGGAAAAGAACCAGAAGTCAGGACAAAGGGCAAGAAAAGGGCAAGGCCGGAGCAAGGTGAGGAGACCGATCTATATGGCGAAGATGAGGATCAAAACATGACGAGTTTAGGTGCATGGAAGAAGAAGAGTATTTTCTTCAAGTTGCCGTATTGGGAATTCAACTTATTGCGACATAATTTAGATGTGATGCATATCGGAAAAAATATTGGTGAAAATTGTATCGGAACAGTTATGGGAGATGATCGGAAGACAAAGAACAATCTCAAGAGCCGACTTGATTTGAAGTCAATGGGCATCCGACATGAGTTGCACCCAGAAGAATTACCGAACGGGAAAGTACTCCTACCTTCTGTAATCTATTCAATGTCAAAATTGGAGTTGGAATTGTTTTGCAAAGTACTACTGGAACTTAAAGTTCCTGATGGCTATTCTTCTAACATGGCAAGATGTGTCAACTTTAAAGAGAAGAGGCTTCAGGGTCTAAAGTCACACGACTACCACATCCTAATGCAGGATCTCCTTCCTGTGGCCCTAAGGTCTTCAATGTGTGAGCAAGTCACTACTGTCCTGAAAGATCTTTGTAGCATATATAAAGGTATTTGCTCAAGAATACTTCGTGTTGAAGATATTGACCAATTGGAGCAGCAGGCGGCATTGACACTTAGTAAAATGGAGATGATATTTCCTCCATCGTTCTTCACTATAATGATTCACTTGATAATCCACCTTGCTGGTGAAGCCAGAATCGGCGGTCCTGTTCACTATCGGTGGATGTACCCCATTGAGAGGTAAAAGAATTCATTCATCTTACGAAATTGAATTTTCAAAAGCTCATTTCTTTTAATCCCCTAATCCGCTCTAATTCATTAATTGTACATGTTCAGGTACCTATACCGGCTAAAGAGTTATGTGAAAAATAGAGCATATCCTGAAGGGTCAATAGCTCAGGGATATCTATCAGAGGAGTGCTCACATTTTTTTCCAGGTATTTGCCGGGTGTGGAGACATCTTTGAGTAGACCACGTAGAAATCCAGACATTTCCATCCTTGATGGTGCTCAATATCTTTTTGATACCGCTGGCACTACTGTTGGTAAAGTTGATACATTTGAGCTCGATAGCTTAGCGTGGGAACAGGCACATCGATATGTGCTAGACCACCATGCATCAGTGGAACCATTTCGAAAGTAAGTTGCTTTTGAATTTAAATCGAATACAGTGAAAACCGCGGAGTTCGATATTAACTTACTTTTGATATTCCTAATTTCAATTGCTTATTTTTTAGCGAATTTGTCAGGGACATCAAACGAAGGGCTAGACCAAGAAGACTACCACCACGTGAACAAAACAAGTTGATGAATGAAAATTTTCATAAGTGGTTTGAATCTCATGTAGGTGAATTACAGTTGTGCAAGTTAATCTTTATTATATCTACATTTTCTATGGTGCTGATACGATTTGCGCAAAATTAATAGGTACATTCTTTGGGTCCTGAAGGTGCGTCATCTGAAATACAAGTACTTGCCAAAGGTCCCTATCAGATGGTCAAAAGATACGGAGGATACATATTCAATGGTTTTAGATTTCGTACTAAGGATCGTGAATGTAATTTGAAGTCTCAAAATAGTGGAATGGTAGTGACGTCTAAGACTAGAAGTTATGCTTCCAAATCGGACACGAGGCCTGTAGATGGAGATCTCGACTACTATGGAGTGCTCACGGATATCATTGAGTTGAATTATTTTGGCCATTTCCGTGTTGTCTTATTTCGTGGGGATTGGGCTGAGTTTGATAGGAATTTTGCTAACAACAAGGATAAGCCTGGCTTCACAGTTGTAAAATTCTCAAAATTGATTCACATCGGTACACACATTAGCCATGAGCCATTTGTGTTTCCATCCCAAGTGCAACAAGTGTTCTACATTGAAGATCCAACCCTGCCAAAATCGTATGTGGCTCTCCCTATGCAACCAAGAGATGTATTCCAACTGGGCGATACTTCAGAAGATGAAGACGGTGAAGACATGAACAGTTACATTGCTTCTGAGTTTCCTGTGTTTGATGTAAACACAACCGACGTTGAAATTTGCGGGACTTGGCTCCGCAAGGATGGAGAAGAGGGCGATGTATTGGAAGATGTCGTATTGTAGTTTACTTGATTTTCAATCTCAATATTATATGTCTGTAATTTTCGTGTCTTAAATCTTATTGTAATATTATGTCTGTAATTCCGAACATGTTCATTGTGAATTTAATACACCGGTTTAATTATCTTTCTATTTTCTACTGCTTGGTTTATTTACATTAAACTATGCTTAGTGTCATTTGAACCAAACTATCATTGTAATTTAATTTGTTACAAATCTCATTTTTTTAATTTTTTTATAATTATGTTGGTTTGTTAATCCTACTAAAGTATAAATTTTATGATAGTTATTATAAACATGTTATTAATTAAATTTGCATCTCTAAGGAAGTTATTGAATCCTTGACAGGTACAACATGCCGAGGCGTGGAAAGAGGGTAAATATAAATGATGGCAACGAGAGCCATGGGGATGAGCAGCCACTAAATAATAGTGGCAGTCAAACATATAAGGGTGAGGGTAGCACGCCGCCCACTGTCAAAAAACATCGGTAAGTCTTTAAATTGGTATTTTTAAAGAGATTATGGTCTTGAATGCATGAAAGACACGTACTAGTGTTTGTGAGTCTGCATTGTGGCTGTCGTCTATAAGCATTTCGTCTATGTTTCTTAAGTGGGTTGTGATTAGAAAGAAAGGCCTGGAGTGGAGATCTGGAAATCCAAATAGAGACATCTCGTTTATTATAATCTATACTTATTGTTGGACCAACCCCCTCTTACTGTTGTTGCTGATGTCTCTTTGTGTGCGTGTGTTGAAGAGAATGAAGGGATGAGAGAGAGATGAGAAAAATGCCGCTATGTTAGCCTGGTGTATCCTCATTCTCTACCATCCCTCTTTCTGGCTCCATATATGGCTTCTATATTAAATTGGTTTCCTTCCACGATGACAGTCCGTAATACTACACTTGATATGAGCCCTGTTCATAGCTGCACCCTATTGCATACTCACAAACAACTAATACGTGTCGTTCATGCATTGTATGACCAACCCCACTTTGGCACATAACATGGTATAGATGACATTGTATGACCTGCAAATAAGGTTTGTTCAGCTATGTTGTTGTACTGATTTGGAGGATTTTGGTATGCTAGCAGCATACTTAGTTTGGAAGTGAACCCATTTTGGTTAAAAAATCATGCCAAAGATGGCAATCAGATGCATGAAATCAGCTTCTTTAACAGTATCTGAAAATGAAAATTTCCATTATCTGAGCATATATGTTTCTTTAACAGTGATTGTGAACAATTGTACTTAATTGGGCTGTGATTAGAAAGAGACGAGTTGAAGTGGAGATCTGGAAACCCATATAGAGACATCTTGTTCATAATAAATTATTATTGTTGTTGTTCTTGTCGCTCTTGCTGTTGTTGCTTATGTCTCTATGTGTTCGTGTGCTGAAGGGAAAGAAGGGATGTGAGAGAGATGAGGAAAATGCCGCTATGTTAGCCTGGTGTATCCTCATTCTCTACCATTCCTCTTTCTGGCTTCTATATTTGGTTTCCTTCCACGATGACAATTTCTTAAAACTACACTTGATATGAGCCCTATTCGTATTTTTCTTCAATGAAGAATTGATCTATGACTACAATCTCCATTCAAAACCCAATTGTTCTATATTTGGTTCCCTCTTACTGTTGTTGCTGTTGTTGCTGATGTCTCATCTTCTTTTACTGTTAGTGAAGCTTATCTCATGCATCTGATTGTCATCCTGGCATGTTTTTTTGACCAAAATGGGTTCACTGTGAACTGAGGATGGTATAGCTGTATGCCAAAATCCTCCGGATATGCCGAACAATCGGGTTTTAGATTTAGTTGGGCTAAAGAATTAGTAGAGCAACATATATGCTCAGATAATGGAAATTTTCATTTTCAGATACTGTTAATGAAGCTGATTGCCATCTTAGGCATGATTTTTTAACATAAAATGGGTACACTTCCAAACTAAGTATGCTGCTAGATGTCTCATCTTCTTTTACTGTTAGTGAAGCTTATTTTCATGCATCTGATTGTCATCTTAGCATGTTTTTTTGACCAAAATGGGTTCACTGTGAACTGAGGATGGTATAGCTGTATGCCAAAATCCTCCGGATATGCACCACAATTGGGTTTTAGATTTAGTTGGGCTAAAGAATTAGTAGAGCAACATATATGCTCAGATAATGGAAATTTTCATTTTCAGATACTGCTAATGAAGCTGATTGCAATCTTAGGCATGATTTTTTAACATAAAATGGGTACACTTCCAAACTAAGTATGCTGCTAGATGTCTCATCTTCTTTTACTGTTAGTGAAGCTTATCTCATGCATCTGATTGTCATCCTGGCATGTTTTTTTGACCAAAATGGGTTCACTGTGAACTGAGGATGGTATAGCTGTATGCCAAAATCCTCCGGATATGCCGAACAATCGGGTTTTAGATTTAGTTGGGCTAAAGAATTAGTAGAGCAACATATATGCTCAGATAATGGAAATTTTCATTTTCAGATACTATTAATGAAGCTGATTGTCATCTTAGGCATGATTTTTTAACATAAAATGGGTACACTTCCAAACTAAGTATGCTGCTAGCATCCTCATCTTCTTTTACTGTTAGTGAAGCTTATTTTCATGCATCTGATTGTCATCTTGGCATGTTTTTTTTTACCAAAATGGGTTCACTGTGAACTGAGGATGGTATAGGTACGTATGCCAAAATCCTCTGGGTATGCACAACAATTGGGTTTTAGATTTAGTTGGGCTAAAGAATTAGTAGAGCAACATATATGCTCAGATAATGGGTATTTTCATTTTCAGATACTGTTAATGAAGCTGATTGCCATCTTAGGCATGATTTTTTAACATAAAATGGGTACACTTCCAAACTAAGTATGCTGCTAGCATCCTCATCTTCTTTTACTGTTAGTGAAGCTTATTTTCATGCATCTCATTGTCATCTTGGCATGTTTTTTTTTACCAAAATGGGTTCACTTTGAACTGAGGATGGTATAGGTACGTATGCCAAAATCCTCTGGGTATGCACAACAATTGGGTTTTAGATTTAGTTGGGCTAAAGAATTAGTAGAGCAACATATATGCTCAGATAATGGGTATTTTCATTTTCAGATACTGTTAGATAAGCTGATCGCCATCTTAGGCATGATTTTGTAACAAAAAATGGGCTCACTTCCAAACTAAGTATGCTGCTAGCATCCTCATCTTCTTTTACTGTTAGTGAAGCTTATCTCATGCATCTGATTGTCATCTTGGCATGTTTTTTTGACCAAAATGGGTTCACTGTGAACTGAGGATGGTATAGGTACGTATGCCAAAATCCTCCAGGTATGCACAACAATTGGGTTTTAGATTTAGTTGGGCTAAAGAATCAGTAGAGCAACATATATGCTCAGATAATGGATATTTTCATTTTCAGATACTGTTAGAGAAGCTGATTGCCATCTTAGGCATGATTTTGTAACAAAAAATGGGCTCACTTCCAAACTAAGTATGCTGCTAGCATCTTCATCTTCTTTTGCTGTTAGTGAAGCTTATTTTCATGCATCTAATTGTCATCTTGGCATGTTTTTTTGACCAAAATGGGTTCACTGTGAACTGAGGATGGTATAGGTACGTATGCCAAAATCCTCCGGATATGCACAACAATTGGGTTTTAGATTTAGTTGGGCTAAAGAATCAGTAGAGCAACATATATGCTCAGATAATGGGTATTTTCATTTTCAGATACTGTTAGATAAGCTGATTGCCATCTTAGGCATGATTTTGTAACAAAAAATGGGTTCACTTCCAAACTAAGTATGCAGCTAGCATCCTCATCTTCTTTTACTGTTAGTGAAGCTTATTTTCATGCATCTGATTGTCATCTTGGCATTTTTTTTGACCAAAATGGGTTCACTGTGAACTGAGGATGGTATAGGTATGTATGCCAAAATCCTCCGGGTATGCACAACAATTGGGTTTTAGATTTAGTTGGGCTAAAGAATAAGAAGTCTCAACATATATGCTCAGATAATGGATATTTTCATTTTCAGATACTGTTAATGAAGCTGATTGCCATCTTTGGCAAATTTTGATTGGGCTGTGATTGGATTGTTTAGTGGCTGTTGTCTATGTTCTTAATTGGGCTGTAATTAGAAAGAGAGGGCTCGAGTGGAGATCTGGAAACCCATATAGAGACATCTTGTTCATAATAATTTATTATTATTGTTGTTCTTGTCGCTCTTGCTGTTGTTGCTGATGTCTCTTTGTGTTCGTGTGCTGAAGGGAAACAAGGGATGAGAGAGAGATGAGGAAAATGCCGCTATGTTAGCCTGGTGTATCCAAAGTCTCTACCATTCTTCTTTCTGTTTCCATTTATGGCTTCTATATTTGGTTTCCTTCCACGATGACAGTTCCCTAAAAATACACTTGATATGAGCCATATCTTATTTTTCTTATTTTTCTTATATTTGGTTTCCTTTCACGATGACAGTTTCATGGATTGGCTGAACAATCCATGAAAGACATGCTTAGATACTGAATTTTAATTTGTTTTACTGTTTTAGATAGTGGATATTCCCAATCAGAGGAGAATATTAAGGTTTCAAGTTAAATACTGAATTTTCATTTGTTTTGTTATTTTAAGATATATTTAAAAACAAAATTAAGTACTAGATTTTTAGCATTGCAATGTAATTATTTAACCTCTGTATATATCATTAACAATTCCATTTGCAATTGGCACTTTGATCTCATAATTTAAGATACAGGTAGATCTTTTTGCAAGTTCAAAAAATATGTATATTCTGTATTGTGGTCTACTGTTGAATTAAACTATTGTTTTTTTTTTCACAGAGCGGTCGCCCAGATGAAGGAATTTCTGATGATCAGAACTGAAGCTACTCGAGGGGTATGAATCTGCGGTCCTCCTTGCTGTATGGTTGTTATTCTTATGTCTTCCTCCTTGTTGTTGTTATGTCAGACTGATTTTTTTTTATGAGAGTTATGTCAGACTTTTAATTTGGGATATTTGTCAGACTGGTTTGTTTGGATATTTGGGATGTTAGTCCCTATATTAATTTGTTACTTATGACACTGTTAATTAGTCAATGAATTTGGACGTTGATATGTTCTTGTGTTTGGTTGTGATTTGCGCAGTAATATGCAACGAAATTGGTTGAATCAGTTGTGAATTAGTTTACAGGTTTTGTAAATGAAACTGTGAATTGAAATCGAACGGAAAACCAGAGTATCGAAAATAAACGGGCATAGCTAGACCGGCATTTCAAAAAACGCCAGTCTATCTAATCAATTTGTTGGAGTGTGCGTTATACCGGCGTTCCCACACACGCCGGTGTATGTCGTCAGCTGTAACGGCACCGAGGAACACCGGCGTTTTACAAACGCCGGTGTACCTAACTACACCGGCATTTTTTGGTCGCGCCGGTGATTGTAAGCAGAAAAAACCGGGCACTCATAAACGCACATACACCGGCGGTCTATGACCGCCGGTATACTTTCATTCTATACCGGCGTTTATGGAAGCGCCGGTGAATGGATAAATACCGGCGGTTTACGGCGGCCAGTGAATGTATATAGGGTGTAAAAGAACGGCACTCAGAGACCCCCATACACCGGCGTTTGCTGACCGCCGGTGTAGTTTTAACATTTACCGGCGTCCAGTAAAACCGCCGGTGTATACCCCTTCCTTTCCGCGACGCTCGCTTCGGCGGCATTTGGACCGGCGCTATTATAAACGCCGGTGTAAGTTTCACCGGCGTAAAAAACCACCGGTAAAGACGTAAAAAAAGCCGAAAAATCGAGTACGTTTTGTAGTGGTAATTCTAGAAGACATAAGAGAAATTCAAATTGATCTTATATATAAAAAAACTAGGACTCCAACAAAGTAACATTAATGGTAGAGCTAGTTATACTGTTAAGCTTAATAAAACCCCAATATAACCCTATTTTTAAAGTGGCATATTTTGAAAGGCTTGCCAATTTCTTATTTTGGAGGATTCGGTCGGGTTGGAGAGCTTGATGCTGGTCTGACTAGGGATGGCGAACGGGTCGAGTGGGCCGGGCCGGGCTCAACCCGTACGGGTTGGCACGTATAGTGGGCGGGCTCGGGCCGGTTTGCCCACTTATCCGGACCGGGCCAGGCCAGGCTCAAACTTGGTTTGGGTGGCCTGCCCAACCCGTGAACCCTTTAGGGTTCAATCCGGGTTGGGCCGGGTCGACCCGCGGGTTGGCCCGTTTATATAGGGTTAGAATTTTATTTATTTTATTTATTTTATTTATTTTTTTATTTTTTTTATAGCTTAAAATAATAATAATAATAATAATGCTAAGTCAGTAATAATACTAATAAACATTAAAAATCGTAATAATAATAATAAGATTGAAAGAGTCAAATTAGCAACAAATTTTGAAATATTATTCATATGAATTTAAGTTATACAATTTTCACAATTTCTAATGAAATGAAGAATTCAATTAACAAATAAGTTTTATACAATAACATATTTCTTATATACAATTTTAATTGACTACAATTTTTATAATTTAACATAACAAGCAAAGCTATTGTTGTTGTTGTTGTTGTTGTTCTTCCGGCGAGTTGCTCCCACTTGTGGACGTTGATAGTGCTTTCCCTTGTGTCCTATCTTCAGCCTTCAGCCAGTCTTCTATGCAAACGAGCATCTCTAATGTGCCGAGCTTCATGCGATTCCTGTAATCAGTTAGAACCCTGCCACTTGAAGAAAATGCACTCTCAGAAGCAACTGTAGAGACAGGAGGAGTTAGTAAATCTTTAGCCATAATTGACAGAATACTAAAAGTGTGTTCATGGTCTTTCCACCATTCTAAAATATCTAGTGGAGAAGTAGAAGACTCAGAATCTTGTTGGTTATACCAATTTAATTCATTTGGTTGATTAGTCCTAGGTTTTTTTGATTGAATTTGTTCAAGTAAATTAAATATTCTTTCACCAAATCTACTTTTACCCTTACCTTTAGAAGTACCAGAAGAAGAACTAACTACAGAAGTTGAACTACTAGAAGCAAAACGTCTATCATAATAATCATACAAGTTATTTAACGTAGATTCAAACTGAACTAAAAAAGTAGCGCAATCTTCTACTAATTCTACATTTTTCCCAAGTAATGCAAAAAACATTTCAATCAAACTCTTCGTACCTTCTAATTTGATACGAGGATCCATAACGGTAGCAACACAAATCAACATAGGAGGAGGAAAATAATACTTCAAAAATTTTTTGAATGCAGGTTTTACAATCTCACCAACAAAAGTATTATTTAACATTTTGTTAAATGTTTGCATCATGCTAACTAATTTAATAAAAATGCTACTAGAAGTAGATTCATATCTTTTTGAAAATTTTTAAGTTGCTGATATGGCTAAAAATAGGATTAAATCGGGACCGTTCACATCGGAGGCGAATCTTAAAGCTCAGGGGTAAAACGGTAATTTCACCTACTAACGGGTCCGAAGTGGATACTGGGTCTCCTTCTCACAGATCCAAAAACCCGCGAACGGATCCACCTCAACTGGGTACGGGTCCCGACCCGATACAAACCCAGACCAGCGAGAGGAGATCAGGGTCACTGATTTGACTAAATCAACGGGCCTGATTTGCAGTTATCCTCTCACTGGGAATTAAGGGATTACATTCCTAATCTGATTACGAGGATTTTACGCCTTATCAGATCACAGGAATCACATTCCTAATCTGATCCCAACGGCGACTATAAATACCCCCCACCTACCACTGTTACAGGTTAATCACTTTTTGCCAACTTAAGCTCTTTTTTAATCATTACTAGTTACTGACAAGAGCGTCGGAGGGTGCGTCTCCGGAATCAACCCCGGTGTTTCGCACTTTCCTTGCAGGTATTCGGCGGGAGTCGGCATCCCAACTCCGACGAACAGGTTCGGACTCGCTATTCAGGTTTTTCCACGAACCCACAAATTCTATCTGTTTACCCCCACACCAGAATTAGCGGTAACAATTGCGGTTTTAAAAGGTTCTAAAAATTTCAACAAAGATTCGGCAAAAAACCAATCGGGGGGAGTTATTTCAAAATTGTGCATATTTTTTGCGATACAAAAATTATTTACAACTGCTTTTATATTCGGTAACAACATTTAGTAAATCAAAAGTAGAATTCCATCGGTGTCTAACATCCTTTGGAAATCTTCTAAAAGGAATATTTCTAACCCTACACCAAGCCTTCCATTCTTGTAAAATGCTTGGACTTAATGCAATGAAATGTACACAATTTCTAATTTTAACTATATATGGATCGGCTATTTTTAATGCATCTTGAACACATAAATTTATAATATGACATGCACATCTAATATGAAAAATATTATCAGATGGAGGATTTAATCTAGATTTTAAAGTAGTAATTGCTATATTGTTGTTAGATGAATTATTAAAAGTAATACACATAATTTTATCGTTGGGACAATTGGTGGCCTACGGGAAGAGGAGGAAGAATCTTGTCCGCCACGACCGATACCGCGTGATCTAGACATAATGTAGTAATGTGCTAAAGTATGTAAAAAAATATATATACAATGTAGGAACGGTGAATTATAAAAAAAAATCTAAAAAACAAGAGGGTTGAGATAGAGAAGATCAAAAAACCAACAATAATTTTAACTACAACGCAAAAAAAAAAATAACAAGAGAGGTATGAAATTTTGATACCGTTCACCGTGGAATACGCGTACGTAAAAAAAAACCGTAAAAATAAGAATAGAATAGAACTAGAAAAAAGTGCTTTGCCGATTCTGCAGTTGAAGAGTTGAGGAGAGCTTGAAGTAGATTTGACGAGGGTTGAAGTGAGTTGAAGACGTTGAATTTTGATTTCGATACGACCGAAATTTGATCGTGTATATGCCTCGTTGTAGACTTATTTGATGAATACTACAATTATTGAAAAACTCTTTAGAAATGATGTATAATAGTAGAGAGAGTAAAAGAGTAAGGTGTGATTTTTAGGAGATTTTTGGGGGTATTTATAGGCTCAAAATGTGGGGAAAAACAAAAAAAAAACAAAAAAAAGCCAAAAAAACGGCTAAAGAGCCGTTACCAACGGCTCTGTTTCGGCCGTGTTACGAACCGTACGACCCGCGGGTCAACGGTCGACCCGTAACAGGTCGAACGTTCGACCCGTACGGGTCCAACGGGTCGTAACCCGCGGGTTGACCCGCGGGTTGGCGGGTTGAATTTGCGTTCTTAACGGGTTCGCGGGCCGGCATTCGCGGGTTGAATTAGCGTTATTTCCGACCCGGGTCGACCCGGTACTGTTCACCGGGTTCGACCCGAACCCGCCAACGTCTTAAACGGGCCGGGTTCGCGGGCCGGGTCGCGGGTGGGTCGCCGGTTGACCCGGCCCAGTTGCCATCCCTAGGTCTGACCCTATCATCTTTAGCAATGCCACGTGTAGTTCTTGGCTGTGAAAATACATAAATCAATATCTGAAAATCTATATAATAAACTGTAAGGCAATTAAAAAAAAAATCAAGCGGCTTTTCTTTAAATGAAACAAAATTAATAATTCATATTTACCCTTAGAAGACATTTCCATCCAAATGTTATCCCCCAAAACTAATCCCCCCCCCCCCCTTATTACTGTCTCTCTCTCATCTCTTCACGTTGTTAGATTTCTCTCTCTCTCTACTTAGAAATTTAGATTTTCATATTTAATGTTTGTAAATTTTTTGATTTTTGAGATTTCTTATGTTCTTTTGATTGCTAATTAGAAAATTTCATTGAGTTCTTTTATTAATTTCAAATGCAATTGAAGATTTAAATAAAGACTTTTTATGTTTATTTTGATTATTATGTAGATATTAACTTGGGTAATTTCATCCTCTTAAGTTACATTGAAAATAGTAAATATCTCCTCAAAAGTTATATTTCATCATTTTGCACCCTCAAAGTTCTAAGAAGTTGGATTTTACACTCTCATTTATAATTATTTTTCAACATTGGCGGATGGAAACATGAACTTTTATTTACAACTAATTGTTGTCTTACTATTCAGACTTGAACTACATAAACTCCATGATGAAACTTTCATATTCATGCATCCGAAAGACTGAAAAGTAAATGTATCCAGTATTATACATGAATGTTATTATAGTGTATATCTCAGTAAGTATATTAATATCTGATAGTAGAATACATTGAAAATACCAGAGTTAATCGTCAAATATTTTTACCTCCTTGATGTGTTGGACAATACTTTACTATCGGATTGCCTGGTGGTTAGGCTTATGTATTTTGTGGGAATCACTATATGTACTTATTTTGAAGTGTTGGGGCAGATGTTGTCGTCTCTGTTGTTAGTTCTATCGGCATGTAGCCATTTTTTTGCATCTATAACTATATTATCCGTTTTAATTATATTGTTATTAATTCTTTATAGATGTATTGATTGGAGCATTGATGGCTCTATCCGTATGATATTAAAGAAAAAGAATTTACATATACATATGTAATTGTTTTACGACATTCTAACTGTTTTGATAACTTATCGTGGAGTTTCTAGTCGAGTGGTATTGCATATAAATGTGGATACCTTTGTGATTTGTTAGTCAAACAGATTGCATATATTTTACTATTTACAGGGCTTTTCATACATTGCGTCATTTTGAAGACGTGTCGTAGACACGTACGTGCCCGCGGACGAATCTAGTAATAATAATAATTGTGAAAGAGAAAATTTCAACCATTTTCAAAGATGCGGTAACAACTCTAAAAAAATAAATCATTGTCCTACACAGCTTTAGATAAAATATTTTATTTCATCTTAATCCTTTAGTGTAACACAATATATATTTTTTGCAATATGCAGATAATTATTACTATTTGGAGACAAGTTTCTTTACGATGGGACCAAGAAAAGTTGCAACTTATATTTCAATACGGTTATTATTCTTATTTATATATATGATAAAAATTTCTATAATAAATATTCGACACATGATATTATCCCTGAGATGATAATAATACTTTCTTAGATGACTTCTTTGTGATACAAAGTCTTCTATATATATATCAATAACTATTATAATGGCAGAGATGGGGTTCCAAACAAACAAACAAATTTTTATTCTTTTTTTGTATGTGTGCAAACACGTGCAGCGTACGTGTTGGTAGGTTTTTTTTATTCTTTTCCTTCCTCCTCCACGTGCATCGCACGTGCATGATACTAATATATATAAAAGAGAGAATGCAAGTCAATTTATTGTTCTCACCAGTATGAGACCAAAATTAAACTAGCACTAGGTGCTTATTTTAATAAAAATTAATAGGGGCCTTCTAAAATTGTCGGGAAAAGTACTGCAAATTAATTTATGGAGAAACAAAAAGTTATCACATAACCTAATTTATGGTCTATTACAAAATTTGGGCTATTATCCATACCATACCCTTGATCAGGTCTACGCCCGGGTTAGAACGTTTTGGTTCCAACTATTATTTTTATTATATCTACTGGGTCCCTACCCTAGTCCAGGTGATTGGAATTTTCCGGATCTAGGGCGGGTCTGGGCCTTGCATGAGTAATATCAGAAGCATATTTTAGTTATTTTAAAGCATAATAATAATTTAAATAGCAATTAAGTAAATTGGCTACACTGAGTTCAACTTAATATGCAAAAACATAAAACTGTTTGGAGTATAATTCAACTTAATAGGTGGCTTATTTGAAATTAAAAATAGTTTGATTGGCATCTATGGAAAGCGCCCTATTATAAATATTGATTATTGTAAGAGCATCTGTAGTCGTTCTAAGCTATTTTTTGGGTATTTGACTTTTGGAAATAGAAAATATGGCTGCGCGCTGCAGTCGTTGAAAGTTAAAATATGGCCGGACGACCGATTATCTCTCGTCTCAAACTTAAAATTAAAAAAAAAAAAAAAAAAAATCTGGGCACTAAAAGACAAAAAAAAAAAAATCCAAAATGTCAGGGATGGTGGATTATATACCGTCCCTACACATTTGGCACTTTTGGCCTTTTGTGAAATGTGTAAGACGGTGTATAATCTCTCGTCCATCCTTTTTATTTTTATTTTTTTTATTTTTATTTTTTTTATTTTAAAGACGGTGTTTAATCCATCGTCCGAACGACTTTTTTGTACGTCTCACCTACGAGACGAAATATTATCCTTCGTCTCTTTTCAGGGACGAAAGAAAATTTCCCGTTAGCTATATTTTGGCTTTTGCCAAATCATCTGCTATATTTGGCAATCTACTATTCATCGTACACCCAAATTTTGGGTATTTGGAAGACGACTGCAGCGATTTTATTCCCATTTTTTCCAAAATTTGAATATTTAGCCCACGACTACAGATGCTCTAGGGGGATCTAACCCTTCAAGCACCATCGTCACCGCTCCTCCTCATCATCATCAATGCAGGGGCCACCTATTGAATCCAATATTCATGATTATATATTGTTGTACGGTCGAAATTTACGGGGACGTGGTTACTCATTCTTCCTTCCTTTTTTGGGTTTTTATTTTTTGTTTTTTTGCATACAGTGAAGTGATAAATTGCCGGACTTTACATAATTATTTGAAGAGATCGAGGATCGATTTAATTAAAGGTTGTATGATATTTTGGGGGAAATTTATAAGGTGGAATTGTTGTATAATATTTGATGAAAATAATTAAATAGATATAGAACCTCTGTAATTATATTAGACTAGTAAATACACGTGCAATGCACGTCTGAATTTTTTTTATATATTCTATTTATCTATATTATAATGGAAGAAGCACGTGCAGAACACATAAAATAATAAACTGACATTCATTGTTCATGATCCTTCTCCCACAGGGCAGGTGCAGAGAGAGAGGGAGATGAAGAGGGTAGGGTTTTTTGTTTTTTTGAGAGATAAGGAGAGGGTAATAAATTTGAACGTGTACTGTACATATTTCATTGGTTTATATTGTAGAGTTTAATTAAACGTGCGTTGCACGGGTTGGGATATGGACAAATTACTAGGGGTGGCCGATCATACCGAAATGAGCCAACCGACCGATTTTCCAACCGAACCAATTGATTCGGTATCAAAAAATTCGGTTACCAAAAGTATGGTACGGTACAACCGTACCGAGTTCTAAAATCAGGTTCGGTTTCGGTATAAATATGGTTCAGTTGGTATTTTACCATACCATACCGAATAATGCAAGCCACTATTAATAGTTCAGAGGAACCTTTATCTGCAGCAACCAAAATACACTAAACTGATAGTTAGCAAAAGGTAAAATTTTCAAGTTAAATAACATACCTACGAGACTAGCTCCATTTACTAAAATTGACTTATTGATTTTCTTCTTCTTGTTTTTTGCAAGCCACTGTTAACACATGACATAAGAAAATAGTAGTTATTTCAGCAGAGATTTGGAGGAATTCACAAAACAACAGTATAAACTATTCAGTTGCAAGTGTCACAATTTTGAACATGCAATGGCCATTAGTTTATTGTCTACAACGAAAGTTTTATTGTCTACAATGAAAGGTTCGGATGCAGGCAGAGAAGAAGGCAGACATTCTTTATAGGAAGAAAGGGGAGTAGCAGATAGGGAGGAAGATTCACTCTAACTCCATGTAAGCAGAAAACACGACACTAAGAGATGTTGATATATTTTCTTTCAAATAGAGAAATGATGATATATTATTGTTACAGAAAAGGAAAAAAAAGGTTCATATTTTATTATATAATTTATATTACTGCTATGAGTTGATACTTGATAGACATATTTTATATGCTTAGGACAAGTTGAAAATGAATATCTTTTGCATGTAAAGGAATACAAACAAAATCACAAGAACACATACACACATAGCTGTTCCAATCCTGATTGCTAACTGGATTCGACCACTCCTATCAGACATAATCTCCCCCAACCAAGTAGCCTTTGTAGCAGGACGACAATCAGCAGACAACTTGGTTATAGCGCAAGAATTGATTCACTCCATGTCAAAGAAGACTCGTAGATCAAAGTTGTTTGCTCTAAAAGCTGATATGGTGAAGGCTTATGGTAGAATTGAGTGGCCATTCCTTCAAGAGGTACTCAGGTTGATGAATTTCCCATCGAAGCTGAGGAATTTGTTGGGTCATATTTGGTATAACACCAATACTGAACCGTACCAACCGAAGTAGTCGGTATACCGAAATTTCGGTATACTGAACTTTTTGGTTGGTAACGGTTTTTGCATATTTTCAAACCGAACTAGTTTGGTATGGTAATGGTACAATATCAAGAAGTCTGGTACCGTACCGAACCCACCCCTACAAATTACACTAAGGCCTTCTCCCATTATAGTAGTAGAGATGAAATAGTTAACAACGGTTCAAGTTCTGATTGATATTTAAATTTTGGGCTGGAGGCATTACACATCTCCTCTGAATTACGTTCCTATATTCATACTTTTTTAAGAGTTCTTCTTCATTTTCCGTCATTTTTTCAAGAGTAATACTTCATCCACCACCAATTTCACTATCATTCTTTTTACTACCTTATTAGGTGACATACTCTTATTAGAGAGTTCTCCACCTATTAGAGTGTGCTATCAAAGATAGTGAAGAGAAATGTATCCAAAAAAAAAAAAAAAAAAGAGTTCTTCATTGAAAATTGTTTGAGATAGTGTTAACGTCTATGAAGCATTACCCTAATTTTAAAGATTTTTAATATCGGTTCATAAAAGTTTTAATTTACACTGCATATAACTTTATTAGGCTCCATGCACATTACGAGAAAATCGCCCAACCTTAAATTACTCCCAAATTTTTTTTTGTTTCTTCAATCTTCTTATCTAATAGGTTCCTGTTTCTTCTTGTGAATTGTTAGACACAACCTCGCTTTTCAGTGACCCCCAAGTCTGATGTTTAGAAAAAGATAATAAAAATTGTGATTTTAGAAGACGTAAGAGATATCCAAATTCGTTTTCAAAATAGAACTAGGACTCCAACAAAGTAATATCGGTTAAAAGTTAATTTGTAATTAATGGTACATGAATCCTGAAGAGGCATTCAAACCCTAAAGAGGCATTCAAACTTTGAAACAAGCAGTCTTTATTTTGGAAGTATCAAGAAATTAATGAAGTTTTGAACATCTCTTTGTATTCATGTATCTAGAACTATCCATTGCACACTATAAATAGTTGTGCTATCATTTTTAATTGAATTTTTTCCAAACTGTCCCACTTTTTGAAAGTTTTTTCCAAACTGCCCTACTTTTTTTTAAAATTTTCAAACTGCCTTACTCGCTTTCTGAAAAAGCAAGTTTGGTTAAAAATAGGTCGCTTTTTTAGAAAGCGAGTGTGAGACTTTTGATTTTCGAAAATGTAGACTCACTTTCTGAAAAAACGACATATTTTTAACCAAACTCGTTTTTTCAAAAAGCAAGTGTATTATTTTGGTAAATACTTTCAAAAGTGGATCAGTGTGGTAAATACTTTCAGAAAATTGGTTATTTCGGTAAATACTTTCAGAAAGTGGGTCATTTTGGTAACAAGTTCCTCTTCTCTCATCCTGGTATTTGTTCTTTTCCTTTTTAGGTTGATGCATTTTGTCGAACAGTTGGTGTGCATTAATATTTGAGGTTGGTATTAGAAATGGATAGTTGGGTCAATTTATTGGGGTGTCCTGGAAATGAGCTTTTGATTTGGATGAGATTAGATCTATAACGGGGAAGAAATCTTGTTTGATGGATTTGTGAAAAAGGTGAGGTCATAACTTTGGGATTTTCTTTTATCGAGGGATTTGAAGAGATTCTTGATTGAATATTATTGGGAGCTTGATTATTATTCCCTATCTGTTAATGGGCAAGCATTAGAATTAAGGTCTTTATTATTTTAAAATATGAAATTGTCACTTTTGTGTAACAAAACTTATATATTTTTTTTTTAAAGAAATGAGTTTATAATTTTTTCTTTAGATTTAATTGCAGGATTTGACGAAAGACATACTAAGGATTACATGAAGTCTTTATCCTGACTATAGTTTTATCATTTAGGAATTTGGTACCTAAGAGCGGTTGATGATAGTCTCTTTCTTCAAGTCTTGCGTATCTGACCATACTTTGATGAAAGCAACTGAACTTTAGCCTTTATAATCAATAGTGTGAAGAAAATGTTAATGTTATTCCAGAAAAAAAGAAGCCAACATTTGTACCATACTTGTTGCACCTTTGCATGCACTTAACTAATATTTTTTAGCCGAATGTGTGTGTGTTTTCTAAGGCCTGAGTTGTAGTTGTCTTACATTCATGACTTCAAAATATAGTTCTTGTGACTTACTACTTGATTGGAAAAACTTTTTGATCATGACACTTACCACTTTTTGAAGTATAGTCAGGATAAAGACTTCATGTAATCCTTAGTATGTCTTTTGTCAAATCCTGCAATTTAATCTAAAGAACAAATTATAAACTCATTTCTTTAAAAATAAAGTATAACTTTTGTTACACAAAAGTGACAATTTCATATTTTAAAATAATAAAGACCCTAATTCTAATGCTTGCCCATTAACAGATGAGAATAATAATCAAACTCCCAATAATATTCAATCAAGAACCTCTTTAAATCCCCCGAAAAACGAAAACCCCGAAGCTATGACCTCACATTTTTCACAAATCCATCAAATAAGAATTTTTTTCCCGTTATAGATTTAATCTCATCCAAATCAAAAACTCATTTGCAGGACACCCCAACAAATTGACCCAACTATCCATTTCTAATACCAACCTCAAATATTAATGCACACCAACTGTTCGACAAAATGCATCAACCAAAAAAGAAAAAGAACAAATACCAAGATGAGAGAAGAGGAACTTGTTACCAAAATGACCCACTTTCTGAAAGTATTTACCAAACTGATCCACTTTCGAAAATATTTATCAAAATAACATACTCGCTTTTTGAAAAAGTGAGTTTGGTTAAAAATAGGTCGCTTTTTCAGAAATCGAGTCTATGCTTTCGAAAATCAAAAGTCTCACACTCGCTTTCTGAAAAGCGACCTATTTTTAACCAAACTTGCTTTTTCAGAAAGTGAGTGAGGCAGTTTGGAAATTTTTTAAAAAATAGGATAGTTTGGGAAAAACTTTAAAAAAGTGGGACAGTTTAGGAAAAAATTCTTTTTAATTCATCATGAAAAAATACAAGAAATATAATAGAGTGAGCAGTAGCTATTCTATTTTCTCAAAATTCTTTTTAAATCAAATACACTTTTCTTTTCACCAAAGCTTCCGCACCCAACAAATTTGGTATCAGAGCCATCGCCGAGAATGATTTGTGAAGTTACATTTGGATCAAGATCCACAAAGAAATCTCGATTACCCGTCATGTGGTTGCTGCATCCATTATCCAAGTACCACATATTTGCTGACTCATGCTTGCTGTTGGAGTGGAACAAGACTTCATTCTTCGAGAAATTTGCATCTTCATTTTATTCACTTTTCTCCTTATTTTGGAACCAACAATCCCTTTGAGAATGATTAGGAATTTTGCATCTTTTGCATTTGAAAAAGCAATCTTTGGATTCATGATTTGATTTTTTTGCAAATAACACAAGAAGGGTTATTACCGGAACTTTGCGGTTGCTTCCCTCTCCAATTGTTCTTCTTTTCATTTTGTCGCCATTTTCCAGATTTTTCTTTCTTGTGAAACGAACCTCCTTGGTTGTTTGAACTTGTCTTTGAAACCTACCTGGACTGAAAAGCTTGATCGGTTGATTGATTGGTTGTCCGACTGATTCTTTGCTTATGTAGAAGAAGTGATCCCATTAACTCGTACATGGTCATCTTTGATAAATCTTTCAATTCTTCAATTGCGTCTGCTGCATGATCAAACTTGGAAGGAAGACAACGAATGACTTTCTGCACAACTCTCTTTTCTTCAATTGTATCCCCGCAGCCTTTGATTTGATTCACGATCTCTGTGACACGAGTTGAGAAATCATCGACAGATTCTCGATCTTCCATTTTGCGATTATCAAAATCTCTCCACAATGATTGAAGTTTTAATTCAATCTTCTTCTCTGTTCCTTGAAATTCTTGTTTCAAAATTTCCCAAGCATCTATGGCCTTTTTAACACCAAAGATTCGAGGAAAAATAGTTTTTCCAACTCTTTGTTGAATATATCGCAGTGCCATTGCATCTTTCTTTTTGAACTCCTTATGCTGTTTTACATAATCTTCATCTTCTTCTTTTGGTATCAGAGCAAACATTTTCAGCATAATTCCATACGATGGCATCAAATTCTTCTAGTTCTTTATTCGCCTACTCTCCTAGTCAAGTACCAATCTTTGAAGGAGAGCACTATCCTTATTGGAGTACTCAGTCATCTCGAATTTCTCAATCATTTTTTTCTAGTTCTTTATTCGCCTACTCTCCTAGTCAAGTACCAATCTTTGAAGGAGAGCACTATCCTTATTGGAGCACTCAAATGCAAACATTTTTTGAGTCCCTGGATCTATGGAAAATAATTGAAGGAGAGCTTGAAGAACCAAAAGAAGAAGATGAAGATTATGTAAAACAGCAAAAGGAGTTCAAGGAAGCAAAAATCGGTTGCATTATCATCAGCAGAAGCCGAATACATTGCAGCTACAGATGCAGCATGTGAAGCCGTTTGGCTTAGAAGAATTTTGGAAGATTTGAAGTTCAAGCAAAGTGAGCCAACCACAATTTTCTGTGATAATATATCTGCAATTGCTATGACCAAAAATCCAGTTTTCCATGCAAGGTCCAAGCATATCGAATTGCGACATCACTTCATCCGAGAACTTGTCAGTGAAGGGAAAATTTGCATGGAATCAATCAACACCAATGACAACCTAGCTGATGTTTTGACAAAAGCTGTTTCCTTTGACAAATTTGAGAGATTCAAGAAGCAAGTCAAGATTGCAAATTAAGGAGGGGTGTTAAAAGTTAATTTGCAATTAATGGTACATGAATCCTGAAGAGGCATTCAAACTTTGAAACAAGTAGTCTTTGTTTTGGAAGTAACAAGAAATTAATGAAGCTTTGAACATATCTTTGTATTCATGTATCTAGAACTATCCATTGCACACTATAAATAGTTGTGCTCTCATTTGTAATTTATCAAGAAAAAATACAAGAAATATAATAGAGTGAGCAATAGGTACTCTACTTTCTCAAAATTCTTTTTAAATCAAAAACACTTTTCTTTCCACCAAAAGTTCCGCACCCAACAACATCAATGGTAGGGCTAGTTAGGTCGTCAAGCTTAATAAAACCACCCCGATATAACCCTACTTTTAAATTGACATATTTTGAAGGTCTTGCCAATTCCTTATTTTGGAGGATTGGAGAGGGTAGAAGGGCTTCAAGCCTGTCTGACTCGTTATCATCTTTAGCAATGCCACATAGTTCTAAAAGGTGTCAAACACATTTATCAAATGGTGGAGTTTTTTTTTATTAATAAAAAAAAAAAAAAAAAGATATGAAAGTCAAATCAATGCAAAGCATAAGAAAATTCACCCACATTGATTTTATCGATTGCCAATTCAAGTCCATCCAAATAACATTGGAAGCAACTAACCTCTGTCATCTACGCAAGCATGCATCGCTACTCTTAAAAGATCCCTTCCCCTGAGAGCTCATAGCTTGAACCTAACTAAACGCAAAACATCCACGTACCATGGCCTTCCTTCATCAAACCAAGCCCCTAAGCACCTTCAAAATCCTCGGCGAAGCTCTTAAACTCTCCACCCAAAACCCCACCCTCATCCTCACTGTCCTCGGCTTCTCCTTCATCTCTGACCCTAGCATCTTCCTCTTCATCCTCCTCCCAGTCACCTCACTTACTACCGACATCACCACCAAGTCAATGGCCATAGCGTCCTTAGACCCCTCAACTATTACCCCCGAAGATATTGCCTCACTCCAAGCTTCCATCCTAAAGGATGTAAAAGAGATTATTGGAATAGAAGTCATCGCTCTTATAACCTCCTTCATCCTTTTCTCAGTCATATATATTGCGATCATCCATGTATTCTCCTTGGCATACACGGGCGAATCCTTGACTTTTAGGGAGTTGATATGTAGGGTTGTTAAGAAGTTGAGAGGCCCCATGATAACTAGACTCTACGTTGTTCTACTCAGCCTGGGCTACAGCCTTCTACTACTAACACTAGTCGGTTTTATTGCATTGCTCTACACTCTCATCAGCCCAACTGTTTCAATTGTAATTGGTGTCGTTTTGGCTATATCTGGCCTAGTCGTGTATATGTTTTTATCCCTGGTCTGGTCTGTAAGTGTAGTGGTTTCCGTGGTGGAGGACTGTTATGGGCTGGCTGCTATTTCCAAGGCCGGTGAGGCGATTAAAGGAAGGAGATGGCAAGGTGTTAGGCTGGTTTTGATCATGTCAGCTTTTGGTGGAGTCATATTTGGAATTTACAGTTTTGGATTCAAAGGCGCGAATCTTACTGATCCTCCTTCCAGTTTCACGTTGGCCAAACTAGGATTTGGGCTTGTTTTTACAGTTGCTTCTGCGTTGTTGGGGTTGTTTGAATGGGCGATCGTCATGGTGTTTTATTGTGACTGTAAGGAAAGCAAGGGTGAATTTGAATGGATTAAAGCGACGGATGGTGGATTTGTGTATGCCAGTCTGCCAATGGTCGACGATCAGAATGTGTAGCGTTTCCATAAAGAGAACGAATTTGCATGTCAAGAGATATGAAGGAAAAGTATTATATATCATCTGCGTCGTTGCTTGTTTAATATAATAGTTTTGAGAGACTTGTAGAACTCCAAAAAAGAGAAACTTATGAACATCATGTCTATCTTAATTAATGAAATCTTCGTTATCATCTTCATATAAACAGATAGTTTAAAGAATCACAGTCAAAACATAATGTTATCAAATTGAATATTACTAAAGCTAAAAAAATGCATGCAATGAAAATATATCACAAATTCAACTAAATTATATTAACATGTATATTATAACATAATTAACATTAAGTAAATAGGTTATATATTATAAACCATACATTATAGCATATGTTAGGGTAAAGATGATAGACTAAGAAAATGATATATAAAAATAATTTTATGAATTGTGTTTGCTTCAAAATCCAATTCTAAGTTAGTGGATGGGGATGGGTTTAGGAAGAGATGTGATATTTTATGAAATTGAGAAAGTGAGAGGGGAAGGGACAATGTTTGAGGGATTGAGATTTTTATTTTGTTTTGTTTTTTATAAAATTGTGCATAATGCACGTATTAGTTAAATAACAATTCTTACCTTTTTCTCATTTCTCTATTTTAAAATAGAAAAATGGTAGAGGGGCTAGACTCACTCTCATATTAGTATAACATATATATATAAATATAATAACTAGTGTTACCCTATGCAAATTGCACAGACTAAAATACTTTTAACAGACTCATAAAATTATATGGAACTTAAACAATACAATGATGATATGCACTGTGTCTTTTTTTCCCAGTTTATCTTATTTAATAACATGTGCTAATCTTGTCTGTGTTACCGCTAAATCTGGTGTTGGGGTAAACAAACAGTATTTATGGATTCTTAGGAAAACTGAATAGCAAACCTGAAACCTGTTCCGCCGGAGTTTGACCGTTGACTCCCGCCGTTCACCTGCAAAAAGTGCGAGACACCGGGATTGATCCCGGCGCGCACCCTCAGACGCTCAAGTCAGTAACCAGGAATGATTATGAGAGAGCGTAAATTGGCAAAAGATAGATTACCTCTTAATGATGGTAGATGGGAGGTATTTATAGTCGCCTTAGGGGATCATATTAGGAATGTAATCCCTAGGATTAGATTAGGAATGTAATCCCTAATTCCCATTGAAAGGATAGATATGAATCAGGGCCGTTGATTAGGATTAATCATAAACCCTAATTCTATCCTGCTGGACCGGGTTCATTTAGGGTTGGGACCTGTACCCAGTTGAGGTGAATCCGTTCGTGGGTTATTGGGTTTTGAAGAAAGACCCAGTTTCCATTTCAGACCCGATTGTAAGTGAAATTACCGTTTTACCCCTGAGCTTTAAGATTCGTGTCCGATTTGAACGGCCCCGATTTAATCCTATTTTTAGCCATATCACGAGCCCCCCACTCATGAAGACTGAGTTTTACAGTTTTTGAGGAGTAGTTTTGTTGTTCTAATGGCGTACGGGATTTTATCGGTGTTCTTAAAGGGAGTTTGGATCTTGCTCGGGGTGTAACGGTGTTATTCTGGGCTTGTAAAATGCCCAAAAATATCTTTAGAATTTTTTTGGATTTTTGGTGATTTTTCCAAATTTTTCTGAGTTTTTTTTCTCATTTTTTTGAATTTTTTATTCATTTTCCGAATTAAGTAATTAATTATCAAAAATATTAATTAATTATTCTGATTAAATAATTATATTTTTCAGAATTTTAAAATAATTTTCCTGAATTAATAATTATTTTTAGAATTTTTAATTAATTTTTTTCGATTTTTAAATATTTTTTCGGATTTTTTAAATAATTAAAACAAATAAATAAATAAATTAAATAAATTAAATATTACCTGGACACGTGGCGCATTTCTGGATGTCGATCATGATCAGATGTGCGCGCATCGCAAAGCAGATCACGTTCTGGACACGTGGCGCGTTTCTGAGCGTCGATCGTGTCGTGACGCGAATTTTGAGACGATCGGACGGCGTGTATAGGTCTGCAGCGTTTTTCTCCAATTTCGAGCTTGGATCGCATGTTGCTCGGAATCCGAGCAACTTCGCCCAGTTTTCGCGCAGCTCTGCATCCGACCCCGGAGGTGAAGCCACGTGGCATCGCCACGTGGCATATAATTTTTTTCTTTTTCTTTACTCTTTCTCTCTCTCCGCCCAGTTTCTTTCTTCTTCTCCTCTGTCCTGTTTCTTTTCTTCTTCTTCTCCGTCTTCGAATTCAGCGCCTCGCCCCCTTCGACTTTGGCCACACCGCCTTGCCCCTGACCTTGCACCCTCTCCGACCTCGTCTGGCGCAGTGGAGAGGTCGAGCTTAGAGGGAGAGGAGCTCGTTGGCGATGGGTACAGAGCTCATCGAGGGCGACGGCGAGGTGTTCTGTGGAGTTCGGAGCTCGTCGAGGCGGTGATGGAGCTCGATTGTGAGGTTTTTGGCGAACGCAGTCGAGGTCGACGAGCTCGTCGAACGAGGGTGAGGTCAAGCGCGGCGAGCAAAGACGAGGTCGAGCTCGGCGAACGAGCAGCTTTGATGGTTGGCGAGCGGTTTGGGTTCGGAGCCTCGCTCGAGGGGGAGCTCGATGCTTTGGAGCTGGAGCTCGGCAGCGGAGGCGTGGAGCTCGGTGGAGAAGTCGGCCATGGCGGAGCTCGCTAAAGGTGGGAGCTCGACGGAGCTTGGTTGCGATCGGAGCTCGCGCCGTGGAGGAGCTCGCCACTGGAGCTGGAGCTCGGCGGCGGAGGCATGGAGCTCGGTTTTTGGAGACGAGCTCGGCCATGGGTTTGGCACTGTGGAGGCCGAAGAGGAATGGAGGTGAGCTCGGCATGGCGAGGACTTCTGTGGAGTTCGGAGGAAGTGTTTCGGAGGTCGACGAGTGGAGCTCGGAGCTCGTCGGAGGTGGAAGATGAGTGTTGGGTTCGGAGCTTCGCTCGAGGGGGAGCTCGACGCATTGAAGTGAGGGTGGCGATGAGCTCAGAGACGAAGCTTCGGAGCTGGCACAGTGAAGAAGAGAAGAGTTCGTTTTTTTTTGTTGTTCTGATTGGCTTTGGCGGGAGATTGGAGAAGGAGAGGAGGGTGATGTGGGGTTCGGGTTTGGGACCCTAACGGGTCCGAACCCGACCCTCGTGCCTTTTTTTTTCTTTTTTTGGCGCTGCTTCTTGTTCGGCAAATCCGAGCGCGAATTTTGAGGCGCATTTTTACCACTTTGCACTTCGGTAGTTCGGTAGGACAGTAACTCGGATAGTAGATCTGAGCTACGTGGCTCGATGTAACACCCCAAATATTTTTTTTTGAAAACTAAACCTCTAAATTCAATTCTTTCAATTTTTATATAACTTTAAACATAAACTAAGATATATATATTTCAAATAAAATTTTAGCAGTCTCCCCTGCAATTTCTGCCCTGAAACACAAAAGGCTTACAAAATTCTGCTCTAAATTCCGTAGCTCACAACACAGGCAATATAATCATGAACTTCGCAGGCCAAAATGAGCAGAATCACACAGGCAATATAATATCATGCTCTGGGGGCCAAACCCATAATAGACCATCAAATACCAAATAAAAACCATAAATTTCTTTGAAAACGAGGTAAAACTTTTAGAAAAACCCTTGTAAAACCTACCACAGGGCCCGGTACACCACAACGAGATGGGTACGGGTCAAGAACATACCATACTACCCCACACTATACTCATCATCGACATCCAGGTACTTTTACATTCAAATTATAATTTAAACCATAAATTTCACTATTCACCTAACTAAATTTTATACAAAAATTTTAAAATAAAAACTCCACCCTACAAATCTATGCCTCACCTCCGCGCTGCTAAGGACCTGTAACAGTGGGGGATCTAGGGTAGTCCAGGGACTCCCTAACCCCCCAAACACTAAGGGGTCAGCCATTTCTGGTGTGAATATAGTTATTAATCTAATAAATTATTAAATTGTATAAAGAAAATAAATTAAACTTACAAACATCAAGATAAGAGGATGCAACCTGAATTCTGAACATAAAACATCACCAATACGATGTTATATCAAAATACTCTTCCAATCTGCATCCAACTATATAATTATCCATAACTTCACACATTTCACTATATGCTTCACATCAACCTCGTATATATCCTTATTTTACATTCGCATAATACGAATTCACATACAATACATTACTTTTCAATTTGAATTCCCTAACACGAATATTCATCTTTCCACAATTATCGTCATAGCAGCATTTCACTATTTATATGAATATAACTACAGGATGTTATTACACCTTTCTTTAATAACCATTTATATGAATACAAACTCATAACACAACATACTTTCTTTAATAACCATTTTCATAATCAATCTCATAATACGGGTATTTATTTTATTGTGTTATAACAAGTATCACATCATAAACATATGCATCTATTCTCATAATACAACATTCCTTCATGTCTTATGACATAAATATAACATCTCATTGCCCATTGCAATATACTCACATTTCATCACATCGTTAACACATCACTAATTAGAATACTTATATTCATTGCATCAAAAACATGTTTTATAGCTCATTCTCATCTCATTATACCACTTTAGTAATTTCTCATTCTTATAAGTAAAATAACTTATTATCATTTTCACTAATATCTCAATTTACCATTAATTTCACTTTCATTCTCATCAATTTATACTCCATATCCCAAACATAGTTTGAGCAATAATATATCACATCCCAAAGCCGATAGCTTGGGTAATAATCACCGCACCCCAAACACATAGTCTGGGTAATATCACATCACATCTCAAGCCGATAGCTTGGTTATTAATTTATTTCAATTACTATTCATCTTCACTTTACTTAATTCTTCATTTCCATTAATCATTACCACTATCATGCCAACTCACCCTGCGAATTATGCCAAGGCAGGTAGTTCCCACCATTTCCACAGAAATAGCGGGCAGGTAGTTCCTTGACACAATTCCAAGGTGTAACAACTCATATCATACTGTATTTTACTTTAATAATCATTCTCATTACACAATTACTTCATACTATTCATATTAAGACACGTCTCTTTTACTTTTCATTTTAAATTAACCACATGCTGCATTTCATCCACAACCACTTTCTTTCACATTCACAATTCACTTTCCACTTTCTTTACTCTCACATTTTTATTTACACTTAGTTATTTTATTAGTTTGTCGACCAGTGAGCCACAGTTTCCCAACATACTGAAAGCCGACAGCCCAGTAAAACACGCGGACCGATGCTCACTGTGACAGTGTAAAAATGGCCTGAGGCCCATCCAAGGCCCAATACAATTTCTATTCAGAAAAGCAAGAATACCGACCTGGCTCGGCTCCGGACCCCTTCAGGGTCGGCGCCGAACCTCGTGTTTTGCCCCCACAGTGCCTGCTTCCTCGTACTGACGAGCCTCAGTATCCCCCGGAGTCCGATCCGGAGCAGTCCCTCATGCCGTCCCCCCTCTCTGGCGGGGCGGAGGGGTGACCTGGCGCAGCCTAGGCCCTCCGATTCCCCCAGAGACTCAGAGGACTCACGATGGGCCACGTCAGCTCCAAATACCGCCAAGGGTTTCGCCACGTCAGCCCTATACCACTCCTGGTATCACCGCAACCGCCCTAAACCCCCTGGGCCTTCTGCCACGTCAGGCCCATGGGCTTTCGGAACCAAACCCGGTTGGGATTCTCTATAAATACTAGACCCTCATCCACCTTTTGAAGGTAATCAATCTTTTACCACTTAAATATACCTAGTTATTGCTACTCTCTCACAGAGACTGACTAGAGCGTCGGAGGGTCCGCCACCGGGACAAACCCCGGTGTTTCAGGACCGTCTGCAGGTACACAAGACCTCGGATCCGACCCTTCCGATCCGAGCCCAACCTTCAAACGCCTTTCCAAGCTCATCGTAGACCCCAGAAGGTCAATCGAAGGTCGGCAGACGAGCGGCAATCTCCTTCAATACAAATTGAGTTCGAACTCACACCTGGTGCTTCCACACGTGCCCCAGAAATAAACAGCATCAGGTTGGCGCCGTCTGTGGGAAAAGCTGCTCCAGAAGCCGAATCTTCATGACCTCCAAAGGCAAGGGGGCTGCTCCCTCCGTCAACCAACGGGACCCACCCCCACCCTCTGATGAAGCCGGGCCCCGCACGTCGAAACACAAGGCTCCCCCTCGGGAGTCCCAAACGAGCGTCGGCGGGACAGCCCAGCCCGACCTACAAAGAGTAATCCTCAGCCGCAAGGTTACCCACAACTGGGGAAGGGCCGCTTCCAACTCGGCCCCGAACCATCCGAGGAGGACCCACAGGGATGACGGCCCACGGGGTCGGCAAGATGATAGGAACCGGGGATCACCAACACCGAAGCCTGACCCAAACCGCACCCAGGGTCAGGATCCCGAATACGAGGTATCCCTGGATACGCCCTTCACCCTACACAACATCCACGGGGGACCGGTGAGGGGAGAAAATGATGCTCCCCAAAGAACCTTCACCCAGGGGACGAACGCGATTCGGTACAGCCCCTCCCCTGAGCTACAACCGCGGCCAGTCTCCTTCTCAGGAGAGGGCCCCGAAGGAATTCACCTCCCCCACAGCGGGGGCCTCGTCGTTAGCCTCAGCATGGCCAATTGCGAAGTTCGCCGAATCCTTGTTGACAGCAGCAACCCGGTAAATATTCTCTTCCTCAGAACCTTCGAAAGCCTCAGATTGCCCAGAGGGAAACTCAAACCAGCGGGAGGCACGTTGCTTAAGCTTGCGGGCGTCCCGATCATGGTGAAGGGAATTATTACCCTCAACGTCACCACTGGACCGGATCCTGTCAAGAGGACCGAGTCCTTGGATTTCATGGTCATCCACGCCAAGGCGGCCTACAACGCCATCCTCGGCAGACCCGGGCTAAACTCCATCCAGGCGATACCTTCGGCCCACCATCGGAAACTCAAAGGGAGAAGGGGCGTACCCCCCCTCAGCACGGGCGTACTCCCCCTCAGCGCCGTTGAACTCGAACCCGAGAAAGACGGCCCCGCCCCCGAGCCCGTGGACGAGCTGGAGGAGATCCTATTCGACGCTGAAGATGAGTCCAAATGGTTCCGGGTGAGCCGCTCACTCGCCGAGGACCTGAAGGCGGGCATCATCGCTTGCGTCCGCCGCAACGTTGATCTCTTCGCTTGGAAGCCCTCCGATATGCCCGGAATCTCCGAAGACTTGATCATGCACCGATTGAGTGTCCTCCCTGACTCTAAACCGATCGTCCAAAAGAGGCGCAAAGTCGCCCCGGAGAGGCAACTAATTATAAAAACAGAAGTGGACAAGCTCTTGTCCGCTCGATTCATCCAGGAAGTCACCTACCCCGAATGGTTGGCCAATGTCGTCATGGTGAAGAAAGCTACAGGGGGTTGGCGAATCTGCATTGACTTCACGGACCTTAACAAAGCGTGTCCAAAAGATCCTTTCCCCCTCCCGCGCATCGACGCTTTGATAGATGCGACCTCAGGGCACGAGCTACTGTCCTTCATGGACGCTTTCTCGGGGTACAATCAGATCCGGATGTTTCCGCCAGACATCCCCAAGACCTCATTCGTCACCGACCAAGGTCTTTATTGTTACCGTGTCATGCCCTTCGGGCTGAAAAACGCCGGTGCCACGTACCAGCGACTCGTCAACAGAATCTTCAAGGACCTGATCGGCCGCAACGTAGAAGTTTACGTCGACGACATGCTTGTCAAGAGCCGGGCTGGGCCGGACCACGTCGCCGACCTCGAGGAAGCCTTCGGTGTCCTCCGACGCCACAACATGAGGCTTAACCCGGCTAAATGCGCCTTCGGCGTCTCCACGGGGAAGTTCCTAGGGTTCATTGTCAGCCAGCGCGGCATCGAGGCAAACCCCGAAAAAATACAGGCCATCATCAACATGTCCCCACCCCGGAATGTCAAAGAAGTTCAGAGGCTCACGGGTCGGTTGGCGGCGATCGGCCGTTTTCTCTCCAAGTCAGGGGAGAAATCTCTCCCCTTCTTCAAGGCCTTGCGCGGGAAAGGGGGCTTCGAGTGGGGTACCCCTCAACAAGAAGCCTTCGAACAGCTGAAACGGTACCTCGCCAACCCGCCTCTCCTCAGCAAGCCCGAACCAGGCGAGCCGCTTTGGCTCTACCTGTCCGCCTCGGACCACGCCCTCAGCGCCGTCCTCGTCCGAGAGGAGGCAGGAGTTCAGAAACCCCTGTACTATGTAAGCAAAGTGCTACACCCGGCCGAGACGAGATACGCGAAGATAGAAAAGGTAGCCTATGCCCTGGTTATGGCAGCCCGAAAACTCCGACCTTACTTCCAGGCCCACTCCGTCCGAGTTCTGACCGACCAACCGCTGAAGACCGTCCTCCACAAGCCCGAAAACTCCGGCCGATTAGTCAAGTGGTCGATCGAGCTGAGCCAGTTCGACATCAGCTATCATCCCAGGGCAGCCATTAAAGGGCAGGCCCTCGCCGAGTTCATAACTGAATGCACTGTCTCCGAGCAACCTGACGTAGAAGAGCCGGATCTGACCTGGGAGGTCTTTGTTGACGGCTCATCCTGCGAAACGGGGAGTGGGGCGGGCGTCATCCTTCATGGCCCCGACCAATTCCTACTTCAATACTCCCTGCGCCTCAACTTTCCCGCCTCCAACAACGAGGCAGAATATGAGGCCATGATCGCCGGACTGACCCTCGCCCACCGAGCCGGTGCCAAGCGAATCCGGGCGTTCAGCGACTCTCAACTCGTGATCCACCAGATCAACGGAGAGTACGAAGCCCGCGACGACCGAATGGTGAGATATTTGGCGGCGGTCCGACGGCTCTTGGCGCTCTTCGACAACACTGCGGTTGTCAGAGTCCCCAGGGAACAGAACGCCCAAGCCGACGCGCTATCCAAACTCGCCTCTTCTTCCTTTGAAGGCCTCGATCGTACGGTGCTCGTCGAGGTCCTCTTGGAGCCAAGCATCCTTAGCCCAGAGCCGGAAGCAATGTGCGTACAAGAAGGAACCAGCCCGGACGACTGGACCACTCCCATCCGAAAATTCTTGAGCCAGGCCGAGCTTCCTGAAGACAAAGCCGAGGCCAGGCGAATCAGAATCCGAGCGGAAAGGTTCGTCATAATCGATAACATCCTCTTCAAACGCTCGTACACCCTGGCCGACGGCAAACCCTACCTCCGCTGCCTCGCCAAGGACGAGGCCAGCTACGTCCTCAAAGACCTGCACGAGGGGATCGGCGGATGCCACATGGGGAGTAGGACGCTTGCCCGAAAGGCTCTGAATCAAGGGTACTATTGGCCCACCATGCTCCAAGACTCGCAAGACTTGGTCAAAAGGTGCGGCCCCTGCCAAAGGTTCTCTCCCATCAAAAGGCTTCCTCAAGCCAACCTCCGATCCTTGGCGAGCCCTACGCCCTTCGCCATGTGGGGAATGGACCTTGTGGGGCCCTTCCCCCCAGCGGTAGGACAGAAGAAATTCCTGATTGTCGCCATCGACTACTTCACCAAGTGGATCGAAGCCGAACCGCTGTCCAGCATCACCGAACGCCAAGTGCAACAATTCTTCTGGAAGAACATCATTTGTCGATTCGGGATCCCCCGAATCCTCGTCACGGACAACGGAACCCAGTTCCAAGGGCAAAACTTCCAATCTTTCTGCCAGGACATCGGCATCCAGCAACGTTTCTCCGCCATTTGCCACCCTCAATCCAACGGCCAAGCAGAAAATGCGAACAGGCAAATCCTCGATGGCCTCAAAAAGCGCCTTGACAGTTCCCCCAAGGGGCTCTGGGTGGAGGAGCTGCCCAGCGTACTATGGGCACACCGAACCACGCAGAGGATCCCCACAGGGGAGACACCCTTCAATCTGACCTATGGGACTGAGGCAGTCATCCCCGTCGAAGTCGGATTGCCTTCCCCCCGGATCATAGCCTTCGATGAAGACGACAACGCGTCCGCCCTGAGGGCTAACCTAGACTTCGTCGCCGAGGTACGAGAACAGTCCGCGGTCCGAAGGAGCATTTATCAGCAACGGATCGAGAGATTTTACAACAAGAAAGTCCGCCCCACCAGCATCCAGGCAGGGGACCTAGTGTTGCGAAAGCTATCCGTCTCTGACCCGACCAAGAAGAGGAAACTGGCTCCCAACTGGGAAGGCCCGTACCGCGTAGTCGAGGCGGTACGCCCGGGTACATACCGACTGACGGATATGAATGACCGACCCATCAGCCGACCCTGGAACGCTGAGCACCTCATGAAATTCCGGGGAGAGCAAGCTTAGGCTCCAGCGTGGCTTAAGTAAATTAAAAGTTTTTGTAAACATTCATGTGTAAAGGGCCGCTTCGGCGACCCCCCCCCCCCCCCCTCAGTCTGGTATAAAAGAAGTCTCTTCTGTCAAAAGTTAAATACCTCGGCAACGCCGACCCGGTACCGGGCAAGGCGGGCGGCATCAAGGTTCTCCCTCGGGTCTCATCCCCAAAACGCCTCGGCAGGTGCGACCCAGCAACGGGCAGGAGGTCTCCCTGTCGCCCCGCATCGATTCCTCACGAATCAGCGGAGCCCGACCTCGCCTAAACCACCCTTCACCACCCCGATAACCAGAGCAAAGAAGGAAATGAAAGCTTTATTCATACTCTTTTATTTTTTGTACGGAGAAAACAAGCAAATACCGTTACAGAACCACTCCCCTCATCTCAAACTAAAGGGGATCTCCGACTTAGGGCCCCTCGGACCCGGTAAAGGGAGGAACCACTCCGACCAAACGACTGGGGACTCTCTCCTCGTCATGGCGATCCTTCGGTTCCGCCATCGTCGACACCCCGGCCACGGAGCTCTGGGCATCCACGGATCGAATGCGCTCCATCAGTGGCAACGCCGAGGGAGCCCCCTCTGCTCGCCGATCCCTCGAGGATGATGTCGAAACACCCAACATGGTCCTATAGCGGTGTATCTCCATCTCCTTTTCCACTATCACATCGCGAAGAAGCTTCTCGGAGGAAGGCCTCTGCACCGAAGAACTTGACATGGTGTATCCAAGACCAACGCCCCCTAGCTCCCGATCCACCATCGCCCTCCTCAGCCGGCTCGCCTCCTCACTCAGGGCTTCAGACTTGTTCCTGTAATAATGGAAGGCCGCATCAGTGTCGCGAGCCCTCTTTCGATACCGAACCAAGGTGGCCTCTAAAGCCTCGACCTTGCCTCGAAGCCTCGCCACGTCGGAACGAAGGGGGTCCACCTCAGGAAGGGGAGCCGTGACCTACAAGAGAACCAGCCCGCTCAAGACATATATGCAAGGAGGTTCAGAAATTTTTCAAAGTTGGAACACTTAGCCAGCCAGAAAACCCTCTTTTTATAAATTCAGTTTCCCCATACAAAAAATGCGGTGGCCAGTCCGCGGAAGGCAAATACAATCGAGAGAAGGAAAGAGAAAGACAAAAATTATACAGCGGGTTTTCCCACCTCGATATCAGCCGGATCCGTTGGAGGGTCGGTAACCAATTTGTCATCTGACCCTTGTCCGCCAGGAGTCTTCGGTGTCCCCTCAATCTCCATATCATACTCGAAGTTGGACAGGTCGATGGTCGGATAAAAGTGCCTCACATGGCTGAGGGCCTTCGCATAACTACTATCCTGGGCATTGATCACCAGGATCTGACACGACTTAGTCACCTCATCCTTCTCCTTCTCCGACCTCTCCTCCAGAGCCGACCTCGCCTTCGCCCATTCCTCCTTCTCCTTGTCAAAAGCCACCTTCGTCTCCGCCTCCCTCTTACGAGAGCCTTCGAGCTCTCCCTTCAATTCCGTCACCTCCTGCTCGGCCTTGTCAGCCCGATCTCGCTCTCGCTGCACCGCCGCCTCGTAGAGGCCCTTCACATGGGCCCCCTGCACGGTCGCCTGCCAGGACCAGACACTACTAAGAAATCTTCCTTAAATAACATCACCTGAAAGCTAGGAGGTTCGATCGACTTACCAGCACCGTGGCCTGCGCAAGACGAACATACGCCTCGTCCAGGGTCTGGGACTTCATATCCGAGCGGTCCCGAGGGGTCGCCAACTTATCTGCAACCTCCACGGCCTGGCGCCCCCGGACCAGGCAATCACCCTCGCGGATCGACCAATCCGGCACCCACCTTCGCCGAAGCCTCTCCTCAAGTCCGGGATCCACCGGGGGACCCTTCCCCTTATCAGGCGCGGCGGCCGCACCCTGATCCGAACCCCCCTGGACCACGACGTCCCCACCCGTCTCTGATCGAGTCCTCTTCATCCTCGGCTGAATGGGGACCTCGGAGACGACCTGGGACAACTCGGTGGTCTTCACCGCGACATCCTTCTTCTGGCCCTTCGTCTTCCTCATGGCGAGCCTCAGCGCCTTAATCGACTCCTCATCCATTTCTGTAAAGAGATCCATTAAGAACAAATGAGCAAAAAAGTACAAGAAGAGTGTGAGGAAAGAAACAACCACGTACGAGGCACGGCCGGGCTGGGGCTCAGTCCGACGTTCGCCAGGTGGGCCTCCGTCACCTTCCCCCAATTAATGCTATGCGACAGACGGAGGCGCTCAACGAGTCTCCACTCCTCCGCCGTCAAATCCCCTGGCCCCGGTGCTGGGTAGCTCGGCTTAGTATGGTTCCACCGAGTTGGGATAGCCCAAGGGTCCTCACTCCGGATCACCAGATACTTCTTCTTCCAGAACTTAATGGAATCCGGATGACCGTGGACAACCTTCGCCTTACCTCGAGGCGAGATATAATATACCCCTTCTGCTGATGAGCCAATCAATAGCATCGCTCGGAACACGCCCAGCCGTAAGGGTACCCTCCGTTCCTCGCACAACAGCACGAAGCAGATGATCTGCTTCCAGGAGTTCGGCCCGAACTGCATCGGCGCCAGGGACGACCAATTTAACACCTCCCGAACGAAGGGGTGGATGGGCAGCCTCAGGCCGGAGATAAAGGCGTCCACAGGGAAGATACAATACCTGTCCGGCAGGGGATCGGTCGGTCGAAGAGAAGAACTCGGCAGCATAAGCTCATAACTGGGCCCTATGTGGTAGGCCAACTGCAGAGCCCCCAAGTCGCTTGCCTCCAGAGCGGTCGGGGAGGCGTCCACCATCAACCTCTTCCGGCTTGACGACGACGGCTGGACCCCCGAGGACTCCTTATCGGAGAGATCGTCGGGGTAGCAACGGAAAGGCCGGGGTTGTGCGGACGACCCTATCCCCAAGTCGCTCGGGCCGCCACTCTTCGATTTCTTCTTCTTCGGAACCCTCCTCCTCTTAGTCCGTTCCGGCGAAGGTGTAGACAAGCGCCCCAGAACGGGCGGATTCGGAGACCCCGCGGAACCTTCTCCCTCGGAGCCACCCTCCTCTCCGGAAGCCGACCCTAGGGTTTGGACTTCGTCTGAGCTGCCACCCCCCTCCTCAGAGTCGCTGCTTTCTACCACGAAATGCCTCCGAGATCGCAATGGCTTCACGCTGTGTACGACCTCCTCCTCGCCTACCGGCCCTTCCCCAGAGGTCGACGCCAACGAGCCGGACTGAGCCCTATCCATCCGTGCCTAAGTTAAAACAGGATTACCAACTAACCTGAAATCACCTCGGAAACACGACCTTGCTGCCGGAAGCTGAAGGGGCGAGCGCTGAAGAGTTGAAGGATTTTTTCAAAAAGTAAGAGGCAGGAGAGAAATGGGCGACGGGAGGAGAGGGGGGAACATTTATAGGGGATAAGAACAACTCCTCGATTTTCGCGGTCACTATTCACCGATTGACGTACAACTACCGCCTAGAAAATCACGCCACATCCTCGAAACACGTGCTGCTGACGTCACCCAGTGCCAGGCTGGCAGCACGATACGGGGCCGGTTCGGGCAAAATAACGACTCGCTTTCGCCAGCACTAAAGTACTCTTCTTCAGAAGATCCACCGGCGGGCCATCACCCTTACCAGCCCGTAATCCCCCCTCGTCTCGAGGTTCGGCTTGGCACCGGGGTACTCTTCCCAAGAAGAAACTACGGCTCGCCTTCACCCTCACCGGCCCATAATCCCTCGCCAGCTCGAGGTTCGGCTCGGCACCCGGGTACTCTTCTTCGGAAGATCCACCGGCGGGCCATCACCCTTACCAGCCCGTAATTCCCCCTCGTCTCGAGGTTAGGTCTGGCACCCGGGTACTCTTCTCAGGAAGAAGCAACGGCTCGCCTTCACCCTTACCGACCCATAATCCCTCGCCAGCTCGAGGTCCGGTCTGGCACCGGGGTACTCTTCTTCGGAAGATCCACCGGCGGGCCATCACCCTTACCAGCCCGTAATTCCCCCTCGTCTCGAGGTTCGGCATGGCACCGGGGTACTCTTCTCAGGAAGAAACAACGGCTCGCCTTCACCCTAACCGACCCACAATCCCTCGCCAGCTCGAGGTTCGGTCTGGCACCCGGGTACTCTTCTTCGGAAGATCCATCGGCTAGTCATCACCCTTACCAGCCCATAATTCCCCCTCCTCTCGAGGTTCGGTCTGGCACCCGGGTACTCTTCTCAGGAAGAAGCAACGGCTCGCCATCACCCTTGTCGACGCGTAATCCCTCGACCCCTCGAGGTTCAATCGAACACCAGGGTACTCTTCTCCGGAAGAGACAACGGTTCGCCATCGCCTTCACCTACACCTTGACCCTCGACTAGCTCGAGGTCCTATCCAAGCTTCAGGACAGCACTTCCAGAAAGGCCCTATGATCCGCCCTCCCATTTTTGTACAATCATGAACACTCCTCCACGGCTAGCTCCCACACCCCCTGCAGGAGTGGGGGGCTTGTGTGACAGTGTAAAAATGGCCTGAGGCCCATCCAAGGCCCAATACAATTTCTATTCAGAAAAGCAAGAATACCGACCTGGCTCGGCTCCGGACCCTTTCAGGGTCGGCGCCGAACCTCGTGTTTTGCCCCCACAGTGCCTGCTTCCTCGTACTGACGAGCCTCAGTATCCCCCGGAGTCCGATCCGGAGCAGTCCCTCATGCCGTCCCCCCTCTCTGGCGGGGCGGAGGGGTGACCTGGCGCAGCCTAGGCCCTCCGATTCCCCCAGAGACTCAGAGGACTCACGATGGGCCACGTCAGCTCCAAATACCGCCAAGGGTTTCGCCACGTCAGCCCTATACCACTCCTGGTATCACCGCAACCGCCCTAAACCCCCTGGGCCTTCTGCCACGTCAGGCCCATGGGCTTTCGGAACCAAACCCGGTTGGGATTCTCTATAAATACTAGACCCTCATCCACCTTTTGAAGGTAATCAATCTTTTACCACTTAAATATACCTAGTTATTGCTACTCTCTCACAGAGACTGACTAGAGCGTCGGAGGGTCCGCCACCGGGACAAACCCCGGTGTTTCAGGACCGTCTGCAGGTACACAAGACCTCGGATCCGACCCTTCCGATCCGAGCCCAACCTTCAAACGCCTTTCCAAGCTCATCGTAGACCCCAGAAGGTCAATCGAAGGTCGGCAGACGAGCGGCAATCTCCTTCAATACAAATTGAGTTCGAACTCACACCTGGTGCTTCCACACGTGCCCCAGAAATAAACAGCATCACTCACACAGAGTCTTACTCGTCCAAGGCTACGTCTTCCTCCCAGCCTATGCTAGCGAGGGAACACCGCACCCCAGATAAACTGGGTACTTCCTCGCGACGGCTGTCATCGAGGGAAAAACACCGCACCCCAGGTAAACTGGGTACTTCCTCGCGACGGCTGTCATCAAGGGAAAAACACCGCACCCCAGGTAAACTGGGTACTTCCTCCCAGCCGATAGCCAGAAGGGAAAAACACCGCACCCCAGGTAAACTGGGTACTTCCTCGCGACAGCTGTCATCGAGGAAACCAGGCCTCAAGCCGATATCTTGGGCGATAAAACTCCGCACCCCAGATAAACTGGGTACTTCCTCCCAGCCGAAGCCAGGAGGAAAAAACACAACCCCAAGCCGGTCCTTGGGTATTAGGAGGTCTAGCCCAAACCTCCAGGATTGCTGTAGGTACTGGTCAACAAAACCATCTGTTATTAGCATTAATCATTTCATCTTTTCAGCTTACTTTATCAACACAAGCATTTCACTTTTGATTTACAACGAGTCATGTCTTAGCTTTTAACCATGTGAATTAGTAACACATTTTATTAGCACTTACCATCTTATCTTTTATCTTACCATTTGAGGCATACCCGATGCTCACGATATTAATCATCGTATCATTATACCACATTATGCATACAACCTGTCATTCCACAATTAAAACCATCATATCATATTATTGCATAATATAAATGCGCCATGATATTTATTTTGTCATAACACCCCACATTAAGAATACTATATTATTCATTACCTCATTGTATCATATATAGGCATACACCAAGTTATAACATTAATAAAAGAACTACATTATGCTATTCCATATCGTAAGAGTATCAAAACGTATAATTCATCACATTATAATATCATACTATTGGTCATTAATTCACTTCGAACATAATTATAATATAAACATATACCCACTTACTAACTTCATCAATTATCACATCATGAGTCAATATCATAATATATATATCACAAACATACACCACACATGCAGGTTTCTAAGAAAAAGGGGTCAAAATCATTTATTTTCTCTAATTAAATCTCATAATATCCAATTATAGCATACTAGTTCATACACCATATTCCATGTAAGTAAAATTACCTATAAGGGCCTATATGCACCAAAATAAACATAAAACATGTACTATATATACACGAGTCTTCAAAATATGACCACAATCACTAATTTCATCAAATTACATCTCATAACATCTATCCATAGCATGCTAGCCTATACACAAGGCTCCACATATACCAAATTACCTATATCGGCCTATATACCCAAAAACATGCACGAAACATGCACGAAGTAAAAATATGCATAAACCATTTAATATATTTAATTTTTATACTTCAACACGTCACATTAATCCATAATATAGGTTTTATATACTTAAAATAGTTAATTTCACCACTTATCACAAAAACCCATTTTCGGGGCCCAAAAATCCGTATTTTCATTGAAAATCAATTTTTGCTATAACTTCTACAAAATATATCAAAATGCCACGAAATTTGGCCACAATATAAAATATTTATAAATACAACATACTCACCTGACGGATCGAGCAAACGATGTCCCATGTCCGCCCGGTAGCCAGTCGAAGTTCAACTTTTTCCACCTAATTGGAAAATTATAGAACCGATTAGCTTAAAACTAAAAACTCGACCTACAGACCTCCAAATTCAAATTCGTCTTCACCCACATGTCACAAATGACATAAGTAGGCGAGCTACATCGACGGATTTCAAATTCGAACCCCAATACAAGAACTCACATATTGATCGGAGGCTTTCTAATAGGAAAATTTCCTATCTCCTAATTTCTTTAATCCCTTCTTCCTAATCTCTTAAATTAGGGTTAATAATAATAATAGGACTCAATTACACCTCCAAACTCATCAAATTCTCACCTAAATCTCGCTCGGGCATTTCACCGAATACCCAGCGTGCACTTTTTACCTATAGTCCATTTCACTCAATTTAATTGAGCTTAAAGCCTATAAAAATTTTCAAAATTTCTCATTAATCCTCTTATAACATTTTTCACCTTCCAATAATTTTTTCTACCATCAATAGAACCAATTTTTCCTTTCCAAATTCCTAAACCCTAATTTATTAACAACTTGAAAAGTCTCGAATAATATGCTTATTTCTCACCTCTACTACTCCTACCATCTCCAGACCTCCCTACTATAATATTTCTACTCAATAAAACTAACCACACTTAATTTTATACAATAAAATAAAATGGGGTATACCTTTCCGAAGCCCTCTCCAAAAACCGATGCTACCACGTTGTAGAGAACCCTCCAATTAGCCTATCCCTCAATTTAATTTAAGAATCATGGAGAGATGGAACGGATTTGGGCGTGGGAAGGGATGGCCGAAGGTGGGTTCGGTTTGGTCGGGAGGAAAGGACGGGAGACAGAAAGATGGAAAAGGAGGAGAAAGGGATGGGGTTTTTTTATAAAAAAATATATATATATAATATAAATATATTTATAAAGGGATAATTACAAATAGGCCCCCAAACCTCCAAAGTATTTCAAATAAACCCCAACTCTATTCTTTAATAACACCAACAATACAAAATACAGTACAATTATCTCATAGTAATCCTTCAGAATTATAAAATAAAATAAACAATATTTATTCACATAAAATCTCAACTCACGGCCCCCAATATATCAATCATACCAATCTACCACAAATATCCATGCCAATATCAATATCAAAAATAAATAAAATAAGATATAACTTGAAAAGAATTCTCACCCCTACATAATATAAAAACAAATATTTTCGGTATTTTAAAATCCGAGGTGTTACACTCGATCTGGACGGTTGATCACGATCGTGGCGCGAATCACGAGACAAGAGGCTCAAATTTCGAGAAAACGTTATCTTGTCCTTTTGTGGGCATGGCGTGATCTGAGCCGTCTAATCGAGATCTTGCACGAATTTTGGGGAGAAAGTTGTTTTTCTCCAATTCGCAGCTCGGAGGGCTAGTTGCTCGGATTTGTCGATCCGAGCTACGTGGGGGGATCTAGACGGTTGATCACGATCATGGCGCGAATCCCGAGGCGATAGTTTTTGCCATTTTCTTGCTCGGCGCAGCTATGTTGTGATCCACTTTCCCGATGCTACGGAGGTCCGATCGGGGCGTGCGACCCCTCGTTTCGAAGCTAACTCGAAGATCTGCAACTTCTCCTTTAGGAGTGGGATAAAGATTCACCCTTCTTCATGGTAAAAATAGCCCCGCAACATTCTTATCTTCATGAAGTTGAGGAGTGTTTTGGTCTTGGGGATTTTTGAAGAGGAGCTCCACTCTTAGGGTTGGAGAAGATGTGCTAGGAAGATCCTCATAAGAGCCATGAGAAGACTCATTCTTTGAGGTGAGTGCAAGGAGCAACTCTGTAGGAGAGTTTTGAGCTACAAACTCGCTTAGAAGAGGCCCGCTTTGGAGGCGAGCGGAGCGAAGATCTCGGGGTCTAGGAGAGAGCCATTTGGGAGACAAGTTTGAGGAGCAACTCTAGGAGAGAGCCATTTGGGAGACAAGTTTGAGGAGCAACTCTAGGAGAGAGTTGTGAGCTCCGAACTCGTCGAGAAGAGGTCCACCTTGGAGGTGAGCGGAGCGAAGAGCTTAACTCTAGGAAAGAGCCATTTGGGAGACAAGTTTAAAGAGGAACTCTAGGTGAGAGTTGTGCTCCGAACTTGTTGAGAAGAGGTTCACTTTGGAGGCGAGCAGAGTGAAGAGCTCGGCTCTGGGAGAGAGCCATTTGTGAGACAAGTTTGAGGAGCAACTCTAGGAGAGAGTTGTGAGCTCCGAACTCATTGAGAAGAGGTCCGCTTTGGAGGCGAGCGGAGCGAAGAGCTTGGCTCTAGGAGAGAGCCATTTGTGAGACGAGTGTGAGGAGGAACTCTAGGAGAGAGTTGTGAGCTCCGAACTCGTTGAGAAGAGGTCCGCCTTAGAGGAAGCGGAGTGAAGAGCTCGGCTTTAGGAGAGCCATTTGGGAGACAAGTTTGAGGAGCAACTCTAGGAGAGAGTTGTGAGCTCCGAACTTGTTGTTGAAGTGAGATTCAATGGTTGTGGGAGCAGTTCCGAATGGTGAACCACTTCTAACTCACTTAAGAGCAAGTTATTTGAAGCAAAATTGAGCCAAGTGTTGGACTCCGAACTCGTCATTAGAGGAATTCAATGGTTGTGGGAGCAATTCCGAATAGCGAACCACTTCTTACCCGCTTATGAGCGAGTAATTTGAAGCGGAATCGAGCAAAGTGTTGGACTCTGAACTCGTCGTTAGAGAGATTCAACGGTTGTGGGAGCAATTCCGAATGGCAAACCACTTCTTACCCGCTTATGAGCGAGTAATTTGAAGCGGAATCGAGCCAAGTGTTGGACTCCGAACCCGTCGTTAGAGAGTATCAACGGTTGTGGGAGCAGTTCCAAATGGCAAACCACTTCTAACTTGCTGAAGAGCAAGTTATTTGAAGCAGAATCGAGCCAAGTGTTGGACTCCGAACTCGTTGTTAGAGCTTAGTAAGTTGTGGGAGCAGCTATGTAGGAGAAGCTGGACTCTGAACTCACCATTTAGCGAGTCGTGACTCGGAAAGATAGAGAAGCAAGAGCAATAATTTTCAATGAAAAAATATAAAGTTTTATTGAGATAAACTAAGTGGCTGCTTCAATAGGGCGAACCATTATTACATGTTATTGGCCGGGTTACTAGCATCGGCCTTATTGAAAATCAAGATCCTACTTCTACGATAAGGTGAAGACCTCTTGGAAGGAGCCGAGTCTTGAAGCTCGGCGGGCCTTTCCGTTTGTTTGTTGGCTCCTCAGGGGGGAAGCCCGGCCCCCTCTTTTTGGATGAACTTGGTCAGGTATCCCCGCTGTATGAGTTCTTCGATCTCCTCCTTAAGAGCCTGACAATCATCCGTGTCGTGGCTGTGGTCCCTGTGAAAGCGGCACCACTTATCCTTATTCCTCTTCTTGCCAGGTGTATTCATTCTAGGGGGAGTACGGAGTAGCCCTTCCTTGTCCACCTCCATAGGAACTTCTGATATATTCGTAATGAGGGGGGTGAACTTCTCAAAACGAGGAGTCGGGCGGCGCTGGCCGTTGCCGTCCTTCTGGGATTTTTGGGACCCCTCTTCGCTTGTGCTCTTCTGTTTGTTCCCGGAAGATGTCTCCTCAAGAGTAGGGGGTTGAGAGCCTCTTCCGCTCGTATGTACTTCTTCACCCTAAGTAGGAGTTCTGAGAAGTCCCGAGGAGGTTTCTTGACAAGAGACGCCCTGAGGTTGGCGTTAGTGACGTTGCGCTCGAATGCGGCAGAGGCTACTGGTTGGTTGAGGGAGGGAATGGATCGGGCTTCGGCGGTGAAGCATCAAACATAATCCCTTAGGCGTTCACCCTTTTTTTGATTGAGGGTCACCAGAGATACACTTGTTTTCTCAGCCCGGCGGCTACTCACGAAATAAGTAAGGAAGAGCCCTTCGAACTGATCGAATGAAAAGATGGAGGCCGGGGTGAGGCGAAAGTACCATTCTCTTGCAGATCCCTTCAACGTGGCGGGGAAGATCTTGCAGAGGAGGGCATCTGAAGCATGGTGGATCATCATGAGAGTTTTGAAACTCTCTATGTGATCCCCGGGGTCAGACTCCCCTGTATACGACTTGAAGTGAGGCGGCTTGAAGTTCTCAGGGATGGGGGCCTCCATGATGGTTTGGGAGAAGGGAGGTCTACTCGGGTGGAGGGTCCTTCCTCTTAGCTCTTCATCTTTGTTGATTCAGCCGAGGCGCCTCTCCATCTCGTGGAGACGGCGATAGAGAGCATCGTCCCTCCGACGGTAGTCAAATGAGCCTCTGGACTCGTCTTCATAAGAAGGAGGGTGGGGACTACGACGACAGTAGCTCCGGGAGTGGCGAGGGCTAGGAAAGTGTTGTTGGTTGCTAGGAGCCGGGGGAGGAGTGAGGGACCGATGGCGAGGACTTTGGACCAGAGGAGGAGTGGGGACCCTTTGAGTATTGTTGTTGTTGGGTCGAAGATTGAGGGCTTGCAAAACAATTGCTTGGAATTGCTGGAACTCGGCACGGGTGATGGGTGCCTCATCGTTCCTCAGAGGTTGCATATCATTAGGAAAATAGGTTCTTCTCCTATGGCGCCGAGGGGACTCTCTCTGCCCCCTTCGAGCAGGGGACCTTCTGTAATCTCGGCGATGAGGAGATCGCTCATTTGGATGTTGTTGGCGGGAGGCTCCCTCTCGGGCCTGCCTTTCATCCAAACGGTGGCGAAGGTCTTCTTCCTTCCGCCGATTGTCGAGGGTGTTGCGGAGGTCATCTGAGGATCGGGGGTTATGAGATGCCATGGAATCGGAAGAGGGGTTGTGTATTGAGACGCGGTCCTGATGGAGAGGTTGCTTCTGAGGATTGACTCGGGAGCCCCCCGCACCGGCATTCTGGGGACCGGTTTGACCGCGTGGGGGTTGATGATTCTGAGGAGGAGGTTGGTTCTGCTGAAGGGCCTGATTAGGCTGAGGGGCAGGTCCCGTCGGCAGGACGGTTTGATGGGGAATTGCTTGTTGTGTTGGAGGAGGGGTAGGTCCACGGTTGGACCCTCTGGACCTGAGTTTCCTTGGAGGCATGGCTGGAGAAGATCTGACCAATGGGAAGAGGGAACACTGCTATTCGTGGTGATTCCCACAGACGGCGCCAATCTGTTACCGCTAAATCTGGTGTAGGGATAAACAGACAGTATTTGTGGATTTTTAGGAAAACTGAATAGCAAACCTGAAACCTGTTCCGCCGGAGTTTGATCGTTGACTCCCGCCGTTCACCTGCAAAAGTGCGAGACACCGGGGTTGATCCCGGCGACGCACCCTCCGACGCTCAAGTCAGTAATTAGGAATGATTATGAGAGAGCGTAAATTGGCAAAAGATAGATTACCTCTTAATGATGGTGGATGGGGGGTATTTATAGTCACCTTAGGGGATCAGATTAGGAATATAATCCCTAGGATTAGATTAGGAATGTAATCCCTAATTTCCAATGAAAGGATAGATATGAATCAGGGCCGTTGATTAGGATTAATCAGAAACCCTAATTCTATCCTGCTGGACCGGGTTCATTTCGTGTTGGGACCCGTACCCAGTTGAGGTGGATCCGTTCGTGGGTTAATGGGTTTTGAAGAAAGACCCAGTTCCCATTTCAGACCCGTTTGTAAGTGAAATTATCGTTTTACCCCTGAGCTTTAAGATTCGTGTCCGATTTGAATGACCCCGATTTAATCCTATTTTTAGCCATATCAGTCTGGAAAACCCAAATAATGATATTTTTAGCTATTTCGGTCATATTCTTTGAAACCACTAAGGAATATTTCATTAGTTCATATTCTTTTATTATCATGTACATGCACAGTAAGTTTAGTTCTTAAACAAAAATATAAAGTCATTAAAGGACGAAGGTGACCTTATTCAACATCGACACAACACTAAGACATAGTTAAACCCTAGATCCTAAATTTAGAGATGTCCCTTAACTATTTCGATCACAATATAATTAAAAGATGATAAATCTACAAATTAACAAATTCTCTTTTTCAAATTAACCAACATCATTCTATATTTCTAAAGCAAAGAAAAAAGTTGAATAATTACTGAAGTTAAGCTTACAATGCAGTAAAAGGTGGGAGGGGGGATGTGACTCTTCCTGGACTCCTCGTTTTAAAAAAATAATTAATTTTAACAATATTTTATCGGACAATTATATATATCTTTATAGTTTATCAAGTAAGAATCCAATACAGTAATTATACCATAGATCAATGTTGAGTAGAAAAATTACTGAGATTGCAGTAAAAGAAAACAAATTTAATCAAAATTGAAGTAAAACAGTAGAGAAACTTTAATCAGGATATAGGTTTCCATTTCGGAAACACCCTCAATAAATTTTGGTAAGGTGCTAATCATAAAAAGTATAAACATATGTATTGTTTTGAGCTTAAGAGACTTACATTATTCCTTTTAATACAATGCGCATGATGAAGCAGCCCCTTTCTGCATGCCTACATAATGGCAACAGATGCTCGCCATAAAACTGGAGCATGGATCAAAAGATATAGTTTAGAACAAAGTTCATCAGCATTGAGAAACTACTACAGAGGAAACCATCGAACATGAAAAACGTAATTGCTAAGTAGTAGACTTTTACCTTCTATATCCACATTCGTCAGCCATCCAAAATTCGTCGGCAAGACAGCACCTGAAAGAAGATAATTTGAATGACTAAATTGAATCAAAATAATGCCAAGTAATTATAAAGGTCTTTTGAGCATTTTCACAAGCACCTCATGTAATCAAATTTGGGTTTAGTAAGATGCTTATAGATAATCCCGAACCCAAATTTAAACCTTCCTACATCTATAAGCATCTTACTGAACCCTATATTTCGAAGATTGGTGTATAAATTCCTAATCAAATTCAAAATTAAAACCCATCCACTCGAGTTCCGTATGCCCCCACCACACAGCAGACTCCTACAACTAACATATTTCAGTTCATTCATGCATTTCATCAAACAGGATGAAAGATGATGCCGCACATAATAAACCAAAGAATCTTTAGATATTACTCTTAGATTCATCAAATATTTTCATCTCTTTAGCAAATAATTATACTATATATACAATCCAAAATAAGAAAGGATGTTACAACTTGATCAATACCTTAATCTTATATTCTCAATATTCTAAAAAGTAATAAATATATAATCCAAAATAAGAGATGATCTTACAACTTCCTGAATACCTTAATCTCGGCGAGGATTTGGGGTATGGCGTACAGCTGCTGCTTGGATTTGGGCGGACTGGCTAACGACGAATGATTACAGTTGAGTCTTGGGATAGGGATGACGGCGAGGATATGCAAACGGGGACGACTTGTACTTGGGTGGACTGGTGGATGGAGAACGACGATGATTTGGATTGGGGCGGATTTGCGAATGGCGAACAGTGACAGGTGGATTTTGAGTGAGGATGGGTTGGGAGAATTTGGGGAGAGAGAGTTTTTTGTGTTTTGTATATTTTTTAATTTGTTTTATTAAGTTAAAAGTTTGGTTTGCACGTGGTAAGATAAGTTTGAACTCGTACTTTTGCTCTCACTTTTTTATTTCAAAATAGAGAAATGATTGAGGGGGGTAGTCCTATTAGCTTAAGATATAATATAATAATTTGTATCAGTCATCTCAATTTAATGTTGAACTTGTGAAATAAATTAATAAGTGATTTTCAATACTTATATTGATTGATAATATTTGATAAACCGAGCAGAATGAAAAACTAGGATTCATGTAGTCAACCCCAACTAGTTGAGAAAAATGCTTTGTTGTTGTTGTTGTTGTTGTTGTTGTTGTTGTTGTTGTTGTTGTTGTTGTTGTTTAAAAGTTTCAATTTACACCGTAGATAAGTTTAGTTAGGCTCCCATGAACATTGTTAGAATTAGGGATAAAAAATATTCTTTATTATTGATTAAACTGAGTACAATATGTCTCCTATATATAGGAGAGAAGAGAATACTAAACCAATAAATTATTCAATGTGGGACTAAACTAATTTATCATCTAACACCCCCTATCAAACTCAAGTTGGTTCAAGCAACAAGAGCTTGGAATATTGACGATGTTGATATGGAAGAAACGACAAACTGTAATGCAGAATCGGTGCTTGATGTTGCATGTGATGGAAACTGAGAAGTAGATTGTTGCGGAAGAAAGTAGTGGTGACGCACTGTTGAGATCTCACCCCGAACAGTGGCGAGATCTCCATATTCCGATTTGTGATGGGATCTCACCCCTGACTTGAGACATAATTGATGAAGGGATCTCACCTCTGACTTGAGACATAGTCGATGATCGAATATTATCCTTGAAATGAGAACTGGATGCTGATAACACCCCCTCTCAAACTTACGATCGATCAACCAGAGTAAGTTGACGATCTGGATGTAGAACCACAAGAACATGTAAGATTTTTTTTTTGGGAGAAAAACAACAGCAGCTAAAACAACTTTGCATTGAAATAAAATATTTGGAAAATCAACTGAAAACAGAACATCACAGAAGCTTACAAGCTTCGTAATGCAATCTTCATAATGCTAGTACTCAAACCTGAAATGAAATGAAAACTAAAAGCTGGTGGTGATTGGGTTTTGGTGAGGATGAGGGTGAGAAATTGGAGATGGGTTCTGAGATACATAGGGGAGAAGGAGAAGAGAGGGAGTCCAGATCTGATACGCCTTGAACACGCCATCGGAAACCCTTGATTTGGTATTTGATTGAAGAGAGAGAAGTGAGGAGAGAGAGGGAGTCCAGATCTGCGAAACTAGAGATTCTGGGTTCGTTCCCAAGTATAGTCGCCATGAACTCGCCATGAAATTGGAGATGGGAGGCTGGCGAAGCTCTGGTGGGTTTCGGTTGGAAAAGAAGAGGTAGGGGGAGATGACAGGGAAGAGGTCTCCGGAGGTGAGGCCGTCATTGATTTGGGTGTGAAGAAGAAGGTAGGGGACGGGGATTGGCAGCGGAGAGAGACACCAAAATCGGATCTTGATTTCGGGGGATTTTGGGGATTTTAGGCTTTGGGAATTTTGGGTTGATTTGGAGGATTTGATTAGGAGAGGAAGAGAGATGACGTATAACACCCCGAATTCCAAAACAGACTGAATTTGAAGTTCCACAGGATCTTTACACTTCATTTCGTACAATTTTACAAGGAATTTAAAAACTTTTATTTCAACAATAATTACAACAGAGTCTTTTACATCAACAAGCAGCAGAATAAATAAAATACAACAATAACAAATGTACAATTGTTACAACTTTAACATTTAAGTAATCAACAGCATCAAATCATCTTTATATCTTATTGTAAACTCCAAGTCCTGCATATAAAACTGTGGGCGCGTCAGTTGCTTACAACCGACGAAATATTATACACGGCCATCCTCGCTATGCCGAATAGTATAACGAATCTTAAATACTTTAACAAACACAAACTTGATCACAAACAAGCTACAAAGGGACTATCCTGTTGATGTCGTGTTGTGCGGTGCACTTAGTTCTTAATGCAGTTATTTATATTACATGACACTAATGCGCACTTGTTCGGATTCTATGCATCCCATACTACATAGGTCCGAGGGAGAGCCCTTAATTGTTCTTCATCTTGTAGGGTTCAATCCCTCGCCATGATTTAAACTACTACGGTAACTACGGTAAGTATCCTAGATGCTCTATGATCTACGAGCCCATTGTAACACCTCGAATTTGTAAAATACCGTAAATACCCATTTTTATATTATATATGCCTGGAGTGGAGAGAATTTTTATTTGGTGTATATTTATTTTAAATATTGATATTGGTATGAATATTTGTGGTAGATTGGTATTATTGTTATAATAGAGTTAAGAGTTGAGATTTTATGTGAGGAAATATAGTTTATTTTATTTTATCATTCTGGGGGATTATTATAAGATAATTTTTATGTATTTTGTATTGTTCGTATGATTATAGAAAAGAGTGGGGGTTTATTTGTAATATTTTGGATTTGGAGGGTTTATATGTAAATATCCCTTATTCTTATTATTAATGTATATAATATTTTTATTATTCCCCCCCCCCCCCCAATTTTCCTTCTTTCTTTCTTTCTTTTCATTCCCGTTCCTTTCTCCCGTTCAAAACCGACCCAAAATCGGCCTCTCTCTCTCCCACCCAAATCCACCCCATTTCTCCATGATTTTTCAATTAATTTGGGGGGATGACTAATGGAAGGGCCCTCTACACCGTGGTTGCATCGATTTGGAGAAATAACTCCGGAAAGGTATACCCTATTTTATTTATTTGTATAAAATTAAGTGTGGTTAATTTCTATTGAGTGGGAATATTTTGGTGGCGAGATTAGAAGAGGTTGGGAATAGTAGAGGCAAGAAATTAGTAAGTTCTTGGAGATTTTATAAGTTGTTGATAAATTAGGGTTTGCAAATTTGGAAAGGAAAATTGGTTCCATTGATGGTAGAAAAAAAAATTATTGGAGGGTGAAAAATGTTATAAGAGGATTAATGAGAAATTTCGGCAATTTTTATAGGCTTTAAGTTCGATTAAATTGAGTGAAATGGACTATAGGTGAAAAGTGCACGCCGGATATTCGGTGAAATGCCTGAGCGAGATTTAGGTGAGAATTTGTTGGGTTCGGAGGTGTAATTGAATCCCATTATTATCATTAACCCTAATTTGAGAAATTAGGAAGAAGGGATTAAAGAAATTAGAAGATAGGGAATTTTCTTATTAGAAAGCCTCCAATCAATATGTGAGTTCTTGTATTGGGGTTCGAATTTAAAATCCGTCGATGTGGCTCGCCTACTTATGTCATCTGTGACATGTGGGTAAAGACGGATTTGAATTTGGAGGTTCGTAGGTTACGTTATGAGTTTTAAGCTAATCGGTTCTATAATTTTCCAATTAGGTGGAAAAAGTCGAACTTCGACTGGCTACCAGGCGGACGTGGGACATCGTTTGCTCGATCCGTCAGGTGAGTATGTTGCATCTATATATATTTTATGTTGTTGCCAAATTTCGTGGCTTTTTGATGTATTTCGTAGAAGTTATGCTAAAAACTGATTTTGAAAGAAAATACGGATTTTTAAGGGCCCGAAAATGAGTTTTTGTGATATTTGAGGAAATTAACTATTTTAAGGATATAAAACCTATATTATGGGTTAATGCGACTTGTTGAAGTAGAAAAATTAAATATATTAAACGGTTTATGCATATATTTTCCCCGTGCATGTTTTGTGCATGTTTTTGGGTGAATAAGCCGATATAGGTGATTTGGTATATGTGGAGCCTTGTGTATGGGCTAGCATGCTATGGTCCTATGGATGAATGTTATAAGATGTAATTAGATGAAATTAGTGATTGTGGTCATGTTTTGGAATCCATGTATATATAGTGCATGTTTTGTGCATATTTTGGGGCATATAGGCCCTTATAGGTGATTTTACTTATATAGAGCATCGTGTATGAGCGAGCATGCTATAATTGGTTATTATGGAGTTCAATTAGAAGAAATAAGTGATTGTGGCCCTATCTCTTGAAAACCCGCAAATGGAATGTATGTTTGTGATATATATAGATGATAATGGCTTGTGATGTAATAAGTGATGCAATTAGTAAGTGGGTATATGTTTACAGTCTAATTATGTTCAAAATGAATTAATGGGCACTAATATGATATTATAATGTGATGAATTATACATATTGATAGTATGATATGGAATAACATAATGTAGTTTTTTTATTAATGTTATAACTTGGTGTATGCCTATATATGATACAATGAGGTAATGAATAACATGGTATCCTTAATGTGGGATGTTATAGCAAAATAAATATCTTGGCGCATTAATATTATGCAATAATATGATATGATGGTTTTATATGTTGAATGATAGGGTGTATGCATAATGTGGTATAATGATATGAAGATAAAGGATAAGATGGTACGTGCTTATAAAATGTGTTATTAATTCATGTGATTAAAGTCAAGGTGGTGGCAACTATTGAACTCAAAGGTGCAATGCTTGTGTTGATAAAGTAAGATGAAAAGATGAAATGATTAATGCTAATAACAGATGGTTTTATTGACCAGTACCTACAGCAATCCTGGGGGTTAGGGCTAGACATCCTAATACCCAAGGACCGGCTTGGGGTGCGGAGTTTTTCTCTCCTGGCTTCGGCTGGGAGGAAGTACCCAGTTTATCTGGGGTGCGGAGTTTTATCGTCCAAGCTATTGGCTTGAGGCTCGGTTTTCCCTCGATGACAGCTGTCGCGAGGAAGTATCCAGTTTACCTGGGGTGCGGAGTTTTTCCCTCCTGGTTTCGACTGGGAGGAAGTACCCAGTTTACCTGGGGTGCGGAGTTTTTCCCTCCTGGCTTCGGCTGGGAGGAAGTACCCAGTTTACCTGGGGTGCGGAGTTCCCTCGCTGGCATAGGCTGGGAGGAAGACGTGGCATCGGACGAGTAAGACTCTGTGTGAGCATCGGTCCGCGTGTTTTACTGGGCTGTCGGCTTTCAGTATATTGGGATACTGTGGCTCACTGGTCGACAAACTAATAAAATAACAGAGTGTAAATAAAAATGTGAGAGTAAAGAAAGTGGAACGTGAATTGTGAATGTGAAAGGAAGTGAATTGTGAATGTGAAAAAAAGTGGTTGTGAATAAAAATGAATATGAAGGAATACGAGTGTATGTGGTTAATTTAAAATGAAAAAGTAAAAGAGACGTGTGTTAATATGAATAGTATGAAGTAATTATATTATGTAAGTGATTATTAAAGTAAAATACAGTATTGATGCGGTGTGTTTCTGGGAGACGTGTGGATGCACCAGGTGTGAGTTTGGACTCGATTTGTATTGAAGGAGAAAGCTGCTCGTCTGACGACCCTCGGCTGACTGGGCGGAACCTGCGAGAGGCTCGGAGTGAGGTGGATGTCTGGGCTCGGATCAGGGGGTTCGGATCCGAGGTCTTGTGTACCTGCAGACGGTCCTGAAACACCGGGGTTTATCCCGGTGGCGGACTCTCCGACGATCTAGTCAGTCTCTGTGAGAGAGTAGCAATAACTAGGTGACTTTTAGTGGCAAAAGATTGATTACCTAAAAAGGTGGGTGAGGGTCTAGTATTTATAGAGAATTCCAACCGGGTTTGGATCCGCTTGGGGGCCGGTTCTGAATCCGAAAGCCCATGGGCCTGACGTTGCAGAAGGCCCAGGGGGTTTAGGGCAGACGTGGCAATACCAGGAGTGGTATAGGGCTGACGTGGCGAAACCCTGGGTGGTATTGGGAGCTGACATGGCCGATCATGGGTCTCCTGTGCCCCTGGGAGAATCGGAGGGCCTAGGCTGTGCCAGGTCATCTTCATGCCTCGCCAGGATGGGGGGACGGCCCGTGGGGCTGTCACGGATCGGAGGCCGAGGGCCATTGAGGCTCGTCGGATACGAGGAGACCAGTTCTGTGGGGGTGAACTTGAGGCTCGGCGCCGACCCTGTAGTGGCTCGAAGCCGAACTGGATTGTTGTTTTTACCATTTTTGTGTGAGAGTTGTATTGGGCCCTGGTTGGGCCCCAAGCCATTTTTACCCTACCACACAAGCCCCCCACTCCTGTGGGGGTGCGGGAGCTAGCCATGGAGGAGTGTTTATGGTTTGTTAGAAATGGGATAGCGAATTGCTGGGCCTTCATGAGGGGGTTGCCCTGATGTTGGAGTGAGCCTCGAGCCGGCGAGGGTTGATTGCCCTGTCGGTAGAGCGAGCCTCGAGCTGGCGATGGATGGTTGCCCTGATGTTCAGAGAGAGCCTCGAGCTGGCGAGGGTTTAAGGGTCGGCAAGGGTGATGGCGAGCCGTTTGAAACTTCCTGAGAAGATTACCCTGGTGCTAGACCGGACCTCGAGTTTTCGAGGGATTATGGGTCAGTAAGGGTGATGGCGAGCCGTTGAGTCTTCCGGAGAAGACTACCCTGGTGCTAGACCGGTCCTCGAGCCGGCGAGGGTGATGGCGAGCCGTTGAGCCTTCCTGAGAAGACAACCCTGGTGCTAGATCGAACCTCGAGATTTCGAGGGATTACGGACCGGCAAGGGTGATGGCTAGCCGTTGAGTCTTCCGGAGAAGATAACCCTGGTGCTAGACCGAACCTCGAGTTTTCGAAGGATTACAAGTCGGCAAGGGTGAGGGCGAGCCGTTGAGCCTTCCTGAGAAGACAACCCTGGTGCCAGACCGAACCTCGAGCTTTCGAGGGATTATGGGTCGGCAAGGGTGATGGCGAGCCGATGAGTCTTCCGGAGAAGATTACCCTGGTGCTAGACCGAACCTCGAGCTTTCGAGGGATTATAAGTCGGCAAGGGTGATGGCGAGCCGTTGAGCCTTCCTGAGAAGACAACCCTGGTGCTAGACCGAACCTCGAGCTTTCGAGGGTTTATAAGTCGGCAAGGGTGATGGCGAGCCGTGGTGTTTTTAGAAGGTTTGAGCGGAGTGGCCCACCGTCTTTGCAGAGTATTGAAGGCGCTCCGGGACCTGTGCGATGTTCCAATTTCCTAGGGGCATTAATGGCACCGCCAAATAAATGCATGTGGCGCATGGGCTTCCGTCTGTTGGCTTTCCCTATGTCAAAAATGGCTGGTCCATGGGGGAGGCTATAAATACCTCCCCCCCAGCGGTTTTGATCACAGCAAGGGTGGTCCATTGGCCACTAGAGGTGTCTGCTTCGGCGGACGTCTCTTTCTTGAAAAAATTTTGTAACGCCAAGGGGCCTCGAATTGGTGGTGACTCTGCCGTCCGGATCCTTTTTCGGGTCAGATGGCCCTCACACGGTTGTTTGGCCCGAGGGAGATCAGGACGGGAGGGGTACCCACCGTTCTCCAGATCTGAGGCTGAAGAGCTTCGGCTATGCGGGTCGATCCGCTTTCTGTTAGGGTTCTAGGCGATGGTGGCTTTCCTCCCACCCTCGAACAATTCGGGGTTTCGGCTGACAAGGCCGTAAACCCCGGGCTGTTCGTGGGTGAGAGAGGAGCCAACCGAGCCCTGGAGCCTGGGGCACAGGCGATGGTGGCTTCCCTGCCACCCGGGAACAATTTGGGGTTTCGACTGCCGAGGCTGTAAGCCCCAAGTTGTTCGCGGGTGAGAGGGGAGCCGACCGAGCCCTGTAGCCTTAAATCTTTTAAAAAGAAATTTTCTCGCCGAGCACTTTATCCGACCCGACCCCTGTGTCTGGCTGCCAGCCTGGCATTGGATGACGTCAGCAGCCCACGTTTCGAGGACGTGGCGCGGTTTTCCAGGCGGCAGTTACACGTCAATCGGTGAACAGTGCTTGCTGAAATCGAGGAGTCATTTTGGTCCTCTATAAATGTTTCCCCCTCTCCTCCTATTATCCACTTCTTTCTCGCTTCTTACTTTTCAAAAAATCTTCCAACTCTTCAGCGCTCGTCCCTTCGGTTTGCTGCCGTGGGCCCGTTCTTCCGAAGTGACCCCAGGTTAGTTGGTAAGTCTGTTTAGCCTAGGCACAGATGGACAGGGCTCAGTCTGGCTCGTCGGCATCGACGTCTGGTGGGGGAGTGAAGCCCGCCCCCAAATCTACTTAGTGGGGGGATCCGGTAGGCGAGGAGGAGGTGGTACACAATGTGAAGCCGTTGCGATCTCGGAAGCTTTTTGTGGTGGAGAGCAGCGACTCTGAGGAGGGGGGCGGTAGTTCAGACGAAGTCCGGATTCTAGGGTTGGCCTCCGGAGAGGAGGGTGGTTCCGAAGGGGGTGAAGCCGAAGGGCCTCGGAATCCGACCGGTCTGGGGCGATTGTCTACACCCTCGCCGGAACGAGCCAAGAAGAAGAGGGCTCCGAAGAAGAAAGGGTCGAGGACCGGTGGCTCGAGTCAGGTGCCTGTGTATAGTAACTTGATGACAGGGTCGCCTGTACAGCCCAAGCCGTTCCGTTGCTACCCCGACGATCTCTCCGATGAGGAGCTCCTTGGGGTCCAGCCGTCGTCGCCGAGCCGGAAGAGGGTGGAGATGGACACACTCCCGACCGCTCTGGAGGCAGGTGACTTGGAGGCTCTGCAGTTGGCATACCATATAGGGTCCAGCTACGAGCTCATGCTGCCGAGCTCTACTCTACGGCCGACAAACCCCCTGCCGGATAGGTATTGCATCCTCCCCGTGGACGCCTTCATCTCCGGACTGAGGCTGCCAATCCACCCATTCGTTCGGGAGGTGCTGAATTGGGCGTCCTTGGCGCCGATGCAGTTTGGGCCGAACTCCTGGAAGCAGATCATCTGCTTCGTGCTGATGTGCGAGGAGCAAAAGGTACCCCTACAGCTGAATGTGTTCCGAGCAATGTTGATGATCGGCTCGTCGGCAGAGGGAGTATACTACATCTCGCCTCGGGGTAAGGGGAAGGTAGTCCACGGTCACCCAGATTCTATCAAGGGTTGGAAGAAGAAATATCTGGTGATCCGGAGTGAGGATCCTTGGGATATCCCTACTCGATGGAACCACTCTAAGCCGAGCTACGAAACGCCGAGGCCGAGGGACCTAACGGCTGAGGAGTGGAGGTTTGTTGAGCTTCTCCGTCTGTCGTACAGCATCAATTGGACGAAGGTGACAGAGGCCCATCTGGCGAGCGTCAGACTGAGCCCGGCCGTGCTTAGTATGTGGTTGTTCCTTTTCTCTCGATCTTCTTGTACTTTCTTGCTCATTGTTCTTAATGGACTTTTTTACAGATATGGATGAAGGATCGATTAAGGCACTGAGGCTCGCCATGAAGAAGAAAAAGGTCGAGAAGAAGGGGGACGCGGCGAAGACGACCGAGTTGTCCCAGGCGGTCTCCGAGGCCCCAATTCAGCCGAGGGCCAAAAGGACTCGTTCGGAGACAGGCGGGGACGCGGTGGTTCAGGGGGGCTTGGATCAGGGCAGGGCTGCTGACCTTGATAAGGGGAAGGGTCCTCTGGCGGATCCCGGGATAGAGGAGAGACTTCGGCGACCGTGGGTGCCGAATTGGTCGATCTGCGAGGGTGACTGCCTGGTCCGAGGGCGCCAGGCCGTGGAGGTTGCAGATAAGCTGGCGACTCCCCGGGACCGCTCGGATATGAAGGCCCAGACCCTGGACGAGGCGTACGTGCGCCTTGCGCAGGCCAATGTGCTGGTAAGTCAATCGAACCCTCTTGTCTTCAGATCATGTTGCTAAGAAGGCTTTCTTAGTAGTGTTTGGCTACTGCAGGCGACCGTGCAGGGGGCCCACGTGAGGGGCCTTTATGAGGCGGCTTTGCAGCGAGAGCGAGACCGGGCTGACAAGGCCGTGCAGGAGGTGAAGGAGTTGAAGGTAGAGCTCGAAGGCTCGCATAGGAGGGAGACGGAGATGAAGGCAGCCTTCGACAAGGAGAAGGAGGAATGGGCAGAGACGATGGCGGCTCAGAAGAAGGTGTCGGCGAAGGAGAAGGATGAGTTGACGGAGACGTGTCAGCTCCTGGTGATCAAAGCCCAGGACAACTGTTATGCGAAGGCCCTCAGTCATGTGAGGCACTTCTATCCGACCGTCGATCTGTCCAATTTCGAGTTTGACATGGAGATCGAGGGGACACCGAAGACCCCTGGTGAACAAGGGCCCGATGATGACCCGGCTGCCGACCCTCCTGTGAACCCGGTCGACACTGAGGTGGGAAAACAAGCTGTGTAATTTTGTCCTTCTTTTTCCTTCTCTCGATTGTATTTGCCTTCCGCGGACTGGCCACCGCCTTTTTTGTATGGAGCAACTAAATTTATAAAAAGAGGGTTTTTGACTGGCCAAGTGTTTTGACCTCGGATATTTCCGAACCTCCTTGCTTATGTATTTTGAGTGGGCTGGTTCTCTTGTAGGTTATGGCTCTCCCTCCTGAGGTGGACCCCCGTCGCTCCGACGTGGCGTGGCTTCGGAGCAAGGTTGAGGCCCTGGAGGCCACTTTGGTTCGGTACCGTAAGGGGGCCCGTGATACTGATGCGGCCTTCAATTATTACAGGAACAAGTCCGAAGCCCTCAGTGAGGAGGCAAGCCGGCTGAGGAGGGCGATGGCGGATCGGGAGCTCGGGGGTGCCAGTCTTGGATATACTATGTCTAGTCCCTCGGTGCAGAGGCCCTCCTCTGAGAAGCTACTTCGTGATGTGATAGTGGAGAAGGAGATGGAGATACACCGCTACCGGATGATGTTGGGCGTCTCGATATCTTCCTTGGAGGGTCGGCGAGCGGAGGGGGTTCCCTCTGCGTTGCTTCTGATGGAGCGTATGCTACCCGTTGATGCCCAGAGCTCCGTGGCCGGTGCGTCGACTGTGGCAGAGCCGAAGGACCGTCATGACAAAGAGAGAGTTCCAAGTCATTCGGTCGGAGTGATCCCGTCCATCGTCGGATCCGAGGGGCCCTAAGGTGGTGGTTTCCTCCAGTTTGAGATGAGTGGAGTGGTCCTGTAACGGTCCTTGTTTGTTTTCCCAGAACAAAATAAAAGAGTATGAATAAAGAAATCTTTTCCTTCTTTGCTCTGGTTAGTAGTGTAGTGAAGGGCGGTGGAGGCGAGGTCTGGCTCCGTCGATTCGTGAGGGGTCGACGCGGGGCATTAGGAAGACTCCCTGGTCTGAAGCTGGGTCGAACCTACCGAGACGCTTGGGGACGATACCGGAGTGAGAACCCGGGTGCCGATCCCATTGTCCGGTACTAGGTCGGAGCTGCCGAGTTGTTTGGAGTTTGACAAAAAGAGACTTCTTTTATACAAGATAGGGAGGGTCGCTGAAGTGGCCCTTTACACATGAAAGCTTACAAAAGATTTTAATTTACTTTAGCCAGGCTAGAACCTAGGTTCGCTCTTCCAGGAGTTTCATTAGATGCTCGGCGTTCCAGGGTCGGCTGATGGGTCGGTCGTCCATATCTGTCAGTCGGTATGTACCAGGGCGTACAGCCTCGACTACACGGTATGGGCCTTCCCAGTTGGGAGCCAATTTCCTCTTCTTGGTTGGATCAGAGACAGATAGCTTTCGTAATACCAGGTCCCCTGCCTTGATGTTTGTCGGGCGGACCTTCTTGTTGTAAAACCTCTCGATCCGTTGCTGGTAGATGCTTCTCCGGATTGAAGACTTCTCTCGCACCTCGACGACTAGGTCCAGGTTGGCCCTCAGGCCGGACGCGTTGTCAGCTTCATCGAAGGCTATGATCCGGGGAGAAGGTAATCCGACCTCGACGGGGATGACTGTCTCTGTCCCATAGGTCAAACTGAACGGCGTCTCCCCCGTGGGGATCCTCTGGGTGGTTCGGTGTGCCCATAGCACGCTAGGCAGTTCCTCGACCCACAACCCTTTGGGGGAACTGTCGAGGCGCTTTTTGAGGTCGTCGGGGATTTGTCTGTTCGCGTTCTCCGCTTGGCGATGTCCGCGCAGAAGGTTTGGAAGTTTTGACCTTGGAACTGGGTTCCGTTGTCTGTGACGATGACCCGAGGGATTCCGAACCGGCAAATGATGTTCTTCCAAAAGAACTGTTGCACTTGGCGCTCGGTGATGCTGGACAGTGGTTCGGCTTCGATCCACTTGGTGAAGTAATCGATGGCGACTATCAGGAATTTCTTTTGTCCTACCGCTGGGGGGAAGGGCCCCACAAGGTCCATGCCCCACATGGCGAATGGCGTAGGGCTCGCCAGGGATCGGAGATTGGCTTGAGGAAGTCTCTTGATAGGGGAGAATCTTTGGCAGGGGCCGCACCTCTTGACTAAGTCTTGTGAGTCTTGGAGCATGGTTGGCCAATAGTACCCCTGATTCAGGGCCTTCCGAGCCAGTGTCCTGCTCCCCATGTGGCATCCGCCGATCCCCTCATGCAGGTCTTTGAGGGCGTAGCTGGCCTCGTCGCTGGTCAGACAGCGGAGGTCTGGTTTGCCGTCGGCCAAGGTGTATGAGCGCTTGAAGAGGATGTCATCAATCATGACAAACCTTTCGGCTCTGACTCTGACTCGTCTGGCCTCGGCTCTGTCTTTAGGGAGCTCGGCACTGATTAAGAATCTTCGGATGGGAGTGGTCCAGTCGTCTGGGTTGGTGCTACTTTGCACACACATCGCCTCCGGCTCTGGGTCACTGATACTTGGTTTCAGGAGGATTTCTATGAGCACCGTCTGATCGAGACCCTCGAAGGAGGAAGAGGCGAGTTTGGACAACGCGTCCGCTTGGGCGTTCTGTTCCCTGGGGACTCTGATAACCGTGGCGCAGTTGAAGGATGCCAGGAGTCGTCGGACCGCCGCCAAATATCTCATCATGCGCTCATCGCGTGCTTCATATTCTTCGGTGATCTGATTGACCACGAGCTGAGAATCGCTGAAGGCTCGGATTTGTTTGGCTCCGGCTCGGTGAGCGAGGGTCAATCCGGCGATCATGGCCTCGTATTCTGCCTCGTTGTTGGAGGCCGGAAAGTTGAGGAGGAGGGAGTATTGAAGTAGGAATTGGTCGGGGCCACGAAGGATGATGCCAGCCCCACTCCCCGTTTCGCATGACGAGCTGTCGACAAAGACCTCCCAGGTCGGATCCGAACCCTCGGCGTTGGGCTGCTCGGAGACGGTGCACTCAGTTATGAACTCGGCTAGAGCCTGTCCTTTAATGGACACCCTCGGCTGATAGCTGATGTCGAACTGACTCAGCTCAATTGACCACTTGACCAAGCGGCCGGAGTTTTCAGGCTTGTGAAGCACAGTTTTTAGTGGCTGGTCGGTCAGTACTTGGACGGAGTGGGCCTGGAAGTAAGGACGAAGCTTCCGGGTTGCCATGACCAAGGCATAGGCCACCTTTTCTATTTTTGCGTACCTCGTCTTGACTGGGAGTAGCACTTTGCTCACATAATACAACGGCCTTTGAACCCCTTCCTCTTCTCGGACGAGGACGGCGCTGAGGGCGCTATCCGAGGCGAACAGGTAGAGCCAAAGCAGCTCGCCTGGCTCGGGTTTGCTGAGGAGAGGCGGGTTGGCGAGGTATTGCTTCAGCTGTTCGAAGGCTTCTTGTTGATGGGTACCCCACTCGAAGCCCCCTTTCCCGCGTAAGGCCTTGAAGAAGGGGAGAGACTTCTCCCCTGATTTGGAGAGGAAACGGCCGATTGCCGCCAATCGACCCGTGAGCCTCTGAACCTCCTTGACATTCTGAGGCGGGGACATGTCAATAATGGCTTGGATTTTCTCGGGGTTTGCCTCAATGCCGCGTTGGCTGACGATGAACCCCAGGAATTTCCCAGTAAAGACGCCGAAGGCGCATTTAGCCGGGTTGAGTCTCATGTTGTGACGTCGGAGGACACCGAAGGCTTCCTCGAGGTCGGCGACGTGGTCCGGTCCGGCCCGGCTCTTAACGAGCATGTCGTTGACGTAGACTTCTACGTTGCGGCCGATCAGGTCTTTGAAGATTCTGTTGACGAGCCGCTGGTACGTGGCTCCGGCGTTTTTCAGCCCGAAGGGCATAACGCGGTAACAATAAAGACCCTGGTCGGTGACAAACGAGGTCTTGGGGATGTCTGGTGGAAACATCCGGATCTGATTGTACCCCGAGAATGCGTCCATGAAGGACAGTAGCTCATGCCCCGAGGTTGCGTCGATTAAAGCGTCGATGCGGGGGAGGGGGAAAGGATCTTTCGGACATGCTTTATTAAGATCCGTGAAGTCGATGCAGATCCGCCAACCCCCCGTTGCCTTCTTCACCATGACGACATTGGCCAACCACTCGGGGTAGCTGACTTCCTGAATGAATCGCGCGGACAAGAGCTTGTCCACCTCTGTCTTTACAATTTGTTGCCTCTCCGGGGCGACTTTGCGTCTCTTTTGGATGACCGGCTTAGAGTCGGGGATGACGCTCAGTCGATGCATAATCAAGTCTTCGGATATCCCGGGCATGTCTGAGGGTTTCCAAGCAAAGAGATCAACATTGCAACGGACGCAGGCGATGATGCCTGTTCTCAAGTCCTTGGTGAGCGAGCGGCTTATTCGGAACCATTTTGATTCATCCTCGGCATCGAACAGGACCTCTTCTAGTTCGTCGACCGGCTCGGGAGCTGGGCCGTCCTTCTCGGGCTCGAGTTCGACGGCGTCGAGGGGGAATACATCCCCTCCGACGGTGTTTAAGTAGCACGACCGTGCTGCTTCGTGGCTACCTCGGACGATGCCGACCCCTTGGGGGGTGGAAAATTTAAGTTTCAGGTGGTAGGCCGAAGGTACCGCTTGGAGGGAGTTCAGTCCGGGTCGGCCGAGAATGGCGTTGTAAGCTGTCTTGAGGTTGACAATCATGAAATCCATGGTTTCGGTCCTCTTGACAGGAGCCGATCCCGTGGTGACGTCGAGAGTAATAATCCCCTCTATTACGACAGGGACGCCGGAGAATTTATGCAATGTGTATCCGGCTGGTTTGATCTTCCCTCTGGGTAATTTGACTCTCGAAGGCTTTGAGGAAAAAAATATTTACCGAGCTGCCGTTGTCGACGAGGATTCGGCGAACCTCACAACTAGCCATGTGGAGGCTAATGACGAGGGCATCGCAGTGGGGTAGGCGAACGCCTTCGAGGTCCTCTCCTGAGAAGGAGACTGGCCTCGGTTGTAGTTTGGGCGAGGGGTTGTTTTGGACAGCATTCACCTCTCTGATGAAGGCTTTTCGGGACGTATTTGATTCTCCTCCCATGGGCCCCCCGTGGATACAGTGCAAGATGAATGGCGTATCCGCGGCTTCCACGGACTCGTGATCCCGACCCTGGATGCGGTTCGGAGTAGGGTTCGGAGGTGAGAGCCTCCGGTTCCTAGCACCTTGCCGATCCTGCGGGCCTTCCTCCCTGGGGGTCCATTAGAGAGCTCCAAGAATTTCCCTTCGGAAGTCCTGGAACTCCTTGTGAGTGACGGGGGCTCCCTCGACCCTGTTTGGTCGGTCTGAAGGTCGTCTTCCGATGCGGCTGAGCGCTGGCCTCCGTTCATCGGGCGGAGGTCTGGGATGGTTCGGGGCCGAGTTGGAAGCGGCCCTTCCCCTGCTGCGGCTAATCTGTCGGTTGACGATTATCCCCCGTAGGTTGGGCTGGACTTGACGGGTGACGCTCCTTTGGGACCCCTGATGGGGAGCCTTGTGTTTTGAAATGCGTGGCCCGGCATTGGCAGTTGGTGGGGGCGAGTCCCGTTGGTTGACAGAGGAAGCAGCCCCCTTGCCCTTGGAGGCCATGAGAGTTCGGGTGTCGAGGTCCCTTGATGGTCGGCTCGGGTCGGCTTCTGAAGCAGTTTTCCCACAGACGGCGCCAACCTGATGCGGTGTGTTTCTGGGAGACGTGTGGATGCACCAGGTGTGAGTTCGGACTCGATTTGTATTGAAGGAGAAAGCTGCTCGTCTGACGACCCTCGGCTGACTAGGCGGAACCTGCGAGAGGCTCGGAGTGAGGTGGATGTCTGGGCTCGGATCAGGGGGTTCGGATCCGAGGTCTTGTGTACCTACCTGCAGACGGTCCTGAAACACCGGGGTTTATCCCGGTGGCGGACCCTCCGACGATCTAGTCAGTCTCTGTGAGAGAGTAGCAATAACTAGGTGAATTTTAGTGGCAAAAGATTGATTACCTGAAAAGGTGGGTGGGGGTCTAGTATTTATAGAGAATTCCAACCGGGTTTGGATCTGCTTGGGGGCCGGTTCTGAATCCGAAAGCCCATGGGCCTGACGTGGCAGAAGGCCCAGGGGGTTTAGGGCAGACGTGGCAATACCAGGAGTGGTATAGGGCTGACGTGGCGAACCCTGGGTGGTATTGGGAGCTGACATGGCTGATCATGGGTCTCCTGTGCCCCTGGGAGAATCGGAGGGCCTAGGCTGTGCCAGGTCATCTTCATGCCTCGCCAGGATGGGGGGACGGCCCGTGGGGCTGTCACGGATTGGAGGCCGAGGACCATTGAGGCTCGTCGGATACGAGGAGACCAGTTCTATGGGGGTGAACTTGAGGCTCGGCGCCGACCCTGTAGTGGCTCGAAGCCGAACTGGATTGTTGTTTTTACCATTTTTGTGTGAGAGTTGTATTGGGCCCTGGTTGGGCCCCAAGCCATTTTTACCCTACCACAAGTATGCTATGAGTTGTTACACCGTGGAATTGTGTCGAGGAACTACCTGCCCGCTATTTCCGTGGAAATGGTGGGAACTACCTGCCTTGGCATAATTCACAGGGTGAGTGGCATAATATCGGTAATGAATAATGGAAATGAAAAATAAAGTAAAGTGAAGATGAAAAGTAATTGAAGTAAATTAATAACCAAGCTATCGGCTTGAGATGTGATGTGATATTACCCAGACTATGTGTTTGGGATGCGGTGATTATTACCCAAGCTATCGGCTTTGGGGTGTGATATGTTGTGGCCCAAATTATGTTTGGGGATATGGAGTATATTGTGATGAGAATGAAAGTGAAGTTAATGGCAATTTGTGTTATAAGTGAAAATGATAATAAGATATATTATTTATAAGAATGAGAAATTACTAAAGTGGTGTAATGAGATGAGAATGAGCTATAAAACATGTTTTGATGCAATGAGTATAAGCGTTTTAATTAGTGAGGTGCTAATGATGTGATGAAATGTGAGTAAATTGCGATGGGCAATGAGATGTTATATTTGTGTCATAAGACATGAATGAATGTGGTATTATGAGAATAGATGCATATGTGTATGATGTGATACTTGTTATAACACAACAAAATAAATACCCGTATTATGAGATTGGTTATGAAAATGGTTAATAAAGAAAGTATGTTGTGTGATAAGTTTGTGTACCTTGGAAGTGTGTCGGGGAACTACTCGCCTTGGTACAACCTCCAGGATGAATGGGTGAGATGATAATATATTACAAGTAAAAGAAGTGCATGACTAATAGAGATGAAGAAAAGATGTAATAACATCATGTACTTATATTCATATAAATAGTGAAATGCTAATATAACGATAATTGTGGAAGAATGAATATTCGGGTTAGGAAAATTAAATTGAAAAGTAATGGATTGTATGGGAATTCGTATTGTGCGAATGTAAAATAAGGATAAATATGAGGTTGATGAGAAGCATATAGTGAAATGTGTGAATTATGGGTAATTATATAATCGGATGCGGATATGAAGAGTATTTTGATATAAAATCGTATTGGTGATATTTTTATGTTCAGATTTCAGGTTGCATCATCTTAACTTGATGTTTATAAGTTTAAAGTATTTTCTTTATGCCATTTTAATTTATTTATTAGATTAATAATTATACTCACACTAGAAATGGCTAACCCCTGATGTTTTCTGGGGGTTAGGGGGGTCCCTCCCTGAGAGTGGACAACCCTAACTCTCATGCAGGTTGCTAGCAGCATGGTGAGGTAGTATAGAACTAGATTTTGTACTTTGTTGGAGCTGATCTATTATCTATGTACTTAGTATATGTAGAAGGTGAATAGTTGATGTATTATTTTGTATTATGATAAAAGTATATATATTACAGTGCTGTGATGAAGTAAGAAAGCCTGTACCCACCTCGTTGTGGAGTATTGGGTTCTGCAGTTGGCTTTTAAAAAGGTTTTCCTAAATCTTTACAAAAATCTTATATGTTTTCAAAGGAATTTATGGTTTTTATTTAATATTTGATATTCTGTTATGAGTTTGGCCCCCAGAGCATGATATTTATATTGCCTGTATGATTCTGCACATTTTGGCCTGGGAAGCCCATAATTATATTGCCTGTGTTGTGAGCTACGGAATTTGGAGCAGAATTCCGTAAGCCTTTTGTGTTTCGGGGCAGAAATTTCAGGAGAGACTCTGCTAAAATTTTATTTGAAATATACCTATCTTAGTTTATGTTTAAAGTGATATAGAAATTGAACGAATTGAATTTAGAGGTTTAGTTTTTTTTTTTTTTTACACCCATGTCCAGGCAGTCTGGAGGGGAATCCCACGCGCTGACATGACTCATTAAGCAGGCAGACTATGGACAATTCAACCTCCGCCATGGAACAATGACACCACCCGTAGTCACCAAACACCCTACAAGCGTCGCCACCGGGACTATAATTCCGGAGTAGTGCACACGCCATGTCATGACACATCAAGCAGGCAGTCTGTGAATCACTCTCACACCGCCAATCCGATGGTCCTCATACTCGTGTTTTTCTCTTACTTTCATCACATCTTCACTATGTATCTAATCATTACAATGTTTGTTTTAAAAGAAAATCATCACAACCTAGAGCTAGATTACCCTACCGGACTTAAATCAAAACAACAGAGACAGTCAGCCTACCTGGCTACTTCTCAAGAGATGCTCAACCCTTAACGGTTAGCTCTCAAAATCATAAATAAAACTGCCGGTCACTAGGGTTTTGCCTAGCCTCTAGATTCCAACAATTATCTCTTTCTAGAGATTAACAATAATTTATAATCAATCTCAAATAATATTTCTATTTCTTTATTCATGTCTCTTTCTCAAAAACATTTCTTTTATAATCTCATAACACGATATAGATCAATTAAACCTCTTTATCAATTTAATCTCTTATCACATTGGTATTCGAATCAAGTAATCTTAATCAAATATTAATAATCATAAAATCTCATATTTAATCTTACTCAACTTTCACATGATAAAAATCAAATCCGAACTCAAGAAAATCCATCAGCCAAGACATTGGCAGTCGACTGTTAAAAAGTGGCCAGTCGGCTGTTCTGCGAGACCTCAAAACTCAAGAACCAAAAGCCAGTTCAGTCGACTGTCCTGCGAAAACTTTAAAATGAAAAACACAGTCAGTTCAGTCGACTGTTGACAAAGGGTCAGTTGACTGTCTTGCGAAACTTTGAAACTTAAAAACACAGTCAGTTCAGTCGACTGTTCTCGGTCAAGCAACAGCAAGCACCTTCATTTCGGCAACCACCCAGGAAGCAATCTCAACTCTTCTCACATATATGTACATATATATGATTATGTATATATATATATATATATATATATATATATATATATATATATATATATATATATATATATATATATATATATGTGTGTGTGTGTGTGACAGAATAGGATATGGGTATATAAGAGTATGAAGTGTGTTGGGTGGGTAAAGCAACAGGGGTTGGTCTGGTGGTTTTCAGAATGGACAGAGAGAGGGGAGATGCAAATGTGTAGGCAATTGGACTAACATATATATGAATGGACATACTCAAATGTATGGTGGATAAACAAAAAGGCAAAGAAGGACTTGCTGGATTTGGGGGGTTTGATGGCTCTCGGAAATGAAAACAGAGAAGGAAGGATAGGGGTTGATGAAGAAGAAGGGTGTAGGGGGTATTTTTATAGATTAAAAGTTGAGTAGTTAAAATAACCACCCTCCACTAGTGCACCCACTAAACCACTCTCCAAGTCAAATTCATTTTTTCCTCCTATACAAAAATTTCAACCGGCCATTTCCCTATCTTTTGCAAAACACGTGTACGTGCTCCGCACACGCACACACTTCATTCACAAATTTAATTACTTATTTAAATTAAAATACATGTATATAATATATAAGATGTATATAAAATTAATTTAATTATAATTATAATTTTTCATGCACAATTAAAATAGACATACACACATTTCATGAAATTTATTTTGAAGAAGGAATACGCTTAAACACGTGCACCGAAAACACGTGTGTTGTGCGTGAAATCTCAAAAATACAAAATTGATTTTATCGACCAAAAAATATTTATAAATAATCAGAATATAACACAAGAAAAATGTATTTAATATACACATTCAATAACGTAATTAATACGTTCATTGAAAACACGTGCATTATACGTATAAAAGTATATTAATCAAAACAGACAAAAAAGTGAATTTCCGTTTATAAAATGAATTTGAACACGTCATAAAAATAAATAATTGAAGCCCATCGAAAACACTGCACGTAATGATAGAATACCCGAAATCGACACGTGCATCGATAATACGTAAAAAGCACGTAAAATATAAAGTTTGAAATTTAGCATTTGAGTTGTCTTAAATAGGATTTTAAGAATACGAGAAATGCATAAATAATCGGGATCCAAAAATATCGAAATACGTTACGGATATCACCAGTAATGGTACAAAATGCACGTGCGTAATACCGGAGGGCAAAATTGTCATTTTCAATTTTGCGGGGTGTTACATGACGGCTATGGTTTTGGTATTTGATCGGAAGCGGAAGAGAGATGTTGGGAGGTGGAGTGATTCCGATGAAGACGAGAACCACTCCACCTCGACGATGAGGATAACATCAGTATATGCCTTATAGAACGTAGGCTCTGATACCATGTTAGAATTAGGGATAGGAAAATATTATTTATTATTGATTAAACTAAGTACAATATGTCTCCTATATATAGGAGAGAAGAGAATACTAAACCAATACATTATTCAATGTGGGACTAAACTAATATTACGATAAAATCGCCCAACCTTAAATTACTCTAATTTTTTTGTTTTTTTCCAATCTTGTCATCTAATAGGTTCTTTTTTCTTCTTGTGAATTGTTAGACAACCTCGCTTTTCCATGACCCCCAAGTCTGATGTTTAGAAAAAGATAAGAAAAAATGCGATCCTGTAGACATAAGAGAAATGCAAATTTTTTTTCAAAATAGAACTAGGACTCCAACAAAGTAACATCAATGGTAGAGCTAGTTAGGTCCTCAAGCTTAATAACAACCCCGATATAACCCTACTTTTAAATTGACATATTTTGAAGGTCTTGCCTGTTGCTGCTGATGTTAGTGTGGGAGCAAACATATGAATTTGTGGATTCTTTAGGAAAAGAATAAGGCAAACATGTTGACTTTCACCGACGTTTGACTGATTCCATGCCGCTGCCGTTAATCTGCAAAAATTTCAATACACCGGGATGGATCCCGACGACGAACCTTCCGACGCTCAAGTATGTAATCAGGAATATTATGAAAGAGCATTTATGTGGAAAAATATTGATTACCTTGTTATAGTGGGGGAGAGGGGTATTTATAGTCGTCTTAAGAGACGGTTTAGAGATAATCATTTATCTCTATGTCCCGGTATTTTTGGATAAGATGTAGAGTTTAAACTCGTTTCATGATAAGAGAGGTAGTTTAAACCGCCTCTTAGAGATAACCATAAATCTGAATTACTCTTTAAATATCTAAATTGGTTTGTAACGGGTTGCTACCTATACCCAACAGGAGAGATCTGTTTTTGGGTTATTGTGCTTCAAAGAAAGACCCAGTTCCCAATTCGGACCCGTTTGTAGGTGAAATTGCTATTTTACCCTTGAGATCTTTAAGATTCGCGCCTATTTTGAACAGTCTCGATTTAATCTCATATTTAGCCATATCACGAGCCTCCTACTCCCTAAGACTGAGTTTAACAGGCTCTGGGGAGTAGTTTTATTGTTTTAATGGCGTACGAGATATTATTAGAGTTTTTTAGGACCTTTAGAATCGCTTACGCTGCATAACATCGTTCAATTGAGCCTGCCTTGTACTCAAACGTGTTGGTGGGATCTTCTGGATTTTCCATTGATTTTTCTAATTTTTTAAATTATTTTTCAAATTATTTATTCAATTTCGTGAAGTAACAGTCTATTTTCAAAAAGTATTAATTAATAATTTTAATTAATAATTATTTATCCAGGAGTTCAAAAATATTTTTCCTAAATTTATAATTATTTTTTAGAATTTTAAATTAATTTTCTTGAAGTTTAATTATTTTTTGCATTTTTTAAATAATTAATTCGAATTAATAATAAAAATAAAAGAATTAATCCATTAAATACCGACGTGGTGCAATCTGGAGCGTCGATCATATCATTGGCGCAATTTTCTGAATGATCAGATGGTTGATTTGCCGCTTGATGACGCGGCTTAATCTGGATGCTCTGATCGTGGGCGCGCATCGGGAGGGGGGCGTTTCCCCCTCTTTCACGCTCGGAGCCATGTTCGCACATAATTTGGTTCTGAGGGATGTGGCTTAATCTGAGTTTTCCCCTATTTTCACGCTCGAAGCCGCGTTTACTCAGAATTTGGTTCCGAGGGACGTGGCAACACCAGGGCCGTCTGATCTTGATTAGATGTGAATATTGAGACGAAATTTTCCCTAATTTCACATTCGGGGACACGTTTGCTCCAATTTGGCTCCAAGGGACGTAGCGACACTAGGGCCGTTTTATCTTGATCAGGCACGAATATTGAGACAAAGTTTACCCCAATTTCAAGTTCGGGGACATGTTTGCTCGGATTTGGCTTCGAGGGATGTGGCGACATCAGGGTTGTCTGATCTTGATCAGGCACGAATATTGAGACGAAGTTTTTCCCAATTTCACGTTCGGGAACACGTTTGCTCAGATTGGCGACATCAGGGTTGTCTGATCTTGATCAGGCACGAATATTGAGACAAAGTTTTCTTTTCTTGCGTTTGACCAGTCAACAGGTCTATTGGCGTTGTTGGAAATTTTGCCTTTTCGTATTCTGCCGCTTAGTATTTGATGTTCACTTGGGCTTTTTACTGGTATTGGGGGCCCAAAAGTCTTGGAAGCCCAAATGACGCCCCTCACTCACTATAAGTTCTCACTCCTCACACCATCCTCTCATTCATTACTTTTACTCTTGAAATTTTTTTCTTTCGCTCTCGGGTGGCTCCACTAGCGGTCGCATCCAAGCATTTGATTTTCTGGTTATATATTCCGACCGTAGCCGTCACATCAATGTAAATATATATTATCTTTTATATATTTTACAAGATGTCTATGGTTTCTTCGGGGAGTGAGACCTCCACCTCGGACCGCGAAGGGGACCAACAGTTGATGGTTACCCCGGTAGTGGACGAGAGGAAAATGGTGGTAGGATCGGGGTGACTAAGACTATAGTGGTGGAAGAGAGGCGAGCCGGGTCCTTTAACGGAACGGCTTCCGGGTCCCTTAACGGGCCTTGGCGGAGTTCGGGAGTACTCAGGCGACCTTTTGGCCAAATTTGTGTACGGGATGTCAGCTTCGTATGAGAAGAGCAGGCCGAGAGAACATTCTGAGGTTGCCGACATCCCCTCCATGTTAACAGAGAAGGACTTTGTTCGGACCCGAGAGAGTTTCAAGATTCCGAAGGAACTCACTCTCCTTCTTCCAGGTATTCATGCTATTTCTTGTTCATGTGATTGTTTTCTTGCCTGCATGTATGTGTTTTTATATTGTTGAGTTAACTGTACAGCTTATGAATGATGTAAATCATTTGCTAGGCCTTAGTTGCCTGCGTGTATTTCCATATTTTGAAAAGTGGGGCGTGACACATGATCTCTGTCAAAACGGCACCACTCTTTGTTCCTTCTCTTCCCTGGGTGATCATCTTAGGAGGAAGGCATAGTAACTCATCCTTGCCTACCTCCATAAGAACTGCTGATATATTGAGGGGTGAACTCCTCAAAATAATGAGGAGAGCGGTGCTGGCCATTATCGTCTTTCTGGAACTTCTTGGAACCTTCTTAGTTTGCACTCTTTATTTTTCTCCCGATGGAAGGCTTCTTCTGTCCGTAAAGTTGGAGAGCCTCTTTAGCCCTGATGTACTTCTCACTCCGCAGTAGGAGTCCTAAGAAGTCTCGAGGAGGCTTCTTGGCAAGAGATGCCTTCATATCAGCATGGTTGACATTGTGGCTGAATGCGGCTGCTGATACTACATGATTGAGGGAGGCAGTAGACCGGGACTTGGTGGTGAAGCGCCGAACAAAGTCCCTAAGTTGTTCTCCTTCCATTTGATTCAGGTCTAGTAAAAAGGCACTTGTCTTTTCTGTTCGGTGGCCGCCTACGAAGTGGGTGAGGAAGAGCTCATCAAACTGATCGAATGAGATAATGGAGCCTAGAGATAGGCAGGGAGTACCACTCCCTTGCTGGCCCCTTCAACGTGGCAGGGTAGGTTTTGCTTAGCAGTGTGTCTGAGGCCTGGTGGATCATCATGGGGGTTTTAATACTCAATATGATCATTCGGGTTAGATTCTCTGTTGTAGGACTCAAAGTGAGGCAGCTTGAAGGTCTCCGGGACACGGGCTTCCATGGCTGACTTGGAGAAGGGATGTCTGCTAGGGCAGAAGCTTCTAGCTTGACGGTCTTCTTCTCAATTGATTTTGTTGAGATGGTCTTTCATCGCTCAGAGACGACGAAGGACTGGGTCTTCCCTCTGGTCAGATTTGGTCGACCCACGAGACTCTTCCTCATGTATGGTTGTGAGGCGGTGACTGTTTGTTTGTCGGCTCCTGACTTGAGCAACATTTAGGGCTCGCAGGATCTCTTCTTTAAAATCTTGGAATTCTACCTTGGTGACGAGTGCTCCTTCTTCTCTGTTCGTCCTGTGAACTGATTGACTTGCTGCAGTTTGGCTTCTTCGCTCCCAAGAGGGAGGGGACCTTCTTCGTTCCCTGGGAGAAGGGGTTCTCCTTTGCCCCCAGGGAGAGGGGGTTCTTCTGGACCTATATCTTCGAGAAGAGGTGGTCCTCTTGCTTCCATGGAGTTCTGGACGGGGGACTTCGTCATGGGCTCGCATTTCATTTAGGCGAACTCAAAGGCCAGACCCCTGATGTCGGTTGATGATAACTTTACATAGGTATGGTTCCGGATGGGGCACCATAGAAGAGGTTGAGGTACTGACATAACCTTTGTTTTTGACAAGTTTCCATACAGGGTGTTGTATGAGACAGCTTCGGTGGGAGCCCCTCGGTGCTACTTCTTTGGACAAAGTCTGAATCTGCTAGAGAGGGGGTGTTCTAGTTGAGGTTGTCGAACCTATTGAGGTTGTTAAGAGGGGTCCTCCGCATGATGAGGAGGTGAAGGAAGATAGGTGATTGTCGGCTGGTATCCGCTGGCTTCCCCTTCCTCCTTGGAGGCATGACTGAGAATGTAGTTTTGGACCGACGAAGTTGGATCAGGGATTTTTTCTATTTCCTACAGACGGTGTCAATATGTTGTTGCTAATTTTTGTGTGGGAGAAAACAAATATATGAATCCTTTTAATGAAAACAATAAATACCTGACCTTTTAATTTCGTCAATGTTGACAGTCACAAACTGCTGTTGACTCCGAGATCTGACTATTGGGGACGGATGGGATAGCTCCCATGAACCTGCAAAATATGCCTGAAACACTCGGGTTGTCTCCGACGTTAGAGACACCGATGTCCAAGTCAGAAAACTCAGAAATGTAAGGAGTTTTGACAACGGGATATGCAATTACTTCTTTCAGCGGAGGTCTGGAGGTTTACATAGTCGCTGAAGGCAGCCAATTTGAAGATTTTTATCTATCTATAATTCCTGGTGTTTTGATAAAGTAGGTTACCATCATCATGTGAAGAGATCGAGTTAGGACTCTTCTCTTGATGATGAGATAGAGTTTTTAAACTCTCTCTTGTGCATGGAGGGATATAATCGGATACCCCTTAGAAATATGGGGTTAAAGTGGATTCGATGAATCTAGACACCTTCGCACTTGGGCTATTGTAGCAATCCCTACTACTAAGGCTGCTCCGACAATCCCTATTACAAGCTGGATTGGGTCGATGGGCCTGAAAATAACCCAAATCCCCTCATCGGGCCTGTATCTACTGAAATTTACCATTTTACCCATGAGAGTTTTAAGATTCGTGCCTAATTTGAATGGTCCCGATTTCGTTCTTTTTTTACCCATATCATCGTGTATGGTTTAACTGAAGAAGATATCATTGCTGCAATTAGACAGAAAGAGGAATGATACAAAAAGTTTCCTGCCAAGAAGCTCTAAACATGCTTGAGAAGCTAGAAATATATTGGCTTCTTCAACTAGAAGATGTCCATGTTGGCGAGTTATTACATATATGCAAGTTCAAAGATGTGGTAACAAGTTTAAAGAATAAATCATTGTCCTAAACAATTTTAGATAAATATTTTATTTCATCTTAAACCTTTAATGTAACACAATATTTATTTTTTGCAATATACAGATAATTATTACTATGTGGAGATAAGTTCCTTACGATGGGAGCAAGAAAAATTATAACTTATTTCAATTTATTTCAATACGGAGTTTATTCATGATAAAATTTCTATAATAAATATTCGACACATGATATTATTCCTGAGATGATAATAATACTTTCTTAGATGACTTCTTTTTTTTTTAGGTAAAAGGTGGAATAACGCCACCCTGTTTCATTAATAAGAGATTAATAAACAACCCCGAAGTCCCGGGAAAATAAAAGTACAGTGCATGAAATAAAACATAACCCCCAAAAAAACCCTGGGGGGTGGGTTACATCATCCAACCTTAGACAACCAAAATACAATGGCCTGATACAAAATATATAGAGACAGAGCGTGCTGGCGGGTGCCCACTCCTCAGTCCAGAGTTGGCCCGAACTCTATCTCCTCGTCGTCAAACTCTTCCACTTGGAATACCCTTGCAATCCTTCCTCTCGCTCCTGAAGCCGCAGCTATAGCCCAAAAGGAAATCAGATGCATGATATGAATAAGGTTACTAGAAATAGAATTACATGAAGCACGGAAATAAAAGTTGTTCCTATCTAGCCATAACACCCATGTGGCTGCCGCATTGGCAATAAACCACGCATCTTTCATGTCGTGTCGGATTGATGCAAATCTGGGGCCAACCCATAGTTCCTCATAGTCTCTAGGATAGACACTTGTTCCTAGGGCTCTTAGCACCTCGATCATGATGGCCTTGCTTCTTGTGCAGTGAAGAAATAGATGGTTCAGATTTTCCACGTGTACGTTGCAGAACCCACAGTTGGTCGCAATGTGAGGTTGCCTCTTGGCTAGGTTCTCCCTAGTGAGTATGGCATTGTTGAGCACAAGCCAGAGGAAGGCTCTAATTTTCAGAGGTGTTTTTGCCTTCCATAATACCGCTGCCCAGCTGGGTCTGCATCCTCGGTAGTGAATTCGGTGGTAAAGTGATCTAACCGAGAACACTCCCTTGTTCTCGAGTCCCCAACGCATCTGATCTGGGCCTTGGGTACACATCACCTCGGACTGGACGATGCGCGTTTGTAATTCATGCAGCTGCTGAAGCAAGCCTGGTGAAAGAATTCCTTGGAACGGCGGCCTCCAAGTCCCCCTTTTCCAGGTTTCCGCCACCGAGATATTTGGTCGAGGCGTTTTATCATACAGCTCTGGGAAACATTCCTTAAGAGTATGAGGGCCGCACCATTTGTCCCACCAAAATCTGGTGGTTCGACCATTACCAATCGAAGATGAAACTGCTGAGTTGAAAGGTCCGCTGGCTTTGGCAACTCCTTTCCAGAAGCGAGAGACTTTAGACCCAACTCGGAAGCCTAAACATCTTGTCCCTTTTCCTCGGAGGTAAGGTTGAATAAAGTCCTGCCATCCTTCCCCGCAGTGATGAAACACTTTCCACCACCACTTTCCCAGAAGGGCCAGGTTCATATCTCTGAGGTCAACGATACCCAGCCCTCCATGCCTCTTCTTCATGCATGCGATATTCCATTTAATAAGGTGGTAGCCTCCCTTATTTGAGTCTGCACCTTTCCAAAGGAATCATTTTCTGATTCGGTCAATCCTTTGGATCACCCACTTTGGGAGTTCGAAAAAAGACATGTAGTATATGGGCAGATTGGATAACACCGAGTTAATGAGTACCACTCTGCCCCCAAGAGAAAGTGATTTACCTTTCCATCCAGACAGTCTGTCCTCCACCCTGTCTATAATAGGCAACCAGTCAGCCTTAGTGAGCCTCCCTGGTCGGAGAGGGAGCCCTAAATATTTGATTGGGAATTCTTCTATCGCGCAGTTGAGAATGGTGGCATGCTCCCGAGTTTCTACTTCTGAAAGTGAGATAGGCACCAGCGCGCTCTTGTGGAAATTAATCCTAAGGCCTGACCAGGCTTCGAAACAGTAAAGGGCCCCTTTAAAGCATATAGTTTCAGCTCTAGTCCCATTTCCAAAGAGTAGTGTGTCGTCAGCATATTGAAGGATCGTGCACCCCTGATTAGAAGTGCTGCTGGCCACAGGCGTTATCCATCCTTTTCTGTGACAATTTCCTAGCATTCCTCTAAGCACATCCGCTACAATAGTGAATAGGAGTGGGGATAGCGGATCCCCCTGTCGGAGTCCCTTCTTGCAAGGAAACGATGGATCGGGACTCCCATTCACTGAAATTGCCGTTTTGCTAGATTGTAAACATTGTTTGATCCATCTTATCCATTTGTCCCCAAAACCTCTCCCTCTGAGAGCCTCTAGCAAACATTCTCAATCAACAGAGTCGTATGCCTTCTCAAAATCCAGCTTGAGGAGGAAATTCCTGGAGTTGCTCTTGTGGCAGTGGTGGATAACTTGTTCGGCAGTAGCCACGCAATCTAGGATACATCTGCCCTTAATGAATCCCGTCTGTGCTCTACTGATAAGACTATCCATAATCCTTCCCAAGCAAATTTCTAGGACCTTAGTGATGATCTTAGCCGAGCAGTTTATCAGGCTAATTGGTCTAAAATCCCCGACGCACTTAGAATCCTCCCGTTTGGGAATCAACACAATTTCTGCAAAGTTGAACATTCCAAGCCTAAGAGTATTGTGATAAAATTCCTTCATTAGATCCATAAATTCTCCTTTAATTTCTTCCCAGAACACTTGGAAGAACATCATAGGAAAGCCGTCTGGCCCCGGCGACTTGTCTGCTCCCATCTGGTTAATGGCCGTTTTGACTTCCAATTCCGTGAAAGGTGCCTCCAGGGAGGAAGAGTTTTGACCTGGTACATTCTGATACTCCTGCCAGAAGTCCTCACTCATTGGGATCCTAAAGTCATTCTTCCTCCCGAAGAGACCCTTGTAGAAAGTCTGGAAGGTTGAGGAAATCACCTTTTCATCCTGCGATGTTCCTGTGCATGTCTAAATTGATAGGATAAGATTGGATCTCCTTCTTGCGCTTGCAACACGGTGAAAGCAGGCCGTATTCGCGTCTCCCTCTTTGAGCCACGAAATCCTGGACCTTTGCTGCCATTTGATCTCTTCTAGCCTATACAGATTGGCAATGTTATCTCGAAGTACTAATAGCCTGTTTCGCTTTTCCTGCGAGAGGACTCTAGTTTCTTCCACCCTCTCCAGCTCATCAATTCCTTCCAGATAGGACTCTTTATCCCGCCAGATGTTCGAGAATCTAGACCGATTCCATCTACAGAGCCTCTTTCTCAGTCTTCGAATTTTTCCACACCATCTAGATGCCGCATCCCTGCCGGCCATTGGGAGTGCCCAATTCTCCATAACCATGTGATGGAAACCTTGAATTTCCAGCCAGGCCTTTTCAAATCTGAATTTCCTAGGCTTGCGAGCTCCCCGATTCCCCACATCGAGAAGGATCGGGGTGTGATCTGAGGTTGGTCTAGGGATCGTTCTAGCCGACGCGAGAGGAAATTTAGCTTCCCACTCCATAGAGACTAGAATCCTGTCCAACTTGGCCAGAACCGGAGCCGCCTGCATATTAGACCAAGTGAATAGTCTGTCATTGATTGGGATATCAATCAGCTCTAGTTCCGTGATCACTCTATTGAACTCCTCTCTGTGTCTGTCGCTGGAGCCTCTACCTTTGTGTTCAAATGCAAATCTAGTAATGTTGAAGTCCCCACCCACAATCCAGGCTCCTGACCAGCGCTGTCGAATGTCACAAAGTTCTTGCCAGAAGGCATCGCGGTCTGTGGCCACGTTCGGCCCGTAGACAACAGTCACTGTCTGCATCCAATCATCAGATCGGCGCTTGAGTCGTACAGTGAGGGAGAACGTTCCACTAAACTCCTCAACGCAGGAGAGAATATCCGAATTGAACCCTATAGCAATCCCTCCTGCGGCTCCTGCTGACGGACGTAACACCCACTCCTTAATCCTGTTACCTCCAATTAATCCTGTTACCTCCAATTCTTTCGAGTTTGAGACCGTGCTGGAGCTTAGTTTCCTGTAACCCTACCACATCTGCTTTGGCGTTGCTGATAACGTCCCTCACCATATCTCTTTTCCCTCTATCCCCCAGCCCCCGAACATTCCAGAATAGTGTATTCATTGGGGAACAGTGTCAACAGAGATCATTGGATTGGATGTGGGGCCAGCCCCACCCTCGGGGGTGTCTGTCGGCCCAGCGCAATTTGTAAGGGTATTGCCATAACTAGTCTTAGCCCTATCGAATTCCCAACCCCTGATTTTATTAAGTAGTAACGCGCTGTGGTCTGTGTCCTATACATCTAACCCACATGTTTCAGTTAGTAAAAAAATATCGGAGTCTGACATGTAATTTAAAATAGATGCTAAAAAGTTAGTCGTACCTCCGTTGTCGAATTTGGCAGCTTTGGCTGCTGCTGCTACCTCGAGGTAGTCATCCAAGGACTCCACGTGAGCCCTCTTTGGTGAGCGGTGAACTCTGTACCCAACTGTCCTCTGGGATAACCCAGAGTTACCTCCGGGTGCTGATTTTGGAAGTGTGGAAAGAACCATGAGTTACCTCCGGGTGCTGATTTTGGAAGTGTGGAAAGAACCATCTCCGGGGAAAGCTCCCTCTGGGTGTTAGCAATGAACTCAAGGAGATAGAGTTCGGGCCAACTCTGGACTGAGGAGTGGGCACCCGCCAGCACGCTCTGTCTCTATATATTTTGTATCAGGCCATTGTATTTTGGTTGTCTAAGGTTGGATGATGTAACCCACCCCCCAGGGTTTTGTTGGGGGTTATGTTTTATTTCCTGCACTGTACTTTTATTTTCTCGGAACTTCGGGGTTGTTTATTAATCTCTTATTAATGAAACAGGGTGGCGTTATTCCACCTTTTACCTCAAAAAAAGACTTCTTCATGATATAGAGTCTTCCATATATAAGAGAGAATACAAGTCAGTTTATTGTTCAAACCAATATGAGACCAAAATTAAACTAGCACTCGGTGCTTATTGTAATAACTTCATAGACATTAAAACTATCTTAAACAATTTTTAATGAAGTTTTGTTTTGTTTTGTTTTTGTTTTTTTTTTCACTGTCTTAGGCGACACACTCTAATAGGTAAGGGAACTCTTTAATAGAACTCTAATAGGTGAGGGAACTCTCTAAGGGTCTGTTTGGTTCAAAGAAGGGAAGGGAAGGGAAGGGAAGGAGAGGGATTTTAATGGAGGGGAGGGGAGGGGTGGGAAAGGGAGGGGAGAGATTTTTATCAAGACTCTGTTTGGTTCAAAGGATGGGAGGGGAGGGAAAATTATTATGTTCTTGTTTGGTTCACAAGGGGAGAGAAGTGATTTTATAATTAAATTACTTTTATACCCTTTTACATTTTAGGAGAGTCTATATATTATTATTTCTAATTCAATACAGATGTTTGGTAGTATTAGCTTTAGCATGCAGTAGTCTTACAAAATGATATCGGCCAAGAAAGAACTATTTCTTTTATTTGTGTGTTCATAAAAAGATTCAAGTATAGTTTTTTTATTGCTCTCTGCTTATATATTGAACTTTTTCAGAAAAAGGTGTCAACATTACACTTGTTGAGTATCACAAAACTAATATCATAACACTTCATACATAAATTCTCATCGATCCATGACAATATAAATATTGCGATTGTAGCCTGAGGAAGCTCAAACCATATGACTTCAAATGCGCATGAAACTAAAAACCTTGGTTCAATCCCATAAACAAAATCTCTGCACTTCCAACAATAAAAATTAAGTTTAATATGTCAAAATTTAAACTAAAAAGAGGATTTGCAAGATGATCCCCATAAATTGATCAGTAGTTTATAGGTTGCAGTTAAAGGAGAAACTTAAAGGTAAATTATAGTACAAGGAGCAGTTCTAAGGGCTGTCCAAAAACTCCTAATGTTTTTAAAAAAATTCCTTAACCATACAAGAATTTAATTGAGGCAGTAAGAGAAAATGATATTGTTATTAAGGACAATTGTTGATGCATCCGTAGACTTACTGAGTGAACAATCATCAAAATAAATAACTTGGCATGCAGACAAGTTTTATTTGATGCTGCTCGAAAGGTTGGCATAGAAGGGGCTAAAGAACTGCTTGACGATCCTAACAAGGAGCTCAATGAGGTGTTTTCTTGTTACACTTCTGTTTTAGTCCATTTTTACCCAATCTGTTTATTTTGGCCTACTTAATCCATTAAACTTTTCACTTTATGAAGGTAAATGAAGAATTACAAAAGTATTGGTCAGGCACCTCAGGAGGTCCGTATTTTGTGGTATGGTTAATTTTCCAGCTAGAATTGCCTGAACTTCATGATGTTGCTTAACATTTTATCAAACTTGCTTCATAATTCCCGCTTGATTTTGGCTTGTTGTTTCCTTTAGATTAATGGGAAGCACAATCTCAGTGGCGGCCAACCTCCTGAGGTTTTCCTGCGAGCAATTCAAGCAGTTGCAGGTGAAAGCAGTGCTTGATGGATTTGCAACATTGACTTTGTGATGATCTCTTTAGGGATTTAGATCTAAAAAGGGTAATTTAGTCCAATTACTTAAAATAATTAGACCTGCTTTCTCTCTCCTCCAAATCCCCCAATATTGGAGGGAAGCCAAAATTGGCTCAGGAGGGATTTTGCACCCCTTCATTCCCCTCCTCCCCTCCTAAAAAATGAACCAAATAAGAAATGTTTTAAAAAATCCCTCCCATCTCCTCCCCTCCCCTCCATTCTCCTCCAACCAAACAGGCCCTAATAGAAGTGGGTCACCTAAGATGGTGAAGAGAACAATAATAAAATTGGTAGTGGATGAAGTATTACTCTTGGAAAAATGATGAAGAACTCTTAAAAAATAAGAATATCAGAATGTAATTCAGAGATGTGTAATGCCTTGAGCCCGAAATTTAAATATCAATCAGAACTTGAACCGTTATTAACTATTTCATCTAATACAATTACAGAGGTTCTACATTTATTTAATTATTTTCATCAAATATTATACAACAATTCCACCTTACAAATTTCCCCAAAAATATCATACGACCTTTAATTAAATCGATACTCGGATCTCTTCGAATAATTTTGTAAAGTCTTGCAATTTATCACTTTACTGTCCGCAAAAAAAAACAGAAAAACAAAAACAAAAAGGGAAAAAAAGAAAGGAATAGTGAGTAACCACATCCCGATAAGTTTTGACCATACAACAATAGCGAAGCATTTTATAAGCATGTATTATCTTTCAGATAAACTGGTTAACAAAAATCACTATTTTTTTTCCTATATAATCATGAATATTGAATTCTATAGATGGCCCCAGGATTGAGGAGGAGGAGGAGGAGGAGCGGTGTCGATGGTGCTTGAAGGGTTAGATCCCCTTAAAATAATCAATATTTTTAGTAGGGCGTTCTCCATAGATGCCAATCAAAATATTTTTAATTTCAAATAAGCCACCTGTTAAGCTGAATTAAACTCCAAACAGTTTTATGTTTTGCATATTAAGTTGAACTCAGTGTAGCCAATTTTCTTAATTGCTGTTTAAAGTATTCTTATGCTTTACAAGAAAACCTAAAATATGCTTCTGATAATACTCATGCAAGGCCCAGACCCGCCCTGGATCCGGAAAATTCCAATCACCTGGACTAGGGACCCAGTAGATATAATAAAAATAATAGTTGGAACCAAAACGTTAATCCAACGCGGACGTAGACCTGATCAAGAGCATGGTAAGGATAATAGCGCAAATTCTGTAATGGACCATAGAATAGGTTATGTGATAACTTTGTTTCTCTATTTACCTCAAAAAAAAAACTTTGTTTCTCTATAAATTAATTTGCAATACTTTTCCCGAAGGCCCCTATTAATTTTTAAGATTTTTAATTTCGGTTCATGATAGTTTTGTGAAGGGGCAATGACCACAATTAGAATAATCACAGAAGAGACCAGCGATTTTTCTATAACAGTATGTTTATATCAAGGTTCGAATTTAAGCCCCTGCATCTTTACTTTGGTTATGGATAATTGAAGCGATGAATACAAGATGAGGTGTCTTGGTGTATACTTTTTGCCGATGACATCGTCTTAGTAGACGAGATTAGAGCATGAGTCAATGCTAAATTAAAACTGTGGAAAGAAACTTTGGAAGCTAGGAACTTTTTAGGATAAGCAGAACTAAAACATAGTATATGGTGTGTAATTTTAGTGATATTCGGAACATAACTGAGAAGTAGTGAAGCTTGATGGTCAAGAGATACCTAAGAGAGACCGTTTCCGATAGTTAGGCTCGATTATACAAAGAGATGAAGATATTTGTGAAGATGTTATACATAAGTTCCAAGTAGGTTGGCTTAAGTGGAGAAGTGCTAGTGATATTTTGTGTGACAAACGCATGCCTTTGAAGATGAAGAAAATTTTTTATAGGACGAGTGTTAGACCAGTAATGATGTATGGAGCAGAGTGTTGGGCAACAGAAACAACATTTTCAAAAAATGAGTGTGGTGGAGATGATGAGGCTAAGATGGATGTGTGATAAAATAAGGAGTGATAAAATTAGAAACGAGCATACACTACAACATATATGGCTTTCTATAGCGGATTTATTATAGTGTTTAAGTGTAAATGCTATTGAAAGTGATCAATAATAGCATTTCTGAATAAAATGCTATCTTTGATTAATTTTGAAATTTATTTTTAGCTACGATAGCGTTTTTAAAATGCTGTATTTTTTACAGTGTTTTAGAAATGCTATAATATCTGTAAATGAACTTAAGTGGTAAGGGTAAAAAAGAAAATTCTAATTAAAATCCAAATCATTCTCAAACCAATTCATTTTCTCCCCCTCCTTCTCTTCTTATTTTTCTTCAATTATCCTACGATCCTAATTAGTTAGGGTTTCCATCCTAAATTCACAGTCACCCCCGAAAATCAAAAATGATTTTCCTCCTCCTCCTTCCCCCATCGCCGCTACCCACCCCTTCGGCGCCGCCGTCCCTGTCCCCTTCCACCGTCGTCGTTCCTTCCTCCATCGCCGCCATTCGCTCCCTTCGGCGCCACCTTCCCCCTTCCCTTCCCCGTCGTCGCTTTTTCCCCCATCGCCGCCACCCGCCCCCTTCGGCGCCGCCTTCCCCGTATATCTGAACTGATGTTCATCATCTTGACTGACAGACTCTGGCGAACCGTCTTTTTGAACTTCAGGAGGCAGAAGAAGATAACTTGGTCTTGTCAAAACAGTTCGATGCCCTTCAAGTTAAACATTTTCCCTTTACATTCATTAAATTTCTTCCATCTTATTTTTTGCTTGATCTTTGTCAAAACAGTTCGATGCCCTCCAAGCTAAACATTTTCCCTTTACATTCATTAAATTTCTTCCATCTTATTTTTTGGTGTTAAGCTTATGCGAAGTTTTTTATTTATTTATTTGTTATTATTTTTTAATTCTTTAATCCTTTTCATAGAATGAGTTTAAGGATGAAAAGTACGTGGTGTCATTAAAACCCTACACTCTGCTGAACGATGGACTTCATCATCTCCAATCAGAACCTGGACGTTACAGGGGATTGATAGAGTCCTTGCAGGTAACTACATCCCATTTATCCTTCAGATTCTTTTTAATTGTCACTTGTGCTTCATCTTAAAAATACAAATTCAGATGGATAGAAACAATTTCCTTCAAAGGGAGAAGGAGCTGAGTGCAAAAGCAGAATCAGCTGATGCTGTGAGGAACTCAATCAACAATTACAATGAAAAAATCGAAGAGCTGGAGCTTCTGATCCAAAAGCTTATTGCGGAAAAAAATGACACCGAGATTAAATTAGAAGAAGCTGTGCAGGATTTAGGTGAAATTAAGGTTGATCTTCCCATGTGGGTACAATATTTAAATTTACTCATTGACATTTGTATTGTTTCAGGGAGAAAAGACATTAAGGATGAGATTCGTGTCTTGGCATCCGCACATAGAATGCAGATTGGTTTAAAGAGTTTGTATTAAATTTAAAGAGATTCATAGAGTGCAGATCGGTTTTTTCTTTGAAAAGAAAATGACTGTTGAATTTTTTTATGCATTAGGTAGTTTATTATAGTTTAACCTCAAATTTTTATGATTGAAGATAATTGCAATGTGGATCTATTATTATATGTATATCCGTTCTTCTTATATTTTATCCTACTTATATCCTGTTATGAATTCTTATGAAAATTAGAATGTACATTTAATGATTCTCAGAAGGTGAAATTCAGGTATCTGATTAAAATGCCATTAGTAGGTGAATAGGTGTTCATTTTCATAAGTAACCTAGAAGTCTGAAAACATACTCGTTTTGGTTATTACTATAGCTAACTTTTAAAACTTTTCTTGCATTCTCTACATGAAAGAGATGTCAAATATTGTTTAGTAATTTATTTGTTTTCTAGTGGAAGATTGCTTTGCACTGCGTTGCATATTGGAGGATTTTGATTTCCCCCTCCATAATTGTGTTCTCATATAGATGCTCTCATACTCTAGTTTGCAAATGGGTGTATAATTATACAACTGTGTTGTGTATAATTAATCTAAATTCTAAACTACATCATTGTGTGGAGAGCTATAGATTACTTCTATCATTCTGTTTTGAAGGGTCTTGTTACATTAATTGCCTTCATTTTATAATTTACTCAGACTATAATGAATAACTGATTTGGTTTATGTTTAATAACATAATTTAATTGATTTGGTTTAATAACATATTGGAGTTAACTGATTTGGTTTAATAACATAATTTACTCAGACTATAATTGTCTTCTTAGAGGCATCCAAATTTCTTTGAAGATTGTGGCCCATATGTTTACACTAATCTGTTTTCTTTATTGTCACTACAGATTTGGTTTATGGGCGAACACTTCCATATCACAACAGAATTTGACAATGTAAGATAACTCCTACTTTTCTTTTTGAAAAGTATACTACTGTTAATTGTAGTTCTCCTCAACATTCTTAATTTTAGTTCTCCTCAACATTACTTATGTATTTTATTTGTGTTCCGTCGAGTAGCGTTCTTAACTATTTCAGTTAATAATCAATATTAAAGTTTTCTTTTCAATCATATTAAGAAAAGTTGAAGCTGATACTGTTGAATATGTTATTGCAACATGTGTTTGCAAATCAACTATACATATTTATTTTTGATACTGTTGATAACTCTAACTCTTCTTTTTGAAGAGTATACTACTGTTAATTGTAGTTCTCCTCAACATTCTTAATTTTAGTTCTCCTCGACATTACTTATTTATTTTATTTGTGTTCGAGTTTGCTTGACGGACTAATCCTAGAGGTTCATTATCAACAAGGAAGCTGCTAGCATTTCAGCCCAAGATAAGATCGTTAGTAATGTTCTAATGCTATGTTTGCTTCAATTGTTGAGATGATAACTTGCCTCCTCAACCAAATCAAATCCTAATTAATCTCTTATTGATTTTATTTCAGATTAATTAATTGGGGATTAATTTCATCAGGTTTAGGGTCTAAGCTGGGGGATTAATTTCATTCATTCTGATGAAGTGGTTGTGCTAATTAGGACCGCCATGTCAAGGTGTGTTCATTTGGTGGTCTACAAAAGTGTAGGTGTAACATTACTCTTTCATCTATGATCCACATCATATATACAGATTAATAGATACCAAAACAACATTGAAGTATTTCCAAAAGTACTTATATTGAACAAATTGTGGACTTTATCTGAAGGTTTTAGAATACTGACAATTATTTGATGTCAGCTTCTTTTTTACAGTTCTTTTTGTCCTTGTGGGTTCAATTCTCTCTTCTTAGAGGCATCCAAATTTCTTTGTAGATTGTGGCCCATATGTTTACACTAATCTGTTTTCTTTATTGTCACTACAGATTTGGTTTATGGGCGAACACTTCCATATCACAGCAGAATTTGACAATGTAAGATAACTCCTACTTTTCTTTTTGAAAAGTATTCTACTGTTAATTGTAGTTCTCCTCAACATTCTTAATTTTAGTTCTCCTCAACATTACTTATGTATTTTATTTGTGTTCCGTCGAGTAGCGTTCTTAACTATTTCAGTTAATAATCAATATTAAAGTTTTCTTTTCAATCATATTAAGAAAAGTTGAAGCTGATACTGTTGAATATGTTATTGCAACATGTGTTTGCAAATCAACTATACATATTTATTTTCGATACTGTTGATAACTCCAACTCTTCTTTTCGAAGAGTATACTACTGTTAATTGTAATTCTCCTCAACATTCTTAATTTTAGTTCTCCTCGACATTACTTATTTATTTTATTTGTGTTCGAGTTTGCTTGACGGACTAATCCTAGAGGTTCATTATCAACAAGGAAGCTGCTAGCATTTCAGCCCAAGATAAGATCATTAGTAATGTTCTAATGCTATGTTTGCTTCAATTGTTGAGATGATAACTTGCCTCCTCAACCAAATCAAATCCTAATTAATCTCTTATTGATTTTATTTCAGATTAATTAATTGGGGATTAATTTCATCAGGTTTAGGGTCTAAGCTGGGGGATTAATTTCATTCATTCTGATGAAGTGGTTGTGCTAATTAGGACCGCCATGTCAAGGTGTGTTCATTTGGTAGTCTACAAAAGTGTAGGTGTAACATTACTCTTTCATCTATGATTGGGTAATTGGGTACACTGGGTGCTTTCCTCGAATACTCCAATAATTGCTGACATTTGTATATATATTTCAAAATTTAGATGATTCTTCACTGTACCACTCGGTGCATACCTTCTTCCTATTATTTTCATACAACCTTTTAATTTGTTTCTCATGACATATTTTATATTTGTCAATGTTATATTTTTTTCACCTTTCAATTATTAATCACACTGACATTTTTTCATCTCCATTTACAGGTTGGAGATGTTGTGAATGAAACGAAGAATGCGAATTGTTTTGATGTTAGTCACTCAAGGGTTACCTGTCGCCAGTTTTAAGTTTATTAGATGTACCTTTTTATTTATTTATTGTACGGATTCAAATTCATTGTACGGAATTGTTTTATGATGTTAGATTTTGATATACGTGTACACAACTTTTCAAAACATGTATATGTTGAATGGTGTTATTGATGTTTTATATATATGCATCCGGAGAATTTTCAAAACTTGTATATGCATCTGTAGATTATTTTTTGCATACAGGTCAAAAGAAATAGTGTTTTTAAAACGCTGTAAAAAAAACCACTCTTAAAAACGATAGCGTTTCCAAGAAACGCTATCGAATTTATAGCATTTCGAAAACGCTATAAATACGATAGTGTTTTGTAGAAACACTATCATATTTATAGCGTTTCGAAAATGCTATAAATACGATAGCATTTTCACAAAACGCTATAGTATTTACAGCGTTTTCGAAATGCTATAATTACGATAGCATTTTGACAAAATGTTATAGTATTTATAGCGTTTTCGAAACGCTATAATTACGATAGCGTTTCTACAAAATGCTATCAAATTTATAGCATTTCGAAAACGCTATAAATTTGATAGCGTTTCTCCGAAACGTTATGGACTTTCTATAGCGGGGGCAACGACAGCGTTTGTGAAACGCTGTCGTAGGTCTTTGATAGCATTTACAAAATGCTATCAAATGGCATATTTGTTGTAGTGATATATGAAACATGCTAAAGGTAGCTTCAATTCAAGATAAGTTAAAAGAGAATCGTCTCAGCTGGTTTAGATATGTCACACGTAGACCTAATAGTGTCCCCATTAGAAAAATTGATTTAATAAGTATTGAGGGTAGAGTTAGGGGTAGAGGAAGACCAAAACTAACTTTGCTGGAAACGGTCAAAAAAGATAGGATAATTTGTGACCTTACAGAAGATATTGCGCTAAATCGAGCAGAATAGAAAACCATGGTTCATGTAGCCGACCTCAACAATTAAAAAAAAATGCTTTGTTTATTTTACACCACATATAAATAGTTCGGCTCCCATGCACATTTAGAGAAAATCGCCCAACCTTAAATTACTCTCAATTCTTATCTAATAGGTTCCTTTTTAGACAAGACAACCTCGCTTTTCCATGACCCCCGGATCTCGCTTTTCCACGAATTGTCATGTCGAGATATGAAGGAAAAGTATTATATATCATGTGTCAATGCTAGCTTTTGTTTAATATAATAGTTTTAAGAGGCTTGTAAAATTATATGTAACTCCAAAAAGGTATGAAAGAATTCAGAAAAACTTATGAATATTATCTGTACCATAATTAATAAAATTATTATTATCATCTTCGTATAAGCAGATGGTTTAAAGAATCACTGTCAAACCATAATGTTATCCAATTGAATATTACTAAAGCTAAAAAATACATGCAATAAAAAGATGTCATAAATTCAACTAATTTTTGTTAACGTATATATTATACTACAATTAACATTCAGTAAATATGTTATATATTATAAACCATGTATTATAGCACATGTTAGAATAAAGATGATAGACTAAGAAAATGTTTTAAAAAATTATTTTATGAATTGCGTTTGCTTAAAAATCTATTTCTAAGTTAGGGGATGATGGTAAGTTTGGGAAGAGATGTGAGATTTTGTGAGATTGGAAAAGTTGGAGGGGAGAGACAGTGTATGAGAGATTGATGTTTTTATTTTGTTTTGGTTTTTGATAAAATCATGCGTAGTACACGTGTTAGTTAAATATGAATCCCTACTTTTTCTTTACATTGTCTATTTCAAAATAGAAAAAGGATAGAGGGGATAGACTCTTTCCTATTAGTATAAGATATAGATATAATATTTGCTAAATTTGAAGAAAAAAATCTCTTGAACTGTTTCCTTTATGCAAAAAACCTCACTGAAATATTTTTTGCGCAGAAAACCACAATCAAGTATAGTTGCAAAAAACTCATTCCAACGGCCTGAGCTTTCTACTAAAGTTGAATGATGTTTTTTAACAATAATGAGAAAGATGCATGATATTTTCTGAACCAACTTGCAAAAATGAATGAGGTTATCTAATACAAGTACAAAAGTTAGCTGTGATTTTTTTTAAATATACTTTATGAGGGGTTTTTTGCAATCATACTTGTGTATGGTTTTCTGCGCAAAAAAAGTTCAGTGAGATTTTCTGTATAAAGGGGGTAGTTCAAGGGGTTTTTTTTTTTTTTCTTTCAAATTTAGCCTATAATATAATAATTTAGCGACACGGATACGGGTACATGACACGTCAAATTTGTAAAAAGTAGGGTATGGGAACACATCTATAATAATATGTAACGTAACTTAATATTACTTCAATTATGTCTAATTTTTATTAAAATGGAGTTTGAATAATACGATTTGTTGCTCTTATTCCTACCAACATGTAATTTGATAACATAGAAAGCTCATTGTATTTTAACTGCATGCAATATTCTAACGTGTTTATGTTTTTTTGGCATTCTCCAAGAAATTTAGACCTGCTGTAGGCACATGTCCACAGGTAAACCTATAAATTAACAATTTAGGCTGTCATTCCAATTGTGCAATAGCCTTGATTCATCATGCATTCCACGGGTTCCACCTACTTATCAACTTTGGGTCTGTCTATTCTTATTTATAAGCTATGGGACATATCCTTAACTTGAATATTATCACTATTTTTTTGGTTGATAGCTAAAATATTATCATTAATCAGGACTGATCATAGATCTAAATTATAAAAGAGATGGAATATTATTACTATTTTTTAATAGTAACTGTCGCGTTTCCTAGATGGAAATCCTGGCTACGCCATTGGTGGAAACGGTCAAAAAAGATATGATAATTTGTGACCTTACAGAAGATATTGTGCTAAATCGAGCAGAATAGAAAACCATGTTTCATGTAGCCGATCTCAACTAGTTGGAAAAAATACTTTATTTATTTTACACCGCATATAAGTATAGTTCGGTTGCCATGCACATTTAGAGAAAATCGCCCAACCTTAATTACTCTCAATTCTTATCTAATAGGTTTTCCTTGATCCCCAAGTCTGATGTTTAGAAAAAGATAATAAAAAATGTGATTCTAGAAGACGTAAGAGAAATGCAAATTCATTTTCAATATAGAACTAGAACCCCAACAAAGTAACATCAATGGTATAGCTAGTTAGGTCGTCAAGCTTAATAAAAACCCCGATATAACCCTACTTTTAAAATGACATATTTTGAAGGTCTTGCCCATTCCTTATTCCTTATTTTGGAGGATTGGACCCGTCACCCAGGTAGGAGGGCTTCCAGCCTGTCTGACTCGTTATCATCTTTAGCAATGACACATAGTTCTCAGGTGTGGAACACAATTATCAATATCCCAATAAATAAAAAAAATAATAATAATACTTGTGGAAGAGAAATTTTCAATCATTTTTGTCCAAAGAATCCTGTTATTTAAAATTTTAAAAGCCGCTATCAAATGGAGTTTTTTTTTTTTTTTTAATTTTTTTAATTTTTTATTTTTAGAATAAAAAAAAGATACGAAATTAATATGATATTATGGTAGGAAAGTCAAATCAATGCAAACCATAGGAAAATTCACCCACATTAATTTTATCCCGTGCCAATTCAAAGTCCATCCAAATAACAGTTGGGAGGAAGCAACCTCTGTCATCTACGCAAGCATCGCTACTCTTATAAATCCCTTCAATTCCCCTGAGAGCTCAAACCTCAAACCTTGAACCTAGTAACTAATTAAACACAAAAACATCCACGTACCATGGCCTTCCCTCATCAAACCAAGCCCCTAAGCACCTTCAAAATCCTCGGCGAAGCCCTTAAACTCTCCACCAAAAATCCCACTCTCATCCTCACTGTCCTCGCCTTCTCCTTCGTCTCTTCCTCTAGCATCTTCATCTTCAACCTCCTCTTAGTCACCCCACTTACTACCGACATCACCACCAAGTCAACGGCCATAGCGTCCTTAGACCCCTCAACTATTACCCCCGAAGATATTGCCTCACTCCAAGCTTCCATCCTAAAGGATGCAAAAGAGATTCTTGGAATAGAAGTCGTCGCTCTTATAGTCTCCTTCATCCTTTACTCACTCATATATATTGCTTTCATCCATGTATTCTCCTTGGCATACACGGGCGAGTCCTTGACTCCTAGGGAGTTGATATGTAGGGTTGTTAGGAAGTTGAAAGGCCCCATGATAACTAGACTCTACGTTGCTCTACTGAGCCTGGGCTACAACCTTCTCCTACTAATACTCTTCGGTTTTATTGCATTGCTCTACACTATCAGCTCAACTGTTTCAATTGTAATTGGTGTTGTTTTGGCTATATCTGGCCTAGTCGTGTATATGTTTTTATCCCTCGTTTGGTTTGTAAGTGTAGTGGTTTCGGTGGTGGAAGACTGTTATGGGCTGGCTGCTATTTCCAAGGCCGGAGAGGCAATTAAAGGAAGGAGATGGCAAGGTGTTAGGCTGGTTTTGATCATGGCAGCTTTTGGTGGAGTCGTATATGGAATTTACAGTTTTGGATTCAATGGAGCGACTAATAATCCTCCTTCCAGTTTCACGTTGGCCAAACTAGGATTTGGGCTTGTTTTTACACTTGCTTCTGCGTTGTTGGGGTTGTTTGAATTGGCGATCTTCATGGTGTTTTATTGTGACTGTAAGGAAAGCAAGGGTGAATTTGAACGGATTAAAGCGACGGATGGTGGATTTGTGTATGCCAGTCTGCCTAAGGTCGACGATCAGAAAGTGTAGCATTTCCATGGAGAGAACGAATTTTCATGTCAAGAGATGTGAAGGAAAAGTATTATATATCATATGTGTCAATGCTAGCTTTTGTTTAATATAATAGTTTTAAGAGGCATGTAAAATTATATGTAATTCCAAAAAGTTGTGAGAGAATTCAGAAAAACTTATAAATATTATCTCTACCGTAATTAATAAAATTATTATTATCATCTTCCTATAAGCAGATGATTTAGAGAATCACTGTCAAACCATAATGTTATCCAATTGAATATTACTAAAGCTAAAAAATACATGCAATAAAAATATGTTACAAATTCAACTAATTTTTGTTAACATATATATTATACTATAATTAACATTCAGTAAATATGTTATATAGTATAAACCATGTATTATAGGACATATTAGAATAAAGATGATAAACTAACAAAATGTTATAAAAATAATTTTATGAATTGTATTTGCTTAAAAATCTATTTCTAAGTTAGGGGATGATGGTGAGTTTGGGAAGAGATGTGAGATTTTGTGAGATTGGAAAAGTTGGAGGGGAGAGACAGTATATGAGAGATTGATGTTTTTATTTTGTTTTGGTTTTTGATAAAATCGTGCGTAGTACACGTGTTAGTTAAATATGAATCCCTACTTAATCTTTACCTTGTCTATTATTGGCTAAATTTGGAAAAAAAAAAAAAAAACCCTTGAACTATTTCCTTTATGCAGAAAACCTCACTGAATTATTTTTTACGCAGAAAACCCACTCAAGTATAGTTGCAAAAAACTTACTCCAACGGCCTGAGTTTTCCACTAAAGTTTTTTTTTGTTAAAGAAAAGGTGGAGTCTGGTCACCCTGTTTCATTAATAAGTGATTAATAAAACATACTCAGAGTACTGAGCCTACTACAAAATCCTACAAACAAAACAAAAAATACATAAACTCCACCCTGAACATTGACAAAAGGAACATAGCGTAGCCGCAAAAAAATACATCATATCCCCCTAACAAACCCTGGGGTGATGGGTATCAATGTCCATAAGCGGCTGTGTTTGCTATCAATCGATCGTCGGCCCAATCTCGATCTCCTCATCATCAAACTCCTCTACCTGAAAAATACTCGCAATCCTTCCTCTGGGACCTGCTGCTGCTACATTAGCCAAAAATGAAATAAAATGCATAATGTGAGTCAAATTGCCAGAAATACTATTGCAAGTTCTACGAAAGTAAAGATTATTTCTGTCTAGTCATAAAACCCAGGTCATTGCGGCGATAACGATATACCACGCTTCTCTCATACAACCCCTCTCCGATGCGAACTTTGAGCCTACCCACAGGTCCTCGTATGTATTAGGGTATTGATTTCTCCCTAGGGCGCTGAGTTCCTCTACAAGTACCGCTTTGCTCCTAGGACACTGTAGAAAAAGATGGTCTCTAGTCTCCATGGCAGCATGGCAGAACCCACATTGAGAGTCCACACTCGGCTGGCACTTAGCGAGGTTTTCTCTTGTCAGAATCGCATTATTTAGTACCAACCATAAGAAAGCTTTGATTTTTAGCAGTACTTTCGTTCTCCAGATGACAGTTGACCATTTTGGGGTACAACCCCTAAAATGGATGCGATTGTACATGGAGCGGACCGTGAACTTGTCGTTCTTCTCCAATCCCCAGGTTTTCTTATCGGGACACTGAGAGCAGCCAATTTCAGTGTTGGTGATGTAGGCCTGAAGTTTCGTTAATCTAAGCTGAGAGCCTAGGTCAAGCGGTTGTTTGAAAGATGGATTCCAAACACCTCTTTTCCAGGCTGCGGCCACCGTGCATTGTGGTTGGGCCGCCTGCTCATATAACTCGGGGAACAGAGATCTGAGTGTGTAATCCGCACACCACTTATCCCACCAAAACCTGGTGAGTCTGCCGTTACCGATCGCTGACTTTACACAACTATTGAATGGTTCATATGCCTTAGTGATGCCTTTCCAGAACCAGGAAACCTGAGGACCTATCCTGAAGCCCAGATTTCGCGACCCATTCCCATGCATGTATCCCTGAACAAATTGTTGTCACCCTTCTCCATTAGGGTGGAACACTTTCCACCACCATTTACCCAGTAGCGCTAGATTCATATCTCGAAGATCAATTATAACTAGGCCTCCATGAATCTTTTTCATGCACGCCTTCTTCCATCTAATGAGGTGATATCCTCCTCGGTCCGGGTCTGCCACTTTTCATAAAAAAACATTTCCAAGTCCGGTCAATTCTCTGGATTACCCATCGTGGCATTTCAAAGAAGGAAAGATAATAGGTAGGAAGGTTGGAGAGGACTTCATTAATAAGTGTGATTCTACCTCCCAGAGATAAGGCTTTGCCTTTCCAGCCTACTAGCCATTTCTCAACCCAGTCAATAATGAGTAGTCAACCCGTCTTTTTTAGTTTTGCGGGTCTTAACGGCAGTCCAAGGTACTGAATGGGGAAACTTTAGGTGGGGCAATTGAAGATTGTGGTATGTTCAAGGGCCTCCTCTAGAGTCAGGGCAATGGGAATGAGAGCACTTTTGTGGAAATTAACCTTGAGGCCAGACCACGCCTCAAAACAATACAGGATACCTTTGAAGACGGTAGTCTCCCCCAGGTTTCCATTGCCAAATAGAAGAGTATCATCTGCATATTGGAGTATAGAGCATCCTTGGTGATTGACTCCCTTGGCCACTGGAATGATTCCACCTGCTCTACTGCACTTAGCCATCATGGATCTTAGAGCATCTGCCACAATGGTAAAAAGTAGGGGTGAGAGCGGATCTCCTTGTCTGAGCTTCCGTTTGCAGGAGAATGGGTGGCCGGATACCCCATTTACCAAAATAGTCGTTCTGCTAGTGGTAAGACAAGTGTGGATCCATTTGATCCATCTGTCCCCGAAACCTCTTCCAGCTAGCGCTTCCAACAAACAGTCCCATTCAACTGAGTCATAGGCTTTTTCAAAATCCAGCTTGAGGAGGTAGCTCTTAGAATTCGAAGTATGGCATTGATGGATAGTCTCTTTAGCTATTGTTATACTGTCCTGGATACATCGTCCTTTGATGAATTCCGTCTGGTCCTGACTAATGAGGCCATCCATTACTTTTTCCAGTCTGTTAGCGAGAGTCTTGGTAATGATCTTTACAGAGCAGTTAAGAAGGCTTATGGGGCGGAAGTCTCCAACTCGTTGGGAATCTTCTTTCTTAGGAATCAGCACAACCTCCGCATAGTTGAATCTTCCTAATTTAAGTTTATGCTCATAGAAGTCTGCGAACACCTTCATTAAGTCCCCTTTGATTTCCTCCCAGAAAATTTGATAGAATAAAATCAGAAAACCATCTGGACCTGGAACTTTATCTTTTCCAAGTTGTTGAACTGTCTTCCATACCTCCTTCTCAGTGAAGGGTGCTTCGAGGGCTTGCAGACCAGGATCGGAGTTGTCTGCTTAGTCTTGCCAGAAGTCGTGTTAGAGAGGGACTCTCAAGTCCGATTTGTGCCCAAAGAGGCACTTGAAGTGGGACTAGAAAGCTAGCTTGATAGCTACGTCGCCTTGTACCATTCCGAAATCCGAGTGGATCGAGTGAATGAGGTTAGGTCTACACCGGGCACTGGAGACTCGGTGGAAGAATGATGTGTTCGCGTCTCCCTCTTTGAGCCATGAAATTCTGGATCGTTGTTGCCATTTGATCTCCTCAATCCTGTAAAGTTGGTCAATTTCCTATCTGAATTAGAGCAGTCGATTCCGCTCTTCTTGTAGCTGATCCGTAGTTTCGTCAGTCTTCTCCAGTTCCTCGATTCCTTCCAAAGGGATTCCTTTGCTCTCCAAATCAGGGAAAGTCTGGTCATGTTCCACTTCCTGAGCTTGCCCCTGAGTCTGCTAATTTTTTTGCACCATATAGCGGCCGCCTCACCACCCTTGGTCGGGCGCGACCAATTCTCGTTGACCATATGAGGGAAGCCTTAGATTTCTAACCATACATTCTCGAATCTAAACTTTGAAGACTTTCTTTGTTGCTCTTCCCCAGCAGGTAAGAAAATAGGTACAAGGTCCGATGTTGGTTTAGGGAGTGATTTAGCTAAAACCAGCGGAAATCTGGTCTCCAAATCAGTGGAGACCAGAATCCTATCTAGTTTAGCTAGTATGGGTGACGCTTGCATATTGGACAAAGTGAAAAGCCTATCAGAAATGGGAATGTTGACCAAATCTAGGTCCGTGATCACCTCATTAAAAGCTTCTCTATCCGACTCACTGGCTCCTCTACCTCTGTACTCTGAGGCGAATCGAGTGATGTTAAAATCACCCCTCACCACCCAAGGGTGTGGCCATTGGGTTTGGACTACTCTAAGTTCTGTCCAGAAAGCCATTCTAGAAACAGACGTATGCAGACCATAGACTACTGTAACTGATTGAGTCCACAGGTCGGCTTTGCGTTGGAGCAAGACCGACAGTGAAAATTGCCCGTACAATTTGTCTAGACATAAAAAAACGTCTGGGTTAAAACCTAGAGCGAAACCCCCAGATGCCCTCACAGAAGGGGACATTCTCCATTCTGAGACTCGGTTACCCCCCAACCTACTGAGTCTAGACACATATGATAGTTTGGTCTCTTGCAGACCCACAATGTTAGCCTTAGATTTGGCTATGACTTCCTTGACCATTTCCCGTTTTCCCCACCTACCGAGGCCCCTCACGTTCCAGAATAGGGTCTCCATTAACTACAGTTGGTAAGGAAACGTGACTCGCACTGGATTTTGAGTTCGAGATAATGTTAACTCTATTGGTCTCCCAACCTCTAATTTTGTTAAGGAGGAGAGCGTTCCTATCAGTATCGTTAACCGCAAGACCATAACTTTTGGCTAGAGTAAATATCTCATTATTAGTCATGAAATTAAAAATAGATGCAAGGAAGGAGCATTCGCTCGTCTTGGCTGATTTTGCGACTACCCCAATCTCCAGATAGTCGTCTAAGGACTCCTCAATGGCCCGCTTAGCGACTTTGTGAACTCTGAACCCTGTACCATCATTAGTCGCGCTAGGAGCCTTTGGTTGCGAGGGGGGATGTGGAGGGCACAAATTTCGGAGATACGTTCAATAACTCGTTCACCAGGTCCTCCGATTCAATCGAATCTTCATCTGAATAAACACAGTCATCATCGAGATTAAGTCTATCATCTCGATCGTCTTCATCTGGGACAAGAGGTGAGATGGAGACACACTCATTTGTGCAAATAGTTAATTGTTCTCCCCCTGAACTGGGCCCCTCTTTGGGCCCAACACCAAGTTCTCCACAGAAGCTCACATTCTTCTCCTTAAATACCCATTCCTTGGGCTTGGGCCCAGAGTGCACTGAGTGGCTGGGTGTGGGCTGAATGCACTCTTTGGATGCTTTCGAAGTATGCTCTGAGTGTGGGCTGCCATAGCCTATATTGTGCCCTTCGTGCAGTATACCGACTCCTCTGTCGCCTTCGTCACGTGCCTCTCTCTGATTGGTTGGCATTGCGGTCGAGGCCTTGGGAGCTATGATCGAGGCATTGAACGCAGCCCTCGATGCGTTGGCCTCTTCATTTCTCGATGCTTCTTTGCCAAATACCTGCTTCCTCTTTCCCTGCGCTTCTAACCCTAAGTTTGTTTCACTCTCTTAAGAGCCCTCTTCCATGTCTACGAGTAGCTGATTGCTCGTCGTCTTCCCCAAAGTGGTACATGCCCTCTCCTGCTCTGGACCCAAAGTACGCCAATTTTTCCCGTTTAGCGACCTACTTTGCTTTGGGTCCAACTTCCTAGCCAAAAGCGACGCTTCCTTCGTCGTCTTCCCCATACAGAAGCTTTCCTTTACCAACTCTTGTCCCAAAGCTTGTACCTTTTATTCTTTTGGGGAGCTACTTTGCATGTCGTAACGGAGTGGGTTTTTGCCATTTTCTAGGGCCTACATGCTTTGGCCCCCCTCTCTGCTTTGCTCTTTGCCTCTCCTCACCAACTTGCAGGGGTTGACTGCCATTTTGGGAGACACTAGTAGAAAACCTTGCAATAATAATGGATTATTTGCAAGCACCAAAAATTCCTTGTAGTTGTTACTATCAACAACAAATTACTCACAACAAACCCATTCATTGCAAATATTTTGACATTCGCAAGAGATTTTATTCAACCGTTGCAAGTGTTGACAATTACAAGGGAACAATTGTAACAAACAATACTCCATTACCAAAGTAGTAATAAAATATTTATTTTTAAAAATAAATTAGATTTAAACACGTGCATTACATAGATAATTTTTCTCACTTCTCAAAATACTGAGCGGGTAAAAAGAAAAAAAAAATCAATAAACACAATCTTTTTTCCCGGGCCAAAAATCGAAAAGCAAAAAAAAAAGATCAGAAACCCCGCGACCTTCCCCCACACTACTAATCGTAACGGCTATAACGACACATCTATCGCGGCGTGTACACCCAAATGCCAGTTTAGATCATTGTTATTATTTTTTTATTAATATCGAATGTCTATGACGGCGCTTGTATAAAACGCAATTAGATATATGATATATAACGATGCTTATACATGAACCGCCGGCATAGATTACTCTATAACGGCGCTTATACATGCACCGCCGGCATTGAACTGTTTTTTTTACTATTTTGTTGCAACGTGTTCTGCACGTGCTAATATTTTCCATCCCGCCCTCACTTTGGTTTCCCCCCAATTCTATAAACCCTAATAGCCTCCCAAATCTCTCTCTCTTCCTCTCTCTCTCTAGGCCACTTGCGATTCGCCCCTCACTCCTTCTCCTCCCAAATCTCCGTCCTTCCGCTCCGTCCATCGCCGCTCGTGCCGCCCTTCCACTCCGTCCATCGCGCCGCTCGAGCCGCTCGATCTTTCCCCAAAATCTGAAATCCAATCGATCTTTGTTTGTATCCTCCGTTTCCTTCTCATTTTATGGACGTAAGCTCTTATAATCCAAATCCAGAAACAACCCATTTATATTTTCTCAGTCTCTTTAAGGTGAGACCCATTTTTAATTTTTTTTTATTAATTTAATTTTCTTTTATATACTGTTAGTTTTGACTTGTTTAGTAACACACTCTTGAGTTGTATTTGATTGGAAGCCACGTATTATGACATGGGTCTTGTTTTGTTTTCTTCATTCCCAGCCCTTCTTTATGCTTCTTCTAATTTCGACGGTTGAAGGTAGGGCTTTCGTTTGATGTGATTTGTTTTGGTTTTTTGGGATTTGGGTTGTGATTTGGTGATATGGGTGTTGGTAATTTTGATAAGTTTTTAGTTTTTTTAGTTTTTTTTTAGTTTTTTTTCTGGGTTGTGATCGGTTGCAGTAATTAATTTTGATGTTTAGGATACTGGGATTTGGCGTTTTGGTAAATCTATTTGTTGGGAGAGATACACTCTTTTTGAATTAATTGAAGAGTATAATAACTGATTGATTCATTAGATTGCATTGTAGGGATGAAAGGAGTCTTGTTTATTTTGGGGATAGTTAGGATGATTGAAAACCGAAATTGGTGTGATTATCTGTTGTGTTGTTATATTTTAGGACTATGTATAATTTAATTGTATCGCTTGTTTCGGTGTAGTTGTAGTTATTTGATGAACTATCTTGGAGTAGGGCTGGAATTGGTGGTGTATTAATAGCTTAAGCTCCATATCTGGTCACTATCTACAATAAGGTAGTTTCCATAATTCTTAGCTTTATCTACCTCTTGCTATAATTTTATTTTATTTTCCTCCTCATCTTTTTTAATATCAAGCAGTTCATAGTTGACCCATGCAAGAGGAACTGCTACATTTTTTTACAAGTAAATTTCTCTAAATGCATTGTTTGAGGAGTGGCAAACGCAAATCAAATTTGATGTTTAGCAGAGCCAAAAAACAGGGAATGCAGCATTTACTGCAATTTTGATAAGGGGGGTTTGACTGAACACCTTGATTAATGCTCTTATTTCATTTCTGTAAGTTGAACCATTTTCTTTTGATTTACCCAAAATCAATCACAGCATCAGCTACATATATTAGATGCTTTTCCAGCCCATTAGACAATTATGTTTATTTCCTACATTTACTTAATCCTGCAATTAGAAATGTTCACACTAAGCATCCATGATCAACAATGCACCTCACCTCAATACATGTACAATGAAGAGCTAGGATTACTACTTTGACCCAGTAACATGAACACTAAGCCTTCTGCTCGTTAAGGACACATCCACCCTAACCGAACAACACGTCTCCTCCTCAAGAGGTAAGGTAAAAAACTTCACACATCCTGAGGTGAGTGTGATGGTCACTCTTGAGACAAGAGTTGCATATTTGGTGAAGTCAACCTTACATCAGAAAACAAAACTTGACATGGGTTTTCGGTTATTGGTGTGTATATATTCCTGCATTTCAACATCAAAAGCACAACAGTTAGGCCGAGTTTTTGCGGTGGGCACCTTGTTTAAGTATAATTGGTTTTAGTAATAACGGTGAGCAGTGGCTTGTCCAGAGTGTCCTAAATACGAGTGATCATTCTTAACTAGTATGCTATATCTCATGAGAGGAATATATCTCCTATATTGTCTCTAATCTCTGTTGTTGTGCATTTGCTTGGGCAAGGTTTAACGTAATGGAAGTCTAATATTTCGTCAGTTTGTTGAAGAACAGTGAAAAGTAGCTTAAAAGATTGAGACACATCTAGGGCACCATGAATCCGAACAAGCAAGCTTGGTCAGCATTGCGATGTTGGCTCTATGATCATGTGGTATATACTTCAGATGTGTCCCTTATTGCATTGCCTCTAAAATTCTTCTCCTTTTGTCTTGTATTTGCGTGTAAGTTGAAGCCCTAATTACTCTTCTGAATTATGACCTTCCTAGATAAATTCATTCGACTTTAGCATCTTAAATGCTCTGCATTCCCTGGTTTTGTGTTGTTGCGAAATTTAGGGGAGCGTTCATATCTCAGTCCATGTAGTCTTTGTTCTCTGAAACATTGGCTCAACAGTCTTGCCTTCATATAACTATACTACTATAAATATGGCTTTTTATGACCTATTGGCTTCCCTACTTGTGATTTACAACTGAATCAGACTGCTCCTGTCTAGTTTGTTATATCTTGTATAGCAAAATAGAAGAAAATAAGTATATGTTTAGCCATATTGTTTTTTTAAGTGCTCATATTGTCTATGAGAAGCAAATGCCTGTGCATGTAAGACACTACTTTGAAACTGAAAATGGACCTACCCTTTCTGAGTACATGAGCAGACGGTGATGCTTAAGCACTTTTATCAATGTTTTCATTTGAACTTGGTCTATATTCCAATTCATATATGTGGACATCAGTGACAGCTGAATACATGTGTATGAATGGACAAATTTTGTCTGGGGATTGATATGGGCTGTGCCAGAATTTTGTTTGCTTTGCATTACTAGCAAATATGTGTCTGATTAATCATTTTGTTTCCAGATCATCATAGCTTGTAGAAAGGGAGGCACAAGTGTTGAAGACCTTGCAGAAAAGTTCCCTGTCATGATCGTTAAGGTCAGCATCTTATGCATCAGAGATTTATATTAGGTTTCGATGAATTTACTATGTTATCATAGAATTGTTACTGACTTTCATTTTTCTCAATGTTTTAAAGGTTTCAGTTGACGTATTCAAAGGAATCACCGTGCATATGATTGCACACTGCTGGAGGTTTGGCTCCCAAGGTAGCGGATAGAAATGATTCCATTGAACAAGTGAAGAAGCTTTACAATCTTTTTCGTGCATGTGATTGCACACTGCTAGAGGTAATTTGAGAGGTTTCATTTAGTTGCCAATTACATTTACTTTCATGTTTCTCTCACCGGCATACCTCCGCTTATGAAATTAATGCTTCTTTCTTCATTTCTTTGGTTCAGATCAATCCAATGGCAGAGACATCAGATAATCAGCTAGTAGCAGCTGATGCTAAGTTGAATTTTGATGATAATGCAACTTACAGGCAGAAGGAGATATTTGCTCTTCGTGATACAACTCAAGAGAATCCCAGTTAAGTCTGGCACATGCTCTCTCAGTGTTTTGATCAACTAAATCAAGTTCTTATGGACTTCTTTTGTGAGCTGCATCCTGATAAGATGGAAGCCTTGAAACAAAGGTTGGAAAATACTACTGTCGACTCATCCAATAGTCAAACACGACAAGAGGTAGCCATATATTTAATTGCCTCAATTGGATAATATATTATTATCTATATATATTGAATAACGAGTTCTAATTTTGTATTGTTTCTTTTTCATGTAGTCTATATGTAGTGGCGATGACTATGAGACAGTGGGTAATGAGGAACATGTAGAAGACCTTACGTGAAAAGTGAAGTTGGGGATACATGGAAGCAATAGCGGGTTAAAAGTTATTTTGAAAACATTTAATTTTGTTTCTTGGAGTTTCACAACTTATCTTTTCTTCTAGAATGTATTGTTGTTTTGGCACTATGAAACAAACAAAAAATTTTGTAATGAGAAGGTTCTGAATTATATAATATTCAAACTTATTTTGCATTATTGTGTGTTTTCTTTATATAATTGTGTAAATCAATATGTGAAATAATTATATGTTCTTCATTGTCAAAATACATTATTTTAATTTGTAAATTTGGTTAAGCCATTTAAATATAATCAGTAATGAAGAAAAAATGTGTGCAATTGCATTCGCGATATAGCAATTGCAAGGGAATCAGTATCTTGCAGATCTCTGTAGCAATAGTTCATTAGCAACGGAAAAAATCCCTTTTAAAACACACTTGCAAGAGACAAATTTGTTGTAGATATTCTCTTGTATATGGAGATAGCAAGGTACAACTTCCATTGCAGATATTCTATTGTGGCTAATATTTGCAAGGGATAGTTAAAATTCCGTTGCGAATATGTATATTAACCAGGAGAGATTTCGCAACAGCACAATTACAAGGGAATGAAGAAAAATCCCTTATAAATGTACACTAACCATGGAATTGTACTCTTCTACAAGGGAAATTTCTGTTGCGACTGTAGCATTTTCTACTAGTGAGATGTTTTTCCATCCTTTTCCATGTCTTGCCTCTAACTTTGTGAAATTAACCATATCTGGAAATGGATCTCGCTCTACCAACCTTCTTTCATCCTGGCCGTTGGATCCCTTGGTCAAGCTTCGCTCTCGACCAACGGTGTCCGGCCCTGGGACTTGAGCAACTGATCCCTCCGCCACAAGCTCCTGGCGACCCTCCAGCCCTCTAGCCGCCCTGATCAGTGCCCGGTGAGCACGCTTCACTTCATGGGTCTTGTCTATGGTAAGCTCCCACTCCGGTGAGACTACCTGTTTGTATGAGCTGTCGTTTCTAAGAGAGAGGGTGGAGGGGGTGTGGGGGACGTGATGGGTAGGAGCTCCGTCTCAGTCTTGAATGAGGTTTTTTAACAATAATGAGAAATATGCATGATATTTTCTGAACCAACTTGCAAAACTGAATGAGATTATCTAATACAAGCAAAAAAGTTAGATGTGATTTTTTAAAAATATACTTTATGATGGATTTTTTGCAACCATACTTGTGTATGATTTTCTGCGCAAAAAAAAATTCAGTGAGATTTTCTGTATAAAGAAAATAGTTCAAGAGGTTTTTTTTTCCCTTCAAATTTAGCCTATAATATAATAATTTGTATCAATCATCTCAATTTAATGTTCAACTTGTGAAATAAATTAATAAGTGATTTTCATTACTTATATTGATTGATAATATGTGCTTTCGATTGCTTAATTGATCTGACCAAGTCTTGGCAGTGGAGGGTTGGCATCTAGTCCAACTGCAGAAATTTCATAGGCAACTACACTATATTGACAATAACATTTTCGACGACGCAACTGGGCCTAATTAATGGTGAGAATTACACGCAACTAACTGCGTTGGCATGTTAGACTTTATTGTGGCGACGGCCGTGTTTTAAATAAATAAAAAATCATAGAACATATATGATAAAATTTCTATAATAAATAATATTATTCCTAATGGTACAAGAGATGATGATAATACTTTCTTAGATGACTTCTCTAGAATACAAAGTCTTCCCTGTTTAGAGCATCTGTAGTCATTGTAGTCATTGAAGGGATAAAATATGCATATATGCATAAATAGAAATAGCAATTAAAATTTTGCTGCGGTCGTCAAAAGTTATTTTTTAGCCTTTTATACTAAAATAATAAGCGACGGCACTTCATGTGCCGTCGGAGAAAAAATAAAAAATAAAAAACACTTAAAATTTGTGGGACGGCATTCGAAGCTCCGTCGGAGTGAAAATAAAAATTAAAAAAACAATCAATTGAAGCGACGGCACTCGAAGTGCCGTCGAAGGAATAAAAAAAAAATTAAAGCGGAAGGGAGAGACGACACTCGAAGTGCCGTCCGACATAGATGGGAAAAAATTCGTTCTCGAAGTGCAAATAAAAAATTACAAAAAAATTATAAACAATTACCAAAACATTTTAAAAATTACGAAAAAATCATAAAAAATTACAAAAACATTTCAGAATTTACGAAAAAGTTACAAAAAATTACAAAAACATTTCTAAAATAACAAAAAAATACAAAATTGCAAAAATTTTCTACAGCAGTGGGACGACACATGAAGTGCCGTCCGACAAAATGGGGGCAAGGGATGACACTCGAAGTGCCGTCCGAGGGGTTTGTGCTATTTTTGGGTTGTTTTTAATTGAAAAAATTAATTTCTTTTCGAGGGACCGACAACAAAAAAATTAATTTCTTTTGTTGGAACGACACTTGAAGTGTCGTCTCTCATATATGGATATTTCTCAAATCTTCTCTCATTTTTGGCAATCTACTGTAGCCAAATATGCATAATATGCATAATATGCATATTTGGCCAACGACTGCAGCTCCGTTTTCAGCCATTATGCATATTTAATAAACGACTACAGATACTCTTATAAATATAAATATAAATATATCATAGAGTACAAGCTAACTTATTATTCTAACCAAATTAAACTAGCACTGGGTGCTTATCTAATAATTCCATAGACATTAAACCTATCTTAAACAACTTCAATGAAGAACAATTTTTTTTTTTTTTTTTTGAGCGAAAGGCCCAAATAATTATTTTTAGGACCCCTAATAATAATATAATATATTTTTTATGTGCAAATACGTGTCTATATTTATAAGGAGAACACAAATTTGGAGATTCCTAAATTGTAAAAAATCCGAGGGCCTAAGTTGGCCGCCTCATCTGCCTCAAGGTGGGGGCCAGACCGTGTGTGTGTGTGTGTGTGTGTGGGGGGGGGGGGGGGTCACAACAACAAATCTTGCTTTTGATAGCATTTGTAAAATGCTATAGAAAGTCTACGATAGCGTTTTGAAAATGCTGTTGTAGCTCACGCTATAATAAGTATATGCTAAAAACTTTGTGCTTTTTATAGCGTTTTGTGTAAACGCTGTGTTTTTTTAGCGTTTCGAAAATGTTGTTGTTTTGATAGCGTTTTCAAAAACGCTATTGATTCGATAGCGTTGTCAAAACGCTATCGAATCAATAGCGTTTTTGAAAATGCTATCAAAGAGAGCGTTTTTGACATTGTTGTCTCTTCGACGGTGTTTGCAAAAAACTACCTTTTGACAACAATTTCAAAACGACAATGTAAAATTCAGTGTTTTGAAAATGGTGTTTTTTACAGCATTTTAGGAATGCAATTTTTTTTTACCAGTATACAAAATAAAAAATCTCAGGATGCAAATAAAAATTGATATATAGAAAATGTCAATACACCATTGAAACTATAAAAGTTTTACAAATTTGTTTACAAGTATATCAAAGCATAGCATCATAGAAAAATCCGTACAATAAACTTATAAAAACGTACATTCAATAAACATAAAACTGACGGCAAAATACTCTTGAGTGACTAACATCAAAACAACTCGCAGTCTTCGGTTCATTCGTGACATCTCCAACCTGCAAATGGAGAAGAAAAAATGTCAAAGTGTGATTAATAATGGTCAAGCACGCACGCGCTTACCCCCCATTATTTTCCTACAACTTGGGTCATCTCATGAAAGCATCTGCTACCGTGTGGTTTTATATCTATGACTAAAGTTGATACAAGAAAATATGAAGCTTCATTCCAGACAATAGATGGTAGCCTAGGAGAATAATCTATAAAATAGTCGAAAAGTTAGAGGATTTTATTACTAAGGAGAAGAACATGGTCATACACAATTATACTATGTAACATATGCCATTAACAAATTATATGTATACAAGTATAGGCAAGTAAAATCAACCTGAAGTGAACTTCCTCTACATTAACAATGCAAGTAAAAGCAAAGCCAATTCTCAATCGAATAGATGTTTAATGATCTGCCACCATGATGCCTAATGAACTACAGATGCCGCAGATCTTTGCTAAAAAATACACCTCGAACGATATTGCTCATTACTAAATGCTCGATGAAAATTATTAATAAACTAGATTTGCCCATGGGCACGTGTCTACGGCACGTCTTCGGAACAATACAAAACACGAAAAGCACTGTAAACAGTAAAAACAACAATTATGTAGAACAAGTTTGAATAGTATGACAATAATTAGTTGTAAATAAAAGTCAATGTTTCCATTATTATATGTTGAAAAATAATTATAAATGGGGTATAAAATCTAACTTCTTACAACTTTAACTGTGAAAAATGATGAAATATAACGGTTGAAGAGATATTTGTTATTTTCAATATAACATGTGCAATAAAAAAACATAAAAATTCTGAAAATTTACGAGCCTGAAATCTTAAAATCTAAATTTCTAAGTAAATAAAGAAAAAATAAGATAGAGATAGGGAGAGAGAGAAAGAGAGAAATATGAAAAGTGAAGAGAGAAGAGAGAGATAATAATAAAGTAATGAGTTTTTTAGTTTTGGGAAAAAAAAAATTTTGGGGTTTGAAATTTTCGGAAAAAATGTGTTTTGTGATGTTAGATCTGAGCCTTTGATTTTGGGAAAATTGAAGGTGAGCCATTTGATTGCTTTCATTGTGTTTTATTATATAGATTTACAGAAGAGTAAAGTTACCTTTGAGTAGTTTCGTCTTTTGTGTTGTTGCAGTTCCGATTATCATAGGACATAAAAATTCTGAAAATTTACAAACCTGTAAAATCTAAATTTCTAAGTAAATAAAAAAAAGAATGAGATAGAGATAAGGAGAGAGAGAAGGAGAGAAATATGAAAAGTAAAGAGAAAATAGAGTGATAGTAATAAAGTAATGAGTTTTTTTGTTTTGGGGGAAAATTTTTGATTTAGGGATTTAATATTTTGGAGGAAAAATATGTTTTGTGATGTTAGATCTGGGGTTTTGTGAAAATTGAAGGTAAGCCAGTTGATAGCTTTCTCTGTATTGTATTATATAGATTACAGAAGAGTAAAGTTGTTACCTTTAAATAGTTTCGTCTTTTGTGTTGTTGCAGTTCCGATTATCATAGGGCATATTTGCAGAAATGGACGATTGGAATTTTTTTGAGCAGGATTTACATCCATGGTAGGATATGTCTCCATCAGTTTGCACGCCTGAGAATCTTTACTTAAATAAAACAGATAAATGGCGGCTGAATGCATATCACACCTAAAAAAGGGGACGAGGAGGGGGAACAAATTATCAGAGCATCCGGAGTCATAATCGTTTAGAAAATGCATAAATGTATATAGCATTTTGTCTTTTTAGTGCAGTCGTCGAATGGTAATTTATAGCAATTTAATTTAAAATAATAAAAATCTCATATCAGATGGAATTTGAAGTTGCGTCGGAGGAATTTAATTATTTTTTAATAGGTAGACGGAACTTTACTTTGCGTCGAAAGAGAAAAAAAATCAAAAGTTTCGTCAGACGCAACTTCATGTTGCGTCGGAAGAGGAAAAGAATCAAAAAATCAAAAAATTCGTCAGACGCAACTTCATGTTGCGTCCGACACCTTTTGTAGTTTTTTTTTCTTTGTTGACTTTTTTTGAGTTTTTTTTATTACGGCTTATTAAATTTTTTTAGAGGGACAGAAAGTGAACTTGCATTGGAGAAATAAAAAATAATTTTTTTCGTCAGATGCAAAGTGAAGTTGCGTTCTGTATAATATGCATTTCTCTCAAATCCACTCTCATATATAGCAATTTACTGTCGCAAAAAATACAAAACATACATAAATAGCAAACAATTGCAACGCTTTTTGAGCGAAAATATGCATGTTATGCATATTTAGCAAACCACTGTGGATGCGCTCAGAGAATGGGCAATTCATGACCAAACAATAAAAAAGAGAAGCAATATATTGAGTGTACACCGAACTAAAAATAATTATAAGTGTCTATGAGACACTGTATGAACTGTAAATATATCATACAATTAGGTAGGGGCTGTAAAAATAAATGGAATCATGTACAGAAACTGAGTAGCATAGGAGACAACCAATAGCCAGCGAAACCGAGAAGAATACAAAATAAAAATTATCTTTACCGGAACAAATGTGACCATATATAGTGTAATTCCTGCCTTTTGAGCATCTCAATGTACTATAATTTATCACTAAGGCAGATATATTCTGTAGTCGTATAAAAAAAAATTCTACCACGTATAAAAATTGGACGTATAAAAGAGACATTTGGAGGAGTAGGGATGACAACTGGGCCGGGTCAACCGGCGACCCACCCGCGATCCGGCCCGCGAACCCGGCCCGGTTAAGAAGTTGGCGGGTTCGGGTCGAACCCGTGTACAGTAACGGGTCGATCCGGGTCGAAGAAAACGCGAATTCAACCCGAGTAACCGGGCCCACGAACCCGTTAAAAATGCTCCAACCCGCCGCCAACCGCGGGTTACGACCCGTTGGACCCGTGCGGGTCGAACGGTCCGTTGGACAGAGCCGTTGTTAATGGCTCTTTTAGCCTTTTTTGGCTTTTTTTTGTTTTTTTTTTGTTTTGGTTTTTTTTCACATTTTGAGCCTATAAATACCCCCAAAAATTTCCTTAAAAAATCACACCTTACTCTCTTACTCTCTCTACTATTATACATCATTTCTAAAGAATTTTTCAACAATTGTAGTATTCAACAAGCAATTCTACAACGAGGCATATACACGATCAATTTTCGATCGTATCGAAATCAAAATTCAACGTCTTCAACTCTCTTCAACCCTCGTCAAATCTCCTTCAAGCTCTCCTCAACTCTTCAATTGCGGAATCGGCAAAACGCTTCTTTCTAGTTCTATTCTATTCAGAAAAAAATGGAGAGAGAGAGAGAGGTGAGGAGAGAAGCTGCCGTCTTCCCTCGGGACCTGAGCAAATCTTATGCTCAGGTGCTTCGACTCCCCCCACGCAAACCCCCTCATCATTACCCTTCCCAACTTCCACTTCGATCCCCGTACCACCCTCCACTACTGTCCAAAACCACTCCTCAAAATGTCTCTTCACATCCCACCGCCAAAACCACTTCCTCTCTCCCCAAACCAAAACCCTATTTTCAGCCAAAGCCCACCACCATTTTCCCCTAAAACCAAATTTTTGGAGACGACCAGATCGCCGATCATCAAGGAAGATGGAAATGCGATGCTTCAAATGTGGTGAAGGCGACCATCAAACAGTGGAGTGCAAAAAGCTGGGCTTCCATTGCTTTAACTGCAAAAAGTTCGGTCATAAAGCGAGGGATTGCCCTCTCCACAACAGGCGAGAGACGCTGATCGTTGATCTCCCACACAACAATGCCATATCCCAAGCCCTACCAGCACTACATGCAAGTGCTTTTCTTCACCTCATCAACCCACGGCGGATTCCCCTTACAAAGGACCTTGAATATGCGTTCAACTTCTCGTGGGGAAGACAAGGCCGATGGTGGTCGCTCAAGAGAGTCAGTGATGGAGTTTATCACGTACAGTTCTCGACTACGACAGAGGCAGAAGCGGCGATAGCCGAGGGTGTCTTCAAGTTCTCTGGTTTCAGTGTGACTTTTTCACCATGGTCAGTTGATTTCGGTGCGAGGTTGAGGCCGAAGTCTTGCTACATTTGGATCAACTTGCCCCTACTCCCCTTCCACTTGTGGAATAGGGAGTCCATTGAGAGCTTGGTTCAACACTTTGGAAAACTTATCACACTCAGTCGGGAAATGTTGAATGCAGATAGCAGGGACCAACCACTGGTCCTTATCGAGGTTGAAGACCTTACCCTGGTGCCAAAGTCCTTGACCATCAAGTATACAACACCTTGGGATCAGCAGAACCATATCCATGATGTTCCGGTCCTCTTACTTGGTAACCCCATCCCGGTGGAAGACGTGCAGTCGGGAAAGGTCCAATTGTTTACTACTGGGACCTCGGCGGATCAGGGGAGCGCGAGCTTTTGGCGACCCATTGGTCATACTGAGAACAGGACTGAGGGTACGGCGGAGCGCCGGGAGCCGACTACGGCCATGGTTGGTAAGGATTTTTCAAACCCCCGTGATTTGGGGGATGGTAATCAAACGGCCGCGAGATCCTCGCATGCAAATACTGATATGGTAAATATTTCAAATACCCCCAAACAAATGGAATTAGCGCCATCTGTGGAGATCGCACCAATTCTTCCCCTGTTACCAAAATCAACGGAGGATCGTTCACCTCAGGCAAATTCCACAATTCTAGCACCAATCTTGACCAACTTCTCGGAGCCAGCTGGCAGTCATAAGGAGGGGGCCCAACAGGCTGGCAAGATGGCTCTGCAAATCCCTGATGAATCCTCTGGAGATAGTTCTCAAGTTGAAGTTCGTGAAATGATGTGGGAAGGGAAGCTTGTCACACTGCCTCTATCCCTTTTTGACAAGATTAAACCGGCTGTGGAAGGTGCACTCCGTGAATCAAGGCTGAGAGAAGAAAGTAAAGTTGGTGAAGAAGACTTGGGGTTTTTCAATGAAGGAGCCAGTAAGAGTGAAAGTTTCCGCACACGCTCCCTGCTGAAAAAGACTGTCACTCGAGCTGCTAGCTCATCCGCTGCGGCCCCCCCAGGATTTCAGGAGGGTCCATCCAAGAAGGGGAAGCATTCACGATCCATGGGCAAGCTCAAGAGCACCAGACCTTTTATGAAGCACCTGTCAACCACTATCAAGAAGAAGGCCACAGGTACATCCTCCTCGACTGCCTCCGTTTCAAATGCACATCTAAATCCTTTTGAATTACTGTCCAATGAAGATATAGTTGATGTAGCGACATCCATTGGAGTGGCGGCTCTAGGGCCACACTCGGTTGCAAAGTTCAGGGAACACCAGAAAGCTGTAGTTGATCACTCTGATCAACAACAGCATTCTGATTAGCAATCTAGTTCTTCTGCTTTTGCTGTTTTTGTGTGAGTGTTTTGGTGTGCTTTGTTCTTTCAATGAGGATTGCAAGCTGGAATGTTAGAGGGCTGGGCAACCCTGACAAATGCTCAATAATCAAAGATGGTGTTAAGAGTTGTGCACCTTCAATAATCTGCATGCAAGAGACCAAGCTCAAGAATTCGAAACCTCAAAAGCTATCATCAATTAGGGGAGTGACTATTACAAAATGGATCCAGCTAGATTCTATTGGTAGCTGTGAAGGTATTCTATTGGGTTGGAATGATCAGATTCTTGATTGCACGTACTCAGCGTTGGATATTTTTTCTGTATCTGCGTCCTTCAAATGCAGGATTTCAGCCAGAGAATGGTCAGTTACTACAGTTTATGCACCATTCGAGCTAGAGGATCGGGAACTATGTTTTTTTGAGATTCAACAACGTAGGAGATTCCTAAATGATGCTTGGGTACTGTGTAGGGATTTTAATGTGACTATGTCTTATGGGGAAAGGTCTAAGGGCAAAGGCTCGAACAGAGACATGAGAGCCTTTCGTAACTTCATCCAGGACTTGGAGTTGATTGATCTACCTCTTTTAGGGAGAAAATTTACCTGGACAAACTAAAGAAGTTTTTCGACGATGGCCAGATTAGACAGAGTCCTTATTTCTGTGGAGTGGGACGTTCTATTTCCAAACTGTATCCAATATTCGCTCCCAAGAATCGCCTCTGATCACTGCCCCATTGTCCTTGATGACCAAGTAATCGCAAAAAGGGTGAACTACTTCAAATTTGAAAAAGCTTGGTTGCATAATCCAACGTTCATTCCTGCTGTTAAAGAATGGTGGACTACTTTCAGGTGTGAAGGGAATCCGGTTGATATATTTGCAACTAAGCTTACACTCCTTAAAAGAAGGATCAAGCGATGGAGAAATGACAGCTTCGGCCATATTGCGCAAACTAAGAAGAAATTGCAAGATCAACTTCTGAAGCTAGAAATTGATGCTGAGCATTCAGCAAGTGCTATTGAGCCCATGAAGACAGTACAAGCTGAGCTCCAAAATCTTATCAAAGCAGAAGCGGTCTACTGGAGACAGCGATCGAGAGTGCAATGGATTAAGGAAGGAGATGCAAACACGCGTTTCTTCCACTGCATTGCAAATGGACGACGACGCAGGAATTTTATCCATAGTCTGAATATTGATGGTACACTAGAAACAGCCCCACTCCAAATTAGAGAAGCTTTTGAAAAGCATTTCAAATCTATCTGTGGCACAACAGCTATCTCTGACTTCCAAATAGATTGGAACACACTCTACCCCCATAGGGTACATGGCCTTGATCATTTGGAGGCACCTTTCACCATGGAAGAGATCAAGACAGCGGTTTTTGGTATGAGCAGTGATAAAGCTCCTGGACCTGATGGTTTTTCAATGAGCTTCTACCACAACTTCTGGGACACTATCAAAGAGGATCTCCTCAATATGCTCCTTGCGATTCAGAAAGGTGAAGGCGACTTATCCAGGCTGAACTACTGTAACATCATACTCATTCCTAAGTGTGAGGGGGCAAACTCTGTTTCTGAGTTCAGGCCAATCAGCTTGCTAAACTGCTCCTTTAAAATCTTCACCAAATTGCTGGGGAATAGACTAGCTCCGATACTGCACTCTCTTGTTTCATCCTCCCAGAGTGCTTTCTTAAAAGGTAAGTCCACGATAGATTGTTTTGTTGTTGTGCAGCAGGAGACACTCCGACACCCTACTTTTTAAAATTGACTTTGCTAAGGCATTTGACACAGTGAATTGGGTTTTCCTAGACCAGCTCTTAGTTGCCAGAGGTTTTGGCCAATCCTGGTGCAGATGGATCCATATGATCATGCGGACAGCAAAATCTTCCATCCTCATTAATGGTGAAGGGGGTCGTCACATTAACTCGAAGAGAGGATTGAAACAGGGAGATCCACTCTCACCAATGCTTTTCATCCTGGTTGTGGATGTCCTAGCTCAGATGCTCCGAAATGGCCGCAGAAATGAAGTCTTCTCTCCGCTGCCAATCAGAGGCTCAATAGCAGACTTGTCAGTTCTGCAGTTTGCAGATGACACATTACTTTTTTGCAAGGGAGATGAAGAAGAGGTCATCAATCTCAAATTAGCACTGCAACTGTTCGCTAATATCTCTGGTCTTGCTATCAACTTCGATAAATCATCCTTAGTGTATTTTGGAAAGTCAAAAATGAAACTCAAAGCTTTCTTAACTATTCTTGGATGCAAAGAGGAGAGGTTGCCCCTTAAATATCTTGGTATTCCTCTTGCTTCGGGTAAGCTCAGCAAACATTACTGGCAACCGTTGCTCCTTAAAATTCAACGGAGGCTTTCAGTGTGGAAGGGAAAAATGCTATCTAGAGGTGGCAGACTGGTTCTTATAAACTCTGTGCTTAGTGCCCTGCCGGTTTACTACGCCTCTTTCTTTAAGCTACCCCTTTGGGTAATCAGGAAAATTGATCAACTACGCAGTAGATTCTTCTGGTGTGGCACAAATAATGATATCAGGGGCATTGCAAGCGTGTAGTGGGCAAAAATTTGTCAACCAAAAGAACAAGGAGGCCTGGGGATTCTTGATCTAAGGGTGTTTAATGAAGCTCTCCTGGTGAAGTGGTGGTGGAAATTGCTTGCCTCAAATTCCTTGCCCAGCCAAACTCTTAGAAGCCTGTATCAATGCAATAATTCAAACCAACTAGTATGTCCTTCCACTGCCTCTTGCTTCTGGAAGGGTATATATCCGCTGAAAGACCAATTCCTTGTTAACATCCAATGGAGCCTTGGTAAGGGTACGCTCATTAATTTTTGGTCGTCCAAATGGATTAATGGAGCCAACATTTCTTCCCTATTTCCAACTCTAGCTGCCGCAGCATGGAATTCTGAAGCAGACATTCTCTCACAGGGATCTTGGTCTGATGGCTCTTGGATCTGGCAGCCGGGGCTAAATTGTGTCCTCACAGAATCAATGAGAGAGGACAAACTGTGCCTGCTTGAGTTGCTTGCAGACTTCCAACCCACTACTTCTGAGGATCAACCGTCCTGGTGACTGACTGCATCCTCTATTTTCACTGTCAAGTCGGCTTATAATTTCTTCATCATGGCTGGCCTCCAATCCCCTTACTACACTGCTACTTGGTCCTCGTCTGCCCCGCTCAAATGCAAGGTGTTCATCTGGCTGCTTAGTTGGAACAAGCTCAACTCAAAAGAATTTCTTCTCTTTAAAGGATGGTCGGGCGACACTACATGCACGGCTTGTGCATGTCCTGTTGAATCGACCTTTCATATCTTTTTTGAATGCCCAGTTGCTGTTGCAACTTGGAAACACTTCACCGCTATGCTCAATATTCATAACATGCCCCATCATTTACACGAGTGCTTCACGACCTGGTGTTTTGGAAATCACAATCACAGATTCACTTGGCATCTATTAACTGTCTCAATTTGCTGGAGTTTGTGGCTTGCTAGAAATCAATGCACCTTTTCTTCTAAGGTCGTGCAAGCAAAGGACATTATTACTAATGCAATTTTTTATTTTCGCTCTTGGCTAGATGGGATGGACAGCGGGAAAAAGAAGGCAAAGTTGATGAACGAGATGGAAATGGCAGGAGTGCAAGATGCTCTTTTAAAGCAAGCACTCATAAGGACTGATCAGTTGGATAGCGACGAGGGGAGTTGCTCGGCCTAGACTTGCAGTGCAGAGCTCCTTTATCAGTTGATGGTTGTTTCTTTTTATTTTTTTGGACTCATAGTTTTGAAACTCTGCTGATGTAACTCGTGAATATTATTTTTTGGGGTATCTGATAGGCGTCTTTTGTTAAACGAGTTCTTAGTAGTTGATGGAGAAGGGGGATGAGATCATGTTTTTGTGACTAGTAGAGGAGTACGACAATAATCCAGTGCCCTCTCTACGACACAGATGCATGCTATCTCAAACCTAGACTCATCAAATGACTCGTTTCTTTGGAAACCTCTATTCAGATTGTTTTGTAATAGTGCTTAAACTTTTTCTTACTATATATATATATATTCTGTGAGGTAGGGCAATCCTACCTTTTACTCGTCAAAAAAAAAGTTCTATTCTATTCTTATTTTCACGGTTTTTTTTACATACGCGTATTCCACGGTGAACGGTATCAAAATTTCATACCTCTCTCGTTATATTTTTTTTTGCGTTGTAGTTAAAATTATTGTTGGTTTTTTGATCTTCTCTATCTCAACCCTCTTGTTTTTTAGATTTTTTTTTTATAATTCACCGTTTCTAGATTGTATTTTTTTTTTTACATACTTTAGCACATTACTACTGTAGCGCCCCGAATTTCTAATATAATAACTTAGAAAATACGTGGCACAATCCCAGCATCAACTTCAATGTAACAGTACACATAGCCCAAAAACACAATAATTTTATTCCAAATTCTTATTACAATAATCTTTTACCAACACAACGGAATACAAAACACCTTGAATTACAACATTCTTTTTACAACACTTCTTTTACTAAAATTTTACACAAAGCTCTATTACATCAGTTTGTCTCCAAAACTATCTTGAGCATCCAACCTCCAAACTCTAAGCAGCAACCTGTAACATATGAGGCTAGAGATGATCCCTAACCCCCCAAAACTAAAGGGGTCAGCCATAAATGGTGTGAGTGACATAAAAACAAACAACATAAATGAACATTAAGCATGAATTCTTAAACGACATGTACTGAACGAGAGAAACACATACTAAACATGTATTGTGGAGTAAGAAATGACAGGAAAACATGAAAACATCAAGTGTAGCTTAACTAAGTGTTAGGTGTAGAAAACAGGAAAACCACATGCATAAAACCAAGTCAGGAAAACACAAATTCTATATGCGGACTCTCTAATGCGTACTTGTCGAAGTCTATGCATCCCACTCTACATAGGTTTGGTGCAAGCCCTTAACGTCTTCACTTCATAGGGTTCAATCCCCCGCTATGCAACTAATCCTATCACGATGACTACTACGAGATAAAGATAAACTGTGAGTACTAGCCTTTGTCCCGATAATTCCGGAGATCAATCCCACACCGCAAGTAATTTACTTGGATAATTTCGGAGATACATCCCACACCGCAGGTAATTTACCTGAGATAATTTCGGAGATACATCCCACACCCTAAGTAAGATACTTGGATAATTCCGAAGATTAAATCCCACACCGAAACAATGACCCTCATCACATGAATACCCCATGTGCGTCGACTCGACTCCGATAATTCCGGAGATCAATCCCACACCGCAAGTAACTACTTGGATAATTCCGGAGATATATCCCACACCGCAGGTAATTTACCTGAGATAATTCCGGAGATACATCCCACATCCTAAGTAAGATACTTGGATAATTCCAGAGATCAAATCCCACACCGAAAGCCATACTGAGGTGCATAACCCATGTTCCCGTTCGTCATATCACCACTAGTGCCTGTCCTTATCATTTTTGGGTTATTTCATTACTTAACGAATCTCCTAGATTCGGTATACCCTACCGGACTTTACTCAATATCTGAACAACTAAATGCCTCAACAGACCCAAACATAATTAACTCAAACACCGGTATGCTAGGGTCACACACATTCTCTAGAGACTCAACTCAAATATCTCAACCAAACTCACATCTGAAACTGCTCAACTTAACATCTTGAAATCATATGTTAAAATAGAAGATAAGATATAGCTTAAAACATTTGAAGAATAAATCATTTGAAGGAAACATTCAAACTTATGAGAATACATCAGCACCAGTCGACTAATACTGAAGTAAGTCGACTGTCCAGAGGAAAAATTTCATGATTTTAAGAAAATAAGTTAAGTAATATAAGTTGACTTATAAAAGACATAAGTTGACTTACCAGATCATAAGTTGACTTATAGAAAACATAAGTCGACTTACCAGATCATAAGATTACTTATAAAAAACATAAGTCGACTTACCAGATCATAAGTTGACTTATAAAAAACATAAGTCGACTTACCAGAGAGAAATTCCAGAAATCTTTAAGAAAATATTCTAAGTGTTATAAGTCGACTTGCAAAGTCATCAGTCGACTTAAAAGAGAATATAAGTCGACTTAAAAGGTCATAAGTCGACTTACCAGAGAAAAATCTACGATAACTTTGAAAAATAAATCCTAAGTGTACCAGTCGACTGAATATGGTCTAAGTCGACTGTCCATAACGGATTTTCAAGAAAACTAAAGATATAGCAGCTGGGTCGTGCCAGTCGACTGTCGGCCTATAGTTTGCATAGTTTAGGTCTGTATACAATAATCAATTTGAGTTTTCTAAAAGAAATCATTGTATATGAAAATAATTCGTATTCAGGTAAAAATGACAATCTCAAAGTATCCTCAGATTGGATACATTACTCAAATCAACTCATGTCTCAAAACTCAAGTTCTCATGTTCTAAATACCTAATTCTTCCATTAGGGTTTCTCAATACTGAAATTCTTTCACAACTGAAACCAAAATCTGATCTATAACACAAGATCCAGATGTTCATCCATCCGATCATAGCCATACTCAAATCTTAAACATGCCTTCTAGCAATACAATTTTTATGAACCAAGATCTACTCAACATTCTTAGATTTCACTTACATGATACAACAACAACCATTGCATCGTTTTCATGCAAAATACTAAATAAACATACATGCCAAACAAACAACAAAACAATCGTTTACATAAATCCATCAACCAAACAAAGTTCATATCACTCACAAAACAAAACAAAACAAAACAATGTCACTCACCTCAGGAATGAAGAGATCCAACAAGAAAGCCTCTCCTTTCGCGAGATCCAAAATCCTCCTCTTGATCACCAAGAAAATAATAATATAATAAATCTTGAGTTGTGCAGCGAAAGACGGCTGCACACTCTCTTTTATACAGGCCGGAAATCAGATTTAGGATTTTAGAAATGTATTTGCAAATTAGTCCTCCCAAAATGTAAACTTACATATATAACCTTTTCTTAGCTAAAATAGATTAACTATATCAAAACCAAATCAAATATTTTATCACTAAGTTGTCCAACAATCCAGAGCAGCCCAGTAAACAAGAAAAATTCGGATTTACAACTCAGGGTGGCGATTTTGCACAAAAGCCCTCCCTTTTGTAATATTTGCAATTACATCATAAAATATTCATAAGAATCCAGAAAAATCCGAAATAATATCTAATAATACATATTATATTTTCCAATCAAAATATTTGACTTTTACTCTCCAGAAAAACATTTGCACAAGATTCTACATGAATTCCATATTTGCAAAAACACCCTTTTTGTTTAAATCTTCACCAAATCGACTTTAAATAAAATCTAAATATATTTAAATTCAAATGATAACCATGGAGAACCAAAATATTAGTAAAAATGAATTTTCATAATTTATTTAAGATCCAAACGACTTTTTACATAAAAGCCCCTCCCTTTCAAGGTATTTATAAAAAATAGTTTCTCTACTCAGAAAAATCCCAAATTTTAGAATATACTCCATTATAATTAGGAGAATTTACTAAAAATATAAAATTGGTTATTTACACTAAAAATATTTGCACGTGTTTCGTACGTGTAAAAAGATAAATCTTTAGAAAATATTAAATCTCCAAAAAAATCATTTTAATTTATTTTCAAATCTTTAAAATAATATTTGAAAATACGGGGTTCTACAACTACATTATGTCTAGATCACACGGTAGCGGTCGTAGCGGAAAAGATTCATCCTCCTCTTCCCGTAGGCCACCAATTGTCCCAACTAGTGAGCCCGCCCAAGAATACCATGATCCTCCTACCCAACAATGGGGTACACACGACGAGGTTGTAGGTGACATACAATTGGAAGAAGAAGAACAATAACAACAACCAACCGAAACCACACAACCTCGTAGTAGTAGGAAAAGTAGAGGAGAAACTAGTGATTGGCATAAGTTTTACGATTATATCCCGGACGAACATACTCCGGGTATAGGTTTGAAAGTTTGTAAAACATGTGGTAAAACATACAAATTCAAGAGGGGTGACGGCACCGGTACAATTAGTAGGCACATCCAACATAACCATAAAGACCTTCTTGCTGAACTACAAGGCCAACAAAAAATCAACCCTAGGACCGGTCTAGTTGATAGCCACCCTTATGATCCCGATCTTGTTCGTCGGGAAATGGCCCGATTAGTCATTAAGGAAGAGTTACCATTTTCCTATCCCGAGAGTAAGGACTTAGAAAATTTTAATCAAACGGCCTTAAACCCTCATTTTAGAAGAATTCCGAGAAATACTTGCAAATCGGATTGTTTTAAAATATACATCGAAATGAAGGACGCTTTGATTGCAATTTTATGGAGTTTAACTTGTAGGGTTAGTTTAACTTCGGATTGTTGGACGGGTGTCAACAATATTCCAACGATGGGAATAACCTGTCATTGGATCGACAATGATTGGATTCTTCAAAAAAGAATCATATCACTTGCGGTGTTGCCGTATCCCCATAATAGCACTGAAATAGCAAATCGTATTATAGAAATTTGTGATGTTTTCCATATTCGCGATAAAATTATGTGTATTAGTTTTGATAATGCATCTAACAACATGTAGCAATTACTACTTTAAAATCCGTATTAAATCTCCATCTGACAATATTTTTCATGTTAGATGTGCATGTCATATTATAAATTTATGTGTTCAAGATGCATTAAAAATAGCCGATCCATATATAGTTAAAATTAGAAATTGTGTACATTTCATTGCATTAAGTCCAAGCATTTTACAAGAATGGAAAGCTTGGTATAGGGTTAGAAATGTTCTTTTTAGAAGATTTCCAAAGGATGTTAGACACCGATGGAATTCTACTTTTGATTTACTAAATGTTGTTACCGAGTATAAAGCAGTTGTAAATAATTTTTGTATCGCAAAAAATATGCACAATTTTGAAATAACTCCCCCTGATTGTTTTTTTGCCGAATCTTTGTTGAAATTTTTAGAACCTTTTAAAACCGCAACTTTAAAATTTTAAAAAACATATAAATGTACTTCTAGTAGCATTTTTATTAAATTAGTTAGCATGATGCAAATATTTAACGAAATGTTAAATGTTACTTTTGTTGGTGAGATTGTAAAACCTGCATTCAAAAAAAATTTGAAGTATTATTTTCCTCCTCCTATGTTGATTTGTGTTGCTACCGTTATGGATCCTCGTATCAAATTAGAAGGTACGAAAGTTTGATTGAAATATTTTTTGCATTACTTGGGGAAAATGTAGAATTAGTAGAAGATTGAACTACTTTTTTAGTTCAGTTTGAATCTACGTTAAATAACTTGTATGATTATTATGATAGACGTTTTGCTTCTAGTAGTTCAACTTCTGTAGTTAGTTCTTCTTCTGGTACTTCTAAAGATAAGGGTAAAAGTAGATTTGGTGATAGAATATTTAATTTACTTGAACAAAGTCAATCAAAAAAACCTAGGACTAATCAACCAAATGAATTAAATTGGTATAACCAACAAGATTCTGAGCCTTCTACTTCTCCACTAGATATTTTACAATGGTGGAAAGATCATGAACACACTTTTAGTATTCTATCAATTATGGCTAAAGATTTACTAACTCCTCCTGTCTCTACAGTTGCTTCTGAGAGTGCATTTTCTTCAAATGGCAGAGTTCTAACTGATTACAGGAATCGCTTGAAACCCGACACATTAGAGATGCTCGTTTGCACAGAAGACTGGCTGAAGGCTGAAGATAGGACACAAGAGAAAGCACTATCAACGTCCACAAGTGGGAGCAACTCGCCGGAAGAACAACAACAACAACAACAACAACAATAGCTTTGCTTGTTATGTTAAATTTGAAAATTTGTAGTCAATTAAAATTGTATATAAGAAATATGTTATTGTATAAAACTTATTTGTGAATTAAATTCTTCATTTCATTAGAAATTGTGAAAATTGTATAACTTAAATTCATGTGAATAATATTTTAAAATTTGTTACCAATTTCACTCTTTCAATCTTATTATTATTATTACGATTTTTAATGTTTATTAGTATTATTACTTCTTCTTATTATTATTATTATTATTATTATTATTATTATTATTATTATTATTATTATTATTATTATTATTATTATTATTATTTTAAGCTACAAAAATAAGTAAATAAATAAATAAAAATAAAAAAATCTACCTATATAAACGGGCCAACCCGCGGGTCGACCCGACCCGACCCGGGTTGAACCCTAAAGGGTTCACGGGTTGGGCAGACCACCCAAATCAAGTTTGGGCCCGGCCCGGATAAGTGGCTAAACCGGCCCGAGCCCGCCCAATATACGTGCCAACCCGTACGGGTTAGGCCCGGCCTGGCCCGTTCGACCCGTTCGCCATCCCTATGGAGGAGGTGCATTCAAGTATCATATACAGGTGAAGCAGAAGCATGTAAGAAATAATCCTGATAATGATTTTATTGAAACCCAAACATGATGCTAAAGTATCTTTGAGACCCTTACTTGTAAGTAGCAATGTCACATTTATCCAATACCTGGACCGGACCTGAATCCGGCATTGGATCGGAACCGACCCGATCTATACAGGTCCGGGTCCGGGTTCTATAATAAAACACGATGCACTTTCGGGTCTGAGTCCGGATCCGCTCAAAATAGAACCGACCCGAACCCGGACCTGGACCCGTTAAAAAATACTCCCAAACATATCGAATTTGAATAATAGGGTTATAGGAATATACATATAAAAGTAATTGTTGAAGATAGATATGTAAATATAATATTAATTCATATACTTAAGTACAAAAATTGTTAGAATCGTAGGGTATCGGGTGCAAAATACTTAAGTGCAATATTTATTCTCTACTACCGGACCCGACGAGTAACTTTTTTTTAACTAGGACCCGGACCCGGATCCGGTTCTTGCAAGTCCGGGCCCGAATCTGATTTTTGGATCCGTGAGGTACCAGATCCGAATAGTGGAGGACCTGACCCAATAGAATCCGATACCAGCTCAACTTGTAAGTGCTTTGTTGAACTGTTCTATGCAAAATCAGCTATGCATGTATTGAATTGGCCATAAACATAATAGACATCAATCTCAAAATATTATGTTGAACTGTAAGATATAGAATGACAAGAAATTTTTTTTAAAAAAAATTTATTATTCTTTGACTGAAAGTGTTGTTTTATTATTAAAAAGGATAAAACCCATCTAGGTTATAGCCGAGGAAAATTACCTTTTGACTAAAAGGGCGAAAATATTGAACCTAGTAAATACCATACCAGCAATACCCTCGACATCTTTGACTGAAAAATATAAGCAAGTTATCTGATGAAAAGTGAAGTTTACTCTCTGATACATTATTAAATGTGACCATTTGAGTTACTAATTTTGCAAGTGATGTAACTGAGGCAGGAAACAGATTACACTGTTCAGCACAGTTAATTAGAGCATCCACGGTTCGTGATTGTAAAAAAATACATAAATACATATTTAAATATAGCATTTTTATAATTTGCCGCAATCGTCGAATGGTATTTTATAGCAATTTAATAAAAAATAATATCAGACGGAGTTTGTAGTTCCGTCGTAGACATTTAATTATTTTTTAAATGTAAGACGGAAATTGAAGTTGCGTCGGAAGGGGGGAAAAAAAAATGAAGGACAGACCTTCAAGTTGCGTCCGGAAAGATCCGTCCGACAATTTTTGCTTTTTTTTTTTGCTTTTATTTGCTTTTCCGTTATTTCAGCCTTTATTTTAGGCTTTATTACAAAAATTTGGACGAAATTATCCCTAGTTAATCTTCTATATATTGATGAAGTTATATTGGTACGAGGCAAACATCAATTTGCTCTCGCCCAACTATCTATCTAAATTTCTTAATTAGTCCATGTTCAATCTTCTTCGGAAGGTCATCTCTTAGCCAAATCGAGGTACGATGTCTTCGATACGAAGATTTATTGGTCGTTTGAAATCAAGGCGGGAACAGATGTCAGCTCATGGCAACACAAGCAACGAAGGTGAAGGAGAGATTCCAAATATTGACTTTGCCTATCAATCCAGTTGGAATCGTGTAGTAGACGATTCGAAACAAATCAGTCAATATCTTACTGTTACCCCTGAGGGTAGTTTTTGTAAATTCAGGAGAAATTGGAAGGACCTAATCAAGATATACAATTAGTACTGTTCACGGGTCCCACTAATTAATCAACTAGTAGAGTAGGCGGGATGATACCGTTTCATGAAAATCAATACAAATAGGTCATCAAATCGGCTCGTCGGCTCGAATCGGCTCGTCGTGTGCTGAGTTGGGTTTCACTCCATTGGATTGGGTTATGCTAATGGAGATTCCTATCGGTATCGGTGACTTGCCTCCATGCGACGATGATGCCTATACTTTCCAAATTGTTCAGCATCGCTTCATTCCGAAATTAACAGTAGATGATTGGAAATCACAAGGTATACGGTATTTTTTTTTCAAAAATTATTTTACCAATACTTTGATTGAAGAAGCTGAAACCGATATGGCACTAGCAATGAGGATTGCACAAGCTTTCTTTTTGTACTTCCTCGGTGCATTTTTTTATTCTAATGGTGTTGGGTTAGTAAGATGTGGTTGGCTAACCGCAGTTGTACATCTGAATGCTGTTGCCAAATACGATTGGGGTAGTCATGCACTTGCTCTACTGTATATGTCTTTGGACTCATGTAGCAGACTTAAAGTGAAGTCATTTAATGGGCCGTGGCAATTGTTGGAGGTAATACTAAATATATTAGATACTAATTTTAGTCAAATAATGTCATTATATTATTTCAATTGGTCTATTCGTAACATATTTGATAATTATGTTTTACAGTATTGGGCTTACGAATACATAAATTGCTGTATTCCAGTTAAAGATAGAAACATCCCTATGGAGACTCACATGGCTAATTCTGATGTATGGCCGAAAATTGTGCGATGGAATAAAGAATTCTTGGATTTAGGTCGATCTGATCCTATTAGGTATAATCAATCGATGACTCGTGATCAATTGGAGATGCGCACTTCTTCCTCCATCATTTGGCTGCCATATAATGGGTCATCAATTAAAGACGTATATGAAATTGAAGCTGCCAAATTCATTTCACGTTATCGACATGGTTTTATGTACTGCGGCCAGGTATATTAATTTTTGTCATATTTATGTACAATACTTTTATTAAATAGTTTGGTTATGCTAAAGTAAACATTTAATTGCATGGTGTATGGTATCTTGGTGATCATTGCATTCGCCAACTTACTGGAATAATTGCTATCCCAAAAGACCCACATCCTCTCATGCGTTTCATGACATCCAGTACTACACTTCCTAAACCTATCAAAGCATCGCCTTTCGTACGTCGTGTAGAGCAGATCACTTATGATCAGTATTGGGAAAGGATTCAATTGGTCCGATAATGCTGACACTCTCTCATGCAGCAAATGTTGATTTCATTGGGCCAGCATCAATTAGAGACCCTTCCGCTCAGTTGCCACATGTTGCACCTCCATTTTGGCTACCAGCCGAGTACCCAACTCAATCCATTGTAGATAATTCATTATTGCTTGGTCAACCTTACGTTGAAGTGCCACTTTTTTTTAGGTGGTACTCTTATCGAGAATTTGAACGCTAATATCAATGTCCTGTTTTATCAAAGTGGCCAACCATCATATGTGAGTTACCAAAATTGTATATACATTTTCGGCTTTAATAACGTTATTATGTTATAATGTATTTTACATATTCTCATTAATTTTTATATCTTATAACTTTCCACAGAAGGAGTTATACACTTGTTGTCAACAATTGAGCAAAAATGAAGCAAACCTTCGACGAATAATACTTTCAGACATGGTTTTGAGGGAATCAATTCCACCTGAATTACCGAATGTTAGACGATCTGTATCGATGAGCAGACCATCTAATTCTCGACATAGACCATTGAATCCTAATTTAGAGGACACCGGAGCATCGACGTCCTCATTTGTGCTTGAAACATTGTATAATTATGAAGAATAGGAAAAATAGTACTGAAATTTGTTTTCTATATAGCATGAGGGTATTAATGTCAACTTATAAATGTCACATGAGGGTATTAATGTCAACTTGAAATTTGTTTTCCTCATTTGTAACCACAGCATTAATGTCATAGTATTAACTTGGGGATTGTAGATAACTTGAGGATATTTTAGTCACAATATTAATGTCACATGCCTAATAGGTTTATACTTGGATTGTAGTGACATAGGTTTTTGCTTATTCACTTCCGTACCCATTATTCATAGTTACTTTCCTACCTACGAATGATAGGTTTTGACTTTTTTACACCTATTTATTAACTTTTAGATTGGATGGGACATTGATGATTCATTCTTCTTCAAGCAGCATGATCATTATTTATATATTGCCATCCTGTGTACATTTATTTCTCGACTAGACTTTGTAAAACTTCAACTCCAAAATAACCCACTGCAAATATATCTTCTACTTAACCATGGCTAATTTACTTCTATCTTCTTCCTCGAGTTCATCTTCTGATTCATCAACGGAGGACAACGATGTTGTTTCTAGGATTATTCACAACTAGTAAGGATCGGCAAGGCAATCTAATCTAGTGAACAAAACAATCATCGCCGTTATATTCGTCTAGAAAGAGAAGAAGATCATATACGGATGTGGAAAGACCACTTTACCAAAAATTCAATTTACCCAGATTCAATTTTCCGTCGTCGATTTCGTATGCGCCGACAATTCTTCAACCGAGTATTGGATGCTGTTGTGGGTTACGATCAGTATTTTCTCCGGTCCCAAAATGCTTGTAAACAACTTGTCTTAACTCCTTATCAAAAAATTATAGCGGCACTATGATGTTTGGCGTACGGAGGTGCGGCTGATACGATTGACGAATATATATGTATAGGCGAAACAACGGTATTGAAAACTCTGCATCGTTTTTGTTTTGCAATTGTAACTTTATTTAGTACAATATATGAGGAAACCAACACCAACCGATGTGGAAAGACTACTCAAAGAGAACAGCGCTCGAGGGTTCCCTGGGATGTTGGGTAGTGCAGATTGCATACATTGAAAGTGGAAAAATTGTCCAGCAGCAGGGCATGGCCAGTACACAGGACATGTTCGGGAACCGACTAATATTCTTGAAGCAGTTGCTTCTTATGATCTTTGGTTCTGGCATTCATTCCTCGGAATGCCAGGATGCAATAATGATCTATGTGCTGAACCGGTCAACTTTATTTAATGAGATTCTTGATGGTTGTGCACCTCCAGCTAATTTTGCCATCAACAACCACAATTACAATATGAGCTATTATTTAGCATATGGTATATACTCACCGTTAGCAACCATCGTCAAAAATTACACCGCACCAAATACCCAAAAGAAAAAGAAATTTACAGAAATGCAAGAGGATGCAAGAAAAGATGTGGAACGTGCTTTTGGAGTTTTACAAACACGGTTTGCAATAGTGAAGTGTCCAGTACGTATGTGGGATACAGATAGTCTGTCATATATTATGAAAACATGTATCATCTTACACAACATGATTGTTGAGGATGAACGTGATGAAGGAATTCTTGATTATGATTATGATCAAATTCCTGACTCGATTGGGATCGAACCAAGCACAGGTGGACCAATTGATGAAGAAGGTCGAATCGTTCGCAATGTCATTCTACATGATCGGCAAAAACACCATGCACTTTGTCAAGATCTGGTGGAGCATATTTGGTCACAATATGGAGATGAGTAACTGCACTTAGCATGTATTACTATGTATTCTCATTTTCTTGTAATATACTACTTTGTATTGGGTAATAATTAAACACGTAGTTAGTGTACTACTTTGAACTATGATATAATATTTGAAGCGTATTGTAAGCCGATGATTATGGGTATAAACTATCGAGCCATATTATGAACATAGGATACATTGGCAATTAAAATTGAAAATAATAACGTAGGATCCTTCTTAATTAAAATTCAATTTAATTACACAGGATACTATCGAGCCATATTGTGAAAACAGGATCATTCTTAATTTCAAATTAATAACGTAGGATACATTCACAATTAAAATTGCATGCTTATATTATATGAAGATAAAATACAAAATTTTGGGTTAATGTTCTTTACCCAGGATTGTAACCTCGTTTTTGCAGAATTTTGTTCTGCCTACACATAAAATAATATCGTTGATTACTTGGTAACGTGTTGAGATCAATACCCATAATGCGATCTTCCTCGGCTAGTTCATTAATATCGCATTCTCAGTTTTTTATCGCATTCCTCCTTTCTTGCGATTCTTTGTATACAAATATAAAAATGGTTGTTTCTTTGGCAATTTCTTTATATTCTGATATTTCGGCCATTCTTTTTCCTTTCCTCTTAGCAACTTTGCGACCTAGTGGTCGGGTAAAGGGTGTAGGTGAATCGGTATCAACGGGTATATCTGAGTCCCAGTTGTTTATTGTGTGAGAGTTTTGGCTACCACTCCCTTCACCGGATTGGGTACTCTGTACTCGATCAAACACTTGTGTAGTATGCAATGAAAACTTTGGCTGATCTTTAAGAATCTCATAACATTCATCAAATTTGAAAGCTTTCCCCAAAGTTGCCATATATTCTACTGTGCCTTCGCAAATCTAAGACAACATTGAAATTCCAAACGTTATTATGTACACAAATAATACAAATAATGACTTTAAATCCAATTTCTTTTACATAACTTATCTGTCTCGGTTGTTCCACAACCGGCCCTAGTAGTTGCACTGCTCAATTTTGCTATGAATAGGGCTACTTCTTTCGAAATAAGTTGAAATCGACTAGTAAGTGAGCTAACCGTTCTGTTGGTCGGAGTCCCTAATAATACCTTAAACGTAGAAGAAATTTGCTCCCAGAACTGTGCCCCAGATTGATCGTTACCGATCAGTGGATCTTGCGTTATACTAATCCAACTCTGGTAGAGAAGAACATCTTCCTGAGCCGTATATGCTCTCCTCCTTGCACCTCGGCTTGCCATTTATTTTCTTTCACAAATAACTCAGTACAAGACAGAGAGGTAATAGATGTTACTGGAGGATTATTTTTTAGACAATTGTGATGCTTATATTGGGTTCAGGATGGGTACTATATATAACAAAATTTTAGTAAGCTGTTCAAATAGAGACAGGGTTGTTGGACTAATCTGGGAAAGCACAAATAGCCGTGAATGAAGAGGGGGCAAAATGGTAATTCAATTTTAATTTTTTTTAAAATCACAACAGACGGAACTAGTAGTTCCATCCGACAAATGCGCAATGGTGGGACAGAACTAGAAATTCCATTCGAGAGGATGCTTCTTTTGGGGGCTTTTTAATTACGATTTTTTTTTTGAAGGGACGGAAGTTGAAGTTGCGTCCTTTAAATTATGCATAATTCTTATATCTCCTCTCATTTATAGCAATCTACTTTTTTTTTTTGCCAAAAAATGCATAAATAGCTAACGATTGCAGCTCGTCGTTTGCTATAAAATGCATTAAATGGATAAATAGTTAACGACTGTGAAAGCTCTTACAAGCAACAAAAATTTTCATCCACACCTATGAAGTTAGAGCATCCACAATGATGTTTCTCATATTTGAGAAAATGGCACAAATAGATATAGAAAATCGGTGTGATGTGTAGAGTGGTCGTTTACTAAAAGTTTCTCAAAAAATAGCTAGACGAAACAACTTGTATCGTCTAGTAAAAAAATATAGTTAAAAAGGTTAAGTTAATAATGTTTAAGATGATTAACTATTAATTGGATATTAAAATAGTTAAATTAAATAAACTAAATATTAAAATATATACTAATACCTAATTAATACACTAATCTACCCCTAATTAATACACTAAGCTCACCTTAAACGGGACAACATGTCCCCTTTGACGATTTTTTCGATTTTTTTTTAGACGGTACAACATGTACCGTTTGATCATTAAAAAAAATATCAGACGAAACAACTTGTTTCATCCCTCGCCATTAAAAAAAGGAATATAGGGACGGAACAACATGTTTCGTCCCCTATAATATGAGACTCACCAATTCGTTTATCAAATTCAAGAACGCATTGTAGCTATTTTGCAAAAATATGACAAAATAGCAAACGACTGCAGACCATCGCTTCTCAAAAAATGAGAATTTGGCAAATATAGCAAATGACCGTGGATGCTCTTAGCAAATCTATAAAATAAAAAAATAAAAAATGAACTTCAAAATAAAGGAAGTGTATGCAATGACAGACCTCTTTCTTCGAATGGAAATGAGACTTGTAAGTGCCATTAAGTTGCTTTGCATGTCTGTCATTATCATTTGCAAGCACGGAGATGAACCTATGCAGGAGATTATATGATAGAGACCCCCTTTGATTTGAAATATTTCACTAGTTCTTAATGATGACTCATAACCCCCTTGAGAACAAAGGAAACTAATCATATCAACAGAACAATCATATAGAAAAACACAAAACAACTTTTTTTTTTTTTGAGGAAAACACAAAACAACTTTGCCATAGGTATTAATATGAACTATATAGAATACAATGACACTGACAGAAATATACTCTGTCCATATGCTTAAAATATATGATCCAAAAGAATATGCTTGATATATATTTTTTAGAAACCTACCAAAATATATATACTTTCTTCCAAAAATATACATCAAACCATAAATAAATCTATATTAAAAAAACAATCTATATCAAAAAAAAAAACATAGCAGCATTAAATCAAGAAACTGTACTTCGATGAGAGAAAAATTCTGGTAGATTGACTTCGAAGGAGTTAACTATGTCCTTAGAGCACACAATAAGGCAAGTAGGTTATTTTCTATACTAATTTTGTAAGAACGGTATGCCGGTATGCAAAACAAAAGAAATCCTCAATACAAATTTCATGCAAAAGTTTGTTAATACCTTTTCACTAGTGGTATAAGCCAGCAATCCTCGTGCAAACAATAAATTCATGATGGCTGGTGCACTCATATTTGTCTTCATTATTAACCTATATTCAATAACATGTATTTAGCAAATGTATGAGCAGCTCCAATTTTTTTATGCACTACAGAGAAACTAAACAAACATCTTACAATATGACTAGATCCTTTGTCTATTGGAGATCTTCTATATCAATGTCCAATCAGTAAATGCACTAAATAAATACACACCAAGAAATGCAAGGAAAAAATATAATGTAAAACTCACAATTGAGACATTAAAAGAAAAAGAAAAAGAAAAAGAAAAAGAAAAAGAAAAGAAAAGAAAGATGAAACTACCTGTAAAATTGATGGATTTTAGCTCAGAAGCACAAATTTCAAATTGGTCATTCACCAACTCGAAGAGATCAACAAACTACAACCTCCTTTAAATTAATGTTAGATTCAAAGGAATTCCGTGAGAATGTAACTATACTAGAATCTGACAATTTTCTAAATTTCAGTCTTAGGTTTCATATTGCCAAAGAAACAAAACCTTATTAAAACTCTAATGAATATTTTACTATGCTAAATCAGGATGATGGAAGGTTTCTCCAACTATAGTTTTGTAGGTCCAAAAAAAAATTTGCAACCTAAAAACAAGGTTTCAAGAGAAAGATGAGCAAGGAGAAAGAGTTGTTACCCCCAAATCGACCGCGCAGTGGTCGATGGAGCAAGAGAAAGAATTTTCATCCCCGACGCAGTGGTCGACGGAGCGATAGAAAAAGGAGCGAGGAGGTTGGCGCTAGCTGGCGAGGGGGAGAAAAAAAGGGCGATGAATAGCATGGGGTATCGGGGGCGGGGTGGAGAAAAGGGCGTCGGGGAAGAGAGGGCGATGGCAGGGTGGGGCTTCGGGTTGCGGGGAGGAGAAGTGGGCAACAGGGAACGGAGAACGGGGAACGGGTAAGGAATTTGGAATAGGGTTTGTGGAGAAAGTGCTTTTTGAGTTAGATCAGGGGAGGAGGTGAGTATTTGAGATGGATTCAGATTTTTAAGTTAGAATTTTCTTTTTTACCTCTATCTATTATGTTTATTTAAGAATATAATAGCATTTCTAAAACATCGTAAAAAGTACAGCATTCCAAAAATGTTGTCGTAGTTAAGAGTAAATTTCAAAATAAATCAAAGACAGCATTTTCTTCAGAAATGCTATTATTAATCACTTTCAACAGCATTAACACTTAAATGTTGTAATAAATTCGTTATAGAAAGCCATATATGTTGTAGGCGTGGTTGGATATCAGAAAATAATCCAGACAAGATGTCTTAAGCCCCAAACCCGAAATTAAAATATAATTAAAATATAAAAACCGACCTCGGACTGTTGTTAACTATTTCATCCAATACAATTACAGAGCTTTTACATCCATTTAATTATTTTCATCAAATATTATACAATCCACCTTACAAAATTTCCCAAAAATATCATACAAGCTTTATGTAAAATTCTACAATTTATCACTTCCGTGTCTTTTATCACTTCCACGTCTGCAAAAAATAAAAAGTAAAGGTGAGTAACCACAGCCTATTAGTTTCGACCATACAACAGTAGTGGACCAGACAAGTTTATAAATATACAATAGACAATTATCTTTGAGAATGAACTCATTAACAAAAATCGTTAATCTTTTTATATAACCATAAATATTGAATTCTAGAGGTGGCCTCCACAGACACTAGAGGGCCTCCACCTACTCTCGACATAACACTTAGCTTTGTGTGGCACTTAACTCCGTGTGCTAGTTCCATCATCAAAAACATTAACAATACATAATCTTTTTGTCATTAACAATTAAACTTAACATTATCTGATGCAACATATATGTAAAACCTATAGTATTTTTTTTATTTGGATGCAAAAACATGTAAAATGAGCATGAAAAACACTAGTAATAAAGCTATTAAAGCTTGAAGTAGGATCGATACTCACACAATAATTAATGAATTCTACTCTTTTATTGCCTTAAGATCCGCATATTTCCTATCTCATTCATGGGCGGAGCTTAGTGAGGGGCGGGGGGGCCCTGGCCTCCCTCAAAATTTTCAAAACCCTATTCATACTATTGAAAATTTTGAAAAAACTCCAAAAATATTATAATTTGTCCCTCCAAAAAATTAAGTTTTATGGTTTGGCCTCCCTAAAATTTATGAAAAAACTCTTATATATATCTATGTATAGCCATAAGATTTTTTCTTGATTCCTGGCAAAAAATTTCTAGCTTCGCACTGTTTATTCTCATTCACATCCTCAGTCTGTAACCCGAACTCTATCTTCTATTGTTCTCATTCATAACATATATCTTCTACTATGGATATCCATTAATCTATACTATTATTAGGCAAAGCCCCATTTTGGCGGTTTTTTACTATCATACCCTCATAAACATAAAAAGCTAAAAAATAATGTAGGATTAATTTTCACAAATAGAGGTCACAAGCGTAATTTTCACTTCACCTTTATTTCAAACTCAAATCAAACTCTCTCTCTCTCTCACTCAAAAAAAACATCCCCCTCCCATGGATTCCTCTCCCTCTCTCTCAAAATCCCCACCACCTCTCTCCTCATCCCCCCCCCCCCAGTCGATTCCTCTTGCTGCCGCTCCGCCTTCGAACCCTCCTCCCTCGCGTCGCACGACCACTGCGACCCCCCCTCCCGACTTTGCCAACAGTCGCTTCGCCCTCGAGGCCTCCTCCTTCGCATCGCGCGACCACTGCGACGCCCCCTGACTTCGCCAACAGCCGCTCCGCCCTTGAACCTTCCTCCCTTGCGTCCCGTGACCAACGTGACCCCTCCGACATTGCCAACAGCCGCTCTGCCCTCGAACCCTCTTCCCTCGCATCGCGGGACCAACGCGACCCCCCCAACTTCGCTAATAGCCACTGTGCCCTTGAACGCTGCTTCCTCGCGTCGCGTGACCACCGCGACCCCCCCTGTAACTCCCCGAATTCCAAATAAGGCTAAATTCAAAGTTTCAAAGAATCTTTACACTTCACTTCGTATAATTTTACAAGGAATTTTGAAAATTTATATTACAACAGAGACTTTTACATTTAATTACACAGCGGAAGGTAGAATGAAGTACAATAATGAAAATAATACAATTGCAACATCTTTAACATGTAAATAATCAACAACATCATATCAACTTTATATCTTCATGAAAAATTCAATCCTGCATATAAAACTGTGGGCACGTCAGTTGCTTACAACCGACGAAAATATTATACACGGCCATCCTCGCTATGCCGAAAGTATAACGATCTTAATACTTTAACAAACCACAAACTTGAAAATACATAAAGTGTTGAATGTGACTACTCTAAACATGTAAGTGTATGCAATGACTTAAGGCCTAATGCAGATATTTTATACTAAGATGACACTAATGCATACTTGTTCGGATTCTATGCATCTCAAACTACATAGGTCCGAGGGCAAGTACCTACATACTCCACAATAAATGGTTCGATCCCTCACCATGATAACTACCCAATAATAAAACAAAGTTTAGACATTCCACGAGTACGGATCTCAGTCCCGGAGTCCACCGTCCGACTATACAGAATTCTCGTTGTGCGAACATCCCGTCAGTGTCCCTCTAGCCCCGGTATACGTATATACACTGGAGTATGGCAAACTATCCGCCCAACTACGCATAGTCCCGAATTTAAAATAAAAGATCGCCTCCATCGAAGCAACAAAAGTCCAGGAATTCACCGCCCGACTGGGTCTATAGTCCCGGAATCTTCCGTCCGACTATATAGAAGCCCTCCACTCATGTTTTCCCAAGTTTACTACATCTTCACTTAGTGCCTAGCTCTTAAGTTCAAGACATGAATAAAGTATAACACCTAGAGTTAGCTTTTTCCCCTACCGGAGTTAATCACAAATACCGAGATAGCTCACATAGCCATATCTCAAAATAACTCAAATCATTTAATTCAACAATGCCAGTACCCAGTGTCTCACTAAACCTCTAGATCACAACATTTCATGTTCTAGAATTTCATGGGTACTCATATCCTTCAATAATCATGTATTAAACCTCATTGTATTCATATCTTCAACTTATTCATAACTTAATCAATGTCTCATTTTTGCATCATTCATAAAATTCAATTCATCCACTTATTCACAATTCTTTCACCCAAAAAAAACATTTCTTTTCATAAACTCATAACATAGATTCAAATCTCATTAGCAACTTAATCACATATAATTTCTTAAACCACATCAAGTATTTCTTAACCAATAATAATTATATAATCTCATCAAAGAGAAATCAATAGCATTGCAGTATTTTACTCCTCTTCTACTCAAAATAAATGTCATATTCTTAATAAATATTTTCGAAGTCATCAACTCATTTTCATATCAATTTTACTCTTAATTTCTCACAAAATACATGAAATATTATGAAACTATTATTAATAAATTCTAAATCATTTTAGAGGAATATTAGAATTTTTTCCAAATTTTATTTGCATTAAAACTCTTCAAAAAAAAATCAAAACACACAAAAAAATCAAATGGAGCTACCGGGTTTCGAACCCAAGCCCATAGGCGCGCTACAGTAACTGACTTGTGCCGCATCCACTAACCAACAAGTCCAAGTGACTTCACTGTCACAGAGGAGGGCCAAAAACCCTAAATACTAACTCTCGGTGTTCAGGTTAATTAAAGCAAAAACAGAAAAAGAAAGGGACTGTCGAGATTCGAACTCAAGACCCCTGACCATAGCCGCGCTACAGTAACGGTTCTAAAGCGCATCCGCTAACCAGTAAGTCCAATCGTGACCACTGATATGAAGCCAGAGTGCTAAGGTTTTTTTCCATACAGTACTGTAATTAGGTTTTTTCAATAATACGATCGATCCAACTTTTTAGTGGACTGTAAAATAGTTTTTCCAGACTGAGTTTACTTGAAAAACAGTAACCCACGAATTTCAAACTTATATTTTAAACATATATTTATATTTCAATTTATTTTATCTCATCTGTGTACATGAATTGCATTTCTCCCATTTTGAGAAAATAACAATTTGTATCTCTTATAATCCATATTATGAACCCATTGTGCCAATTAAACTTTACGACATATTTATTTTGACCACAAGGGAACTCTCAACAATCGTCATACAAGTTATAAATTTCAACATTTACAATTCAACATGCATACGAATATGGTTCATGGAAATAATTCATTTGTTTATTATCTTCTTTCTAACTATCATGATGTCAATGCATTTTCTTGATCACAACATGGTTTCTACAGTCATGGCACAAAACAAAAGCATGAAATGGTCTACATTTATCACATCACATTAATCTACTTTACTCATTTATCAAAATTAGCATGCTTGTCCTACAATTAGAAAGCATAAAGATCACCCACCTCTTATGAAGATTTGCAAAAAGATAAAGAGACATAACTCCTAGAGAATTCTAGCTCCAATAAGATCACCTAGTCCTTCTCTTCCTAGCAAGAGCACTCCAAGCCTCCAAATGCAACACAAGAACACTCTCTAGCTCTCTTTTTTTCTCTCTCTCTTCATTTGTTGATTTAGGTGCAAATGAGAAGACATAGAGGAGGAGGAGGAGGAGGAGGAGGGGGGGGGGGCATATTTATAGAACAAATGGAGGGCTAGAATTAGATCTCACCATCAAATAACTACCCACTACCACTCATCCACTCTCCCACTCTCTCCACACTCTCCACTTCCGGCCTCCCTCTCTCTCACTAATCCGGCCTCTCTCTCCTAGCACGCACGTGCACGTGCTAAGCCCAAGTGCACACTCACACACATTAATTAGTACAATCCTAAAATTTTTATTTGTGTGCCAAAAGTTGTTACATGTCATGTTTGAGTCCATGCACAACTAACTATAGGATTTAATTAATGTGCTTGTCTTGTGGGCTTGCTTTTTAATTAATTTAATTTATTAATCTAGTGGGCTACTCTTAGGCCTATGGGTTTAATAAAAGTCTAAAAATAAAAAGAGATTTATGCATAGTACAAAAATAAATTTAAATGAGAGGAACGAAAAATAAAGATGAAATTTGCACGCGCATTGTACGTGCAAAAATTGAAAAAAAAAAGTATTTTAATTAAAATAAAAATACGTGATGTTACACCCCCCCCCCCCCCCCGGGACTTAATTTGTGGTCAGATTGGGTCAACTGATTCATTTGCAGTTAATTTATTCATTGGGGTTTTTTTTTCTTTTAGTAGAGATTATTGGGTTTTGTTTCTAATTGAGTTTTGTTTCTAAGAGCATCCACAGTCGTCATTGTTTGAAAAAATGCATATATGCATAAATGCATATAACATTTTCCAATTCGCTGCAGTCGTCGATTGGTATTTTTTACCAATTTAATAATAAAAAAAATTCAGACGGAACTTCAAGTTGCGTCGGACAAATTTTTAGGATTTTTTAATGATTTTTTATTAATTAAAAACGTTATTTAAGTTTTTTTATAAAAAAAATTAGTGGGCCCCTCCATCGGACGCAACATCATGTTGCATTCAAGGAGGTCCAGGTTTGTGGAGTTTTATTTAAATATTTTTTTTTCTTTTAAAAAGTCATCGGACGCAACTTCATGTTGCATCTGACGAATTAAAAAATTATTTTTTTCGTCGGATGCAACATCATGTTTCGTCTCGTATATTATGCATATAGCTATATCTTGTGACATATATAGCAATCTACTGTAGCAATTTATGCATAAAATGGATAAATAGCAAACGACTGCAGCTCGTCGTTTGCTATAAAATGCATTTTATGCATAAATAGCACACAACTGTGGATGCTCTAATTGGGTTAATTTATTCATTTACAACAAGAACATAGGCGTGATGGATTGGAGGCAGTTGCAGTTGCGGCAATTCTGACGGTGAAGTACAGCTATGAGTCGTTTGAGTCTAAACAAGATGCCCGGTAAGTGTTTGATTTTTTGTTTTTGTAGAATTTTTATAAAATTAATGTTGTGTTCTTTTGTAATTTCTGGTGTTTGATTTGAAATTAGTACACATTGTAATTTCTGGTCCAATTACATATGATTCGCATCTTGACTGCATTAGATTTCATAACTGGGTATGAAGAAGTCACTAAATGTTTGAACTAAGATGTTCATTGTCGTCACTAATGATGCACGCATTAGAAGGACTTCTTTATTTTTGATTTGGCTCACAAATGTGCATCATGGACTATTAGATTATATCTATATCAATCTGGAAATAATATGCATAGTACAAATGAGCTGCTAATTCAATATTAATACAACCACTTAGATATTCATGGGTTAATGCAAGCAAAAAAGAGGACAACAGTCATAGCCTACAAGTTGATGAATTGGGTTATTTATAAGGTTGATATAAATAATGAAGATATTGATCATGAATGAAGTAATGAAATTATATTCTCAAAAAGACACGTTGAATCAGATAATTAGCATGCCAGCATGTTATATATATTTCAAGAAGATTTGAGTACTCATGAGTTTATATATTATTTTTTGACTAGATTTCCCTCCCCTTTTCTCTGTATATATCTAAGTTCCAATTTATGAACACATATAATATATTTGCGAGGAGAAAAATGTCTCTGTATATATCTAAGTCTCATGGGGTTACTCTACATATGTCTCTGTATATATCTAAGTTTCAACTTTATGATATGATGCAAAATTCTTTTTAGGTTAATGTGTTTTCTATTTTAATCTACAGCCCCTCGCCTTCCCACCACCGTAGCCATCGACTCTGTCCCTTGCTCTACCTCCAAGCTGTCATAGATTCTCAACATCCAACAAGGTAAGATTTTTGGGGTTTTTCGTTTTAATTTGGGGTTTGGGGTTTTAATCGATTCAGGTTAGTCGATTTCTTTTTAAAGAGTTTTGTGTATAAATAGGCTTTTGATTAGGGGTTTTAAGAATCAACTCACACTATTTATTCCTCATAGAAAATCTCTACTGAGAAGATGCCAAGAAATGCCCGTTTGAGTGATATTAGGAGACAAGCAAGATCTGCATCCCCATATCATGTAGTATCTGAAAATCAAGAAGGTATCCTCCTGAAACTACAATTCTTTTATAAATTAAAATCATCATCTATGATGTTCTAATTAATATGCACCTTTCAACTATTCATCATGGTAGACATAATTCAACGACAGTTGCACCTCGGGGTAGATTGAATGATATAAGAAGGCAAACTAGAAAAATCATGCTCCTAACAAATACAACTTCAATTATCCTTAGCGAAAGTAAGGTCTTATATCTAAATGTTGGTATTCAAAAAATAATAGCCGACTTCTTTTATCGCTTCCATTGTAAATAAAAAAAACCACCCCTTTTCCCCTTTTGAATATGTGTAGGTCTATAAAGAAATTTCACTCCTCAAATTGTTAACCGCACACCGGCAAGGAGACGCCATAATTGTGCTAGAAATTATGTCGACATAAACATGATGCCAGTACACATGTTACCAGAACCCAAAATCTGCGAAAAATGTGGTGCTAAGTTGTTTTCATCGGAAACAAAAGAGATATGTTGTAGGAATGGAAAAATCTCACTACCGCAACTTACAACGCCTATCGAATTTAAGATGTTATATACTGATCAGAGTGAGGAGGGGAAGCATTACAGACATAACATCGGACATACAATCATATGTTTGCCTTCACTTCAATGTGGTTTCATTACGATGCAAGTCTCGCCAATGGCTGTGACGGAATCTATACTTTTAGAGCCCAAGGGGCGATATACCATTGGATAGGAAGTCTACTACCTATTGAACGCCCTAATAGGATAGGTAGTCTACAACCTGCTAGACCCCCTAGGCCAAGATATCTACAATTGTACATATATGATACTAAGCATGAAATTGAAAATAGAATGAGGGAAAATACTGTGATGCAGACACACATAGTTGAAAAACTAAAGATGATCTTAAATCCCTATAACCCTTTCGTGCATCAACTTAGGTGATTGGCTATGAGAGAGGACTTACCAAATTGTAGATTATTTCTTAAAGAATAATCCTTGGGAGGTCACCAGTACAATCTTCCTACGGCATCTCAGGTTGCAGCAATTATAGTCAGAGGTGAAGATCTAACAAATGTCGGACCCTGAGAGACTATTGTGGAAACAATGGAAGGCAACTTACAGCTGATTCCGGACACGGTCGGCTATTATGATCCTCTCCAGTACCCACTTTTACTTCCATATGGGAACTATGGATGGGATGTCAACACCCATTGTTTAAATGGACATCAAGTTACCTGCTGGGAATTTTATTCGTATATGCTTCAAGTAGTGTATTAATATGAACCATATATATTCCTCTTTTATACTATACAAATAAATAATGTTATTGTTACAATTACATATTAGAGCAAATGATACATCAATACTACTTCATGCGGGCAGATTATTACAATAATTTATTACAACAATTACAACAATGCAGGCTCAAGTGAGTTTTTGAATCATCAATACAAACATTACAACTCCCAAAAATATCTCTGTTTTATCTTTCTGCATTACTACCAAGAGGGAGATAAACAAGTAGGCATATTTTGATACACGCTACCCACAAAACACACTGCAATAATGACTTGAATTATCATAACACTTCATTTTATCCTTTTCAAATTTCAGTTCATAGACGTGGGGACAATGATATCGCCTACAGTGTACGCTAGGCAGAGCCTCTGCTATTTTATGTGTGATCAACCTGATGATGCACTTCGTGATGCGATGCAAGCTCAATTTGTTTATCCTGAATGGCCTACCGCGTTCTACATTCAGGCAGTTGCCTTAGCCAAGCTCGACATGCATAATGATGCTGGCAACATGCTGAACAAAGCGGCTGGACTAGAAAAGAAGAAGCAAAACGGTGGGAGAAGTTCGTGAAAAAAAAAAAGAAAAGGCTCGGAACTATAAGAGGATCCTGTGAATGTGTTAATTATTGACAGAATTAGTAAGCCTGTTTGTTTTAAAATGTAATATAGATAAAAAGGATCCCTTGGGTTGGTTGGTTGGTTGTTGCATCAATATGCATTTGGTTTGTGCCCATTGTCGGTGTAATTCTTTTGCCGTGATGTAAATGGTGGAGGAATATAGAAATTTGCAGTAACATGAGAAACACCTAATGTAAGTTGTAACAGTTTGCACATCAGTGTAAAAACTCTCTTAATTATGTAGTTTGAGTTAATCAAATCGTGTTATTCTTATTCAGATAGTTTTTGCCTGTAAGTATTGTATAGACTATAGTTGAAATCAGTATCTACACTTGGTATTTGTTGAGATCTTATGCATGATATTTAAATTTTGGGGCCATATCAATTCATTTTAATCAAAGTATTGGTACAGGTACTTTTATTCTCCATTTACGAATTACAGTGTGAGTGACAAACAAGGGGTGCTTTGGAAAACTTTCTAATGATCTTTTTGCAAAAACATGCTTCAGGTCAAAACCCTGATCAGCAGGGAAAGAACGTCGAATACTTGAAGGATTACTTGAAGCGTTTCTCATACTTACATGCTATTTAGTTCATGCCTTTTGTACGCGTGAATTGCACGTGCATTATACTAGTATATATAACTCCGACCCCCGAAGCTAATTAAATGCAAAATCCAATAAATTATTCTTAGCCCAAGATACCAAAATATCCCCTATCCATACACTTAGCACACAGCCCACACTAAAGCCCAACATCTGTCTTAATAATTAATCAGTTAAATAATCAAGAAACCCCTACTCTTTAACTTATTTTACTTAAGCGCAAATACATCCTATCTTAATTAAGACACACATTTCTAACACATCTATATAATAAAACACAAAGAAAGCTATCAAGTGGCTCTCCTTCAATCCCCCCAAAATCAAAAGCACAGATCTAACCTTACAAAACACATTTTCCCCCCAAAACTCAAATTCAAATCTCTACCAAAACAACTCCTTTATTTATTTAATTCTCTCTCTCTCTCTCTCTCTCTCTCTCTCTCTCTCTCTCTCTCTCTCTCTATATATATATATATATATATATATATATATATATATATATATATATATATATATCACTTTTATATCCCAATTCATAATTATTTTTCAACATATACTAATGAAAATATGGACTTTTATTTATAACTAATTATTGTCATACTATTCAAACTTGAGCTATATAATTGTTGATTTACTGTTTACAAGGCTTTTCATATGCTGTATCGTTCTGAAGACATGTCGTAGGCACGTGCCTACGGGCAAATCTAGTCCTTTTATATATTCCTCTTACACCTAAAAATATAGAGAGGATGGGGGGGGGATTACAAGATGTTTGTCAGCAAACTAGATTGCAGATTTTGCTGTTATATCAATCACAAACCGATACTTCACATCGTTCTTGGCAAGCCTGTCCATTGCCTCGTTGATGTAGTCTAGCTTCACAACGCCAATGTTGTAGGTTATGTTATGCTTTCCGCAAAGGTCCATCCTCTCCTGTGTTTCCTTCATCCCGTCAATCATACTTCCATTACTTTTCACTTTCCTGGTGATATGGCTAAAAATGGGATTAAATCGAGACCATTCAAATCGGGTACGAATCTTAAAGCTCTCAGGGGTAAAATAGTTATTTCCACCAAAAACGGATCTGAAATGGGAACTAGGTCTTTCTTCAAAATCTAGTAACCCAAAAATAGATCTGTCCTGTTGGGTATGGGTAGCAACCTGTTACAAACCAATGCAAATATTTAAATAGTAAAATTCGTAATTATCTCTAAGAGGCGGTTTAAATCGCCTCTCTTATCATGAAATGAGTTAAAAACTCTATTTTTTATCCAAAAATACCGGGACATAAAGATAAACTTTTATCTCTAAACTGTCTCTAAAGGCGACTATAAATACCCCTCCCCCTCCACCATAAGAATGGTAATGAATATTTTTTCCACAAATCGCTCTTTCATAATCTTTAAGATTACTGACTTGAGCGTCGGAGGGTTCATCGACGGGAACAATCCCGGTATATCGAACTTTTTGCAGGTCAATGCAGGAGACAGCCATAGTCAGCGTCAACAGAAGTCAAAAAGTCAGATTCTCGACTGTTCCATAAAAGAATTCGCATCACCTGGTTACTCCCACACCAAAAAAAGCAGTAACACATGCATCATTTCGTAAGCATTAGTCAGATCAAAAGAAAAGAATTTCATATATATATTTGAATTCCCAAAGGTTATCAATAATAGAGCTTTTATTCTTACCGAATATGAGAGGAAATGAAGGGAGATCTACAGGCTTGTCTGGTGCGCCGACTAGCACTAAAGTTCCACTTACTTTGAGCAACTGCAAAATTGGCCCTAACGAGTGTTTCGCAGAAACCGTGTCGATGATGTTGTCCAAACTCCTTGACCCATCCTAATAGTTAAATTTATAATTCAATCACATTAGGTTCAGAATGGCTATATATATAAGGCTAAATTTAAAAAAAGTACACAAAGATTTGGGCCAGTTTAAAAAAAGTACACAAAGATTTTTTATTTAAAAAAAGGACACAGTTTAAATTAAGTCTACTGGGTTAGTTAGGGTTAGGATTAGTTCGGGGAGGTTTATTTAAACACCTGATTAGTTAAGTGATATTTTTTTAAACAAAATAAAAGATGAATGTGGTTTTTTTAAACAAAATGAAAGATGAAAGGAGTTTTTTTAAACCCTACCCTAACCCTAACCCTAGTTAACCCAGTGGACTTAATTTAAACTTTGTGTTCTTTTTTAAAATAAAAAAAACTTTTGTGTACTTTTTTTAAACTGGCCCAAATCTTTGTGTACTTTTTTTAAATTTAGCCTATATATAATTGCTTTTCTAAAAGACAAATAGAGCATGATTTAACACTTGTGCAAAGATTATTACTTGAATTTGTTTTGGATCGGTGCTTATCAGAAAGTGATCAGTGCCAAGTTGGAGTTTGGCTTCTTTCTCCTTGGAAGGGGAGGTGCTAATAACTTTCACGTGCAACCCGAACGCCTTGCCGAACTTGACAGTAATGTGTCCAAGTCCACCCAAACCGACCACACCAAGCTTCTTACCAGGTTGGAGCTAGGGCTGCAAACGAATCAAGCTATTCGGCTCGAGCTCGGTCAAAGCTTGGCTCGAACCGAGCTCCAGCCGAGCTCGAGCTCAAAACTGAGCTCGTTTCGTAAAGGAGCCGAGCTCGAGCTTGGATTTTTTTTAAGGCTAAGCTCACGAGCTATTCGGCTCGAATACGGTCAAAACTCGGTCAAAGCTCGGCTCGAACCGAGCTCGAGCTCAAAACTGAGCTCATTTCATAAACGAGCCGAGCTCGAGCCTGAAGGTATTCGGCTCGACTCGCCTCGATTGCAGCCCTAGTTGGAGTATGCCATGCTCTTTTATGGGGCTGTAAACTGTAATACCAGCACATAGTAGTGGAGCGCGGCATCTAACAGCAAGTTGTCCGGCAAGCGAACAACATACCTTACAGTAGTAATTTGACCAATGCAGCCATTAGTATAAAGCTTATAAATTTTTAATTATTTCAAAATTCAGTTTTAAAATTTTAATTTCTACTCAACTACTAAATTCATTTCATAGGAGAGCCTTATAATCCACAGTCTAATAATTTTTGTTGTTGTTTTTTCCGTCATTTTTCATTTAATTCTACTAGTAATCTACATGTACTTTGTACATCCTAATAAATATATTTTTTAAAGTAATAATAAGATGTAATCTGGCCTCGAACCTGAGACCTCTCTGTATTCGTCATATAAAATTTTATTTTATATGAGTGGCAATTTTGTAAATAATTATGTCGTAAATAAATTTAAATTTTTAGGATATTATGTTAACTAAGAACAGTTGAGTAAATAATAATTAATATAACTCCCACATAAAAAAGAATGGATGAGATTAGATGGTCGAATGCATGTCTACAAATTACATGTTGTCTACAAATGACAACCCTAACTCTCTCATTATAATATTAGAGATTGTTATTCCTACTATACTATCAAAAAGAACACACACACACACACACACACACACATATATATATATATATAATTAACTAACCTGCAGGGCCGGACCTGGCCCAAAGCGGGCTGGGCGACCGCCCAAGGCCCAATTCTGGTGAGGGGCACAAAATTTTGTCAGTATAATGAGTTTGTAACACATAAATTAATTAATATTTGAACTAGAAAAGTAAAAGTTCTTCTAGTGTTGTTGGTTAGAGCACCTATTTAGTAAGTGTGAGGTCTTGAGTTCAACTCTCAGCAAGAGCAAAATATTTTCACTTTTTATATTCTTGTTTACTAATTAATGGTTTTTGTTTTTTTTTAATTTTAATTCTTGTTTGCTAATTAATGGTTTTCGATTTTTAATTTATTCTTTTTAAATTCCTATTTGCTAATTAATGGTTCTGTAAGTGTTTCTAGTTATATACTACATTCTGAATCAAGCTTTAATTAAATTAACAGAAACTTAGTGAGTAAAAATTTACAGACTGAAGATATGCTTCATGATGTTGCAATTATAAACTTGAAAGTGTCGGTTTCATTTTTTTAAACAAAATATAGAGAAAATGAATTTACTTTTGCTATGAATGAAGCTAAAGAAATTGAATCTGAAATGGAAATTGAGTCATTAATTCCTTTAAAACGTAGGGGGTTTTAGAAAGATAATTTTTTATGAGATTCCTGATAGGGATAGAGAACAACAATCTGCTCAAGAAAATTTTACAACTGGTTAATTTCTTGTTTTAGTTTATATGACTCTTTCTTAATTGATGAGTAGATTAGAACAAATGCAAATTTTTGAATCTATATTTGGCTTCTTATTTGATGCATCACGGTTAGTTTCATTTGATGATGATAAAATAAAAAATTATTGTATACAACTTGAAAATGCTTTGAAACATGGTGAGATGTCTAATATTGATGCGAATTATTTACTTTCAGAATTACAAATATTGCAACAAATGCTATGAAATGAAACTTTTGAAACAAATAAACCATGACATTCCATTAAAATTATGGAGTTTGAATATATATATATGTCCAAATAATTTGGTTGCTTATAGAATTTTATTGACTATACCTGTAATTGTGACATCTATGGTCCTGTGGAAATAAGATTTTCAAAATTAAAATTGTTACAATCTTATTTGCGAATAACTATGATTCAAGATATGTTAAATGGATTCGCAATTTTAAGTATTAAGAATAATATGTTGAAAAATATTGAGGTTGAATATATAATTGATAATTTTGCTTCTAAAAATGCAAAAAGATCATTTTAGATGAGATGTGATTGATTTGATTTGATTTTTTTATATGTAAGAATTAATGTCACTATACTTAATGGAAAATATGAAGTATTTGATGTCATAAAGAAAAACAAGGAAATCTGTAATTTTCAGGGTACATTATATCATATTTTATTAATATATATATAAATACATGCATATCTATGAAGGACCTAATTTTATTTTTTACCCCGGGTTTTAAATACCTAAGGACTGGCCCTACTAACATGGAAGTGAGGTGAGCTTTGAGGCTAAAGCAAGAGATCATAATTTCAAATTGTTCTCCAGTGGCTCATGACCAAACTCTGTAAATCTTTGCTCCAAGATCTCATTAATAAATTTAGAAACTTCTTTTCAATTCTATTAAATAACTAACTAATTCTAGAGTAAAGAATATGAATGAGTACCATAACTGATGTCGTTTATTTTTGGGGTGTGGCTGCAACAGGTATGAGTTTTTGTAATTTGTATAGTGGAAGTTGCGGTACTGGCTCTGGTCCGACTCATATTAGGAGCCCCCCACTTCTGGAGGGTTGGGTAATCCAGTCGTGTAAGAGTGATTTTTTCTCTGTAGGAAGAGCGGTGCGGGGTGTACGGTGAAGAACGTGGTTTGTATCTTCCTGGAGAGGCCCGAGGGGTAGGATGAAGAGGATCCATTTGAAGATATAAGGGGCATCGAGAGCCGAGAACAGGGGGTCGTGAGCCGAGCATCGAGCATCGAGTGACAAGCTCTAGTACTGTCAGATGCTGGGGCCCATTGCCGAGCATCGAGCGTCGAGGGATGATCCTTCATGAGCTCGGGTGTCGAGGCTTACTGTCGGATGTCGAGCCCAGAAGCTCGTCCGCGAGAGGTAAGGGGTGGCTCGGAATTGCCACCGACCGCCGAGCCTCAAACAAAGCTCTGGGGTGGCTCGAGGTTACTGTCGAGCGCCGAGCCCCCATGCTTGTAAGAAAGCTATGGGGGGGCTCGAAATTTTTGCCGAGCACCGAGCCCCCATACTTGTTGGAAAGCTATGTGGTGGGGGGGGGTTCGGAATTACTGCCGAGCGCCAAGCCCCTATGCTTGTTGGAAAGCTAGGGGGTTGGGCTCGGAATTGCTGCAAAGCGCCGAGCCCCCATACTTGTTGGAAAGCATTGGGGGGGGGCTCGGAATTGCTGCCGAGCACCGAGCCCCCATGCTTGTTGGAGAGCTGGGGGGGGGGGGGGGCTCGGAATTGCTTCCGAACACTGAGCCCCCATGCTTGTTGGAAAGCTATGAGGGGGGCTAGGAATTGCTGCCGAGCACCGAGCCCCAAGAGATTGTTGGAAAAGATATGGGGTGGCTCGAGGTTACTGCCGAGTGCCAATCCCCAGTGCTTGTTGGAGAAGCTTGGGGAGGTTCGAGGTTACTGCCGAGCGCCGAGCCCCAATGCTTATTGGAAAAGATATGGTATGACTCGAGGTTATAACCGAGCTCCGAGACCCAAAACTTGTTGAAAAATCTTTGGTATGGCTCGAGGTTACAACCGATCTCCAAGCCCCAAAACTTGCTGGAAAAATTTTGGTGTGGCTCGAGATCACAACCGAGCTCTGAGACCCAAAACTTGTTAGAAAAGCTTTGGTGTGGCTGGAGGTTATAACCGAGCTCCGAGCCCCGAAACTTGTTGGAAAAGCTTTGGTGTGGCTCGAGATGAAAAACCGAGCTCCGATCCCCAAAACTTGTTAGAAAAGCTTTGGTATGGCTCAAGGTTACAACCGAGCGACGAGCCCCAAAACTTGTTGGAAAAGCTTTGGTATGGTTCGAGGTTATAAACGAGCTCCGAACCCCAAAACTTGTTGGAAAAACTTTGGTATGGCTCGAGGTTACAACTGATCTCCGAGCCCCAAAACTTGCTGGAAAAGTTTTGGTGTGTCTCGAGATCACAACCGAGCTCCAAGCCCCAAAATTTGTTGGAAAAGATTTGGTATAGCTCGAGGTTATAACCGAGCTCCGAGCCCCAAAACTTGTTGCAAAAGCTTTGGTATGGCTCGAGGTTACAACCGAGCGCCGAGCCCCCATAATTGTTTGGAAAGCTATGGGGAGGTTCGGAATTACTGCGGAACGCCAAGCCCCAATGCTTGTTGGAAAAGCTATGGTATGGCTCGAGGTTATAACCGAGTTCCGAACCCCAAAACTTGTTAGAAAAGCTTTGGTATGGCTCGAGGTTACAACTGACCTCCGAGCCCCAAAACTTGCTAGAAAAGTTTTAGTGTGGCTCGAGATCACAACCGAGCTCCGAGCCCCAAAACTTGTTGGAAAAGCTTTGGTATGGCTCTAGGTTATAACCGAGCTTCGAGCCCCAAAACTTGTTGGAAAAACTTTGGTGTGGCTTGAGAACACAACCGAGCTCTGAGCCCCAAAACTTGTTGGAAAACCTTTGGTATGGCTCGAGGTTATAACCAAGATCCAAGCCCCAAAACGTGTAGGAAAAGTTTTGGTGTGGCTCGAGAATACAACCAAGCTTCGAGCCCCAAAACTTGCTGGAAAAGTTTTGGTGTGGCTCAAGATCACAACTGAGCTCTGAGCTCCAAAACTTGTTAGAAAAGCTTTGGTATGGCGCTAGGTTATAACCGAGCTCCAAGCCCCAAAACTTGTTGGAAAAGCTTTGCTATGGCTCTAGGTTATAACCGAACTCCGAGCTCCAAAACTTGTTGGAAAAGCTTTGGTGTGGCCCGAGGACACAACCGTGCTCTGAGTCCCAAAACTTGTTGGAAAAGGTTTGGTATGGCTCGAGTTTATAACCGAGCACCGAGCCCCAAAACATGTTGGAGAAGCTATGGTATGGCTCGAAGTTATAACCGAGCCCCGAGCCCCAAAACGTGTTAGAAAAGTTTTGGTGTGGCTCGAGGTTATAACCAAGCTCCGAGCCCCAAAAGTTGCTAGAAAAGTTTTGGTGTGGGTCGAGATCACAACCGAGCTCCGAGCCCCAAAATTTGTTAGAAAATCTTTGGTATGGCTCTAGGTTATAACCAAGATCCGAGCCCCAAAACTTGTTGGAAAAGCTTTGATGTGGCTCGAGATCACAACCGAGCGCCGAGCCCCAAATTATATTGGAAAAGTTTTGGTATGGCTCGAGGTTATAACCGAGCTCCGAACCCCAATGTTTGTTGGAAAGCTATGAAGAGGTTCGGAATTACTGCCAAGCACCAAGCCCCATTGCTTGTTGGAAAAGCTATGGTATGGCTCAAGGTTACAACCGATCTCCAAGCCCCAAAACTTGCAGGAAAAGTTTTGGTGTAGCTTGAGTTCACAACCAAACTCCGAGCCCCAAAACTTGTTGGAAAAGCTTTGGTATGGCTCGAGGTTATAACCGAGCTCCGAGCCCCAACACTTGTTGGAAAAGCTTCGGTATGGCTTGAGATCACAACCGAGCTCCGAGCCCCAAAACATGTTGGAAAAGCTTTGGTATGACTCGAGGTTACAACCGAGCGACGAGCCCCAAAACTTGTTGGAAAATCTTTGGTATGGCTCGAGGTTATAACCGAGCTCCGAGCCCCAAAACTTGTTGGAAAAGATTTGGTATGGCTCGAGGTTACAACCGATCTCCGAGCCCCAATGCTTGTTGGAAAAGCTATGGTATGGCTCGAGGTTATAACTGAGCTCTGAGCCCCAAAACTTGTAGGAAAAGCTTTGGTATGGCTCGAGGTTATAACCGAGCTCCGAGACCAAAACTTGTTGGAAAAGCTTTGGTATGGCTCGAGGTTACAACCGAGCGCCAAGCCCCCATACTTGCTTGGAAAGCTATGGGGAGGTTCGAAATTACTGCGGAGCGGCAAGCCCCAATGCTTGTTGGAAAAGCTATGGTATGGCTCAAGGTTATAACCAAGCTCCGAGCCTCAAAATCTGTTGGAAAAGCTTTGGTATGGCTCGAGTTTAAAACCGATCTCTGAGCCCCAAAACTTGCTGGAAAAGTTTTTGTGTGGCTCGATATCACAACCGAGCTCCGATCCCCAAAACTTGTTGGAAAATTTTTGGTATGGCTCGAGGTTATAACCGAGCTCCGAGTCCCAAAACTTGTTGAAAAAGCTTTGGTGTGGCTCGATGTTATAACCGAGCTCCGAGCCCCAAAACGTGTTGGAAAAGTTTTGGTGTGGCTCGAGGTTACAACCGAGCTCCGAGCCCGGTTCGAGATCACAACCGAGCTCCGAGCCCCAAAACTTGTTGGAAAAGCTTGGTATGACTCTAGGTTATAACTGAGCTCCGAGCCTAAAAACATGTTGGAGAAGCTTTGGTGTGGCTCGAGATCACAACCAAGCTCCGAGCCCCAAAACATGTTGAAAAAGCTTTGGTATGGCTCGAGGTTATAACCAAGCTCCGAGTCCCAATGTTTGTTGGAATGCTATGAAGAGGTTCGGAATTATGCCGAGCACCGAGCCCCAATGCTTGTTGGAAAAGCTATGGTATGGCTCCAGGTTACAACCGGTCTCCGAGCCCCAAAACTTGCTGGAAAAGTTTTGGTGTGGCTCGAGATCACAACCGAACTCCGAGCCCCAAAACTTGTTGGAAAAGCTTTGGTATGGCTCGAGGTTATAACCGAGCTCCGAGCCCCAGAACTTGTTGGAAAAGATTTGGTGTGGCTCTAGATCATAACCGAGCTCCGAGCCCCAAAACTTGTAAGAAAAACTTTGGTATGGCTCGAGGTTATAACCGAGCTCCGAACCCCAAAACTTGTCGGAAAAGCTTTGGTATGGCTCGAGGTTACAACTGACCGCCGAGCCCCCATACTTGTTTAGAAAGCTATGGGGAGGTTCGGAATTACCGCAGAGCGCCAAGCCCCAATGCTTGTTGGAAAATCTACGGTATGGCTCGAGGTTATAACCGAGTTCCGAGCCCCAAAACTTGTTGGAAAAGCTTTGTATGGCTCGAGGTTACAACCGATCTCCGAGCACCAAAATTTGCTGAAAAAGTTTTGGTGTGGCTCGAGATCACAACCGAGCTCTGAGCCCCAAAACTTTTTGGAAATGCTTTGGTATGGCTCGAGGTTATAACCGAGCACCGAGCCCCAAAACTCCGGTGCCTTGGGACGCCAAAAGCTCGCACTTCCAGTACCATCTGAAGATCTTGTCGTGGTGAAAAGTTGTACCTTGCCTGTCTGAACATCTTCAACCGCGATATGATCTCCCAGGAGCAGTATGGTTCCCTTAATCCCGACTTGGTTATTTGTTATTAATATCAAACTAGCATATATGTAACACCCCTGCCCCGGGCTCAGACAATTTTATACAATTTAGAAGACAAATTAATAATAGTATAGTGCAACCGCCCACCACAGGCTGCCTCTCAAAAGGTGGTTAACGGAATTGGTGACTCTTGATCATAGGCAAAGTTATTTATTATTAATTAATTAGTGTTCACTTTCCGATGTGGGACAAATCTCTCACAAATTTCTCCCGTTCTCACACAGCAGAAGCCACACATGACTCTGCCACGTCATCGGATAGAGAAAGAGAGAACTCTCTTCCACTGTCCCTCTATAGACGGGTGCCCCCCCTACCTGGCACCCTACCACGTCACCGAAAGTGACAGCACGCACAAGAGAAATAGCATACATGCTGTTCTCTTTTCATGTGGGGCCCCCACTTCCGGATTTTCTGAACAGCCCCCATAGGAAAGCTCTATAGGGCCACTCCGAATCCCCCTTTTATATACCATATATATAATTTTATTCTTTGAAAATTCACGGGGTGTTACACACACACCCCCTTCAGAAATCAATGTCCTCGCTGAGCATGGTGCATGCACAACCAGTGCAGGATCTCCTTTCTAGCCGTTGTGGAGTGACGTCCTCAATCCCGATAATTCTAGAGACTAGTCCCACACCGCAGGTAATTCTGAAGATTTCACTCACACCTCGATAATTTCGGGGACTATCTCACACCGCAGATCATACTGAGGCCCTCTCCCACACCCTAGCATCAAAAGTCGGCTCTGATACCATTTGTAACACCCCTGTCCCGGGCTCGAACAATTTTATACAATTTAGAAGATAAATTATTTATAGTATAGTACAACCGCCCACCACAGGCTGTCTCTCAGAAGGTGGTTAACCGAATTGGTGACTCTTGATTATAGGCAAAGTTATTTATTATTAATTAATTAGTGTTCACTTTCCGATGTGGGACAAATCTCTCACAAATTTCTCCAGTTCTCACACAGCAGAAGCCACACATGACTCTGCCACATCATCGAAGAGAGAAAGAGAGAACTCTCTTCCTCTGTCCCTCTACAGACGGGTGCCCCCCCCCCCTCCCCCACACCTGGCACCCTGCCACATCACCGAAAGTGACAGATCTCACAAGAGCAACGACATACATGCTGTTCTCTTTTCACGTGGGGCCCCCCACTTCCAGATTTTCTGAACAACCCCCCATAGGAAAGCTTTATAGGGCCACTCCGAATCCCCCTTTTATATACTATATATATTATTTTATTCTTTGAAAATTCACAGGGTGTTACAATATACGTGTCACAAACAGGGCAAGAATAACATGGTATGAATAAGTAATAGATTCAGGTTGGAACATAAACATGTACAGGTGAAAGACAACTCATAAAAGATTAGGGCAACGAAAATTCTAGTTCAGGACAGCAAGACAGTACTGCACCAAATCTGAGATTCCCGTTGCCACAAATATGCAAACCTAGATCCGTCAGAAAATCTGGAAAATAGACTCTTGGTTGAATCCAGTAAATATATATAATTCATATGGTATTTCACAAAAACAGGATTTAAAATAGAATTGTATCTAGAAAACATGTTCAGCAAGAAATCAGAAGTTTGTATTCATAAACAGGAAAACAGCATAAAAACTTACTGATTAAATCCAAGAAATATCTGGGGTATTCCTTAGTATGTTTAGTATCAGCAAATATAATTTTATAATATTCCAACATAGATAGTATAGTTAAATAAAATCAGAAAACATCACTATGTAGCAAATTTGTAAATCTGGAACTCTTGACACAACAGTACTAAAAAAGCAATAGATTACAAAATATAAATCGAAATCCAGATTCGTAAAAACGGTCTTAAAATAGATACAGCATGCTACATTTAATATTCACAAAGTTTTTATCAACAACAAGTAGAATCAGGTTGAAATTAAGGTTCTTTACTGAACAGCATGGAATTTCTGCAAGTATAGTAGTTGTCTGCAAGCATAGAATAGTTTGTAAAAATCATCAATTAAATCCACAAAAATTAGGGGTTAATCCCAGTCAAGTCTAGTTGTACTCAGCAAAATATTGGATCAAAATATTATCTTTATCATCAGTATAAAAATAAATAACCATACAAAATTTATATAAAACAGATACTGGAATTTTCTACACATGTATAGTAAAACAGCAACAACTTGCAACTCACAACTCGAAACTGAGATCTGTCAGAAATTTTGGAAAGTATACAGAATTCTCTGCAATTTTCATATACTGACCTTAATAGGGTCTAAAATACCGAACAAAAATGGGATCACAACAAAAACAGAAATCTTCTTATGCATTAAAATCAACTAGTTTATATGAAACACATTCTAATCATAATAAAATACGAAATATGGTATACTAGATGTCCAAGCAACATGGTATGGGGTATTTAACAAGTCTACAACAAGAATACTATGACTAATACATCAAGCATGCAAGATTCACACCACATATCATGGGTCACGAACAACATACATATATGCAATAGGAACTGATTATTTCTATGTTATTTCACGTCGTGTGTGTAATGAGACAACTACGGGTGGATCACATAAAGACAAGATCTAACAAGGTTTTTCATGAGAATAGATCTTGAAGCAACTACACTACAGGCAGTATTTAGTACTTGTATTATACAACAAAAAGGAATACAAGTTACTTGCCTTGTAATTGACGATGGAAACGATGCAAAAAACGATAATAACAGGAATGGATTTCCGGGCACGAACACAACACACGGATCTTCATGACGATCAAGATAAAGATGATCGAATGGCTAGATCCAAGCTGACGATGATTACGATCAGATCAGATGGTCCAGATCTCCTGATGATGAAGATGATGATGATGATCAAGATCGATCGATCGAACAGCTACGATCAAAGGAAGCTTGATGATCATCATGATCGTGATGATCAAGAAGAGATCGAACGGCCCACAATCAAAGTGAAGCTCACTGTTGAAGAACACAACCGGGGATACTTGGGTGGTGACTAAGCTTTGGTGGCGGCGCACTGCGGCTGTGGGAGCAGGCCGCACGGTGGTCAACTGGTCGGCGAGGGGCACAAGGCTTGACGGCAGGGAGCAGGGATGGCGACACTAAAGGAAGGCAGGGGAAATGGCCGAGAGGGGGGAGGCGCATCGCTGGGGGTTGCTGCTGTCGGCTGGGGTTGATGTCGCTAGCGCTCGGGAGGAGCAGGGTGATGGGTGGAGGCGCACAGCGGCGGCACTGCTGCTCGCTGCTATCGCCTGGCTGACGGGAGGAGAAGGGGAGCGCTGGGCAGGGAAGCACAGCAGGGGGTAGGGGATGAGTAGGAGGGTATGGATGATGGGTTTAGAAGGTCGGGATGACAGGAGGTAGGGAAGAGGGTAAGAGCGGCTAGGGTTTAGGATGAACAAGGTAGATATAAACAGGTATATATATAGGGGTAGAAAATAGGGTTATGGTGATAACGGGTAGGGGTAGTTGGGTTATAGGATCTTAACAGATTCAATAGGGGAAATATAATATGGTATATATAGGATCCAATAAAATATAGGATGATCCAATTAATGAGATAGGAACTAAATAATTAAATAAAATAGGACATGAACAATTTATTAATGAGAATAAAAAATAATAGCCCGATCAACAAGAGATGAAACAATAGGCAGACAATCGAATCAAGAAGATCAAATTAAAGGCAACAGAACAAATAGGTGAATATATTGAGAATGAAGATCCAATACACAGTTCAAATGGAGTACAATATGAATAAATACTCAAAAAGAAAAATACAACCAAAATACAGAAAATGAAAAACAGGGTTTACTGCTTCAAAATCCTCTTCTTCAACCTCAGATTCTCCAAAAACTCCAACCTTCCACTATCGTGCTCACCAGCCACCATCGTCGAGCTCAACCTCCCTTCGCCGAGCCCACTCTGTCGAGCCGACCTCTATCACCCTTGTCATCATCGAACTCCAACGTCGAGCTCCCTCCGCCACCTTCACGAGCTCCGAACCCATCGCTAAGCTTCGTCGAGCTCTTCCCCTTCCTACACCGAGCTCATCTCCACATCCCCGAGCTCCCTCCATCGCTAACTCGACGACTAGCCTCTGTCGTCAAAGCTCTCCTCCTTTGCAAACTCCCCTCCGTCGTCGCTAAACTCCAATGCCGAGTAACTCCATCGGGCGAAACTCGCCACGTCCAGCTCAACCGTTCGCCGAGCTCCTCGCCAAGCTCTCCCCCTCGCTGTTCCGAACCCCTCACCGTAGTTGATCTCCCTCCGTCGTCTCCAAACTCCAATGTTGAGCAACTCCATTGGCGAAACTCCTCCACGTCACATTGATCTCAACCGTTCGCCGAGCTCTTCACCATACGAGGTCGGAGAGGAGGCAATGTGGGAGGCGAGGTTGGAGGTGAGGCCAGAGTCGAGGATGAAGTCAGGGGCGAGGTCGAAGACAGTCGGAAGCCAAGGTCAGAAGCCAAGAGGCTTAGATCTTGCCACATGTCAGTTCGTCAGCCTCCCGATGCGTGCTTGATCCTGATCAACGGCTCTGATTGAGCCACGTCGCTCGGATCCAAAATCAGAGCGTCCGAGCCACCAAATGTGAATTGAGAGAAAACACTCTGCCTCTCGATTCGCGATCGATCGTAATCAACGGCTCAGATCAAGCCACATCATCTCCCTTCCCTTTCTTCTCAATGCATCTGCTCGTGTGCTCGAGTTTGATCGACGCTCCAGATCGATCCATCCCATGATGAACGTCCATGATTACTCAAGGTAATTTCTTTTATTTTAATTCTTTTATTTTAATTATTAAATTGAATTAATTATTTAATAATTCCGAAAAAATAATTAAAAATTCGAAAATATTAATTAAAAATTCGAAAATATTAATTAAAAATTCTAAAACATAAGTTTTAAATAGGAAAAATATTTTTTAATTCTGAAAAAATAATTGTTAAATTAGAATAATTAATTAATAGTTCAAAAATTAATTATTAAAATTCGAAAATTAAATAAAAAATTCAAGAAATGATTAAAAATTGGAAGAAAAAAACTGAAAAAACTGAAAAAAATCACAAAAAATCCAAAAAATTCTACAAATAATTTTGGGTATTTTACATGCTCAAAAAGACACTGTTACACCTCAAGCGAGATCCAAACTTTCTCGAGAACTCCGATAAATTTTATTAGCCATTGAAAATGGACAAAACTATTCCTCAAAGGCTGTGAAACTCAGTCTTGATATGGCTAAAAATAGAACCAAATTGGGACCATTCAAATCGGGCATGAATCTTAAAGCTCCCAGGGGTAAAACGATAATTTCACTACAAACGGGTCTGAAATGGAAACTGGGTCTTTCTTCAAAGCCCGCTAACCCAAAAACGGATCTGTCCTATTGGGTATGTGTAACACCTCGAATTTGTAAAATACCGAAAATACCTGTTTTTATATATTTGGAGTGGTGAGAATTTTAATATTGGTATTGGTGTCTATATTTGTGGTGGATTGGTATTCTTGATATATTGGAGCCGTGAGTTGAGATTTTATGAGAAGAAATATTGTTTATTTTTATTTTGAAATTTTGGAGTAGTATGCGATAAATTTAGAGTATTTGTACTGTTCGTATTATTAAAGTATATGGTTGGGTTTAATTGAAATATTTTGGAGATAGGAGGGGCTTATATGAAAATATCCTTATTATTATATATATATATAATTATATACTTTTTCTTTTCCTTCTCCCCTCCTCCTTCTTTCCTTTTCCCTTCTTCTGTTCTTATCCCGACCGAGAGCACCGAACCCATCGGCCGGGGCTTCTCCAAGCTCAAATCCGCGTCATTCTTTCACCAAACTCAAATTAAACTGAGGGGTATGCTAATTGAAGGGTCCTCTACATCGTGGCGGAGTTCGTTTTTCGAAAGGACTCCGAAAGGTAAACCCTAGATTTTATTTTTGCATAAAATTTAGTGTGGTTAATTTATTTTGAGTGAGAGTATTATGGTAAGGAGATTAGGAGATATTGGGAATAGTTGAGATGAGAAATTAGCACAGTATGGGAGATTTAGCAAGTTGCTAATAAATTAGGGTTTTGGGTTTGTAAAAGAGAATTATAGATGTGAGAAATTTCTTCTTTATAGTAGTAGAATTTTAGTAGAACCATTAGAATAATTGGGGGTGATTTTAGTAATTTCATGGGGATAAAATCCCGTAGTAATTTGAATATTACGTGCAATGCACGTGTGCATCCCAGACGTTCGATAAAACGCCTGAGTGATATTAGAAATAGTGTTATTATTTTCTGTGATTGATTTGAATGATTTGAGCTTTAATTGTGTTGAAATCTGATAATAGGATATATTAGCAAATTTGGATGTGGAACGGCGTGCTGGCGCATCGGGTCTTCACGGGATGCTATGTGAGTATGATCTTTTATTTTATATGCATAATGTGCTATGAAAATTTTAAAATATGGATTGGTGTGATGCGTGAAGTAGATTGAATATAGAAAAGTACATAAGTATGATACAGAGTAAATTATGAGGTGCAAGAAATTAGTATATATGTATGAGAGTGTGTTGATGGTTGTAAATAGATATCTCTATGATACGGGGCGTAATGATCAGATATTTGTATGTGGATGTATGTGTATAACGTGTGATCTCATGACTAATGTGATATGATGAAAAGTATGGTGTGTGCAGATATATATGAAATGTAAAATATGTTATGACAATGTGATGTGATAACCTGATGAAATGATGATATGGAGTAGGTGTGTATGCGGGTGATAAATTGGAAATTTTATGTGATATTGTGATGCGAAATGGGTATGGTGTGTGTGACGTGTGGGTGATAAATGATAATTTTATATGATATCGGTGAGATTACTGGCTTGTGTATGCTTATGAATTTAATGGAGTATATACTTTCATGTTATGTTATAACGGCAAAATTATATAATAAAGGAGTTATGTTATGTAGGAGATATATTTATGTATATGGAGTTTTATTATAAAGGAGATATATTATACATGAATATATATATAAAGATATTTTATAAAGGAGTTATTATAAAGGAGTGTATAATAAAGGAGATATATTTATTTGTGGAGTTATATTATAAAAGAGGAGATATATATATATATATATGGAGAAATATAATAAAGGAGATATATTTATTTATGGAGTTATATTATAAAGGAGAGATATATATATGGCGAAATATTATAAAGGAGATATATTATAAATGAATATATGGAGATATTTTATTAAAGGAGTCCTATTATAAAGGAGTTGTATTAAAGGAGTTATTGTATTAAAGGAGTTATGTTATAAAGGAGTTATACGTATTGCCCCAAATTATATTTGGGGAACAGGAGTTATATATATATATTAATATTGCCCCAAATTTTATATTGGGGAACAGGAGTTATATTGTGAAGGAGTGTATAGTAAAGGAGATATGTATGTGTATGTAAAAGAGAATTAAATATTGCAGTACCGCACAATCTCCCAGGGGTTTAGGCTAGACCCCACAGGCCCGGGATACACCCGGGAATAGGAGTTATATATTGTCCCAAATTATTTTTGGGAAACATGAGTTATATATATATTAATATTGCCCCAAATTTTATATTTGGGGATCAGGAGTTATATATTGCCCCAAACTGTGTTTGGGGATCAGGAGTTTCCCTCGCTGGTATAGGGCCAGGAGGAAGACGTAGCCTCGGACGTGTAAGGCTCTGTGTGAGCATCGATCCGCGTGTTATATTTTACTTTTGAATAGCCTTTTGGCTTTAGTCTTGGTTGGATAAGCGCGCAATTGTACTTTCAATCCAGCCCACAAATGATAGATACTTAGGACACCTGGATCTGGGTGATGTGGTGGGTTCGCGGGATTGAAATGTACGGGATGGGAGGCACAGAGATCCCTGTGTTGTACGAGGAGGTCAGTTGTGTGGGCACTGAAAAGGAGAAATTATAAAGGTGTATGTGTATTGAAAGAATATATGTATGTGTAAAGATACGGATGATATGATATTTTACGGAGATTACTTATATTATGGGAGATATGAGTATACTACGGGAGAGATATATATGTATGTGTGTGTGTGGGTATATATTGGCATATGGCTATACTTATGATGCGATATTGGCAAATGAATGAACATGAGTAGAGGAGAGTGAGATAGTAAAGAAAAAGAAATGAATAGTATATAGAGTATGTATGTGAATGAATGTTAGAAATAAAGAAGAGGAGTTATGCAATCATGAATGAAAGGTAAGGTGAGATATAATACGAGAACGAAAAGTTAAAGTAAGCGGTATTATGAGTTGTGAATGGAGATTTAAGTAAAATACAGTATGATACGAGTGGTTGCACCTTGGAATTGTGTCAAGGAACTACCTGCCCGCTGTTTCTGTGGAAATGGTGGGAACTACCTGCCTTGGCATAATTCGCAGGGTAAGTTGGTATGATTGTGATAATGATTAATGGAAATGAAGAGTTAAATTTAGTGAAGATGAAAGTAAGTTGGTCATTAATTAGCTTGATTAATAGCTAAATGATATAACGGGATGAGAATGAGTTATAGATATATTTTGATGTGATAAGAATGAGTATTTAATAAGGGATATGTGCACGATGTGATGAAATGTGAGTGAATTGCAATAGGTAATGAAGTGTTATGTTTTGTCATAAGAAAGGAATTAATGTGGTATTAGGTGGATATATGCATACGTGATGATATGGGTTATAAGAAATAAATGAACGCGGGTGTTATGAAATATGAAATTGAGAAAGAAAAGAGTTACGGACTTTATGTGAGTATGTATGGAAATAAAGAAACGATGAGGTGGTAGGAATTATGAAGTGATAAATATTTGCGTAGGGGATTCAAATTGGAAAGGAACGGATTAAATGGAAATGCGTATTTTGTGAATATAAAGTAAGGATAGATATGAGGTTGATATGAAATATATAGTGGAATGTGTGAGTATGGGTAATTTTATAATTTGATACAGATTTGAAGAGTAATTGAATATAAAGTTGTATTTATGATGTTTTAAAGTTCAGAGGTTCAAGATGTATCTTCTTACTCGATGTTTGTAAGTTTAAATTTATTTTCGTTATATAATTTAAGTTATTTGTTAGATTTTTTAAATTATACTCACACCAGAAATGGCTAACCCCTTAGTATTTGGGGGGTTAGGGAGTCCCTAGACTACCCTAAATCCCCTACTGTTACAGGTCCTCAGCAAAGCAGAGGTGAGGCGTAGTTGTATAAGGTGGAGTTTTATTTTTTTTAAAAAAAATTTGTATAAATTAGTGAAGTGAATAGTAGAATCTATGGTTTAAATTGTATTTTTGATGTATAAGCATGTAAAAGATGATGATGAGTATAATGCTGGGTGACGTGGTATGTTTGTGACCCGTACCCACCTCGTTGTGGAGTACTGGGCTTTGTGGTAGGTTTTACAGAGGGTTTTCTAAAATTTTACCTCGTTTTTCAAAGAAATTTTTAGTTTTTAATTGATATTTGATAATCTGTTATGTGTTTGGCCCCCAGAGCATTATATTATATTGCCTGTGTGTATCTGCTCATTTTGGCCTGGGGAGCCCATGAAATTATCGTGTATTTTGTGAGCTACGGAATTTTGAGCAGAATTCCGTAAGCTTTTTGTGTTTCGGGGCAAAATTTACAGGGGAGACTCTGTCAAAATTTTCTCTGAAATATAACTTTCTTAGTTTATGATTAAAGTGATATAGAAATTGAAAGATTTGAGTTTGGAGTCAAAAAAAAATTTAGGGGCGTTACAGTATGGGTGGCAGCCCACCACAAACCAGCCCAGGTCATTTAAAGAGTAATTCAAATTCATGATTATCTCTAAGAGACGGTTTAAACTAAATCTCTTATCATGAAACGATTTGAACTCCACATCTTATCCAAAAACACCGGGACATAGGGATAAATGATTAGTGCATTGCGTCACTGGTTTTATCAGCATTACGTCAGTTGCATTCAACTGACATGCCCATAGTCTGTTTAGTGCAGGATTGCTAATCTGGAACAGGAGACTCGAGCGGCGAGGAGCAATACGTGGAAGTTGTTGGCCAGTGTGTCACAGAGTTTCTTGATTGTTGTACAGTGTGAGATTGTAATACTGTACGGTAAAATTTTTGGGATGTAATTCTATGTTGAACAATTTGTACTTGTAATAACATTTTGGTCGCAATATAAAGTTTTAAATTACCTGTGATTTTTTGTGTTTGGACTCATTTGAAGGAAAGATTATGGCTTGTGTCTCGGGTTCCGGGTATTGAGAACTTGGGGCGTTACAGGTAGACCGCAAGATCACCAATTGGCGTCGGGACATGTAGAGCCGCAACTCTAGTACTCTATCCTAACTCAACAATATAGAAATTAACAGATTTTGTAGGGTCTATTCCCTACGTTCGACAGGAGCACCTCCCGTTCTGATCACTCTTCAGGAATTAACAAACGAGACCACGCATCCCGTGCTCCCAAACAAGTGGAAAGACACCACACGTGACCCTTTGACAGGCGAGTACAACCACCCGACTAGTGTCTATCCTATTTAAATAAATGATATGCTTGGTCAATAGGTTACTACTATAAACTCACCGATTTCTAACTTATGTCATACACACTGGTTTTATTTAAAGCAACTAATTATCTTTTGCTAATGAAATGATTAGTTAATACCAGTCGGTTACTTGCTAGTTGATTATCCTAGTTTTTGATCTAATTCACAATGCTCATTGGAAACCAACCCTGCCTCCAACCCTGGCTTCAAGAGTTGGCCCAATGACCCTGGCGATTGACCTCCGTCAAACACTAAACCCCCTCTTGCTTTGATCCAGACCATGTCTCCACCTGCAATCAAATCCCTCCTTGGTTAGCGATCCGCCGGCACACAAAGATTGTCTTCATCCATTGCACTTGAGGTGATAAGGGTTATTAACCACCCAAAAAGATTAAGCAGAAAAGATAGAACCTAGGGGAAGAAAATTCACTACCCTAAACAATCAGCAAGTTAAATGGAACTCCTGGCAATAGGTTCATCCCCAAACATTAATTTAAAACAAGTATAAGGCTATTCTATCCTTAAGCAAGCTAGGAAATTGAATAACAATCAAGCGCACCAATGCAAAAATAAGACAAGAGTTAATCTAATCTTAAAATGCAATAGATGTATACAAGCACAACTCTAACATGATCAAACATGAGTCACAACCAACTTAAACTACCTTCTAAGTCTATGATAAAGCTCTTAGTTTAAGAATAGTTTAACACACTCAAAAACAGTAAGCTAATTCATTCAACATGTGACTGGTGCAACTTGCAAAAATCACAATTAATCACCTACTTACTAAAAATTCATGATTTTAGATTCTACAGTAAGATCTTGAAATATACTTTGCTTCTTCAGTTGGAAACATTTTCAAAATAAGCCAACTTAATGATGAAAAAAGCCTCATACTGAGATGCATTCAGAAACCCAAATTTTACAAGACTGCTAACCAGTGTGTACTAAAAATTCCTTTAAAAATCATAAACATCTCGAAATATAATGAAATTTGGTAAATATGATCTAGGCATATGTGGTCAGTACATAGCCAAAATTTATCTCAAAACTCCAAGTGTACACAAAGTTATGACAATTTGAAATAAGATGTTAATTTAAGACTGTATGGATATTATTCTCCAATCAGAGCAGCAATTGTAATTTAAAGAGATAACAATTTGCATTCAAAAATTATGTAACTTGGTAGAAATGTTTCATATTGGCTTGAGATACCACGGCAAAAGTTTCGAGTTCAAATTCTTTTTTATCATAGGGTTATGCCTTTCAGGGTAACAATTATTCATAATAAAAATAGAGCTGAAACACTTTTGTCTCAGTATAGAAACATGACTTTTGTTAGATATCAAATCATCTCCAAAAATTACAAAAATTGGTGGGATTGTTTTAGACACATATATGAAACTTGCATAAAAATTTCATCTTAAAAATCCTTATATTTTGGAATGAATGAATTTCCAAACCGAACACAAAACTTTGTTGAGACGAAACCTAAAACAGTTCAATGTTTTCCTTACCCAGTATAGGTGTAGCAATTTCAAAAAATATCATATATCATCAAAAAATTATAAAATTTTGGAGAATTGATATAGACATGTTAGAGATCCTGCAATAAAAATATCAACTCTAAATTCATGATAGAAATGAAGATAAGATTTTTGTAAGTCAAGCATGTTAAATTCACACATGGCAGACCTTTATTCCATACCAGCAACAAGATAGAATTTATTAAAATATCAAACCATATCCAAAATTTGCGAAATTTGGTAGAGTTCTTAGGAACAAAATCAAGATACCACTGTAGAAATTCCAAGTCCAAATTTCATTATGACATAAAGTTGTGATTTTTATAATTACTCTTTCTTTTACTTCACAAGATCAAATATTTTTCTATCAATTGACATTTTTAGCTCAAGTATTAATTACAATCATGAAAGAATTTCCATTCTCATTATCTAGCAAGCCAAATCAGTACATTAATATTCATCACACTAAAAAAATAATTATATAACATGCATAGAGTTAGAAGAAGTCATCCACTATGAAGTTGTTGATTTTCTCCTTCCTAGCTTCCTATGCTTGCTTCTCCTCTTCAGATCTTCCCCTACAAGGCCCTTTCCCTCCTCCTAGCACAAACTTGATGAAAGAAATTTTTTGGCAGTGTAGGAATTTAGAAAGAAATTTGTGTGTGTGTGGGGGGGGGGGTCGTAATTAGAAAATATATTAGGGTTAGGATTTAAATAGATGGTTTTAGGGTTTGGTTTGTATGTATAATTGTACAAGTACACAAACACCTATACATTGCATATATATATATATATATATATATATATATATATATATATTGTCACCCCCCGCTTTCTAAAAGAGAATACGAGCACGTAATATTGGCACAGCGAATGATTTTCATCATCCATAAGCTGTTCAGGAATCTTTACAATATCTCACAAAATAATCAGAGTCGGAAGCAAAGTAACAACCACATGCACATATGAACCAATTACCAACAAGAATACCTGAAATAAAATATATTAATCTCAAATAGTCATGATCTGAAATACACAAATATCCTGGGTCATACTGTCCAAACACAAAGAATACAAGTAACAGATATAATGTTCAAAATGAGCAACAGGAAATAAATGAAGATAGCAAAAGCTCCAGCCAACTAGAACTTTAGATCACATACTCCATCGGGCAGCTGATCACCAAAATCTGCAATTGATAATTGCAGGAGAAGAAAAGAGAAAACAAGTACCCGTCAATTGCAAGTTACGGGCCACTTATAATGTATGATATAAGCACATGGGAAACTAACAAATAGCATGGAATAATGCATCAACAGTGATAACTAGCATGAATTAGTAAAACAAAGTCACTAGCATGGTATACTAACAGTACAGATGTTTATGTCAAATGCAGTGTCATATGGCAACTAACAGTGTCCAGTAACAGTGAGCTCAGTATATCAGTGTAACAGTATAACAGTATCAGTCCAACAGTCTCAGCCTAATAGTATCGATCTAACAGTATCAGTCTTATGTTCTTAGAGTCTTTTGTGTATTACTAGCTAGGTAGCACTTCATGCGCCCCAAAAACATAACACATGGTTGCTACAACAAACAGTTTCGCTTATAGATTTCGTAGTGGACCGTAATAGGGCAGTGTACTCAAGTATCAGTAACAGTAGCAGTAGCAGTAACACTAACAGTAAGAACCTGGTGGTCCTCCTCCGATTACACCCTCTTATAATAAATTGTGCAATCAGGTAACCAGTAACAGAAATCAGACAGTCGGAACCTATTGGTCCTCCTCCGAGTACATCTTCCTATAGGGAAGTGTGTAGTCAAGTAATCAGTATAACAATATAACAGATGCTCAGTATGGAAAACACAGGCCCCCTTCCAAGTACACGTTTCCTTATTTTCCACTACTAGATCTTCCCTTAAGAACCCCGGCTTGGTTACTTTTATTATGGTCATCAAATAGGCATGAATGTGTACGAAATAGTGTCAAACTAACATGGTATAATCAGTATTAGGTTCAGGGAAAAAAATAAACATGCATAGATGAGATACAGTCACATAAACGAGCAAAACAATGTATGTTCATATTCAGGACAGTATGACAGTACAGTACTAAAACAGTGAATCTCGTCGCTACAGAAATGCAAATCTGGATCCATCGAAGAATCTGGAAAATAGACATCCACACGAATCCAGCGAATATAACTAAGTCATATCGTGTTTCAGAAAATCGTAACTCAAAACTGATTTGAAAACAGAAAACACGTTCAGCCAGGAATTAGGAAAACGAATTCAAAGTCAAGAAAACAGCCTCAAAACTCATCAAATAAATCTACGAAAAATCTGGGGTATTTCCCTATATGTCTAGAATCAAAATATAAAGTTTCATAATATTCCAGTAAAATTTATTTAGTCATCAAAAATAAGAAACATCAAGAAACAGTAGTTTGGCAAATCTGGAATTCCCAACACTGCTGTACGAAAGCTGAATTATCTCGCAACCAGTGAAACAAAATCCAAATCCGCTAAAGGGAGATGAAAATAGACAAAATATATTAACTTTCATATTTCATGAACATTTCCCATTCAGCAAAAGGAATCATAGTGAAAATACGGTTCTTTACAGATCAATTAACAAATAAAATACAGTAAGTATAGATTTCATAAACGAGCATGAAACATCACAGAAAACTCATCAATAAAATTCACCAAAATTCTGAGTAATCCCTAACTAGGTAAAGAAATACTGACCAAAGTTTTGAATAAAATAATATATGTAGCATAGTTCTTTAAAATGATTTGTCATCAAAATTACTGAAAAACAAAATCTGGAAAAGATCGACACCTCTCTAGTAAAATAGTCATAACTCACTCATACGAAAACAAAATCAAGCAAGTCAGAGGGGTTTGAAAATAGAAGAAATTCTCAAAAACTCATGTTTTATACCGAAATTAAGATACTGACTTTAAAATAGTCCAAAACAGCAAACAAAACAGATCAGTGTCAAAATACAGATTTTCCCCTTAAAAACAAAATCAACATAGATTCGAGAAAATTGATCCAAACACATTCAAACGTGAAATTGAGTCTACCAAGTGTCTAATCATCATGAATTAGGGTTATTAACATGTTCACACCAAATATATCTCATGTGTCTCAATCAAAACACGAATTCTCACACAAGTCTCACATACATGATCAAAATCAAGAACGGATAAATTCTAGGTTAATTCATGTCCAAATTGTGTCGTGAGTCATCTATGGCCAAATTTTTACAATAGAGATAAAACCCATCAAGCAAAATACAAACAAGAGTCGTCTCTAGACCCAACTACACTATAGGTGAACTTTTTCACTTGTATCAAACAAATGAATTGGAGTACAAGTTACTTGCCTGAAAGACGACGAATCCAACCAAAAGAAAGAAATAACGGGAACGGATTCCCGAGCATGAACTTAACAATAACGAATCACGAACAAGATGATCACGAACAAGATCACAAATCCAAAGAACCAATAACCCACGAACACGATCAGACGGCTGAGATCAAGATATCAAAAGATCAAGGCGATCGGATCAGAGCGGACGATTAGACGACCACCAATCAAAGATGATGATAATGCGATCTAATGGTCCATAATCAAAGATGATGATCAAGATCTAACGGACGGTTAGAAATCAATCCATCAAGATCAAGATGATGAAGGTGAGATCGTGAACATCCGACGGCCCACAACAAAGGTGATCAAACACTTCATGATCAAGATGTGATCAAGATGAGATCGAAGGCTCATATTCAAACCATCAAAACTCCATGATCAAGAACTCACTTCAACAACATCAACTACATGCAATGGGGAGTGCACAGCGAAGAGGACGGCACTGTGCACGGCTGAATGGCGACGATGCTGGATAGGGAAGCTGTCGCTGCCGTAGTCGCCGGGAAATGGCAAGGAAGGAAGGGGCAGCACTGGTGGATGCAGTCGACTGGTGGAGTCGCAGGGTGGCGGGACGGCAACGCGAGCAGGGTGGCGGCCAGGGCGGGGTTGGCGCGCTGCAGTCACGCGTGTTGTGCTGCTGTCGCTGTGGCAGCTGTCGTGGCTACCGGTGCCGCAATGAGAGGACACAGGGAGGGCGAGTGAAAGGGGGGAGATGCAGGGAGAGGGTTTGGAAGTGAACGGGAGAGAGGGCTGCTGACGATTGGGTTGCGACTGAGGATGCGGGTGTGACACGACGAAGAAGAGGAGGCAGGGTGCAGTGCGGCGGGACTGGGGCGGTTGCGCGATGGCGGAGTAGGCAAGGCGGGGTAGACGACGGGGCAGATATGCATGGGGAAGGTGAAGAGGCATTAGGGGATAGGCGGCTGGGAGATGATGGATGAACAGGGGATATATAGGCTGTAGTTTATTAGGGTGGGTTTCAGGTTAGGGAATAATGGGTAGGGGATGAAAAAGCTAACGGGTATAGGGAGGGGTTTGGGTAATTATATATAACTCATGATTTTCCAAAAATATATTTTTGTGTATTTTCTGTATTTCCAAAAATAGCTTTTTCATCCCCTACCCATTATTCCCAACAACGGCCTAGGTTATAAAAATTTAAAATAAGGCCGTTGTTCCAAACAATGGCCTATAATTCAAATTTTTATAACCTAGGCCGTTGTTCCCAACAACGGCCTAGGTTATATCAACTTTTTTAGAATCTGTTCAGCGAAGAGTTATTTGGGACGAAATTTTCAAAATAACCCTCCGCCGAACAATTGAAACGGGTTATGGGAGCTCGATCTGAGCCGCTGATCGCGATCATGAGCGATCCAACGGCTCAGATTGGTGTTTTCCAACCAGTGAAAACAAGACCCGTTTTCAATGGAGCATTACCCTATATATATATATATATATATTCTATTATAAAAGCCACAATAAATCTGTCCATAGACGTTCTCAATCATTAATTTCGATAACTCAATCTTAACCATTCATTCAAAGATCGTCTGAATCGTATATCTGACATGATCATACATGATCAGCTTAATCCTAACCTTTAACCTGTCTCTCTCAAACTCCAACCCCCCACATCGCTTCTCTTTTTCCCTCTTCGATCTCCCAACTCAAATTCTAGATGTCAAAACCATGGCAGTCATATTTATCTACAACAACCAATATTACAAGGGGAAAAAAACCAAGTTCTGAAAAGAGAAAGAGAGACTTCATTTCTTCTTCTTCTACTCTATCTCTCTCCTCCATTGCTTCCTTATTTGTTGGGAGAAGGGTTTGCTTCGGAGGAAGTCCAAGAATCGGCCGATACGTATGTGCATTCTTCTCTTCTTTGTGATTGTTGATGGGTTTTGTTGAGTAGAGTTTGATTGTGTAGTTTGTGGGATTGCACAATTTGGGTTGGTCAAAAGTTATGATTTTGATGGAAAAATTTTGCATTATTTGTGTTTGAAAGGGACACCTATTAGATGTTTGATTGTTTGTTTCTGAGAATTATATACACGTAGAGACCAATGTCGTAAGAATAAGAATTAACTCATATTTGCTCAAAGAAATCAGTTCCATTATGAGAAGAGCGGAATAAACAAAATGTAACCATTGGTGCAAGACAATAGACATAATCACATGACTGTCAAATGCATCAGTATACTATATACAACCCATCAAAGGAAATAAAAATAAATTTGACATAATTTATTTTTAAGGAATGTGATTCCATTTAGGAATTTGGCTTCTTCGAAGTAAAATTTGTTTCCTAATCTAACATGAGTATGTAATATATGAAAAAAGAAGGGAAAAAAAGAAGTCAAAGTTGTTCGAGAAAACTCCCTTTGTTTAGTAATTCTATCTGTCTATATTTCATTATATTAATGCTTAACCACCAAACAGAAAGGTCATTGTATACTATATGGGGACTTGTTTTGATAGTTCTGTAATTTCTTTGTATTAAGATGTGATTTTTTGGCACCTTTTATATCTATAACAAGTTGAAGCAGTATCTTTATTTTTCTGTCTTAAAAGTGTTTTATGCATGTAATGACTTCACTTCATTGTTGTTTTACATATTACTCTCATAAGATTTCAATACTTATCTTATTTTCTTAACCAGGTCCCCATCTGAAAATAATAGAGATGGATTTTGTCGTCTATCTTAGCTAAAGATTTCTGATTTTTCATACAACTTTTCCTTTCATTCAAACATCATTTGAACCGTGTGTGTGTGTGTGGTGGTGGATTATAGTCTTTCTTTTCGTTCATACTCTTTCCAAACAGAAATGTATTTATTCTAGGATTTTTATATTACCCAAATTATGAGCTATTTTCAAATTTTGGGGAATGTTTATTTTTTTAAGAATATAAAGGGACAACTTATTTTGAGAAGAATCATGTGTATAAGGATTTTCTTTAGTTACATTAATTTATATGAAGTTGTTAAAGACAAGACTATAGTGATTGTTGCACATATGATAAGACTACTGTGCTTCTATTTCTTGATGCTCGTTAATTTGAGATTGCTAAGATTTAATCTAGGCGGTTGATGACACTCGTAATCGCTTTCAGGAAAGGTACCTCTCGTTTGACTCGTGTGAAAAGAAAAACCAAAATTCTGATTTTGTTCAATTTTATATTGATATCAAGCAAAGCATTTTTAGAGTGTAGGGATACTCTTCTAATTCCATGGTAGGTAGGAGAGGCTTGAGGAGTATTTTTGGGAAAATGATGATTGATCATAAAAAAATACGATAATGTGAGTCTAGGATTAAGTAATTTATTCTTTTGTAATAACTTTTTTATATCTTTTATGTTTTACTCAAGACTAATATAATATTAAGTCTTCAATATTAAAATTTAAGTATTTTGTGTACGTAATTAATATATAATGATCACACTATATATTCATTTGAGTTCTTAATGTGATTTCTTCTATGGTTGGTTTTCTCAACAACATAAAATAAATATTGTTTAAATATTCAACTGGCACGTCCACTAAGCCACGTGTACTTGGTGCACGGAAAATTTCAGCTAGTGTATGTGTGTATATATATATATATATACACACACACGCGCGCGCGCGCGCGCGCACGCACACGCACACGCACACGCACACGCGCGCACACACACACACATGTACTCATCCAACAAAAGACAATTGCATTCATACTACAATTATCATACAAAACAATTGTTTATAGAAATACTATACATTTCGTCTCAATTATAGTTGAGACAACGTACAATTTAATTGAGAAATTATCTCAATTCCGGTTCAACAATTATACCATTGCCGGGTTCAAAACACATTAAATAATATGTCTCAATATTTTCTCAACTAAAATTGAGAAAAATCCATTAATACGTGTGACTCTTAAACATACACTGATTAATATAAAAAATAGAGATATGCTATTTTGCGGGATCTTACAATATTAACCATTCATTTACTTAACTGTTGTTAGTTACCATAATACCCTCACAGTTCAAATTTATTTACGACATAATTATTTACAAAAATGTCACTCATATAAAATAAAAGCCGATGCCACTAGGGATAATTTGTAAAGAGTATGTGATGAGTAAAGTGAGATCTCAGGTTCGATGCCAGATTGTATCTTAGTATTTACTTTTTTAAAAAAATTATTAGAATGTGCATCGCACGTGCAGATTACTAGTTTCAATAAACCGTGGGTTAGTTTTGAGGCTACAGTAGGAACATCCCTCAGATTTGCGCTTCAGCATTTTACCCCCCTCACTTTTGTTTTCCCTTGCAAAACACTAACTCTGTTATGTACAGAGTCCATTTTATTCTTCAAAATTCAAGGGTGTTAAATGCAAATAATTCTACATTCTTATTTTACTAACAATAAGGCTACACCCACAACTTTTTCTATAAAGTTTTTCTTCACAATTTAGGTAGCACAGTATTATTGAAGGTTATTGTAGAATATGTTGTAGAAATTTTCAATAATAATGTATCACCTAAGATTGTTAAGAAAAATGTTGTAGAAAATGTAATGGGTGCAACATATTTATACTTCATGAGATTTAATTCTAATAAAAAAAACTAAATTTTATTTAAAATAATTATGAAAAAAAGTTTATTATGTACATTGCACGTGCTGTTAGGAATGGTACTGACCCTGATCCAAGTATCGGTCCAAACATGTTTGTTCCGATCTTGATCGATTCCTCAGTTTATCCAAACCGACTTATTTTTATCATTTATTATAATACTAATCTCCCTTGTCTTTCTTAAGAAAAGAAAAAAAAAAAAAAAGACTCAATCTTTTTACCACTCACTCTCCCAAATTTGAATCCAATGGAGAAACCCGTCGAAATCGAGCTCACCAATGGCACTATCACCATCAAACTCACCAACGTCGGCGCTTCCATCATCTCTCTCATCGTCCCCGACGCGCACGGTCCTCTCTCAATCTCTTTTTTGCAGTAAAGTTCTCATTTTTTTGGGTGTTTACTCTCATGTGTTATCATTTCTTAATTGGGTTTCAGGGAATCTCGCTGATGTTGTTCTCGGACTCGATTCTCCCGACGCATATGTTGTAAAATTCGGAAAACCCATTTGATTTCTCTTTGATTTTTAATCATTTTTGTGGATGTGGGATTTTGATGGGTGATTGTATATGTTTTGTGATTAGGATGGTAATGATAAATATTTTGGGTGCATTGTTGGACGGGTGGCGAATAGAATCAAGGAGGGGAAGTTTACACTTGATGGGGTGAACTATTCCTTGCCAATTAATAATGGCCCTAATAGTCTTCATGGTAAGTAATCGAATTCCATTATTGTTATTCGAGGCCATTGTTTTGAATATTACTTGCTAGGTTTTTTTTTTGCTATTATTATAGCTCTGTATTAACAAAATCTGCTGTTAGTAGATCGACCATTCTCCTCGCTTTTAGTTATAAGAGAATCTAAAAAATCCCTTATGTTAGATTGAACATTATTTAAGAGCCAACAAGGGTTGCCAAACTACCTTCGCCATATCTCCTTCTCGACCCGAAACCCTGATGAAACCCATTTGAAAACTTTTAACTAAGCAAAAGTAACTAAACTCAACCCGAAATTCTAACTAATCCTGAAACCCTAGGTAAACCCGCCTAGAAACTCTAACTAGACCAATCACCTCCGCTGCACGCTGGTCACTCCGCCTTGACCTGTTCAACCACCTCCACGCCTCCAACAACTATTGCATCCACCTCCTTTGTTAGTCGCCTCATCTCCACTCCTCCACGCCTTCCACTCTCACCCTTCCACCCTACCTCCTTCGATCGTAACCACCACCAATGCCCCTCCGCTTGCCTCCACTCCATTAATAGTTCACAACCACCTTTCTTATCCCTCCCTCTTAAAATCACCCAATCTAACCTAAATTCACAATCCAATCTCAATTAAACAAGAGATAATTAGAATGTGGTTGTAAAGAGAGAACAGGAGGTGGGATTTTATTTTATTTCATATTAATTTTAGAAGAATTGAGAGAGGTTGAAGACAAGGTAATTTGGTCATTTTGCCCATGGTTCGTTAGACTCGATGAATATTCTCACCTATTTTAACATCAGATGACTCAGGTGGCCTTTCTGGAATGTGCCCATTGTTGATGGTGGAGTATTTAGAAATAGCGAGTTGTGGGTGGCTTACTTTGAATTAGAACATTTGTTGGTGGCCTTCCTAGAAAAAAACCCTTATTATTGTTATGGTTGCTTATGTGAGCAACATGCGATGTCATCTGATGAAAAGTTGCCATGAGCATGTTAATTGGTTAAGCTCGCACTAGAAATCAGATTATTCACATTTGGAAATGGTTATATTATCCAAATTTCAAATGTCGTCGATAAATGGATTTTGATGCATTTTTATATTTTATGAGAGATCAGAACTTTTTATTCAAAAAGATTGGCGAGGTTGTTGAGCAAGTAGTAATACTAATATAGAAATTCAAGAAATTAACTAAGTGATGAGGTGTTATAAAGGGCGAGTCTTTTCACCTTTTAAATGATAGATCAGAAATAATGGATGCTTGAATTTGCGTTAGAAACCATATTCTTAGTGATTTCCTCAATTTAATGAAATTTCTTATGCTAATATCCTTGTATTGTTATGAAAGGTAGCACTGAGTAGTCGCTATTGTATTATCTTGTTTTTTATGCTAGCATAACAAGTAAAACATACAAAAACATCCTTATGGTCTTTCAACATAAAGATGAAGCAAGATGAAGTGACTCATAAGAGAACACAAAAAATGAAGCAAGTGATATTAGGCAGTTCAAATTGGGTTTTTGGATTTAATCGGTCTAGGAGCGATTAGTGATTAATTGGTTAATCGGAAAATAATCGGGGATTAAATCGGAAAAATCGTGTGTGTGTGTGTGTCTATATATATATATATATATATATATATATATATATATATATATATATATATAGGGAAAGCTTTGGTTGTGCACTACCTCTAGTACAGGCCTTTGGGCGTTCATATCGATGATCCGAACCGTTCACATTGATCTACACATCTAAATTAGTCTAAATATGTAAAATCAAATCATTTGAAATTCATTTGCCCATTCATCATGTGACTATAAAAAATAATGATTTTCAGCCATACAATTTTGTAACACTTCAATGGATGGGTAAATGAATTTCAAATGATTTGATTTTACATATTTAGACTAATTTAGATATGTAGATCACTGTGAACGTTTCGGATATTCGATATGAATGCCCGAAGGCCTAGTGCACATGCCGTGTGCACTAGAGGTAGTGCACAACCGAAGCTTTCCCTATATATATATATATATATATATATATATATACTGTAGTGTTAGCAAACGTGCAAATCACTTAACCCGTCATTGGCAACGACGAGTTAAGGCATAAACAGTGGGTTCACTTTTAATATGCCCTAACCCGTCGTTGTCAATGACGGGTTAAGTGGTTTGCAGATTTGCAATCGCTATAATAGCGTTGCAATGGAAGATTGCTCATATATATATATAGAAACCTTTCGTTGTGCACTCGCCTCCGTGTGCACTCGGCCTTTTAGCCTTTGTATCGACGATCCGAATCGTTCACATTGATTTACACATTTAAATTAATCTAAATATATAAAATCAAGTCATTTGAAATTCATTTGCCCATGCATTGAAGTGTTACAAAATTATCTGGCTGAATATCATTTTGTATAATGACATGATGGATGGTTTCAAATAACTTGATTTTACATATTTAGATTAATTTAGAAGTGTAGATCATGTGAACGGTTCGGATCGTTGATACGAATGCCAAAAGATCGAGTGCACACGGAGGCGAGTGCACAACAGAAGGTTTCCTACATTGAGTATCTAACCACTTTTAGGATTTACCAATCACATGCATGCCACCTCATCACTTGCTCATTTACTAAATGAGCAAGTTGCTCATATCCCTTTTACCCTATATATATATATATATGATCTATCCTCATTATGTAGCTGATGATGGTAAAAATTGCAGCAAATCAGGGCCGTACGATTCTGACACAGATCTCAAAGCTTCTACAGGCAGATTAACTATAACGGACCTTCTCCAAGACATGGACTTCTTTCAAACCCATAAAAAGTGACATACCAGGCCCACTAGGAGACACCTAGCCTTTATGGGCTAGGAGTCAAATCTTTTTATCCCCTAACAAGAAGATCTTATCTCTTGAGGGGAAAAGACATAAAAGATATAAGGAATTCAAATCGATCCAACGGACACAAATCAATCTCTTGATATGTCTTTCAGCCTATAAATACCCTTTCTCCTCTACAGTCAGAAGGTAATCAATAATTTGCCAGTTTTCTCTCTGATACTCTCTTTCTCTTTCTTTTTATGGTCCTGACTTGAGCGTCGGAGGGTCTGTCGCCGGGGCCACCCCCGGTGTTTCAGGCTTTTTGCAGTTCCATCGGCCGCATCAGCAACTGTCGGATTTAGATCATGGTGGTCAATCAACAATCCAGATTCAATCTCAGGAGCTCTAGCCACTTTTAATGGCCAAGGTCAAAGATCAGATTTTTAGTAGTTTTCATCAATTATTAATTTAATATTTGTTTGCTTCCATACCAAAATAAGCAACAACAGATTGACGCCGTCTGTAGGAAACTACACAAGTCAGACTTGCCTCCATGCCACCAAGATTAAAAGGCAGTGGTGCGGTCTCAAGCCGCCGCACTAACTCTCTTCGTCAACCAGCTCTTCCTATGGAAGGTCTGATTCCTCCTTAACAGTCATCCCGACAGCATAATCACGCTCCTTCCAACGGAGAGGCACCGGGGGGCTCTCGACAAAACCAACATGAACAACATCCTCAGTACGACCGCATCTCAGTCCATAATGCTTCAACTGATTCAATGGCCTCGCGAGGTCCTCGGGAGTCTAGAGATCTCTGCCAGATCATCAGTGCCAGGCAACAAGAATTCGACCTGCGAATCCAAATGGACGAGAGGCGTGCTCAATCTGAGGCCTCCCACTCGGAACATCAAGCAAACCAGAGAACCCATTTTCCTAGACAGAGATCAAGACAATCCTCCTCTCACAGGGGGTGCCCAATAATGAGGAGCCCAACTCATGAGAGTCAAAGGCTTCCTATGCAGATTAGAGGGAAGAACGCCCTAGTCACTAGGACTGAATTGGATAAGTTCAAGCTCGACATCCTCCATGCTATCCAAGGAAGTCAAAATCTGGGCCAGCCCCCTAACGAAGGATCCGTCGACTTAACTGGATCCCAGAGGAAGGACGACCAAGTCCTTCACCGTATCCAAGAAGTAGAGAATCGTCTAGAATAGATGAAGAATGAGAGAAATTGCTCTAGCGGGACCTACCGCCCTAGTCGACCTCCTTGGAGGAAGGCCATTCTCGATGTACCCATCCCAAGGGGCTTCAAGGGTTCAAGGGTCCTCAATTCGAATCCTACAATGGCGAATCAGATCCGACTGACCATATCGAGAGTTTCAAAACACTCATGATGGTCTCTAACGCCACCAATGCCTCATGTGTCGAACATTTTCCGTCACACTGAACGGATTGGCAAGAGTGGTATTCGCGCCTAACTCCAGAATCAATATTTTCTTTCGATCAGCTCGAAGAACTTTTCATTGCGCACTTCGTTACTAGCCGCGAGGCTGAAAAGGCTAATGTCTCTCTTTTAAAACTGAAGCAGAGAGATGGAGAACTGCTAAAGGACTTCGTCAAATATTTTATAGCAGAAGCAAGGTCAATTTCCTCCTTGGACTCTTCAATGGCGGCTGCAGTCTTCTGTCACAACATCATGCATAAAGAACTAAAAACATCTCTTACCAAGAAGCCACCTCTAGATTTCACCGAGCTCCTGGAAAGGAGTGAAAAGTACATCAAGGTCGAGGAAGCACTCAATCCACAAGTCAAGAAAGAGTCATTTTCCGGGAACAAATGGAAGAACGCAAGTGAGGGAACACCCAAGAAGTTTCAGGAAAACAGTGCAAGTCAATGTCGTCCTTCTCCTACACCCCGCTTCGACAAATTTACTCCTTTGAACATAAGTGTGTCTGCCATTCTCATGGCAGTTGAAAAAGATGGGATAGTTCGTCCTCCTCTCCGAATGACAACGACCAGCAAGAGAAGAGACAAGGGTATGTGGTGCGCATTTCACAGAGGCCATGGACACATTACTGACAATTGTAAGGACCTCAAAGAAGAAATTGAAGACCTAATTTGGTGGGGCTATCTCTCTCAGTTTGTCCAACGAAATAAAAATGCCGAAAACCCTCCGCCTCGGGGGGCTAATAAGCGTCCAGAAAGGCCTTCTGAATCACGAGACTCCGAGCACATGATCATTTTACACACCATCCATAGAGGATCTATGGGAGGAGATTCTAACTCTCGCAAAGCCTTTGTGAGGGAAGTCAATTCGGTACATAACACTCCACCCCAAAGGGTTTGGGCCTTTCGGTGTCCTCTGATAAAGATCTCGAGGGCGTTAAAACGCCTTATTGCGATGCACTGTTTATCAATCTAGGCATGCCAAAACATGAGGTGCAACGTATCCTCATAGACAACGACATTTCCGTGAACATCTCTTCATGGCCGCATTCGATGCTCTAAAGCTTTCTCGAGATCGACTCAAGCTAGTCAGCTATACACTTCACGACTTCTCAGGTGCACCTATCCAAGTCAAGGTAATTGTCGCACTCGACATGACGGTAGGGAAAGACCTAGCAACTTGGACAAAATCTTTAGACTTCCTGGTAGTCGACGTCAAATCCGTGTACAGTGCCATATTTGGCCGCCCCGGACTAGTCGCTGTCCAAGCCGTCGCCTCTGCATTTCACATGAAAATGAAATTTCCGACAACAGCAGTCGTAGGCCAGGTAGTGGAAAGCCAACAGGCAGCACGGGCGTGCTACAATGTTACCATGGGGGGCTCAGTTCTCCCCCTCCATGCCGAAGAGCTACTACAGGAAAATAATCATAGTATCACAGAGCCTGCAAACGAGGTTGAAGCTGCTACACTGGGCAGTCAAACCGAGAATTTTCAAATTTGTCAAGTTATCTCCTCTCAGTTCCGAGTACGTCCTCATCAGAACCCAACAATACACCTAAGTCCCTCACCCGAAGCCACTCTGCTCATTCAACGGAAACAAATAATCTTGCCTAAATATGTTGGTGCATCAGAAGATTTCTTTCTCTATGCAAAACAATGGTGGGCTCCTTCCAAACACAGGCAAGTTCAGGTCTACCAAGTTCTTCGCCTAACAGCTCATTAACTTGAAGACCCGGAGGGTAAGGATATGACAGCAGGGACTCAGAATGAGCAACACCTTATGAAGTACAACGAGAGCGTCTGAAATGCCCTCTCCTAATAGTAGAATTTTTAAAAATTGTAATAAAGGTCAGTCACTAGAGCAGCCGTTTATTTTTTCCTTTCAATAAAGATTGCTTTCCCAACGACCACACATGTAATAAAGGTCAGCCATTAGAGAAGCTCCTTAGTTTATTTCTTAATAAAATTAGCTAGTTTATTTCATTGCATTTCACTCAATTTTATTAAAGTAAACAATGAGCTAAAACACCCAACTTATACCTAGAGTGGTGCTAAACACTCGTTACAAGCTTTCTACGAGAGCGGTTCGGAGTCCATACACATGGCTCAAAGATACTCTAGCAACTTGCACAGAAGCAAGTTCAAAGTGCACTTCACCATTCGGTCTGCCTTTGCAACCTGCTTGTAACTAACAAGTTGGGAATTCAGATCCATCACTTGGAGTTACTCTCGCAACCTGCAATCCCGCACATTCAGAGCACAACTCGCCGTTCGATTTGTTCCTGAAACTAGTTAAAGTTCCTTGAAGACTTATACAACGAGTCGAGTGCCAAACTTATGCACATAAACTATTGCACTCTCCCAACGATCCCCCAACGATCGTCCCAACTCTTCCAACTGTTGCACTCTCTTTCGCATTAGTCGTGATGCCTTCCTTCACTTCAACCGTTGATTCCTTTTTCGCACTAACGACGTGCGAGGTGCTCGCCGTCCGTAACCCACCAAGTCTCGCTTGAAGACGATATAACTCCAAGTCTTTCTCGACAATTATTTCTCTGAGTAGAGCACACTCTCCAATACTGTTTTTCGTCACTTTCGGAGGCAGTGGCAAGTTGACCAGACGATCGGAATACAAGAGTGCTAACTCGCAATTCCTCTCAACGAGCGCCGACTTAAGGCGAACGGACTCCAACCATTCATCTTCTGACTGAACACGCAAACGATCGACTGCCAATTCCATTATTGGCAGTCGCTTGCGAAGACACTCAACCTCGTCACTACAGGGGTTTTCTCGGGATCCCACGATCGTCTGTCAACAATTCCAAAAGCATGGTCAAACAAAGGAACAAAATACTAGTTGTCACGAGCAAGCATCGCTTCAAAGCACATCAACACAATACAACAAGTGATAACAAATCTGGAAGATAGTTTTTCAAACACTAAAAGGAAGATACATGAATGTGGTGGCCAGTCCGTAATTAGACCCAGAAAGTAAACTACAAGTTTCAAACAAAACAAATCAAGAATAGCATGAAAGAAAAATGACATATCAAGGTGAATCAAGCATCCACCTGCTTCGGTGCCACCACGGACAATGAACCCCCAGCTGCATCCTTTCCCTTGTCCTTCTTTCCAGAGCCACTCCTCGCGCCCCCCGTAGGAGTGCCTATCCAACCATCATTCTTCCTGCCCGTATCAAGGGGCTCACCAAGTCGAAGGGTCACATGGTAGCCTTTCCCGTCGAAACCGGGAACACGCTTCACCACGTGTGAAATCACTGCGGCATAAGACTTCAACATCACCTCTTACAGCTTGGATTTGCACTCAGCATGAACCTTGGCTACCTTGACCTTCAGCTCCGAGGCCACATCAGTGCGAGCCTTCTCCAACTTCAGTAGAAGATCAGTGTTCTTCTCTAACGGCTTCTCCCTCTCATTGGACGCCTCCAGCTCAAGGCGCATCTCCTCCTTACCCGCTGTCAACGCCTCCAATTCAAGATGCATCTCCTCCTTACTCGCTGCCAATGCCTCCAACTCAAGGCGCGCCTCCTTTTCCTTCTTCAGCCCTTCCAACTCCGTCTTAGACTCCTTGACGGCATTTTTCTTGTCCTTCTCAGTGCGAGAGATATGGGCCCTCATGCTCATCTCCTTGGCCGCATAAAAGTCCACCAAATGCCCAAAGTGGCTCATCGCCTGAAACAAGAAGAAAACGGTTCAAACGTAACGTTAAAGGGAAGAAAGCGCAACCTAAGCAACAAAGGGAACTAAATCATAACGTCATATGTGCCGCCACAATCTCCAAAACCGATCTCTCGAGGGGCTCCATCTTCATCCTCTCTTGTCAGAAGGTGTAGGAATGTAGCGACAGGTCTCAAGGCAAGCAGCGGAATTTTTCAAAAAGCTCTCTTGAGGTTTCACGTTTCAATCAGGAGTATAGACCACGTCCCTCCGATTTGCAAGTACCGCAGCAGCCGTAGCAGTTAGTGGGGCTGACGCGGCACTCGCCACGATCGCAGCTAAGGTAGAACCTGCCTCGGCAGCAGGTGGTATCACTGCAGGGCGCTCAACCTGCACGGCAAGGGCCCGGGGTGGCAAGTCCTGGGAAGGAGAAGGATGCGCAGCCGGCCTCTTCCGCTTCTTTGGCTCATCTTTCCTCTTGGTTCGCAGCGCGTCCAAATTTGCCAGAAGATCTTCGTAATCCATGTCTGTCCTTCCTGCAAGTTGAAACACGAAGGAGTTAGAAATTGTAAGATTAAATGAAAACAACAAAGGCATGGATAAAACAACCAGAAAGCAACAAAAGCATGGATAACATGGCATGAAGGCAACAACAGAAAGATCGTCCTAGGAACAACCAGTCCAAGACCGCCTTCAAAGAGTACTTCATTAGTGATGTCTTGACACGTCAACACCTTCAGTCCAAAAAGGGCATCACTAACGCTCTTCTCTTCCAAGGTCATTATCGGCTCTGCTCGCACTGCCGAGGGAACCGTTCTCCTTCAAGTAGTGGGAATCCCCCACGACTCGGCACTGCGAACGACAAGAAATTTCTCCTTCCAACATCTTATTGATCGAGGAGCATCGACTAACCCCATATTCTTACGAGAGCTAAGGTACCAACGCTCCTCCACTTGGCTGAGTTGGATAAGCTTGAAATGACGTCTGAACACCGTGAGACTCGGCTCAGCTCCGAGCTGGCGGCACTGCAAGACAAATCCGATAACGTGCCTCCATGTGTTCAGCATCAGCTGCACCGGACACAACCGATAACAGTTGAGCACCTCTTTAACGAAGGGGTGGAGGGCAAGTGGAGCCCCGCGAAGAAGGCATCGCACGGAAAGAAACACTGTTCCTCAGATATGGGGTAACACGTCCTAACTCCAAGACCTGGCAGGAGTAGGTTGTACTCGCAAGGAATGCCAAAGCCCGTTCTAATCACGAAAAGCTCATCCCGTGTAAGAATGGCAACGACATAATTAGCCCGAGTAGTATGAACGGACTCTGGCTCGTCGTATTCCATGTCGCTCCTAAGAAGCTATTGGTCAACTATCCGATACTCTCTAACCAGTTCTGGAACAAGGAACAACGAGGTCTTGAGCATACACCCCCTATCTCTCTCAGGTTCGACGATCGTTTTCACAATGGTGGAACGATCGGCCTCACCATGCGCACTTTTCTCTCCAGGAAAGTGGTCAAACACAACATCCTCTTCTCCATCTAGACCCAATTGATCTAGTAGAAGCACAGATCGACGGAATGCTAGACATGATAAACAGTGGTCCCAAGAATGTTACCTAGCCAAAGTGGTGGAAACTCTGAACCAACAGCTGAAGCTAGCAACACCAGGCAAGCCACCAACACCACCCGGTAAACCACCATGATTTTTAGAGAGAGAAGCTATCAAAATTTTCAAGAGAGAGAAAGTGAAGGTGGTAAATGAAGGAGTGGGAGGTGGATCAACCCCTATTTATAGAACCCCAGAGATCAAATCGCCACGTGGCAAGATCTGAGCCCTTCATAAGATTCAACGGTCAGATCACACTGCCCCAGGTCCAATAAGAACAGTAACTTATCAACAGGACAGTCGACCGGCAAAGCGAGCGATCATCACAGTGCTCGGTCGATAAAAGCAGCAGTACGAAGGGGTGAGCAATTTCACAAACACTTGGCGGATGACATGGGGTGAGCAATTTCACAAACACTTGGCGGACGTGATGCGGTGAACAATTTCACAAACACTTGGTGGATGCCATATTCACCACTAGTAGAAGAAAACTCATCACTAATCAAGCTTCCTTGTGACAAGGCCTACTAGCCCCACGGAGTCCCCAAGTCCGTTCAACCTCCCTCGACCAAAATCAAAACAAACTCCAAGGAGACGATCAAATCGAAAAATCCAAGCACACTAGTGCTCCTACCTCGTTGTGAGAAAGAGAACTCCGTCAAAGACAACTCAACTCCAAAGAAGGCAAACTTCTTGCGGGATAAAAGCTTCAAAAATCTCCACAAATCTCCAAAAACTCCAAAGATTTGCAAAAGTGAAAATTTTCCAACAATGTACTTACGGTTTTGAAAGAGGAAGAAGGGTATAAGTGGCTTTGGATCGGGTCGGGTTTACAAACCGAACCCGCAAACTAAATCCAAGGGGAAATAGTGAGGGGGTAAAACGGGTATCGGTTTCGAACCCGCTATCCAAACTCGCTCACACAAAACCCAGTTCCGCCTCCTCTTCTTCTCCTTCAAATCTGAGCGCCAAAGACAAACCTTACTACTCCGTCGAGACTCTTCCTTCGCAGCTCCGACTCCAAGCCCTACAACTCCAAACACCGAGCACTCGCTTCGACAAAAGCACCGCCAAAACTATCGGTCGAGAAACTCGCCAAAGCCCAACCGCAACTCGACGATGAAACTCAACCACGATAGCTCGGCGAAGCTCGACGACCATAGCTCGACGATGCTCAATCTCCAATAGTTCGGCGAGACTCGACGGTCATAGCTCGGCGGAGCTAAACTTTCGTAGCTCGGCGAGACTCGACGATCATAGCTCGGCAAGTTCGAAGGCCATAGCTTGGCCAAATCACACTCTCATAGCTCGGCCAAAAAACAGGGGCCCCATAGCCCGGCGAAGGGGATAAGTCGACGAAGAGACGGTTCAACTTCGTGGTAGCTCGACTAGGACGAGAGCTCGTAGCTCCGCGAAGAAACAAACTCCACGTAGCTCAGAAAAGTTCGCAAAATCGAAAAATGGCCATAGCTCGGCCGAGCAAGGAGGTCCTCGCATCAATTTCTGACCCTTTGATCCCCCAAAAATCGAGCTCAAGTGTGATGAGCAGCTCAGATGCTGCCATGTCACTCTTCGTCTTCTCCGCTGCTCCGCTCGCTTCTCCACCGTTTGTTTTCACTCGGCAAGCGAGCAGAGCTCTGATGCACGATCCTGATGACTCCACGCAACCCCTCATCACAGTGATCAGATCTCCGCCGTCTGACACCCCCTCAGCGCTCGAGCCAGGGCATGATGGGCGCTCCAGATAGCGCCATGTTGCCACAAATCACGGCGATCTGATATCAGCCACTCGATCGCAACAGCGGGCGAGCCAGCATCTGATCAACGCTTCTGATCACGCCAAAAGTCACACCTCATCACCAAAAACACGGTGGGAATCAAAGCCGTCTGATTGCATCAGCGCGCGAGCCACCCCTTGATCGACGACTCTGATCGCTTTAAAAGGCGAGCCGACGTCAAATTATCCACAGAAATCCCTTAAATTCATTTTTAGTTCAAAAAATTAATTGAAAAATCCAAAAATAATTATTTAAATTCGGAAAATTAATTATAAATTTTTGAAAAATAATTAAAGTTTGATTTATTAATTGTAAAATAAAAAATTGATCTTAAAATTGGGAAAAATTTCAGAAAAATTTTGAAAAATCCAGAAAAATATTCGCTGCCTTCCGAAGTCATTGATCAGCTCCAGTTATCTCCACCCTGACTGCTAAGATTGCACTCTAGAGTCCAAAAGTAAGGGGTACTACTTCCCAAAAGTCAAGAAATTGCCTTCCGATAGTAGGGGCTTATGATGATGGTAAAAATTCCAGCAAATCAGGGTCATTCGATTCCGGCACAGATCTCAAAGCTTTTACAAGCAGATTAACCATAACGGGTCTTTTTAACAGGTCAGGGCCTTCTCCAAGACATGGGCTTGTTTCAAGTCCATAAAAAGTGACAGACCATGCCCACTAGGACACCCAGCCCATAAAGGTTAGGAGTCAAATCTCTTATCCCCTAACAAGAAGATCTTATCTCTTGAGGGGGAGAGGCATAAAAGAGAAGGAATTCAAATCGATCCAACGGACACAAATCAATCTCTTGATATGTCTCCCAGGCCTATAAATACCCTTTTCCCTCTACAGTCAGAAGGTAATCAATAATTTGCCAGTTTTCTCGCTCATACTCTATTTCTCTTTCTGGTTCTGACTTGAGCGTCAGAGGGTCTGTCGCCGGGGCCACCCCCGGTGTTTCAGACTTTTTGCAGGTCTATCAGCCGCATCAGTAATCGTCGGATTCAGATCACGGTGGTCAATTAACGATCTAGATTCATTCTCAGGAGCTCCTGCCACTTTTAATGGCCAAGGTCAAATGTCAGATTTTTAGTAGTTTCCATCAATTATTAACTCACTATCTATTTGCTCCCACACCAAAATAAGCAGCAACAGTAGCAACTCTAAATCCTAACATAAAACTATTATGAGATTATCAAATAAGAACATATAGTTATAGAGAAAAAGAACATAGAACCTGTCTTGAGCTGAGTGGATTCTGGAAGTGGGTTAGATCGGGTTTGATGGTCGATTCCAACAAACAAAAACAATCAGGGAGAAGCAACAAGAGGAGGAAGAGGTGCAACAAATGCAGGTCGGGTCAAGTTTGTGACGGCTCATGGGGAGCGACGGCGGGCCGTGTTTGGGTTTGCTCGAGGAAGAAGAAGAGAATCGGTTTGGATTTGAGTTACCGTGGGTAAAGCAGTGACAGGTCAGGTTTGGGTTTGCACTGGGAAGAAGAAGAGAGCGGCGAGATGTCGGGTTTGGGTTTGCGCGAGTATCAGAAGGGGTTGAATTTTGGATTTGGATTTGAGTTTGAGTTTGGGTCCGGATTGAGCCCAAATAATGTAAACGGGCATGAATATTTAAAGGATGATATTTAATCTGTTAATCAGCCATTTAAAATCGGCCGATTAACCGCTAATTGACTGATATACCTCTCTCTAACTATTAAAATATTGAAAATCGCAAAAAAAAATTTTGCTTAGCCTCCGATTAGCTATTAATCGGGGATTAATCGGATTTTAATTGCTTTGGATATTATACAAGTAAAAGCACTAGGTTTATGTTATCCTAAGAAATCCCACAGTTATTATGATGGTGCCATAATAGAACACCCACCTCCGAATGAAATCACAAGTGTTGGACACTTGGTCAAACACTTCTCATGTGTGTCGCAAATTTTATAAACATCTTATATGTTGAACACTACTCTAACATTTCTTAAATGTTAGAACACATAATAAACAAATTTTAAATACATATTCATATTTCTTTTACTAACTCTAGTAACTTCCATACGTATCTCCAATTTTGTGGTGTATCTTGAAGTATTACCACATTATGTGGACAATGTATTTTTTAATTTGATTATGTGCAACAAATTGTATTGTTCCAACTGTTTTTTTATTTAAATTATACATAATTAAAGTAATATTAAGTTATGTTATGTAATATTATAGCAGTGTCCCTGTACGTTATTTTTTACGAATTTGACGTGTATCGTACTCGTACCTGTACCCGAACTCGTATCCATACTTCAAAGCGTAGATTGCTTGATAAAGATTTTAAATTCATTCTCCAAGAACGAATCAACTAGTGTTAACTTGAAGCTAGGAGTTATTGATCAATTGATTGGGCTATTGTTTCTGTCCATACTTTGATTAACCAAGAAATCGTTTGTCATCCATCAACATTGATTTTGCTAAGATTTGCGATATAAATCACCACTTTGGCTCAAATAACCTTAAACTTAAAGGTAATATAACGTGATGTTAATTGTCCTTATGCCCCTTGTATAAAGGCCAGTACTCATGGGACTTGGTGCGTTTCCTAAATGTGGCACAAAAAAGTTCCCCCTAAATTGCTTCCACCTCCCCTGAATTGCTTCCACTTGATTTGGAATTGAACACTATATGTTGTCAATTTTATCTTTGTAAACAACTCTACATGGGCCTATGTACTCCACTTTGTCTCCAAAATGCTTGAAGTTCTTTTGAAAATGCCAATTCATGATTGTTCCACTTTAGGCTCATAGTTTAAGTTATTTTGGAAGAACCTAATTATTGTATTAATCATGTGCAGTTTATCTCTACATATAATCCTAGGTCATGAAGGTGCAACTTTTGTATGTAAAAACTGCATCATTCCATGCTTGCCTTTCCCACACCTTTCAACATTGGTTTTCACTTTTTAGTTCTTATTATCATCATTATGAAAGATTCTTTCACCTATATCTTAGTGAGAGTTATAGAAGACCATCTTTTCCTAACTGCTTCTTGCACTTTAGAATTATACACAAGCTCCCTACAAAATAGTCAATATTGTGGAAAAAGGGGTGAAGCATAAAGGCAAAGACTTTAACCTTTCTGGCTTTAGTGGCAAAAAAGCCTCAAGATAATTCGACGAATAAATTTAATGATATACACAGTAAAAATAAAAGAAAAAAATCATAATTTAAAAAGAATATGAAGGAGTGTATAACTAATAAAACATCTGAAATATATTTTAGGAAATTGGGCAATGAGGCACAGTGGAACAGAATGAGTACGATGACCGATCAAGTTAAAACAATCAAAACAAAAACAAAAAATTAGATGAAACATGATTTTTTTTCGGGCAAACCTAATCCGGGGAAGAAATATCGAGGTTTAATAAATAATGATACAAGATGTTATAATAACTCTCTTACCAAGAATCTATGTATCTCTCAAACCCTCGTAGAATATAATTTCTTTATAGTGAAAACCCTCATATGAAGTGCACCATCTTTCAATAGAGGTTAGAATCTATAATAGATGTCATAAATTCCTAGGTAAAAATTTCCATAACTATCTTTAAACTATTCCAAGCATACTGAAATTTAAATGCCAAACTTGCAACCCTTCATGATAATCCAATATTTAAATAATTCTCAATTCTTTGAGAATTGTCGCAAGTCAAAATTATCCTTTGGATTATTATCTTCAGCCCCCTACATTCACTACTATTTTTTCCTCGGCCTTTGAGATCCCTTTTCCACGAATTTATATAATCTACAATATGTAAGGCATACACCCACTAATCTCTACCTTGGATTGCATTTGAAGTGCTTCCTGTTTTTGTGATCCTAACTCCTAGACTCTTTCCTTAATCATCTTGTAAACACGATTCAGTGGGTTGCTTTACTTGTTAAGTTTTCTCCTTATATTTCTCATTTATATGCTTTCTCAAAGATTATATCCTTGGACATTTATGTTACCGAAAATCGTGCTTATGATCCTTAACACAGATATCCCCTGTAGATGTTAATATGGAGATGCTATCCTCCATTAGAACTCCACCTAACCTTAGTCCATCTCCACCTTTCGCCGATATTTGAATGTTGTGTTCTTGATTTACTGATCCTAGTGGCGGCAAACTAGATTCTTCCGGAACGTTCGGCCCTATAACATTTGACCAAGTTTTCACATTCCCACTAAGCTAGTAAAGGTTGTGTCGAACACCTGTCCTTCTCGTCATAACCTTTAGATCAACATGCCCAAATTGTTAGAACTTCACATCAAGCTGGGTACCGGCAGCCCTATACTTCTGGAGTAAAGAAATATATTAGGTTCCGCGCCATCGAAGGAACATGTATCACTTTATGCATTGTGAACCCCTTCCCGTCTGAAACCTCTAAACAATTGTCCTATCACCCACTACTTTACAACTCTCACCAATCCGCGTCCTTAGAAAACGACATGTTGACTATTGTAAACTTGTAAGTAGAAATATCTTTCTCTCAAAGTAAACATGAGAAGAATTTCCTGATCAAGATACTAACTAGGATCCATATCATTAGAACTCAAAACAGGAAGACTATACACTGGCTATGTTGTTATCACTTTGACTCAAAAATTTGCAACAATCCTTCTTGCACTGCCCTTTCCTCCCGCAAAAGTTGCAACGAGCCTTTCCTTTTCCTACACTCCTCCTTCTCCCCCGAGGCAACTTGCAGAAGTAGACCCTTTTTTATGAGTTTTCTTTCGAAGTTCATCCTCTTTTGAGCTCTAATCACACCAGCTATCGTGATGTTCTCCTTGGCAAATTTTTCATGTAACATGGTAGTTACCAAATGCTCCTACGAATCTGGCAGTGAATATATCAAGTTGAAAGCAATCAATCAACACTCAACTTGGATAATGGCTTGTCAAATTCCATGAAATGATCATTAAGAGTGGTACCTTCTTTAAGAAACAAAACATTTTTCATTTCCAGTACATTTGATCTGGTAAAGACGATCTCGAATAGTCAATTTTAAGACTTGCTCAAAGAATCGCCGCACTACCTTAATCGAGGATATTGCACTTGAATTTGTCCGTAAAAAACAGCTGGATTAAACTTAATGCGTTTAAACAAATCTCTTCTCACTTCTTCATGTCTTTTGACATCCCTTTATCACCTTGTAGGGTATTATGCAATCCCAGTTGGACTAATAGATTGAACATGTGCACTTTACAGAGATTGAAGTTGATCTTCCTATCAAATTTCTTGATTTTCATGAAACCAACATGATATGTCATCTTCACCGAGGAACCCACAACTCCAGGGGCTTTGATACCACTTGTTAGGAATTTCGGCGATGCGGTAGAGCGGAATGGAATGAGGACGACAACCGATCAAGTTGAAACAATCAACAAAAAAAACAGATCACATCAAACACGGTTTTTTTCGGGTTCGACAAACCTAATATGTGTATGAAACACTGTAAGTTTTTTTACCAAGAGATGATATAAGGGATTACAATAACTCTCTCCCAAGACTCTATCTCTCTCAAGCTCTCAAGCTCTGAGAAGATAATCTGTTTATAATGAAAATACTCATATGTAGTGCACAACCTCTTAGTGGAGGGTATAATATATTTATAGAAGTCTAGAATTCCTAATTACCTCTAAACTTTTTCATGTATATTTCCAACTCAAACCTAACCAAACTACAATTCAAATTTTGTTCTGAGGCTACAAGATAGCTTTAGTAAGTTGTTATGGATCCAGTACATGATATATATTTCTTCCCATTTGTTCTATTTCTTTCCAGATGCTATATTCATAAATTGTCCTTTGAACCTATCAGAGTTGAGCTCTCTTCATATTAAATTCAATACAAATGAGGCATAACAATGCTGTCTTGGGAAGCCATATTCTAATTGCATGAAAATTTCTGCTTAAACATTTTCAGGTGGAAATAAAGGCTTCAACAAAATGATATGGGAGGTTGTAGATCACAAAACTACTGAAAACCCATCAGTCACCTTCAGATACCACAGTAAAGATGGAGAGGAAGGTGAGAACTAGGCATCCTCCTAGAAATACTATACAAAAGCCTGCATTATTTATCTTCTCTCTTAATTTTTCTTCCAAAATCTAGGCTATCCTGGAGATGTTATTGTCACTGCAACATATTCTCTTCCTTTGACCACCTCACTGAAACTTGTAATGGAAGCGGAGCCCACAAACAAGGCCACCCCTATCAACTTAGCTCAACACACATACTGGAACTTAGCTGGGCACAACTCACGCAACATATTAGACCATCAAATTCAAATATGGGCTTCGAAAATAACCCCAGTTGACAATAACTCAATCCCCACGGGGGAGTTGATGGCAGTTGAAGGCACTCCTTTTGATTTTACAACTGAAAAAAGGATTGGAAGCAGATTCGGTGAAGTTCCTGGCGGGTACGATCACAACTTTGTGCTGGACTTGGGAGAAGTAGAGGAGAAAACGGGATTAAAACGTGCTGCAAAAGTGAGGGACCCTTCGAGCTCAAGGGTACTAAATCTTTGGACTGACGCACCTGGTATTCAATTCTATACTGCAAATTATGTTGACGGTAAAAAGGGAAAAGGGGGTGCAGTTTATGAAAAGCAATCAGGGCTTTGCTTGGAAACTCAGGGGTTTCCGAATGCAATCAACGAGCCAAATTTTCCTTCTGTTGTGGTTCAGCCTGGTCAGAAGTACAGGCACAACATGGTGTTTGAGTTCTCTACCAAATGATCATTAGTTTGATGCATCAACTGTTGCAATAGAATAAAGCTTGATGTGCAGAATAAAGCTTTTACTTTAAAACTGTTCTAATTTGGTTCTTTATAAATGTTATGTTTCTGTGTTTTGAGTCATATTCTTTTTTCTTTGTTTTTGGAGAAAGAATATTGATTGTAGTTTTGATAATATTACCATCTACAAATGGTATAAACAGACAAGAATAATGTACTTTCTATTCTCAATTTATTTCTTATTTTGTTCTATATTGAGATTGAATTCTACACTATTGAATAAACTTTTGAACTTTTAGTTTCACTTTATTTTTTTCCCTTGAAGCACTGAATTCTGATCAATCAGAGAGATGGGAGCCAATCATGCGGGAGATATGGGAAGGGATTGTTTCTTTTGCTGCAATTGTTTGATTTGCTGTTGGAACTGTTACGGGTAACATTCAACAGCTGAAACAATTTTGAAAGGTTATGCTTATGCCATGTCATTTTCAATTTTAAAAAAAAAACTAAATTGTAAATATTTTTCTACAAAAACTGGTGTATGTTTAGAGAACTATCACAAACTCGCTTTATCACTTTCAAGCTGCAACACTCTGAAAGTTTAGGATAGTTTTTTTAAAAATCTGTCGGACTTTTATGGTAGTTCTTTTGGATGTCAATTAGATATAAATTTAATGCAATTATTTGATATCTCATTTGCCACAAGTACAACTATGACGTGATATGTAGATATACTAGATTTGCCCGTGGGCACGTGCCTACAGCACGTCTTCGGAACGATACAACATATGAAAATCCACAGTAAAATAACAATTATGTAGCTCAAGTTTGAATAATATGACAACAATTAGTTGTAAATAAAATTTTATATTTTCATTAGTATATGTTGAAAACTAATTATAAATAGGGGTGTAAATCCAACCCGTTTAGATCTTTAAGGGTGAAAATTGATGAAATTTTGAGTTAATAGAGAGAATGAGAGAGAAAAGGAGAGAAATCTGAAAAAGTGAATAGAGAAGAGAGAGATCGTAATAAAGTATTTAGTTTATTTTTTATTTATTTTATTTTATTTTATTTTTCGCGGGGGGGGGGGGGGGGGGGGGGGGGGGGGGGGATTTGGTTTTGGGGGAAAACTTTTTTGGGGAAAAATATGTTTTGAAAGGATGAAACTGAATCGTTAATTTTGTTTCAATTGAAGGGGAACCATTTGATAGTTTTTTTTTTCTTCATATTGTCTTGTGTTTTATTATATAGATTATGATTTATTTTTTTCCGTGTGAGTGCCTGTTAAGAATTTGTCCAGACTACTCAGACGGCGGTAAACGTGTTTCATGCATACGCTTAAAAGATTGTAGCGAAAATGGTAAAAGAAATATACACACGAGGTGGAGATTATCCCATCCCCAAAATGTGGAAGGATAAGAAATCATATCGTTCTTTCTACTGCACATATCCGTTAATGTCGTCTCATCCTCTCCAACCAATCAATTACACCAATGGCTACATCAAATCAAACAATACTTTCAGTACGATCGCATCAAATAAAAAAATTTATCTAGTGCTCTAACTTCAATATAGGGATGGCGAACGGGTCGAGTGGGCCGGGCCGGGCCCAACCCGTACGGGTTGGCACGTATACTTCACCGGGCCGGGCTGGGCTGAGGTTTCGTTTGGGTGGCCCGCCCAACCCGTGAACCCTTTAGGGTTCAACCCGGGTTGGGCCGGGTCGACCCGCGGGTTGGCCCGTTTAATAATTTTTTTTTTAGGTAGCTTAAATTAAAATAATAATAATAATTATTATAATACTAAGTAAGTAAAAATACTAATAAACAATAAAAATCGTAATAATAATAATAAGATTGAAAGAGTGAAATTGACAACAAATTTTGAAATATTATTCATATGAATTTAAGTTATACAATTTTAACAATTTATAACGAAATGAAGAATTCAATTCACAAATAAGTTTTATACAATAACATATTTCTTATATACAATTTTAATTGAGTACAAGTTTTCTAATTTGACATAACAAGCAAAGTTATTGTTGTTGTTGTTGTTGTTGTTGTTGTTCTTCGGGCGAGTTGCTCCCACTTGTGGAACTTGATAGTGCGTTCCCTTGTGTCCTATCTTCAGCCTTCAGCCAGTTTTCTGTGCAAACGAGTATCTCTAACGCCTCGGGCTTCAAGCAATTCCTGTAATCAGACAGAACCCTGCCACTTGTAGAAAATGCACTCTCAGAAGCAACTGTAGAGACATGAGGAGTTTGTAAATCTTTAGCTATAATTGACAGAATACTAAAAGTGTGTTCATGTTCTTTCCACCATTGTAAAATATCTAGTGCAGAAAGAGTAGGCTCAGTATCCTGTTGGTTATACCAATTTAATTCATTTGGTTGATTAGTCCTAGGTTTTTTAGATTGAATTTGTTCAAGTAAACTAAATGTTCTATCACCAATTCTACTTTTACCCTTACCTTTAGAACTACCAGAAGAAGAACTAACTACAGAAGTTGTACTTCTAGAAGCAAAACGTCTATCATAATAATCATACAAGTTATTTAACGTAGATTCAAACTGAACTAAAAAAGTAGCGCAATCAATTGTTAATTCTACATTTACCTCTAAATATCCAAAAAACATTTCTATCAAATTCTTCGTACCTTCTAATTTGATACGAGGATCCATAACAGTAGCAACACAAATCAACATAGGAGCAGGAAAATAATACTTCAAATTTTTTTAAAATGCAGGTTTTACAATGTCACTAATATAGGGATCATTTAACATTTCGTTAAATATTTGTATCATGCTAACTAATTCAATAAAAATGCTACTAGAAGTAGATTCATATATTTTTGAAAATTTTAAAGTTACGGTTTTAAAAGGTTCTAAAAATTTCAACAAAGATTTGGCAAAAAACCAATCGGGGAGAGTCATTTCAAAATTGTGCATATTTTTTGCGATACAAAAATCATTTACAACTGCTTTATAATCAGTGACAACATTTAGTAAATTAAAAGTAGAATTCCATCGGTGTCTAACATTCTTTGGAAATTTTCTAAAAAGAACATTTCTAACCCTACACCAAGCTTTCCATTCTTGTAAAATGCTTGGACTTAATGCAATGAAATGTACACAATTTCTAATTTTAACTATATATGGATCGACTATTCTTAATGTATCTTGAACACATAAATTTATAATATGACATGCACATCTAACATGAAAAATATTGTCAAATGGAGGGTTTAATACAGATTTTATAGTAGTAATTGCTACATTGTTGTTAGATGCATTATCAAAACTAATAGCCATAATTTTATCGCGAATATGAAAAACATCACAAATTTCTATAATATGGTTTGCTATTTCAGCGCCACTATGGGGATACGGCAACGCCGCAAGTGATATGATTCTTTTTTGAAGAATCCAATCATTGTCGATCCAATGACAGGTTATTCCCATCGTTGGAATATTGTTCACACCCATCCAACAATTTGAAGTTAAACTAACCCTACAAGTTAAACTCCATAAAATTGCAATCAAAGCGTCCTTCATTTTCATGTACACTTTAAAACAATCTGATTTGCAAGTATTTCTCGGAATTCTTTTAAAATGAGGGTTTAATGCCGTTTGATTAAAATTTTCCAAGTTCCTACTCCCGGGATAGGAAAATGGTAACTCTTTCTTAATGACTAATCGGGCCATTTTCCGACGAACAAGTTCGGGATCATAAGGGTGGCTATCAACTTGACCGGTCCTAGGGTTGATTTTTTGTTGGCCTTGTATTTGATCAAGAAGTTCTTTATGATTATGTTGAATGTGCCTACTAATTGTACCGGTGCCGTCACCCCTCTTGAATTTGTATGTTTCACTACATATTTTACACACTTTCAAACTTATACCCGGAGTATGTTCGTCCGGGATATAATCATAAAACTTATGCCAATCGCTAGTTTCTCCTCTACTTTTCCTACTACTACGGGGTTGTGTAGTTTCGGTTGGTTGTTGTTCTTCTTCTTCTTCTAATTGTATGTCACCTACAACAACGTCGTGTGTACCCCATTGTTCCATAGTAGGATCAATGTAATCTTGGGCAGGCTCACTAGTTGGGACAATTGGTGGCCTACGTAAAGAGGAGGAGGAATCTTGTCCGCTACGACCGTTACCACGTGATCTAGACATAATGTAGTAATGTGCTAAAGTATGTAAAAAAATATACAATGTGGGAGCGGTGAATTATACAAAAAAAATCTAAAAAACAAGAGGATTGAGATAGAGAAGTTCAAAAAACGAACAATAATTTTAACTACAACGCAAAAAAAAATTAACAAGAGAGATAGAGATATTTTGATACCGTTCACCGTGGAATATGCGTATGTAAAAAAAAACCGTGAAAAAAGAATAGAATAGAAAAGATGGAGGAGCGCTTTACCGATTCCGCAATTGAAGAGTTGAGAAGAGGTTGAAGTAAATTTGACGAGGGTTGAAGGGAGTTGAAGACTTTGAATTTTGATTCCGATACGACCAAAATTTGATCGTGTATATGCCTCCTTGTACACTTGTTTGATGAATACTACAATTGTTCAAAAATTCTTTACAAATGATGTATAATAGTAGAGAGAGTAAGAGAGTGAGGTGTGATTTTTTATGAGATTTTTGGGGATATTTATAGGCTAAATATGTGGGAAAAAACAAAAAAAAAAAAAACCAACGGCTCAAAGAGCCATTCCAAACGGCTCTGTCCCAGACAGAGCGCAAGCAGCGCTGCAGCGGAAATTTCGACCGTTCGACCCGCGGGTCAACGGTCGACCCGTCACGGGTCGAACGTTCGACCCGTACGGGTCTAACGGGTCGAAACCGCGGGTCGACCCGCGGGTTGGCGGGTTGAATTCGCGAGTTGGGCCGGGTTTCACGAGTTCAATTCACGTAAATTGCGACCCGGATCGACCCGGTACTGTTCACCGGGTTCGACCCGAACCCGCCATGCAGCTAATCGGGCCAGGTTGGCGGGCCGGGTCGCGGGTGGGTCGCCGGTGACCCGGCCCAGTTGCCATCCCTACTTCAATAGCTTAAACTACGTAACAATGGAACCACAAAGGAGTCATAATTTTATGAAACCGACCATGCTCTGAACCAAATAATCTATTGTCACACGGAATAGATTAGAGCAATAGGATGGCGAGGTAGACGAGACGAATCAATTGAAAAATCAAACAAATAGATCCACCAATCCAACATAAACACACGAGGATTTATCCTGATTAGTTTTTGCTTAATATGAAGAAAAATATGGGAGATATAATACTCATCTAGAAGAGATTACAAGGAGTTACAGATTCACTCAATACAATGAATTAAATTCACTCACCAAGAACTATCTCTTAAGTCTCTCTTTGCAATGGAGAATATAATCAGTGAAGTTCTTCACCTATCATATTGGAGAATATTAATAATAGAGATAACCCTAGGTTAATCTTGATATCTCAGTCATCTGATTTATTATATAAAAGAAGTTACTGAATAGAAGCCGTACGATATGACTTGTAGTTGAAGAATATGCTAAAATTATCTCTAAAATCAAGGTCCAAGAAACGTTGCTGCAGCCGCGATGGTCGACTGCACCCAAGTGCGTTCGACTGCAACTCTTTCATCCCGAACCCGAGGGGTGTGCAGTCGACTACACATCTCTCTATTGTTGTTGTTGTTGCTTTGTTTCATCTTCTCTTCTCTTCGACTGTTTTGACCTCCGTGCATCATTGTCTCTTCTTCTAATACGAACCACAAGTATACAAGACATAATCCTAACAATCTCCACCTTGGATTGCATACGAGTGCTATCAACATGATATGATTCTTCATTCTGAACTCTACTATACTCCACTTGCGAACATACTTGGAACAATAGTTTCTACATCTAGTTGAATAAATCTTCTACCAAATTTCATCGATCAGTGTACCCCCTCAAGGGCACACCTCAGTAGGTGTTAACACAGAGTTGCCAACCTCCACACTAACTCTACCTACCCTGAGGCACTCTCCACCTCTTGACGATATTTTAACATTGTGGTCTCGCTTCGATAATGCTAGGCGGTAGACTAGATGAGCTTACAGGAACATCGGGAAAAGAAGCAACACTTATGCAAGTATTTTAGATTCCCCAAAGCTTGTAGAGATTGCGTTGGCTTGACCCAACAACTTTCATACCTCTAATCACCTTACGACGACCATAGAAAACCGACAGAACTCCACCTCGAGTTGTGTACTTACAACCCCGTGCTTCAAGAGTTCCCAAGAAAATTAGATTTTGTTTCAGCAGAGGAATCTGCAAGACTTCTCTTAGAGTGTAAATGTTCACACCTGACATTTTTAACTCAACTGTCTCCTCACCTATTACTTCACAAATCTATCCACTTCTCGTTCTCACACAATGCCCTGTAGTAGACTTATAAGTAAAAAATCAATTCCTTCTCAAAGCAAATATGAGTAGAACTCCCTGAGTCAAGAAACCAATTAGAATCTACTTCTAAAGAATTTAAAACAAGAAGACACAAAATCACCTAATTCAGAAGGGTAAACCACATTTACGGGAGAATTGTCATCCTTGGCGCTCTTCTGATTCTGCAATTTCCAACATTCTTTCTTGATATGGCCTGACCTCTTGCAATATTGGTAACAGATCGATCCTTTTTGCATAGCACTTTGACTTCCAGTTGAAGGACCTTCCACTGCTAGACCATTTGTGGGAGTAAATGTTGATTTCTAAGTCTCATTCCTAAGTTGATTTTTCTTCAATGCTTTGATTATATCATCTACTGTAATACTCTCCTTGGTAGATTTAGCGTGTAGCATGGTAGTGATTAAATGCTCGTACAAATTCGACTGTGAATATATTAAGTTGAAAGCTTTATCTTCTTTACTTACATCCGCGCTTATCGCCTTGAGTTCAGATTGCACCTTGTTGAACTCTGTGATGTGATCTTAAAGGTCGGTACATTCCTTCATTGATAAATGGAATAACTTCATCTTTTAACGCATCCGATCTAATAACGACAAAGTAGAGCAGTCAGCTATAAGTTTTTTCCACAAACTCGCCACTAGCAGTGGTATCAGGTCAGGTCGGGTCCTTCACTACCCGGACCCGGTCCCTACGGGTCCAAAAATTGGACCCGGACCCGGACTCGTGAGGACCGGTTCCGGTTCCAGGTCCGGGTCCTATTAAAATATTCCTACCCGTTCAGATAGGAGCGGGAGTGTGAGCAGTGAGCGGAGGCGGCGAGTGGAGGATTTAGAATAGAGGAGAGAAGAAAAAGGCATGAGTTTTGAGTTTGGAAGAGGAAGATTTAGAATTGAGAAGGAAGGAAGGGAGGGATGAGGATAGAATATTTATTTTTATGTTGATTTTTTGGTTTTTTTTAGCGGGTCCGGGTCCGGATCGGGTCTTTTTTTAGCGGACCCGGACCCGAAAGTACAATGGGTCCCATTTTAGGACCCAGACCCGGACCCGGATAGGCTAGGTCGGTTTCGTTCCAATGCCGGGTCCGGGTCGGGTCCGGATTTCGGGTATTTATTGTAATGCCCCGAATCCCAAATACACTGAATTCGAGATGTTCTACAGGATCTTTTCACTTTCTTAGTACACTTTTACAGGGAAATTAAAACTTTTCATCATACATCAGAGATTACATTATAATTACATCTTTCTTTTGCACAGCGGAAGTAAAATACAACAATTAAATACAAGTACAACAGCTTGATATAATCTTTAAGCATCCAAATCTTCTTTAATCTTTAGCATGACATTTACCTGCATGTTAGACTGTGGGTACGTCAGTTTATTCAACCGACGATCATTATACACGGCCGTCCTCGCTTGCCGAAAATAGTATAACTTAACATTTCATATTTAGCAAACACAAACTTGTCACATTCAAACTAAAGGGACTACCCTATTGATGTCGTGTTGTGATTGTGCACTTAGTCCTTAATGCAGTTAATTATGTTACATGACACTAATGCACACTTGTTCGGATTCTATGCATCCCATACTACATAGGTCCAAGGGCAAGCCCTTATTCGTTCTTCATCTTTATAGGGTTCAATCCCCCGTTATGTCTTAAACTACTACTGTAACTACGGTAGTGTCTTAGATGTCCTATGATCTATGAGCCCATGTCCAGGCAGCCTGGAGGGGAATCCCACGCACTGTCACGACGCATCGAGCAGGCAACCTATGGACAATTCAGCCTCCGCCATGGAACAATGGCACCACCCATAGCCACTCGAACATCCCACGAGCGTCGCCACCGCGACGATAATTCCGGAGTAGCGCCCACGCACTGTCTTGACGCATCAAGCAGGCAACCTGTGAATCGCTCTCACACCGCTATCCGTTGGCCCTCATACTCGTGTTTTTCTTCTACTTTCATCACATCTCCACTATGTACTAGTCCTTAATTTTATTTAAAAATCATAAACAAAATAATCACTAGAGTTAGCCTCTCCATCATCCGGACTTATTCATTCATTTCAACATGACCAACCTTGGTCTAATCTCAATTCAATTCTTATCTCAATGCCGGGGAGACTTAGCTACTCTATTTCAAATTTCATTTCACAATCTTTAAGTCATAACTTCTTCCATGTCACAATTTCATATTCTTTCTTATTCATGATTACTCTTTGTTCACAAGTCCATAGTGAAAACTTATAACTCATAAAAATTCATATTCATGGCCAATAATTTCATCAACATGATTTCTAAATTCCATAATCATACAATGGACTCATGCACTTTATAATTAAACACTCATACTTCACATTTTACACAATAACCACAAGTGAAAATGAAATAATATCATGTCACACCACTAAATTCTTTGTGTCAATTACTTCTTAATAAACCCATTTCATTATATCTTTATAAAGTGAAAATTTCCATAAAAGTGTCTTAGAACCATAGCTTTAATTATACTATTTGTTCATAAACTACATTATATTTTCTTCAAATAATACCCAACTCAATCCCATAAAATTCCTTGTATTTTTATGAAAATTATCATATTTTTCTCATATTTTTTGGACATCAAAATCTCACAAAAAAAAATATTTTTCCCTAAGTGCTAAAGGAAGGATTCGAACCCAGCACAGTAGAGAAGAAGGCCAGAGCACCCGCCATCAGGCCAACCTTGTGCTAGCGATTTGAAGAAGGCGAATTAGGTATAGGTGCTGTCATTTCGCAGTCTCATATTCATATATATACAGTTGGGATAAAAGATGGTGAGGCCGGGTTTCGAACCATGCCGCTCAGGGAAACCGAACACAGTCACCGACCGCCTGAGCCACTGGCTCAGGTTGTCACAACACTGGGTTTAAGTCCATTTGTTTCATATTCGTACTATTTTAGAAAACAACTCGATGTTCAAATCGATTAGGTTCAAATTGCCTTTATACAAACTACAGAAAAATTCCAGATTTATTCTCCTTTATTTAATCTTCATACAGCAAGTATAAAAATAAATTTTTGTTCTAAAACATAATTTTTCTCCACCCAATTTAATAATTTGTTTATTAAAACTAGCAAATCTTTTATTTTCGACATTGAAAAAGAATCGATTGATCTTCTAATCTCTCTTTTATCCCCAAATTTTCCATGATAATTTACTGGTTATTAATCTACATTCACACCACAATACAACTTTGGATTTTCCCATACTCATATTAGCAAAAGAATTCATATAACACATGAATAGGTGAAACTCAACAATTACTAAGTTTGGTACATTTCTAATTTGATGACAACAAGCAATTCTTTGGTTTATTTATGCCACTTCATAACTCAAGCATTCAATATACTTTCTTATTCAAATTCCATAGTGTCAATATCTCAATCAATTGTCATGTTTCAACCACACAATTTACAAGCAATTAATGAAGATTTTCACACATCATACTAATCATATCGCATCATTATTCAATTAACTAACAATCCTAGAAAGTGCTTCATATAGTTTAATTTCATACTAGCATTTCACATACACAATTTATCACATCATTCTAAACCATTCACATACTAACTTTTTAATTAGAGTGGACTCTTATTAGTATTTTCCATGTATAGTGTTGTCAATATAACTAACATGAATCCTATATTAGAAACATGAATTGTTTTACCCACCTTAATGGAGAGAAACACAAAAGCACAAGTCCTTGTAGATGAGAACACCTCCTCCTAGCCAAAGAGTGCACCACTCCAAGCTCCCAAGCCTAGCCGAATGCTTCTCCAATCCAACCGAATGCTCCCCCAAGCCCTTGACCGAAATGCTCCAAGCAACCCAAGGAACCACACACTCTCTTATCTTTTATAACTCACAATTATAATACTATTAGCTTTAGAAATTACACTTTGCATATGAAAAATTAGCCATGAGAAGGGGGGTATTTATACTAAAAAATGAGGGAAATGGAGGGCTAAGATCATCTTGGTGGTTGCAAAATGAAAGGCTTAGATCCAAGTAGGAGTTAGGAAAACTACCCACCTCCTTGAAACTACCCCCATGTTCTCCACACCAAAATTCAATTTCCCTCCAAAGAAGAATGCTACCGGCCCAAAAATAGAGTGTGCAATGCACGTGTACGTGTAGTGCACGTGCATGCAACTAGGCCAAATTTTGTACATTCTAAAATTGTATAAAAATAATTTTGTTTAAAAAAGGTCTTCTACATGACAAGTTTAATTAAAAATAACTTAATTCATGGGCTTTCTTTTTGGGCCAAAATAATTTTATAAAAATAATTAAAATAAAAATGCTTTTGGGCTTTTTAAGAAAGGCTTTTTAGTTAAATCAAAGAAGGCTTTTAAAGAAGGCTTTTTGTACTAAAATAATTGGAGAAAATTATATTTAAATATACACATCATGATAAAATAATCCAGCAAAATATTGCACGTGCACAACACGTGCAAAATAAATAATTTCTCATTAATTGAAAAATCAGGGTATTACATTTATACCAATGCTACTCGCCACTTGACTTTCTTCAAGAAACTTGCACTTGATATCGTCCACCAATGATAGTCGGATTAGACTTACGACTCTTTCAGAAACATTATTTCAAACATACTCCTTCATATCAGATGTTTTTTCCTTCTTCTTAACGACTAACTGTAGACGTTCCTGAACTAGGACATCATATATATGTACCTTCCGAAGATTAAAGTTGATCTTTCCATCGAACTGCTTAATCTTCAAAAGACTGTGACCTGTCATCTTCACTAAGGGACTCAACAACCTGACGCTCCGATACCACTTTGTTAGGGAATGTCAACGAACACCGGTGGCACAGCAGAATAGATTAGAGCAATGAGGATGGCGAGGTAGACGAGCCGAATCAATTGAACAACCAAACAAATAGATCCACCAATCCAACCCACCAATCCAACATAAACACATGATGATTTATCCTAGTTAGCTTTCGCTTAATCCAGAGAAAAATATGATGAGATATAATATTCAATTAGAAGATATTATGAGGAATTACAGATTCACTTAATATAATGAATTAAACTCACTCACCCAGAACTATCTCTCCAGCCTCTCTTTGCAATAAAAAAAATAATCAATGAAGTACTTCACTTTCATATTAGAGGCTATTACAATAAATAGAAGAAGAATAGAGAGAAACCTGGGTTAATCTTGATATCTCAGTCGTCTGATATATCCTGTAGAAGGAGTCATTGATTATGAGTCATACGATCTGACTTGAAGTTGAAGAATGAGCTGAAACGGTCATTAAAATCAAGGCCAAAGAAACGTTGTTGCAGCCACAACGGTCGATTGCACCTCAGTGCGGTCGACCGCAACTCTTCCATCCCGGACCCAAAAGGTTTGCAGTCGAGCGCAACTCTTCCATCCCGGACCCAAAGGGTTTGCAGTTGACTACACAATCGACTACACAACTCTCTGTTGTTGTTGCTGCTTTGTTTCCATCTTCTCCTCTCTTCGACTGTTTTAGCATCTGTACTTCATCGTCTCTTCTTCTAATACGAACTACGTGTTAGGAATATTTCTTGAATACTCGTGGTTCAGATAGAAGAAGATATGATGAGGCACGAAGGTCGAAACATTGAAGAGAGTAGAAGAGAAACAACATCAGCAACCAGGAAGAGGGATAGTCGACTGTCTTGGGAGATGGTCGACCGCACCCTCGACTACACACCCAATTGTAGTTATACAGAGTTTTGCCGAGAGAAGGTCGGTTGACTGGTCTTGGATAGTCAACCGTGCGCTATGCTATGTTCTTTTTGGGCCTCGATTTGCTAGGTCATTTCAGCTCAATCTTCAACTCCAAGTCAGATCGTATGACTCCTATTCAGTTACTTCTTCTACATGTTATATCAGACGACTGAGTAAAATTAAGATTAACCTAGGGTTCTCTTTATTCTTCTTCTATATATTGTTGTAGCTTCCAATATGAGAGGCAGAGTACTTTATTGATATTTTCTTCATTACAAAAAGAGGCTTGAGAGAGATAGTTTTTGGTGAGTCAGTTTAATTCCTTGTATTGAGTGAATCATTTGTATATCTTCTAATTGAATATTATATCTCACTATATTTTTCTCTGGATTAAGTGAAATTTAACCGGGATAAATCATCATTGTGTTTGTATTGGATTAGTGGATCTATTTGCTTGGGTGTTCAATAACTCGTCTCATCTACTTCGACTTCCTCATTGCTCTAATCAGTTCTGCTGCGCCACCACCGGTGTGTTTGTAGACACCTCATCCCAACAAAGTGGTATCAGAGCTTCAGGTTACTGAGTCTCTTGGTTAAGATGACAGGTCATAGTCCCGGAAGATCAAGCAATTCGATGGAAAAATCAACTTCAATCTTTGGAAGATAGACATGTATGATGTCCTAGTTCAAGAACATTTGTAGTTAGCCGCCAAGAAGAAGGCAAAGCCATCCAATCTGAAGGAGAATGTTTGGGATGATATTTGTGAAAGAGTCATAAGTCTAATCCGACTATCATTGGCGGATGAGATCAAGTGCAAGTTTGTTGAAAAAACTGGCGCGGCGAGTTTGTAAGAAAAACTCATAGCTGACTACTCTGGTTCATCGTTATTAGATTAGATGCAATGGAAGAGGAAGTTATTCCTTTTCTCAATGAATGAAAGTACCGATCTCCAAGACCACATCACAGAGTTCAACAAGGTATTATATGAACTTAAAGCGATCAACATGCGAGTGAGGAAGATAAAGCTTTTAACTTAATATATTCACTTCTGGATTTGTACGAGCATTTCATCACTATCATGTTACACAGTAAATCTGCCAAGGAGAGTATTACAGTGGATGGTGTAATCCAAGCATTGAAGAAAAATTAACTTAGAAAGGACTCAGAAATCATCGTCTACTGTAAGTTGTCTAGCAGTGGAATGTCCTTCTGGTGGAAGACAAAGTGTTATGCAAAAAGATTTGATTCGTTGCCGATATTGCAAGAAGATATGACATATCAAGAAAGACTGCTGGAAACAGAATCAGAAGAGCCTGAAGGATGAATAATAAGGATGAAAAATCTACCACCTATGTGGTTAGTGCTTGTGATTCAGGTGATTCGTGTATTCTTGTTTCAAATTCTTTAAAAGTGGATTCTAATTGGTTTCTTGACTCAGGAAGTTCTTCTCAAATTTGCTCCGAGAGTAAGTTGTTTTCTACTTATAAGTCTACTACAGGGCATTGTATGAGAACGAGAACTGAAGAGATTTATGAAGTAGTGGGTGAGGGTACAGTTGAGTTGAAGATGGCAGGTCTAAACATGTTCAATCTAAGGGAAGTTTTGCATATTTCTCTGCTTGTCTGTTTTTCAGGGTCTTCGTAAGGTGATTAGAGGTATGAGAGTGGTTGGGCCAAGCCAAAACAATCTCTATAATGTTTGGGGAATCTGAAATATCTGCGCAGGTGTTGTTGCTTCTTTTCCTGTTATTCCCATAAGCTCATCTAGTTTGCTGCAACTAGCATCATCAATTCGTGGCCAAGAAGTTCGAATATCATCGAGAGGTGGAGAGTGCCTTGATGTAGGTGGAGTTCATGCGGAGGTTGACAACTCCATGATAACGCCTACTGAGGTGTGCCCTTGAGGGGGGTATACTGATCGGTGAGATTGGGTAGATATTTGTTCAACTAGTAGAAGAAACTATAGTTCGAAGTTTGATTTGCAAGTGGAGTTTAGTAGAGTTTGGAGATGAGTAATCATATCATGTGATATCACTCGTATGCAATTCAAAGTGGAGAGTATTCGGAATATGTCTTGAATACTCGTAATTCAGATTAGAAGAAGATACGATGAGGCACGAAGGTTGAAGCGTCGAATATAATAGAAGAGAAAATAGCAACATTAGCAGCCAGGAAGAGTGATGGTCGAATTTCTTGGGAGACGGTCGAACACACACCTAACCGCAGTTGTACAGGGTTTGGCCAAGAAGAGGTCGGTCGACCAGTTTTGTTGGATGGTCGGCCGTGTGCGGCGCTGTGTTCTTTTTGGGCCTCAATTTGTTAGGTCGTTTCAGCCAAATCTTCAACTCCAAGTCAGACTGTAACGCCCTAATTTTCATACACTGGAAAACCATGATATAAGCCAGAATTTTTTCTTCAATTAGCCACAATACACAGAAAAACAGAATAATTTAAAAAAATTTATTCAACACAAATGTATTACAAATCCGAATATTACAAAATTGCAATACATTACAACAGTGTTACAATAATACCTTTACAATCCCAAGTGTTACGACTTTCAACAATTTACATCAGAGTACAATGAATAAAGAACAACACTTGGTATTTCACTTGGATGCTTTCCAGTCATAAATATATTACATCAATGAATAAATTACAATAACTGTTACAAATGAAATTACAACATATATCACAGCGGAAAATGGAAATGAAATCGACTCCTTACTTTTCTTACATTGAGTCCTCCTGAATCCTGTACCTGTACTTCTGCAATCCAGTACCTGTAATCTTGCAATCTAGTACCTATAGAAGTGGGGACGTCAGTACATATATTGACGCTTTAGGGCTGATGACTAGCAGTGATTCTCCACTTAAAGCAAACAGATTGATGAAAAGAGAAACATGTATATATAGTTGATGTGACAGTGTATGCTATGACTTAGACTCTAATGCAAGACTTATTAATGTAAGGATGCTCTTTATTCTAATGCAAGCAAGACTCTGGGACAGTATGCAGCCCATACTACATACGCCCCATATCAAGCTGTTTCTTCATATATAAGGATTTGAACCCGCGACATGAATTCTATTCTTGTACTCGACTTGTTTTTGAAGATTAGACATGACTGATGAGGTTTGTAACCCCTATTCCTGTTAATATGTATTTTGCAAGTATTTTCCTGTGTTTTAAATTCTTAACTATTCTCTTTTAATTGTGATATTATTCAAACTATTTTTTTATGAAGTCCCATATTTAATTATTCAATTGTTTCAATATTTAAATGTTTTGAAGCCCAATCCCATAGTTATTTTATCAAATGGATTTAAGCCCAATTGTTTAATTTAAGCCCAATCATATAAATAATTTATTATATTGTTTTTGAGCCCATAGACTAAACCAAACCCAAACCCTGTACTCATATATATTTTTATGGGCTCCATCCTATATGATTATATTCTATTCCCATAGTATTAATCCACCCGTACACAACCCTTCACATTTCCCACTCTTCACATTCAGTAACTCCAAAACCCCCTACCTCATAATTGTCCCCACTTTCTCACCCCTTTTACTCTACCCATTATTGCATTTATTATATTATAATATATTATTTTATATAAACTCCTCCCCTCTTCCGTCCTCTCTCTCCCACTGTATCTCTTCCCCCCTCCTCTGTCTCCCGAACAAAAGCAGAGACTCTCGAACCCAAAGCTCCGTCTCCCTCCATCTCCGCCACCAACCGCCTCGCCATCACCACCCTTGTCGACTCCATCTCTCCTCTCGCCCTCCCCGTCTTCATCCCCCCCCCCCCCCCCCCCCCCGCGTGATCCCAGTGCCCCACTCCACCCTCTCCCTCCGACGTGACTGCAGCACCTCGCCCTGAGCGTGCCGCCCTGCCCTGTGCCTTACCCCCATCCTCCGCTCGTCTCCGACAGTGTGCAACAGCCAAAACCCCAACGCATGCAGCTTCCCTGCGTCGCGTCGCTCCCCGCAGTGCCCCATCCTTCTGCCTCTCCTTGGCGAAGACGCCCCGATCACCAGTCGTGCCCCTATGTGCACCCCATCACCCTACACCTCCGCCCCGTCGACGCTCCGAGAAACCCCGAAGCATCTCGACCCTTCCGCCATCACTCCGTCGACGCCACCGTGGTGTTGCTGCACCTCCTCCGCCTCATCTCCACCGTCTGCATCGCCTCGACACCACCACAGTCGAGTCATCGCATCCCCCTTTCGTCTTCTCCTCCTCGTTCGCACCATCGCCAGACCACCTGTCTCCTTCCCCTTACCTCGTGAGCGTTTCCTGCTCGCACCGCCTGCGCCTTTGCCGAAGTCCTCATGCTCGTCCTCCCTTGCGTCGCGTTGCTTCCCGACATCGATGACAGTCCCGATCATCTACCGCCTGTGTCGCCTAGTCCACCGCTCGCTCCTGCCTCACTCCACTCTCTCGCTTTCATCCCGTCGCAGCTCTCTCTCTTTCTGTGGTGATTTGAAGAAAAAAAAGAAAAAAAGTGGAGAAGGAGAACAGAACGGGGTTGGAGTTATTGAGTTGCTATGAAGAAGAGAATAGAGATTGATTTTATTGGTGTGTTGGTATTTGTGTTTGGAGTTTGGGATTAGATCCAGTGAGTTACTGTTTTTTGAAGTGGGTGTTTGTTTCTGTATTTTGCTGTTTTGGAGAAGGGACTGGTTTATTGGAGTTTGGTGTTGTGGAGTGGATTGAGATTTGTGTGTTTGCTGTCTTGGAGAAGGGATTGGATTGCTTTGTTGTCGTTGGATTATTTGATTGCTATTTTGGAGTTGCTGTCACGTATCTTGCACGTGTGTCGCTGCCAGGATTCTGATCTCGTTATTCTTGTATTCGATATCATCGTCTTCGGTTATCAGGTAAGTATTCTCTTGTACAACTCGTTTGTTCTCGTACAAGCTTTTTCTGAAAAACACCGCAAGTATATTCTTTGACTCTAATTCATATTCTTCGGTTGAATTGAAAACTGTTGCTATATATAATCCGTCGATCCCGTATTCATATATGATTGTGAATACTTTGTTGCCATATGCATGACATGAACACGATTGATACACATATGTACTCTTAGGAATTATACATGATTATGTGCATGATGTTTTACTCGTAATAGTAGTTTAAATATGATATCTTGTTATTGTTGATTAAAATTAATAAAAGTAACAAGCCGGGGTATAAGGAAAAAGATTTAAGTAGTGGGCAATATAGAAGAGCATACTCGGACGGGCGCTGGTGGTTTCTCGATGCAAGTTGCAAGTTACAAGTTGCAAGTTTGCAAATTATATGTTTACATATTTCACGTTACAAGTTTACACTATATTTGACTCGATATGTTTCACGTTATATGTTTGCACGTATCTCGATACAAGATACAATTGATATATTTTTCCTGAGTACGTGACCTATAGAATCTACCACTAAGTCTAAACGTAACTGATTGTACGTAGCAACCATGTAGTAAAAGTATGGATGCATGAAGTGCTACCTAGATAGAATCAAATATTAGACTTAAGATTAACACGTGCACTTGCATAATCCAACTACATGTATATGTTCTCGTTGACTTGTTTACTTGATTACTTGTTTACATGCCACTTGTTTCATGTTATCTTGTTCATGATCCTGTTTACATATTGTATTTCTCCTATTATATGATTCTTGATTCCTTGCTCTTTTTACTGCTTCTTATTTTGTTTTATACTTGTCCCGTTAGCTTATACCACTTGCGGCCCGTGACTTGCATTAATGGGTATCGTCTTGTTTCTTCTTCTTGTATAAATGTACTTGCAGGTCCAGATGGAGAATTACCCGAAGGTGTTGCTGATCAAGTGTTTTAGTCTTGTTTATTTTCATGTTGCCTTAGATCATGTTTTATTTCATGTTACTCTTTATTGTAATCTGGGCATGTTTGACCCGTAGCTATTTTGTATTTTCCAGCTGTTGGTTATGTTATGAACTTTTTGTTATCCTATTGTGATTTTACATGCCTGCGTGGTTTTGTTGTTATCTTGTTGTTGAGTTACCTGTATAGCTTATGAATGGTGTATTCGCATCATTCGCTGGGCCTCAGTCACGTGTTTGTATTCCCGTATTTTGGAAAGCGGGGCGTGGCAAGGTTACCCTGAAACGGTTTAATTCCGCCAGGCGCACCGGACCTCACTTAAATATCTGATGAATCCTTGGAGTTTCCGCGGATGCAGGTTAGCTCGAAGCATCCCCTGCCGCCCCCTAGCCAGACCGTAGTTCATGGCTTCTCGCCCTTAGATACAAGACAAGACGGAGTTTCGGAGGGTTCATCCCCCCTAGCTTCGACAGGAATCGCTCCCGCTTATCAAGGCACTTCAGAAATTAACAGACGAGATACGGATCCCGTGCTCCCAACTCGTGAGGAGGCACAGATCATATCCCTTTGATAGGAAGGGTACAACCCAATAACACTGCCTAGTGCCGGCCTATAGGACAGGTTGGATCATAAGGAATCACCCTTAACACTAACTCTTTCCCTTCGACGAAAAAAAGATAATAAGTAATGGTTAAGTAGTAATAGCCATAAGTTACTACCCTAATGATGTCACTAACCCTGAACGATCCTAAGGATGACAACTGTATTAGCACAACATGCTAGGTCTTAAGTTAGACTTTGCAAGATAACTCTACTAAGCTGCTCAACCTAGATTTACCAGAATCCCCAAGGATCTGGTTCATGACCTATCGATCCAAGACCCCGGCAATACGAACGTATTCACATGCTACTACCCTGAACTTGGATTTCGTCTACGCTCTGGTCCGCGATCAACCTACACCGGTTAAGATTCGATGGTACACAAGGAGTGACTCGTCTACAGTCCCTTAGGAGTAAGGTAAACACACATCTTGAAGATCGATAGTCCTAGGGCAATAATATCGCCCTAGACGAGCACAACAAAACTGCGTACTAGCTAATAAGCTACATACGAGTAAACAAAACACATACGAGCCAACAAGCTACGTATGAAACCAACAACTACATACGAGCCAGGCGGGCTGCGTATGAGACAACAACATACATACGAGCCAAATAAGCTACCTATGAGACCAACAACTACATACAGACCAGGCAAGCCACGTACGAGACAACAACATACATACGAGCCAAATAAGCTACGTATGATACCAACAGCTGCATACGGGCCAGGCGAGCCACATATGAGCAACCATACATACAAAAACAACCATACAGGTAATCAACCTAGAAGCAACCAAGTGTGCTTACTAGCAAAACTTAATCGCCTATAATTAGAAGTAACAGAAGAATTTTCTAACAGTCTAAAATAGACATACTACCAAGAGAAGCCCGAAAGCGACATAAAAACCTTCCAACAACCTAGAAGCAACCGGTGCTATGCTTGTCGGAATTCGACAAAAATATACATTTCAGAAAAGTAAGAACATCTACGACAACTCTCTAGTGGAACACTTTTTCAGATTCCATAAGGAATCCACAATCTGGTCCATCGAACACACGCAAACAGTTTACCCAAGCTGCAGATTTTCAACAAAAAGCTGAAACTTCGCAAGCTGGTAACTTTTGCTCCACTTATCAGAATGTAGCAAAACTGGACAATTTGAAAATGTGGTAATATCTACTAAAACTTCCTAGTTGACCAATTGCTCAGATTACGCAAGAAAATCCAAATTCCTACTCGTCGAACATACGCAAACAGTTACCAAACTACCGATTTTCAACAAAAAGTCGAAACTTCCGTACCTTGTAACTTTTGCTCCACTTATCGGAATCTAGTAAAACTAGAATTTGAAAAGGTGGTAACATCTACTAAAACTTCCTAGTTGACCAGTTGCTCAGATTCTGCAAGGAAATCCAATTTCCTACCCGCCGAACACAAATGATAACAAAAGCAGCAAACTTAACTAATAAAAAACTGAACTTTTAAAGCCCATAACTTCTACTCTGCTTATCGAAATTTAACCCAAGAGGCCAATTCAGAAAGAGAAGAACATCTACTACAACTTCTCTAATGGGTCGGCTCCTCAGATTCATCAAGTAAGACCCTAAAAAATGACTAAGAAGTTAAGCAGTAGGTACTTAGTTAAAACAACTAATTGCTGTAATTTGCAAAGAGCATAACTCCCACACCGTTTATCGAAATTTAGCCCGAGAGGCCAATTCGGAAAGGGGAGGATGTCTAATACAATTTCTCTAATGGGTCTCTACCTCAGATTCAACCATTAAGACTCTCAAAAACTTTAAGGAGTCAAAATAGTAAGCACTTAGTCAGACAGTTTTTTGCTGTATTTTCCAAGGGCCATAACTCCTACTCCGCTTATCGGAATTTAGCCCAAGAGGCCAATTTGGAAAGGGGAGACTGTCTACTACAATTTCTCTACAGGGTCACCTCCTAAGGTTCGTCCAATAAGGGGCTCAAAAATGACCAAAAATCAGAACAGTGAGCTTCTCAGCCGGCTTGCTGTCCTAATTTTGTAATGGCCATAACTTTTACGTCTCTTATCGAATTTTAACCCGAGAGGTCAATTCGGAAAGGGGAGAATGTCTACTACAACTTCTTTACAGTGTCTCTACTTCTAATTCCGCAAGGAAACCCAAGTAAAAGCCTCTTGAACCGACTGCTATACTTAACCCGAAAAACACAGTTTTCTGTTTTTGCTCTAAGCTCGCTGTTTTGGGGAAACGGCTCGTTTCACCCATCAAACCAACTTCGAAAAATCTACAAAAATTACAGCATGCTACTAACACCAAGGAGAACCTCCCACATAAATTTTGGGTCAAAATTCCATCGTTTATCTAGTTAAATAAAATCATTCCTACAACAATCAAAACCGAATCTTTAAGGTCTTAACTTGTTTCCTACCACTTCAAACTTCGTATGCAACTCTATTCTAGTCCATACTACTCTCATGCACATGAATCAGTCCAAATAACATATAACAACAAAATAAACAAACAAGGCAAACATGAGCGAGAAACCCCCACCTTAGTTTTCTTTGTAGGAAGAACTAACCAATTCCTTCTCCTTCCTCCTAGCTCATATGGAGAACTTCTCTTGAGAATGGAACCCATGGAAAAAACCCTCTTTCTCTCTTTTTTTTTGATTTGATTCACTCTTTCTTTTCCTTTCTTTCTCAAATTTTTTTCTAAACAAAAACAAGTAGTAGAAGAAGTAGAGAAGAAGATGAGATGGAGAATGAGATGAGAAGGGGATTGGAAACACACAAAATGAAATGGGAAGAGAGAGAGGGGAGGGGGGGGGGGGGGGGGGGCATGATATAGGAGAGGGAGAGAGATGTGGTGGAGAGAGTGCCAAGTGTCTCCATTTTTGTGTGTTAACAAAGTTTTATTTGCAAATTAAAATTGCAATCAAACCCAATTAAATTTGCAATCAACACCCAAAATCAAATCAAATCCTACCCTCCATCTCATCATGATGGATCAAAATAAAAGATATTTTCCAAAAATCACATACTACATGATTTTGTAAAAATGTACGAAATCGATACAATTCAACTACGTACGTATATCTGATTACACAGATAATTTTTATTAGTTAAAACGGATAATCTGTACAAAAATCATTTAATTCCGAGAAAATAATTTTATTACCGGTTCGGAAGATTCCAGTATCAATTCGATATAAAACAGTCATATATCAACTAGTTTATACGTACAGATACTGTTTATTAACAAACCGGATGATATCCACCAAAAATGTTTCAGTTCTGAAAATATAATAAAATAATAATTTTTAATATCTGCCCGGTATTTTTCAGATATTTTCTCAAAAATGCATTTTTCAAGATTTTGTACTAATGCACAAAACTAATACAATACATATATATACTTACTAGTATATATATCCAGGTAAAGTTTTATTAGAAAAACCAGTAATTTCAAAAAAAATATTTTAACTTTAAAAATAACAATTATATAAATATAATATCCGTCTGGGATATTACACAGATCGTACAGCTCCTATTTAGTTACTTCTTCTTCGAGTTATATCAGATGACTAAGAATCAAGAATAACCTAGGGTTCTCTCTATTCTTCTTTTATATATTGTTGTAGCCTCCAATAGAAGAGGTATAGTACTTCTTTGATATTTTCTCTATTGCAAAGAGAGACTTTAGAGAGGTAGTTCTTGGTGAGTGAGTTTAATTCATTGTATTGAGTGAATCATTAACTCTTTATAATCTCTTTTAGTTGAATATTATATTTTTTCATATTTTCCTCTGGATTAAGCGAAAGCTAACTGGGATAAATTCTTGTTGTATTTATATTGAATTGGTGGATCTATTTGCTTGGGTCTTCATTGATTCATCTCATCTACTTCGACTTCCTTATTACTCTAATCAGTTCCGTTGTGCCATCACCGATTTATTTGTAGACACCCCATCCCTACTCCATGAGTGTACAAGAGATAATGCTAACAACTAGTTGCCTCCATCACAACTTTTGACAGAAAAAAAACAGACAAATAATCATGCAAGCAAGCTATACTTTGCAAAGTTGACAAGGGTGCACCGGCCAACGTGACAACAATCAGTTGTTCCATAAAGCACACACCTCATCTAAATCCATTGCTATGTGTTTTTTTTCCCTGTAATCTATTCATCTTGATCTTCTTAATTATCAGTATCATGTGGTGTTCGTAAAAAGTAAATAGAGTATTATACCGATGTGGAACAATTCGAGTTGTAAGATTATTTTGTTTTACAAAATATGTTGTAAGTAAAAATAACAGATTACTTTCTGTACTTTTTACTTGCAATATGTTTAATATGTTTTGCATATTAAGGTAAGCTTATAGTTTAATTTGAAAAATACATTTACATGTAATTCAACTTATGCTTTACCAAACACCTCTAAATGTTCACTATTTGATCTTTTGTACTTCGTAGTTTTGTTTCCATCCAACCTACATTAATTTGTTTAAGATTTAAAACATGAAATATGAAAAGAGACACGAGTTTAACAAAGATTAAACTTATTAGTAAACGAAAAATCCCTTCAATTGTATTATAATTGTAAGAATTATATATATCCCTGTCAACTTGTTTAAAATATATCTGAAGTGCACAACATGTCAACAACTAAGAAAATTCTTCTACTTGTTGATCCACTTGGAAAACTGTCTTTAACTTTAATTTCATTTTAATTTGCAAACAAGCAAAACTTTACTTTAGAAATTTTTTCTCTGTGTTATTTCCGATGAGCAATACACTTTGTATTATCTTGTTCTAAACTCCGGAGTTTGTTTCATTATTAACTCTTGGGCTTTGCTATGGTACACTATAACTATCTAGAATTTTTTTCCAAACTGTCCCACTTTTTGAAAGTTTTTTTCAACCCGGCCTACTTTTTTTTTTAAATTTCCAAACCATCCCACTCAGTCTTAGACTCGGTCTTTGAAAGACCGAGTTAGTTTTAACTAAACTCGGTATTTCAAAAACTGAGTCTTAGACTGGGGGGTTTTATTTCAGATCTATTTCTTTCTTCTTCTCTCTCTCTCTACTTTACGCTATTCTATCTTCTCTAACTCATCTTCCTCAATCTAGGGCGACCTCCTACCTACAAAATCTCATCTCAATCTAAATATATTTACCAATTCTTTCCTAACCCTCTCACCTTCTACTATAAAAACCCTAAACCCATCTTTCGAAAGATTCATATTTTGGAATTTTGCTAAATTTGAAGAGGATATCAACTTCAACTCTTCTACCCAAATATCTACGGCTCTATCCTTGGAGCTTGTGAAGGTATGATGAATATTGGCCTATAATTTTCTACATTTTTTAATAGATTTTGTTTGTGGGTAGATAATAACTCGCATATTCGTATAAATATACGTAGGTATGGATCACGAGATTCCTATTTGGTTATACTTTGGGGGTGAAATAATTCGTGATCCAAAGATTGGTTGTTGTTATAGTGTGTTGGATCCGAAAATAGTTTGGGTACCTCGTACCATTACATTTGCAGAAGTAGTTGAGAAAATTTATGAAGTTACTAATTAGGATAGGAATCAATGGAATGTGAAAATTTTAGCTCGATAAGTAGCAGGTAGAGGAGATGATCAGTATTTTATGACAGTGTCCGTATCTATTGATAATGCTATGAAGTCAATGATTGCTAGGACATTTGATCCCAGTTATACCTGGTCTGCATTAGAGTTATATATTCAGAAAATTCAAATTTTGAATGTCCAGCCACATGATATTCCTAGTTCAAGCTTCGTAAGGGTAGTACCTACACAGCAGATGAGGTCTAACCCCGCTCAATCTTCACAACCAAATCCACTATCCTCACAAGAAAATACCTTCACAAATACAACAAACTCGGATTCTACAGATGTTGAGTTGCCACGCCAACCTAGTCCGGTTTCTGACTATGTTCCAAATGACACTGTATTTGAACTCTTTCAAAATGCAGTCATTAACAACAGCTTATTAGACGATGATGAAGAAGATGACGAAACCGACGATGAAGTTGATGATAGTGTAGAAAATGATGATGGAGACGAAGATGATGATGTAACAAATGTAAATCCTACGAACAACAGTTCTAATGAAGTGAGAGCTACTGATAACTATGCCAATGTTAACGCTTATGTTACCGAGGAGATGACACAAGGTGCTATAGTACACCAAGTTCCACAAGAGTCGTCTGGTTCATCCAATGTAGACGAATTATACATTGGACAGGAGTTTGTAAGTAAAGAGTCGATTCAGCAAGTTGTCAAGGTGTATTCTATCAAGAAATATCGTGAATTTGTTACATTAAAATCTTCACCGTCACTGTACACTGTTAAATACAAAATGGCACCTAGAAAACGTAATTGAGGAGATCGTGCAAGGTCTCCCAGGAGTAAGTGATGGTGGATGCCCTTGGAGATTACGAGCAATTATTCCAAAAGGCGGGACAAATTTTGTGGTGAAGAAGATAGTTGGGCTTCATACTTGTACGAATCCCACATTGAATCAGGACCACTGTAAAGTTGATTCTAACCTTGTTTGTAATTTGATTGTAGGTGTGGTAAAGAAGGATATTGGTTTAACACCGTGGGTAATTATTGAGATAGTAAAAATACAATATAATTATCAGATTTCATATAAGAAAGCTTGGATTACAAAACAAAAGGCAATTGAGAGGTTGTTCGGTACCTTCGAAGAAGCATACACGAAGTTGCTTTTTCTACTAACAGCAATTCAAGCAGCAAATACAGGAACCGTTATCCACTGGGATAAATATGAGTCTAGTCCTAGCGAGAAAATATCTAAGGGAGTATTTTGGGCATTTGGACCTTCGATTGAAGGTTTCAAGTCTTGCAGACCTGTTATTAGTGTCGACGGAACTCACTTGTACGATAAGTACAAGGGTTGTTTGCTAATTGTTGTTTCTCCATATACGAATGATTGCTTATTTCCATTTGCATTTGCATGGTTGATGGAGAGAGTATAAATACGTGAATATGGTTCATGAGTTGCATTCAGTATTATGTCACTGATCACACTGAGTTGTGTGTTATCTCGGATCGTCATGCCGGTATATTATCTGCTATGGATTTGCAAAATGGAGCTTGGAACGAACCAAATGCATATCATCGTTATTGTATCCGTCATTTTGCTAAAAATTTCTTTAGTAAATTTGGTAACAAGGCATTGCAGAAAAAGGCCAAAATTATAGCGTATCAAAATCAATCTAAAAAGTTCGTGGCCAAACTCGCTGAACTTGAAACCGTCAATATCGAGGTGGCTAATTGGTTGAAAAAGAAGCCGGTTGAGAAATAGGCACTTTATGCAGATGAAGGTCGAAGATACGGCATAATGACTACGAACTTGTCAGAAGTCTTCAATTCAGTATTGAAAAGAGTCCGTAGTTTACCAGTAACTGCGATTGTTGAGACGATCTTCTTATATCTCAACTCTTACTTTACTACTCGTCGATAGGAAGCTAGTAAGCTTTTATCTGAAGGGACGATTTTTGCTAGAAGTGTACATGAATTGATTGATAGTCGCCGTGAGAGAGCAAACCGACATGAGGTTACAATGTTTCATCATCAACCTGGAGTTTTTTCCGTGAGAACGGGTATACGCATGGTAAATGGAGAAAGGAAGGGTGTGAACTTGCACACTGTGAACTTGGGTACGAAAACATGCACATGTATGAAATTTCATCTATATCATATTCCATGTTCTCATGTATTGGCAGCTTGTGTATATCGTGCAATCGATCACAAGCCTTTTGTTGATAAATTTTACCTTGTCACGTCATTAGCACAAACATGGGCTCTCGTGTTTAATCCTATTCTAGATCAAGCATATTGGCCTACTATTGACGGTCCACGACTCGTACCCGATACTAGTTTGCGACGTTCACAAAAAGGCCGGCCTAAATCCACGAGAATATGCAATGACATGGATGTGAGAGATAGTTCTAGCAGGGGTTTGGGGATGAAATGTTCAAGTTATGGTTTGGAAGGACACAACAAGCATCGATGTACTAATAGAGGATCTCAAAACATTTAATTTGATTATGTGCTTACCAATGTGTTTGTAATATTTAATTTGAACTAAGTACTCAGTTTGGATTGTTTAAATTGTGAAAAATGAATGATTGAATGAGGTTTAATTGTGTTTTTATTCAAATATCAGCTTCTAAGTATTTTGGAATCAATAAGGTTCAAATATAGAGCAATTGGAATCAATCAGTCTTGACGCTGATTGGGGAAAAAATGTGCAGGCGTAAGACTCGGTCTTTCAAAGACCGTTCTCATTATAACTAGACTCGGTCTTTCAAAACCGAGTCTTGAAGCTGATTGATAAATAGAACTTACAGACGCAAGACTACCGAGTCTTGTTATAATGAGAACGGTCTTTGGAAAACTGACTGTGGACTTCACTCATTTCCATAGAACATCTTATTTTCTGGAAAGGAGTGTACTCAAAGCTCGGTCTTCGAAAGAACGAGCTGATTATAACTAGACCCGAGTCTTCAATCTGATTGAAAAAAAACTCACAGAAAGAAGACTCGGTCTTTGAAGTTATAGTGAGCTCATTCTTTCGAAGACCGAGCTTTGAGTACACTTCTTTCCAGAAAGCAAGATGTTCTCTGGAAATGAGTGAAGTCCACAATCGATTTTCCAAAGACCGTTCTCATTATAACTAGACTCGGTCTTCTTGCATCTGTAAGTTCTATTTATCAATCAGTTTCAAGACTCGGTCTTTGAAAGACCGAGTCTAGTTATAATGAGAACGGTCTTTGAAAGACCGAGTCTTGAGTTTAATTGAAAAAAAAACTTACAGGCACAAGAACATGCATTTTCCCTTCACATTTGCTGCAAACAAGCTCACATACAGTTTAAACAAAATTTCAATCCACTTCCACATTCATTTCCACATTTAAGTTCATGCACTCCACATTTGGTTCAAACAACTTCTCCACAAGCTCAAACATCTCATAAACATCTCATAAACACATCTCATAAACATCTCAAACATCCCAAACATCTCATAAACATCTCTTATTTTACAACAACAATCTCAAACATCGCAGAGAACATCAAACATGCATTATATTACTACATCAAACGACAATCTCAAATGTCAAGCTAACTTAAAATATTACAATATCAAACTAACTTAAAATATTACGAAAAAGGTGATGTCTTCAAGATAACTTAAGATAACATGCATTATAGACAAGATAACTCAGAAAAGGTGATGTCTTCAAGCACTTCCCTCATCTTCTTCCGTTCACTAAATATTTACCGAACCTGCATTACAGACATGAATCAAGTAACTCATAATTTACGGTGACAAAAATTAACAAAATTAAATTAACGCTTGAATGCACCTGATTTCCTACATGGTTACAAAAATCAAGGGTCGGGTGTGAAGAAGTTAGTGGTTCTCCGTTGTCTTCTACCAAGCTGTGGAGTAGCCTGTGTGACACCGGACAATGTAGGCCCTGCAATAGCACTCCACCTCCGCCGCAGTTGAACCTACATTCAATTTATTCCTAAAGGTGTCCTTCAACCACTTCAAACGAATAAATTTACCACTAATCGCACCGGCTTCAACTTCGACACCTAAGTACTCCTCGACTATATAAACCGGGTCGAAGTCCATTGTACCTGCGACTGCCTCGCCATCGATTTGAAGCCCGATGATTATGGAGACGTCCTGCAGAGTCACTATCATCTCCCCAACTGGCAAGTGAAAGGAGTGTGTCTCAGGCCTCCATCTTTTAAGAAGTGCTTCCAAAAGAGGTCGATCGCACTTGATGGAGCTCATCCTACCAATATCGTATAACCCACAGTCTCTTAGTATCTTGTGTATCCGTGGGTGCATAAATAGTGGATGACTGGTCCTAAAGCGGCACTCCGTAGGCTCACCATTCCACACATTCTACGATCGATGCAACGGTTGAAGAGTGAGGAGTGAAGAGCCGAGGGGTCCTGGGCCTCCAGAAGGGATATACGATGATGAAGGGACTGAAGAAGAAGTGCCCGCCTTATTTGGATTGATTTGAACCTACATAACAATAACATTTACATCAATAGATCGAAATTTTATATAATTGTATTAGAATCAACAATTAATTACTTACATTAGTACCCTCAGTACAAGAACGACCACGACCATGACCACGTCCACCGCGAGTACGTGCTCCAACGCCACGTGGAGGTCTACTATTTTCTCCTTCCTCCATGTTCCTCATTGTGCGTGCCATTTACAATAAAATACAAATCCTACAACTTCAACAAAATTGTTATTAACTACACATAACCTAGATATCAAAACCAACATTAACAACAATTGCTATATAACAATGCCATTTGCTACTCTACTTGTTTTTTTATTCTCTAATTAAAACTAAAATTAACAACAATGGCTACTCTACATTGTCAAGAAAATCACCAACATAATTATATATATGACCAACATCGTCAACAAAATTGCAATTTGCTACTCTACTTGTTGTTTTTTTTTCATTTTCTAATTAGAACTAAAATGAACAACATTTGATACTCTACATTGTCAACAACAATTGGCATTTGCTACTCTACATTGTCAACAATAACACAAATTCAACTAAGCACCTTCACAATAACCCAAAATTAATACAAAATTTGCTTATCAAAAGCTTGATAAATATACCTTTCGAGTAGGAAATTCCAAAGCTTGATAGTGACAATGTAGAGTACTTCTAGATCCTTCAACCATGATCTTCCCCCACTGAAGATGAAATTAAACGAGATCTAAGATATTGGGATTTAGGGTTTTAGGGTTTAAAGAAAGATTCAAATTTGGAAAAAAATGATGGGGGAAATCGAAAGACGATGAGAGATGACTCGATTTTGGGGAGTGAATCGATCAATTTGAAGGGAAATCGACCAAAAAAATAACTAGGCGGCGATGGGTTTCGTTGAGGGAGATAGAGAAGAAGAAGAAAAGTAAAGAAGAAGAATAAAGTCGTAAAGAAGAAGATAACCCCCCCCCCCCCCCCCCCCCCAAATCGACACTCGGTAGTTAAAACTATCAAAGACCGAGTAGGATGGTTTGAGAATTTTAAAAAAAAAAAGGACAGTTTGGAAAAAAACTTTCAAAAAGTGGAACAGTTTGGGAAAAAATTCAACTATCTACATCCATGTTCATAAATATTGATCTAAATACATTTGGACAACTAATATAAAAACTCTTGCATACTTTTTTTTCCTCCCCTTTTCTTTTAAAGGATAAAATAGTAAATTATGTTACATTTGAATGTCCTGCTTTTATAACTACTTTTTACTGAATATATTAAAATGGATAAGACCTATAAGTAACAAAATATATCTTAATTTTTACTCAACAAATTAATCTTGATTAACACATTAAAGAAAAAAGTTTTTTTTTTTTGACTGGCAAAAGGTAGGACAGTCCTACCTCATAGATGATATATATATATATAAACAAAAGCATAGAGTACAAAAGCTGCTGGAGGGAGATGCTCAGATTTTGGGAGGAGTTGAGTTCGAGATGGCATGGCAGTGGACCGTAGAGAGGGCAGCGGACGTCTGTCGTACACCTCTACTAGGGCCACCAACATGATCTCATCCCTCGTCCCCTCCCTTACAACCATCCGAGTCATTCAAATCCCCGAGCAGAAAAACAGAGCATAAAGTAAAGTTTAACAGAGTACAAGTCTATGGACTTTAGAGCAGTCCCAAAATACAGATAGAGAAAAACACAAAAGCTGAAGACTAGTGCAACCGAAGTCCTTAGGGTGCATTTCCGCCAGATGCTCCGCCATGATCAGGCCGCATTAGATCACTGTCGCCTGTCCTTTCCAGCTCCTCCATGATTCTGGTCTTCTTCTTCGAAACATCACTTGAATCTAGCCATTGAGAAAACCAGAACTTAGTGTTAGAAATCAGCTTAACCACCGATGTCTGTTTGCTGGAAAAAATTCTATCATTTCTAGCATTCCAAAGAGTCCAACAGATAGCAATAGTTATGAGATGCCATGCATGAGTGAATTTGTGTTTCGTGTTGTCAAAGCACCATGTGGAGAAACATTCCGAAATAGATGCAGGCAGTGTGTAGATATCAAAAGCTCGTGAGAAGTGAAGCCATGTCTGAGTAGCCTTTGGGCACTCAAAGAAGATATGGTAGGTGGTCTCTGTATGAAATGCACACTCACTACATGCTGTATCTCCATTCCAGCATTTGGAATGAAGTCTGTCCCTGGAGTTGAGCTTTTCCCCACGCAACATCCAGGTGAATATCTTGCATTTAAGGGACGCACAGTTATTCCAGCATGCTCGAAAGAAGAGAGAAATTAAGCCAGAGTTGATATAGAAACGATAGGCTGATTTGACTGGAAAAAAAAAAGTTCATTATGGGACAATAAATATAGATATGGAATTACATCGTTCACAATGTGTGGTAAAAGGCTTGCAATGTATTTATTTGTTAATTGACATTCTATTTGTGTGCCACTTTTTATTTGTATAACCTAAACTTAACTATTTTCATTTACATGATAATGATATCTCTGCTTTCACGAACCATAATTTGCAACTAATCATATGGTCCATCCACTAGTTAGGAAAAGGTGAAGAAAAAATATGGCCAGTCAAAAAATTAGTGAAAAAAAATTTATGGTTCATTAAATAATAAATGTATTATAAAAATTAAATTGTGAGATACATATAAATCTCTAATATTATAATGGGAGAAAATCTTAGTGTCATTTGTAAATATTTTGTCATTCTATCAATCTGTGTAACATACGTGTATAACCATTATAAAGGAGGTCTTAGGTTCAAAACAAGATTACATCTAAATTTTTATTTTAGAAAACTATATTTATTAAAACGTGCATAGCACGTGTGTAAACTACTAGTTTTTTGATAAAAGGATACGGTCAAAAGACCACAACACAACCGAAATATGTAAGCATCGATCAAGGTTACAGGGGATAAAATTGAAAGAATGCAGAAAGAGTGAAATAGAGCGCGACAAAATGCTATAGTAGATGAGGAATCTACGATAGACATCAAGATCAACATCCTCACAGACAAATCATAAATATGTGCGAAAAAAGAGCTACAGCGGCAAAAGGAGATCACTGCAACATAAAACAAAGAAGCGCATGAGAGTGAGTCAACAGCTGAAATAGGGGCTAGCAACTGCAAAATACAGCGAGTAGAGCTGAGCGAGCTAGCACGCATCCAAAAGACAGTTAGCGAAAGCCAAAAAACACTAGGATCAGCAAAAACAGGGACCGAACGTAAATGCTTCGGAGGGGCATGCACCATCTGCTACCTATATATAGGAGAACGCAAGAAGAAAACACAATATTGGCACAGAACAAACAAGGTCCACCATATAGGCAGGCAGAAGACTGAGGAAATACAAACAGTATAAGCATATATGATGGATCGTTTTGGGCAGTTAGCAATAATCTTTCTTTATGTGGACGTCCGGAAATCTGTTTCATGTAGCTTGGTGGCTGCCAACAGGGATCCCGGCCCTCGGCCCGGCCCCATTCTGTAAGGTTAATTATACAGGGGGCTGGCCATTAGGTCCAAAGTTGTCAAACATCCAAAGGAAAAGAAAAGAGAAATAATGACATAAGGAGGAGAGGAGAGCATAAACTCACTAACTCATTCCTACCATATTTGACTGCTAAATACCCAGTACGTAACAGTCGGCACCAGCACCGGAAATCCACAAACAGTCGCCGATCATCGAAAGACTGAAATAACAGTCAGCTAGCTGGGAGAAACAACTCAAAAAGCAACGCAAAAAGAATCAGGATAAAGGAAACAAATTCCTACAATAAAACACAATATTAGCATCATGATAAATAACAAAATTAAGCATTACATTAGGCATAAGACAATGAAAGATACTGAACAAAAAATAAGATTAAAAAGATAGCTAGAGAGAAAAACTAGAAGCATGAAACAAGCTAGAACAACATTAATGTGGCCACTATAGGATGCTGCATGAATTCCAAAATCCATCAAAACAAAGAGTAGAGATCAGGTGCTAGCTAGGAAAATGAAGGCACCACCGAAACCTGAATCTTTACACAAAACATCCCCCAAAAAAGAAGCAAGATAAGGTCGGCCTCCAAAGAAGCTCATATCTGCAATAAAAAACCTCATAGCGTAATAAGAGAGAGAAGTAAAGGCCACAAAAATAAAGAGATCGAGAAAGAGATGGGAAACACAAGGGAAATTAAGTTAGGCCGTGTGGTAGATAGAAACAAGAGCAAGGCCGGCCTCACCCTTGAGGCGGGTGAGGCGGCCGCCTCGGGCCCCCGACGTTTTTGCGATTTTAGGGACCCCAAATTTGTAATTTCCTTATAAATATAAACACGTATTTTGCGCGTAAAAGAAAAATACTGTTATTAGGAGGTCCAAAAATAATTATTTGAGCTTTTAATTTTTTTTTTAAAAATTATTTCGGTTTAGGCTTCAAGACTTGAATTGAATTTGAGACTTTAAATTTGGGTGATTTAAAACAAATTTATATATTTTGCTTTCAACAGTGTGCAATTTTTTTGTATACATGTTTTTTTTAGTGTTCCCAGGAGCCCCATTTCGGGAGTTCGTCTCAGACCCCCGAAAACTCAGAGCCGGCCCTCAACAAGAGGCAGCCATATCGAGCTTAGCTAAACGAAATTTTGCTAATTTGTTATGAGGGAGGGAGAACACTGAGTCCAAAAATTAGTGAAATAAATAAGATCATCAATAATTAAACAATTAAGGAGTCGAGAAGTATTCGAGAAAATTTTATTATTTCTTTCTCTCGTATAATCTAAATCATAGCCATCATGATTAATTAAGTGCCATAATAGACGCACGAATCGGCCGCTGGAATCAATCATCCATACATTACATGAAACTATTGATATTGAATCAATCATCCATACACGACACGAATCCATCCTCGACAAAAAAATAATGTATCAAGGGACATCTAAAAAAATACTTGACTCGATACTTTTGGAATCGAGTGGGGCCCATAATAGTGCATGACAACGCACACAATAGATACATTAACCATGTGAGTGTTAATCATTTTTGAAGACTCGTCGATTATTACTAGCATTGTTCCTGGAGGTTCGAATGTTAAAAATCAAAGATAAAAGTCATGAACGAACTCATTTCTTGACATACTGAACTTTTAAAATAAATGGCCTGAAACTGTTTGATACTTATCATTTTATGAAATCTTAATTAATTCTTCAATGTGTTAATTTAGATTAATTTATTTTTAGTAAAAACTAAGTTTAATTTTGTAGTTAAAGATCTTATCCATTTTGAACTCAGTAAAAAGTAGTTATAAAATAGGACATTCAAATCTAACATAATTTACTATTTTATTTTTTCAAAAAAAATTTGAAAAAATGAGCAGCGCAAGGATCTACATTTGTAGGAGTTATCTAAACATATTTAGGAAACTATTTATGAACATAGATGTATATGATTGGAGTGTACCATAGCATGTATATAGTGGTTATATTTTACCTTTTAAAAAAAAAATCTGTGTATTATTTACCATGCTTATATAATTTTCTATTTTAAAGCATATCAAATTGGGTTCTTCTATGATGTAAACTCTAAACTATCTTAACTACTTTTAGACAGCTCCTACAATTTCAATTTCAATTTGTTTTAAATTTGAGTTAGTTTTGATAAAATTTTTAAACACACCAATAAATATGGCCTACTAATTTATGGATTTTTTCTTTGTTGAAAAAACATTTTATATAATTGAAATCGTACATGATTTAATATAAAAAGTAAAATTAACTATTGGATTGGACTATCGAAGAGCATCCACAGTCGTCAATGTGTAAAATATGCATATATGGATAAATGCATATAGAATTTGGCTATTGTGCTGCAGTCGTAAATTGCTATTTTTTATCTATTTAATATTAAAAAAGTTCAGCCGGAACTTCACTTTGCGTCGGACGAATATTTAAAATTTAAAACAACGATTTAAGTTTTAATAAAAAAATGTGGACCCCTCCGTTGGACGCAACTTCATGTTGCGTCCAAGGAGTTCCCCCTTTTGGTTTTAATTTATTAAATGTAGTTACTTTTGGTTTTAAGTTATATATTAAATGTTTTTTTTTCAAAGTCGTCGGACGCAACTTCAAGTTGCGTCTGATGAATTAAAAAATATTTTTTTTCGTTAGACTCAACTTCAAGTTTCAGCCTGTATAATATGCATAATTCTCATATCCTCTCTCATATATAACAATTTTCTGTAGCAGAATATGTATAATATGCAAATTTAGATGACTGCAGCGAGTTTTTTTTACAAAATATGTATAATATGCATTTTTAATAGACGACTACAATGCTCAAAGCAAAGAAAATATTCTTTTAGATTTTGATCATTTTTGTGTTATGTGTTGCACTTCTTTGATAATAAAAAAAATCCCTACAACCATTCTCATTTCTTCGAAGTCTTCCAAAGCTCCATCTTGGATTGATAAGGATCCCCTGCTACTGGAAGAGGAAGAGGATCTTAACAGAGCGTCGAAAGACAAACAGGTATGTTTTTTTCCTTTAACCAATCGTTCTGATTATTTCATTCTTGTCTACGGTTTTTGCTTATTTAAATTACTTCATCTGGCTGTGTTAGTCCATTTAGTGAACATATCCCACCGGGATTTTGGCCTTAGTATTCCTGCTCGTCTTGGATCTTTGTATCGGTTGTGGTATTCTCCGCCCACCGATATAAAGACCCTAAGCTCCTTAGAGTCTCAGACTCAATTCTCTCCTCTATCTCCATCTCTTCGCAGAGCCACATTATCAGCATCAGACTCTACCCCAGTAACTTCTCGCCTCTCCACTTCGAACTCCTCCCCCTCTCTCTCCTCGCTTTCTTTACAGTCTTCTGGCTTTGTTATTGAGGTTAGTTATCCCTCCAAGTCTTCCCAACGCTTCATTAGAGCCAGCGCCCGCCTGCTGGCCTTAAAAAAGAAAAATTTGCCGAAGCACATTGAACCATTTTCAAGTGAGCCTTTCCCGAGTGGAGCTCTCTCCTCTCCCTCGCTAACATCATCGGTCCAATTCCCTGATCCCAATAATCAGTTCGGATCTCTTTATCTCCCCATTTTCGACTCTCTCTCTGATTGTAAAATGGCTTCCCTTGCTCGTGATATGGGCTTTATCCTCAACCCTACCAACACTCAGACTATATGTACCATTAGAAAATTGGAACGTCGTAGAGTCATGGAGCATAGTCAGCCCCATGATTAGCGTCTCCTGGAATATTCGTGGTTTGAATTGTCCGTCTAAACAACGGGCAATTTTTGACCTTATATCTTCTTCCCGTTGCGATTTAATCGCCCTTCAAGAATCTAAATTGGATTCTCCCTCCACCCCTATCTATCGGAATCTTGGCGGTTCCATTATTTCGAAATGGATTTCGCTAGACGCCATTGGATCAAGAGGAGGAATTCTCGTCGGTTTCAAAGAATCGACCTTCTCCCTTGTCGCAACTCATCGCCTTAACTTTTTTCTCATTGTTCAACTTCATTGGCCCCGTTTCAATTGTCCTCTCAATGTTATATCGGTTTACGGACCTTCTTCCGCGGAGAGACGGCCTTTATTCTGGGATGAATTTCTATCCTTACAACCCTACTTATCTGATCTCTGTTTCTTATGCGGTGATTTTAACGTCACCCGATTCGCTTCCGAAAGATCTACCCCGGGATTCTCTTTTCACCAATCTTGCCTATTCAACGATTGCATCCGCACCCTTCAATTAGCCGATCTGCCGATTTCTGGTAGATCTTTTACTTGGTCCAACCAGCGTCAACCTCCCTCCCTAGCCAAGCTTGATCGTTTTCTTGTATCCCTATCTTGGTTTAACCGCTTCCCCCAGACTTCAGCTCAGGCTCTCCCTAATCCTGCTTCTGACCATTGCCCGATCTCACTGTCGTCCCATTTCCCTTTCCAACACCAGCACAAATTTCGTTTCGAAAAATTTTGGTTGCAAGACCAGGTTTTTGTTAGTCTGGTGGGGGAATGTCTTGCTGCGATCACAGGCTCCTCAGGTCTGGGTAACATTCTCCTCAAACTCCGTGCTATCAAGCACGGATGCAAAATCTGGCGTTCTGAGAGGCATCAAAACACTGTCTTCCTCAAAAATTTTCTTCTCCATTCTATTGACTCCTATGACAAGATGGAAGAATCTCATCCTTTATCGGAAGCCGCCCGTGCAGAGCGTCTTTCTTGCAAGAAGGATTATGCTAATATTCTCCAGCAAGATCACTCTAAATGGGCTCAAAGGGCTCGTATTAAATGGCTGAAAGAGGGCGATGCTAATACCGCTTTCTTCCATGACTTTGCTTCCCATAGGCAACATAGTAATCACATTTCCTCTCTCTCGGTTCAAGGGAGAGATGTGTCTACCGATGGAGAAATCCATAGGGAATTTCTTAACTTCTACAAAAATCTCATTGGTTCTAATAAACCTCGTTCTCTTGAGCTTGATTGGTTCCATCTTTATGGTAATCAATCTCACGATCTTTCTTCCCTCGAAGCTCCTTTCTCTATGGAGGAGATTCATTCGGCGGTTTTTGCCTTAAAAAGCGATTCCTCCCCGGGTCCTGATGGTTTCCCGGCCTTTTTCTTTCAAAAATTTTGGAATTGGCTCAAGGATGACCTTTTCAAATTATTCCAGGACCTCCATCAGGGTCACTTCTCTTTTGACCGCATTAATTACGCTCACATTGTTCTTATCCCTAAAATCGCGGGAGCTCATTTGTTGACCAATTTTAGGCCGATCAGTCTGATCAACACCTCCTTTAAAATTATTATGAAAGTTCTTTCAGCTAGACTAAGTGCCATCATTTCTCCCCTCATTGACCCCGCTCAGTCAGGCTTCATCAAGGACCGCTTCATCCTTGATAGCGTTGCCTCAGCTCCGGAAATCATTTCCCATTGTCACAGATCTCGAGAGGAGGGAATCCTTCTGAAGCTTGATTTTCAAAAAGCTTATGACAATTTCAATTGGGACTTCCTGTTGGATATTCTTTCCTTTCGGGGTTTTGGCCCCAAATGGATTGCCTAGATCAAATCCAGCCTTTACTCTGGCACCTCTGCCATCTATATCAACGGCTCAGAGGGACACCAATTCAAAGTGAAATGCGGTCTCCGACAAGGAGACCCCCTCTCTTCCCTTTCTTTTATCCCTTGTTGCGGATGTTTTTAGCAGACTTCTCAGGAATGCTTGGAACACGCATATGATTGAGGGCCTGGGTTCTTCTCTCCATTTCGAGGGCGTTCTAAACCTTCAATACGCTGATGATACTATTATTTTCTCCAAGCCTAACCTTCACTCTCTTCGTAACCTGAAATTGCTTCTTTATTGTTTTGAATTGGCATCAGGTTTATCTATCAATTTCCAAAAATCATCGGTGTTTTGGCTGAGCGGTTCACCCAATCGTCAGACAAAAGTTTCCAATGTCTTTAACTGCCCTGTTGCCAATTTCCCAATCTCTTACCTGGGTATCCCTCTCAGATGGGGTAAGCTCCTCAGAGCTGACTGGATTCCTCTGATCGACAAAGTCGAGTCTAGACTTTCTGTCTGGTCAGGAAAAGTCCTCTCTCGAGGTGGTAGATTAATACTCATCAATTCTGTTCTTTCTGCGATGCCCCAATATATGATGTCTTTCTTTTTCCTCCCCTCCTGGGTGATCAAAAGGATAGATCAGATCAGGAGTAACTTCCTCTGGTCGGGATCCGCTTCCTATAATCCCGGCTCGCATCTAGCCAATTGGAAACTCATCTGCTCTGCTAGAGAGGAGGGAGGGCTCGGAGTTCTGAACCTTAGAGATCATAATATCGCCCTTCTCGGCAAGTGGCTATGGAGAATCCACAACCTTAATCACCTCCCTTGGATTCAATGTATCAAAAATTACCGATCTTCTTCTAATTGGTGGGATTTTCCTCCTTCGACCACTCGTTACGCCTCTCCTTTTTGGAAAGGTGTTTGGAAAGCGTCTAATGCTTTCCGTTGTAGCATATCCCGTTTGTGCTCTGAAGGGATTTCAGCGCACTTATGGTCCGACTTGTGGATTGGTAACATTAAACTGTCTTCGGCATTCCCTTCCTTATTCCGCTTGGCGGCGCTCCCAGCGGCCACTGTAGCAGAATCCTTTATTGTTACTGATAATGTCAAACACTGGTCGATTCCTTTCATTTCTGATATCCCCATTCCTCTCATTGATCAATTCAATAATCTCTTAAGTCTCCTCAATGGCTACGTTTGGTTCCCTCTTGAAGGGATCTCCTGGCGCTGGACTGCGTCGGGGGTCTTCACGGTTCACTCCTTTTATCGTTTCCTCAATTCTAGAGGAACGCGTTCTTCGTTATCGCAGTTCATTTGGGAATCTAGTGTTCCTATTAAAGTCAGAATTAATACTTGGTTAGCCTTTAACAACAAACTTCTCACTGTCGAGATCCTCAACAAAAGAAATCTCGCCTGGGGGCAACTTTGCCCGCTGTGCGATCAATTCACAGAAGACATCCATCACCTTTTCACTCAGTGCTCTTTCATTCTCCCTCTTTGGAAGATTGTCACTTTAGCTTGGAATTCGACAGCGATTCCTCACTTATTATCTTCTGTTTGGGCCCTCACGCCTTCGAACAATATGTTTCGAAGTGCGTGGATTTTATCTATTCACATCATTATTTGGATTACTTGGAAGGAAAGAAATAGTAGGCTGTTCCGTCATCAACGCAAGTCGATAGCTGCTATTATAGACGAGTTCTTTTTTCTTTTTAATCTTTGGGCTTCTAGCCCAACTTTCAAAGAGAACGCCGCATCGGCGTCTGATAAACTTCTGCAATCTTTTAATTGTCTTAAAAATCTTCAGGCTTTATAGTTCTTCTTATAACTTTCTTCTTTTAGCTTTCTGATTGTTCTCCTTATAGCTTTATAGTTCTTCTTATAGCTTTCTTCTTACAGTTCTTCTTATCGCTTTCTTTCGCTCATGTTACTTTCTTTCTTACATACTTCTTTTTTGTTCTCATATTATGTTTTGCAGGGTTGACTCTGTTCTGGTCTGTGGTGGCACTAGCTGTTGTTATGACTGGCTGATCTCCAGCTTTGTCTTTTTGGTCCCCCTATGGACTTTTGTATTCCCGATGGGATGGGGTTTGTTTTCGTTGGTATCGGTGGTGGTGGCTGTTTAGTTTTCTTCTGCTCTTCTGGTTCTGATTGTATAGTCTAGTTGGGATATTTTTGCTACCTTCGGCTATCCCTATTTCTGGTTTTTCTGGAGTTTATTAGTGTTCTTCTCTTCTATGTTATTTAGCTATTTGCTGTGTATTGCGTTTGGTCTGCTTGGTTATTTTTTCTGTCTGTGCAGTTGGGTTCTTTTGGATGATTTCATTGCTGCATCGATTGTGTTTAGTTGTGCGCATCATCTCTTTACTCTGCCATTAGCTTTGGCATTCAGGGTGTTTCCCTGGAGCTGTTGTAGTTTTTCATGAGTGGGCTTGGATCCCATCTTGGCACTGGGTTTGGTTTCGTTCTCTGTGTGTCTTTGCGAAGCCCCAGTGGAGGGGTTCCTCTACATCTATTCGCACTTCTTTTCCCTTCTTCGCTTATCTGTTAACGTTTGGGTTTTATATTGCTCTTGCTCTAGCTTTTGCCCTTCTCTGGTCTGTTTTTTAGTGGTCTGCTCTTTGGTCCTCAGTCGATTGGTAGGCTGGCTCCAAGCAGGCTATGCGGATCTATTGGTCAGTGTGCGGTGTCCTCCTGCCCTTGGCCTCAGGCTTGCCTTCCTCTTGCGCAGCTAGTAGGGCGCGGTGCACTGGCGGTCACTCTCTTGCGGGCGTCCCCTCTGATGTTTAGTTTGCTTATTTGTATTCTCTGTTTTTTGAGTGCTTACTGCGAGCTGTATATAGTCCTTTATTACTGTCTCTTTTGTTTTACCGCTGGTAAAACCCTACTTGTAAACTATTATTTATTTATTTGATCGTTTGGCTGGAGTCTCTAGACTTTATCCGTTTCATCAAAAAAAAAAAAAATCCCTACAGAATTTATATATATCTTAAGCAAATAGGCCTACCCTCTCTCTCCTTTCTCCATTTTGAAATAGAGAAAGGAGAGCAAAAGTATTAATTGACACGTGCAACCTACACAAATTGTTAAAAAAGAAATACTTTTAAAAACACCCAAAAAAAACCTTTCCACTTCCACATCATACTTATCTTAACACGTGCACACCACACTTTTTTTATTTAACAATATATTACACGGGATTATATTAAAAAATTATGTGCAATATTGCACCAGGGTTATACTAGTTACCAACTGAAAAGATTAAAACTATTATGTTCAAACTGGATTTAGTCCCGAATCTATCATCCACTGTCAAAAGATTGTGATGTCAATAACCAGTCACATCTCCATTCCCTCTCTCTATTCGAATGACTAACTAAACTACAGCGCCCACTAATTCCCAAAACAAAAACCCAAACTCCAAAACCTCTTCTCTTCTGCCTCGTTCAAGCCCATGTTAACTAAACTGTACTCGAAGAACAGGATAACAGGGCTGGACAGGATAGACAAAAAGTTTATTGAACAACAATCTCAATCCATCTTTCTTCAATTTTTTGTTTAATTAATATTAAAAAAAAGGCCCCAAAAGATTTCTTTTAAGAGAGTTGTTTTTTTGTTGCAAGATCCATTCGTTTCAGAGGTATTTCTCAGACCCATTATTTTGCTATCACTTTAATTTGGTTGCTACATTTGTTTTAGTTTTCATTTTGGGCATAACTTTTATTTTATTTGTTGGTTCAGTGTTATGAATGTTGTAAGATTGTCTTTTGTGAATAGTTTCGTTTGAACCTTGATGAATAGTTGCATATGAAATGCTTTGCTGTGTTATGAAATTTGTTGGGTACTCACAAAGAAGGGAAAATAAAGGAGATACACAGTACATTGTAGCTTTAGCAAGGGAAGGGTATGGAAAGTTGGTTAAATTAGTATTAGTACTAGATAAGTAAATGAGGCTTGGGTGTTGCTATTAGGAATGAGACTCCATTGTTCAACTGTTGCAGACTGGAATAACAGTTTTTGTTGTTTGGATAGTTTTATAGGGTTGGAGATGAATTTTGTTTAGCCCTTTGGCTTTATCTGTGGTTTTAGAGTTGGAGCCTGAAACCTAAATATGGCGTTTTATTCGCATAACCTCAAGTGTAGGAGGATTTTGGATGGGTTGTATTGTTCAAAATCTATGATCAAGCAGGTAGTTTTTCATTTGCTTCTAGAGATTTTGTATGCTTGATGGCAGGCCTCTCTTGTTCAAAGTTTCCATGTGTTGGATTTTGACATGAATTTAAGAGTAGTTGCCATGAATTTTTGTATATGTCCTTCAAGAACCATTGCATTCCTGTAAAGAGTTTTTTTTTTTTCTTTAGCTTTCCTTTTATGCGTATTTATTTATGTAGTAACAAGTCAAGCAAATGGGAAAATAGAACTGATTCACTATTGAGTATGGGACTCGCTTAATTCTCCCAGCAAACTCTAAATTTAGTCAGCAAATTTGGTTTAAGCTTCCATTCTCAGCAAGACTGAGATATTCTATGAGCTAGGTGCACCCTTTTGGTGCTGTGATTTTGTAGTTTTGTGGTGACGATTGCCTCAACTGAAGAATGACCAGTGCACAGTCGCATTATAAGTAAATGAAACCATTGTGTAGCCTTCTAAGCTCTGGAATTTTAAATGAGTTGAGTTTCAACTTGGTTATATGCCTAAGAATCCTTTCTTATAAAGGAGGAGGATTAGAGAGATTCAGAAACCCTGCTTTCCATTATTCAGAAAACCCAAGTGTTCGAAAGGCAATTCACCTTGAAGAATATGTAAAAATCTGCATTAGTATTTCCTTTATATCCAATAAGAACAGCTGCCCCAAAAACCAAAGAAGATTTATTTTTTCACTTACTGAACAGTCATGAGCAATAACTTAGCCTGTTCTCCAATGGGTAGAATGTTGAGTTGCACTGACTTTCTATTTGGTAGTTCTCGATTACCCACTAGTTCCGGTCGGCTATGACTTTCTTCAGATGAGCGACCTCCAAGTCGAGTTCCCTAGATTTGTTCATAAAATAATTCACTGCGGCCGTTCGGTTCCGAGCCTTTTTTCGTTGGCGAGCCAGAGCCGCTTCCATGGCCTCCTTTCCCGCTCGGACCAGGAAAGCCTCGGCGAAAATAGGTTCGGCACCCAAGACCTCGTGCGTCTATCAAAAAGACGAGAGAAACAACAAGTCACAAAAGAGACTAAAGTTATGGAGCTTCGGCCAAAAATTATCTTTTATTGCTTTCAAAAATTGTGCTGTAAAATGCGGTGGCCAGTCCGCGTGAGGCGTATACAAAATCAAAAAGAGAAAGCCTAAACTATGCTTGAGGGGGTGGAACCTCTTCGTCAGTCGGGTCGCCCCCCATCTCCTCGCCACTAGGTGTCGGCGGAAGCTCCGGCTGCCAGTAGTAGTGAAGGTGGTTGACCTTTTGGCCCCCCATCTCCTCGCCACTTGTTGGGAAAGCAAGGGGACGTCGAGGTCTGTCGAGTTGAGGCTCGGCTTGCCGAACGTCGAGGGTCGGTAGGCGAACTCCTCACTCGTTGGAAAAGCAAAGGGACGCCGAGATCTGTCGGGTTGGGGCTCGGCTTACCGAGCGTCGAGGTCGGTAGACGAGCCCGCACTTGTTCAAAAAGCAAGGGGACGTCGAGATCTGTCGAGTTGGAATTCGGCTTGCCGAGTGTCGAGGTCGGTAGATGAGCTCCTTACTTGTTGAAAAAGTAAGGGAACGTCGAGATCTGTCGAGTTGGGACTCGGCTTGCCGAACATCAAGGGTCGATAGGCGAGCCCCTCACTTGTTGGGAAAGAGAAGGATTTTGGGGCTCGCGGTGCCATCCGAGCTTTGAGCCTCCTGCGGATAAAGGAGGATTTTGGGGCTCGCAGTGTCATTCGAGCTCCGAGCCTCCTGTGAATTCAGGACTTTGAGGCTCGCAGTGTCATTCGAGCTCCGAGCCTCCTGTGAATAAAGGAGGACTTTGGGGCTCGCGGTGTCATCCGAGCTCCGAGCTTCCTGTGAATAGAGGAGGGTTTTGGGGCTCGCGGTGTCATCCGAGCTCCGAGCCTCCCGTGAATGGAGGACCTTTCAGGCTTGCGGTGTCATCCGAGCTCCGAGCCCCTCAAAACATGTTGGAGCCTCGGTGGAATCTAATGATTTCATTTCATTTAATGTTTCTGGGTATAGAAACCTTCGGTGCTCGCGGTGTCATCCGAGCGTCGAGTCTCCTGTGAAAAAGTGGACTTTGGGGCTCGCGGTGTTATCCGAGCTCCGAGCCTCCTGTGAGCTAGGGGAGGACTTTGGGGCTCGCGGTGCCATCCGAGCGTCGACCCTCCTGTGAAGTCGGGGAGGACTTTGGGGCCCGTGTTGCCATCCGAGCTCCTAGCCTCCTGACTTGTTGGAAAAAGCTAGTTTGTTGAAAAAGCCTGGGGTATTGAGGTAATTTTGTGCCAACTGCTGACGTCATGTGCACAAGAATCGAAGTGGCTTTAGATTCTAGCGGCCGTTAGATCTTGATGATCAAGATCCAATGGCCAGATCTTTTCGCAAAAATCGAGGAGTCTCTTTTCTTGTTATAACCCCCCCTCCCCCACTTTTCTCTCCTTCATTTCTTTACTTGCATTTTCCAATTTTCAAGAACAGGGTCTCTCACTTGCCGTCGGCGATCTTTTTCCGGTGATCTACCAGTAATTGTGATACTTCAGGTTGGTATTTCCGTTTTGTAATGTCGCGCTCTCAGTTCGGCTCCGAGGCAAGCTCGTCAGGCCATTTCGATAAGGAATCAGAGTCCCTGGAGACGTCTTGGTCCTTGGGCAACTATAGGATTAAGGAGGAAGTTCTGTCAGAGCCCAGGTTGGACGACGGGGGTGATGTGGTCTTCGTTGTGTCACTGCTGAGATCCTGTAGGCCGGGGAAGGAGCCCGCGGATGAGGGCAAGGAGGAGGAAGAGGAGGACGACGAAGAAGAGCAGGATTCCGAGGGAGAGGGGGATGATGAGGAGCAGGATCCCGAGGGAGAGGGTGCTGTTGAGGACGAGGAAGACTCCAAAGGGAATCAGGGGGAGCTTGATCGGAACGTCGGGGAGGGCGATGCTCGAGGAGGTGCGGGCGAAGGCACCGCAGGAGGGGTAGCCGGGGGCGAAGGGGATCTCCCCCCCTCTGCCACCCTTGTCGACGCCGTCTCCTGAGAGGAAGGCTCGTCCTCGTAGGAAGAAGAGAAAGTTGAGGGTCTGTTTGGTTTGTTGTTTTTTCCTTTTTTTGTTTTCCAAAACCTCAAAACCCGTTTGGTTATGTTGTTTTTTGAAAACAGTTTTCACAAAACTCCACTTCACCTATTTTCTGTTTTTTCACATCCTCTTTCTAAATCTATATATATATATATATATATATATTATTATTATTATTATTTCATATATACTATTTTATATTTACTATTATTAATATATACTATTATTATTATTATTATTATTATTATTTCATATATACTATTTTATTATTATTTCATATATACTATTTTATTATTATTATTATTATTATTATTATTATTATTATTATTTCATATATACTATTTTATATATACTATTATTATTATATACTATTATTATTATTATTATTATTATTATTATTTCATATATACTATTTTATTATTATTTCATATATACTATTTTATATATACTATTATTATTATATACTATTATTATTATATACTATTATTATTATTATTTCATATATACTATTTTATATATACTATTATTATATACTATTATTATTATATACTATTATTATAATATATATTATTATTTCATATATACTATTTTATATATACTATTATAATATTCTATTATTATTATAATATATATTATTATTATTATTATTATTTTATATATACTATTATTATTATATACTATTATTATTATTATTTCATATATACTATTTTATATATACTATTATTATATACTATTATTATTATATACTATTATTATAATATATATTATTATTTCATATATACTATTTTATATATACTATTATAATATTCTATTATTATTATAATATATATTATTATTATTATATATTACTATTATTATAATAAATTATTTAATATATTATTATAATATATTATTATAATTATTATATGTTATTATATATATGTATATAATTAAATATGTTTATTATAATAAATTATTTTATATTATTATATAATATACAATTATTATAATATACTATTAATATTATATATATTATTATTATATATATTATTATTTTATTTATACTTCTTTATATATACTATTATTATATTATATTATTATTATATATATTATTATTTTATATATACTATTTTATATATACTATTATTATATTATATTATTATTATATATATTATTATTATTATATATTACTACTACATATTATTATATATATTAATATATAATATATTACTATTATATATTATTATATATATTTATATATTATTATGTAATATACTATTATTATAATATATTGTTATATATATATTTACAATATATTATTGTTACATATATTATTATTATTATTATTATTATTATTATAATTATTATTATATATATGTTATATTATTATTATTATATATATTATATAATTATTTATATTTATATATATATATACACTATTATTATTATAATATATATTATTTTTTCATATATACTATGTTATATATACTATTATAATAATCTATTATTATTATAATATATATTATTATTATTATATATTACTATTATATATTATTATATAATTTACTATATAATTTATTATTATTGTAATAAATTGTTTAATACATAATTATAATAGATTATTATTTCACATATATTATTATAATTATTATATGTTATTATATATATGTATATAATTAAATAAGTTTATTTTAATAAATTATTTCATATTATTATATAATATAAAATTATTGTAATATATTATTATTTTATATATACGATTTTATATATACTATTATTATATTATAATATTATTATATATATTATTATTTTGTATATACTATTTTATACTATTTTATATGTACTATTATTATATTATATTATTATTACATATTATTATATATACTAATATATAATATATTACTATTATATATTATTATATTTATTATTATATAATATACTATTATTATAAAATATTGTGATATATATATTTATAATATATTATTGTTACATATACATTGTTATTATTATTATTATATATTATATTATTATTATATATATTATATTATTATTTTTATTTATATATATATATACACTATTATTATAATATATATTATTTTTTCATATATACTATTTTATATATACTATTATAATAATCTATTATTATTATCAAATATATTATTATTATTATATATTATTATTATATATTATTATATATATTATTATATAATTTATTATTATTGTAATAAATTGTTTAATATGTAATTATAATAGATTATTATTAATATATATTATTATAATAATTATATGTTATTATATATATGTATATATAATTAAATATGTTTATTATAATAAATTATTTCATAATATTATATAATATAGAATTATTATAATATATTATTATTATATATTTATTATTTTATATATACTATTATTATATTATAATATTATTATATATATTATTATTTTATATATACTATTTTATATATACTATTTTATATATACTATTATTATATTATATTATTATTATATATTCTATTATTATATTATATTATTATTATATATACATTTTATTATTTTATATATACTATTTTATATATACTATTATTTCATATATACTATTTTATATATACTATTATAATAATCTATTATTATAATATATATCTCCATTATTATAATATATATTATTATTATTATTATTATATATTACAATTATATATTATTATATATATTATTCTATAATTTATTATTATTATAATAAGTTGTTTAATATATAATTTGAATATATTATTATTAAATATATATTATTATAATTATTATATATTATTATATATATGTATATTATTAAATATGTTTATTATAATAAAATATTTTATATTATTATATATCAGTATGTATGTATATGTCAGAGTATATATACTGTATATAATATATACATACAGCCAAACCTATACATACATTATACTCTTATTTTTAAAAAACTGTTTTCATAAAAAAATATTACCAAACAGTTTTTACACTCTCATTTTCAGAAAACTCTTTTAAGAAACTGTTTTCAAAACAACATACCAAACGTAACCTGAGCCTCCCGGATAGCCCCCTCCCCCGGTCAAATATGCTCCCGGACCGGGGTTCGAATTTGCCTCGGTCTCCTTCAAGAATTCAGGGTCGATCAGGATGTATCCTGACGACGTTAAAGATCTCGATCCTCTTCCTTCCATGCCGGGCGACGAGAGTCGAGTGAAGATCCAGATGGATGGCGTTCAATGCGTTTTGAAGGCGGACTACCTTCACATCTTGAGGGCGGCCTACTTCATTCCCCAGGAGTTCGAAGTTCTAATTCCGAGTTCCGGTATTCGCCCAACTACTGCCCTCGCACCTGGTTATTGTATCTTCCCGAGGATGCCTTCATTTCGGGACTAAAGCTGCCGCTGCACCCCTTCGTTAAGCGGGCTTGAATTGGGCGAAGCTAAGCCCGATGTAGTACAGCCCCAACTCTTGGAAGCACTTGATCTGCTTCATCTTGAAGTGCCAAGAGAAGGGGGTCAAGCCGAGGCTGACGTACTTCCGCGCTATCTTAGGGATCAACTCGTTGGGCGATGCGGAGGGGATCTTCTACTTCTCGCCTAGACCTCATAAGAAGGTGATGCACGGCCATCCGGACTCCATCAAAGGGTGGAAAGAGAAGTATTTCATAGTCTGGAGCGAGAAGTCTTGGGGGATTCCGACCTCCTGGAATTTCTTCAAGCCGAACCATTAGCCTCCAAAGCGTAGCGAGCTGTCGGAGAAAGAGTGGAAGAAGGTGGAGAAGATTGTAGGAGGGCATAGCATAGCGTGGCCCCGAGTGACGGTCTGCACATGGCCCGCGCCGGACTGAGCCCAGCCGACTCTAGTATGTTTTCGTTCTGAATTTTCCTATCTTTCTGCCTTCGTGTTAACGTTAACCCCTCTTCTTTTTTTTTGCAAGATGATGTCCAAGCAGCTCGATGATAGGCATGTCTTGTTGGCTGTTACCGCCAAGAGGAGGGCGGAGAAGGAAAGAAGGCGGAGCAGGATAAGGTGGCTGCTCAGGGCGCGGGGTCCGGTAAGGGACCGACCTCGGCAGTCGTGGAGTCGTCCCCGAAGAGAACAAAGAAGCAACACCACCACATGCCGAGGGCATCTCGGAAGAAGGGGGAAGCTCGGCTAGCAAGAGGACTTCCGAGGCCCCGGAGCAGAGGCTTCCCCCAATTCGGCCTACCGCCGAGCAGATGGTGGGGCGACAGGGACTTCGGCCGCACGCTCCTGATTGGTCGGTCGTCGCAGGGGATGCCCTGCTTGAAGGTCCCGTGGTCATTGAGGTAGTCAGGAACATCGCCACTGAGTGAGATCGGATGGCGCTGGCGGTGCAGACATCTGAGCAGGCCTTCATGCGGTGGTCTCAGGCGCAGATCTCGGTGAGTGTTTGTGACTTTGTATTGAGTTTGGATTTTTGGATTTAAATCTGACTTTTTCTTTCTCGGACTGGCGATGCTTCACGGGCAGTACTTTCAGAAGTGCTTGGAGAAGGAGATCCTCATCGAGAGGAGGAACGCGGAGAAGTACCTCCGTGAATTGAACAAGGTGACGAACGAGCTAAAGGAGGCTCGGAGCATGGAGGCCGTCCACAAGGCCCAGATGACCTCGATCTTCGACCACCAGAAGAAGGACGTGGATCGTCTCAAGTAGAAGGTCTAGGAGGAAGCCGAGAAGGGGCGGAAGGCCCTGGAGCAGGCGGAGATCACCATGGCAGATGCCCTGATCCTGGCGCTCGATGAGGCCTATGACAGGGCCAAGGAGCATTTTCAGATGATTTATCCGGACCAAAAGGTCGACCCCCTTCACTACAACTGGCAGCCGGAGCTTTCGCCGACACCTGGTGGCGAGGAGATGGGGGGCGACCCGGCTGACGAAGAGGTGCCACCCCCCCTCAAGCATAGTTTAGGCTTTCTCCTTTTGATTTTGTATACGCCTCACGCGGACAGGCCACCGCATTTTGTAGCACTATTTTTGAAAGCAATAAAAGATAATTTTTGGCCAAAGCTCCATGACTTTAGTCTCTTTTGTGACTTGTCATTTCTCTCGTCTTTTTGATAGACGCACAAGGTCTTGGGTGCCGACCCTATTTTCGCCGAGGCTTTCCTGGTCCGAGCGGGGACAGAGGCCATGGAGGCAGCTCTGGCTCGCCAACGAAAACAGGCTCGGGACCGAGCGGCCGCAGTGAATTATTTTATGAACAAGTCTAGGGAGCTCGGCTTGGAGGTCGCTCGTCTGAAGAAAGCCATAGCCGACCGGGACTGGTGGGTAATCGAGACGAACTGGTCGATCTCGGATGCCTCGAGTAGGCGGTCGGTTTCGGAGTCTTTTCTTCGTAAGGCCGTTGTTGAGAAAGAGTTGGAGATCCGCAGGTTGAAGTTGGTGTTAGGCGCCGGTTTGATCGAGAAGGCGAGCAATTCGGTAATAGGGCCATCTCCGATCTTTTTATTGGAGGGCCCCCAGCCTGATGATGCGGGAAGCTCGGTGGCGGGGGAGCCTTCCCTGGTCGGGCCGGCCGAGCGCGAGGAGCCCGAAGGAAGCGCCGAATTTGAGTTTTAAGCCGAGCATGAGTGATTTGTAAGCTTTCCATTGTATTTGCGCTGCCGTTACTGGCGCGCGATGAGTAATAATAAAAAAAATCTCCCGACCTCTTTAACCTTAACAATTTCATTCAGTGAGGATTGTTGCCGGGCTCGGCATGTAGAGGGGTCGCTGCCGTGGTGGAAAGGGCCACACGGTGACATTGTCCCGGCGGCGCATAAGCAGTGGCATTTTGCCTTTCGATAATCATTAACGGCGACGTTACGCCTTTCGATAAGCATTAATGGCGACGTTTTGCCTTCCGTCATTTGGGATTCCCAGACGCAATAACTGTGTTTCTCAGGGGGCTATATAACCCATCCTTCTTGTTGGTGGTCAGGAATTGAGATTGGCTGATCTGCCACTCGATTTGGGTGCCTGCCGAGGGCGGGCGCCCCAAAATTATAACTTTGGTCTGGGGGCTCCGGATTGGTGGCGCATCAATCACCCTCGAACAATTCGGGGTTTTGGTCTTGAGGGCCATAAGACCCCGGGTTGTTCGTTGGTGACGGGTGGGCTGACCAATTGATTCGGAGGCTCGGAGAATCGGAGAGAGCCTTGGGTCGGTGGCTCCCCTGTCGCCCTCGAACAAGTCGGGGTTTTGACTTTTGAAAGCTGCAAACCCCGAGTTGCTCGCGAGTGAGAGGAGGGTTAACCAACGACTCGAAGCTCGGGGCGTTGCCGAAGGCGAGCACCCTAAACCTTAATGAAAACTTTGCTGAAGTGGCCGTGACAGAAGGTCGCCGCCGAGCGTATTGGTCGAGTGGCTTTGGAGAAAGCCACGGTCTTGCTCGGGGGTCGACGACGAGCCTCCACACATGCCTTCAGGAAGACGGTACGGGTGTAGCTGACGGTTGCCGCCGTGCGCATAGGTTGATAGGCTTGAAGAAGCCCAAACTATGCTAGGGGCAGATGCCGAGCCCCCACATCGCGGAGAAAGCCGGTAATGGGCGTAGTTGAAGGTCGTCCCCGAGCGTAACGGTCGAGTGGCTTTGAAGAAAGCCTCGGCTTTGCTCGGGGTCGACGACGAGCCCCTACACTTGTTCTCAAGAAGACGGTACGGGTGTAGCAGGCGGTTGCCGCCGTGCGCATAGGTTGATGGGTTTGAAGAAGCCCAAACCATGCTAGGAGCAGATGCCGAGCTCCCACACCGGGGAGAAAGCCGGTAAGGGCGTAGCTGAAGGTCGTCCTCGAGCGTAACGGTCGAGTGGCGGGGTCGATGACGAGCCCCCACACTTGTTCTCAGAAAGACGGTACGGGTGTAGCTGGCGGTTGCCGCCGTGCGCATAGGTTGATGGGCTTGAAGAAGCCCAAACCATGTTAGGGGCAGATGCCGAGCCCCCACACCGAGGAGAAAGTCGGTAATGGGCGTACCTGAACGTAATCGCTGAGCGTATCGGTCGAGTGGCTTTGAAGAAAGCCATGGCCTTGCTCGGGGTCGACGAGCCCCCATACTTGTTCTCAGGAAGACGGTACGTGCGTCGCCGAGCGCCGAGCAGTAAGCTGGTAAGAGAAGCTTTTATGGCTCGCGGTGCTATCCGAGCGCCGAGTAGTAAGCTTGTAAGGGAAGCTTTTCTGGCTCGCGGTGCTATCCGAGCGCCGAGCCATAAGCTTGTAAGGGAAGCTCTTCTGGCTTGTGGTGCTATCCGAGCGCCGAGCCATAAGCTTGTAAGGGAAGCTATTCTGGCTCGCGGTGCTATCCGAGCGCCGAGCCCTAAGCTTGTAAGCGAAGCTCTTCTGCCTCGCGGTGCTATCCGAGCGCCGAGACATGTTTTTTATGAGAACTAACACGAAGCCAAAACTTGTTTTAAGAAAGCTGGCATAATTACAACATATTTGAACATTACTAAAAACAAGGCATGACATGCCGATTACATCTTTCATAATTTACATGGGCTGTAGAGGCTAACCCTCCCCTTCTAGGAACTTGGTGAGGTGCTCTGCGTTCCAGGGCCTTTTGACAGCCTTGCCCTTTGGGTCGGTTAGGCAGTACGTGCTCGGGCGTACGACCCCCGATATCTTGTAGGGGCCTTCCCAGTTTGGGGTCAATTTCCTCTTTTGGTCGGGGTTGGATACCGCCAGCTTCCGAAGGACGAGGTCTCCGAGTTTGATGTCGCTGGGACGCACCTTTTTGTTGTAGAACCTTTCGATCCTCTGTTGGTAGGTGTTCCTTCTGATGATGGACTTCTCCCTGACCTCGTTTATGAGGTCCAGGTCGGCTCGCAGCTGTGCAGAGTTGCTTGCTTTATCGAAGGCCATGATCCGGGGCGAAGGGATCCTGATTTCCAGGGGAATGGCGGCCTCTGCGCCGTATGTAAGATTGAATGGTGACTCTCCCGTGGGGATTCTCTTTGTTGTCCGGTGGGTCCAGAGAACGCTCGGGAGCTCATCGACCCATAACCCCTTGGAAAAGTTATCAAGTCGTTTTTGAGACCGTCAAGGATTTGGCGGTTTGCATTCTCGGCCTGACCGTTTGACTGCGGATGGCATATTGAAGAAAAACGCTGCTGGATCCCGAGATCTTCGCAGAACCTTCGGAAATGTTTACCCGCGAACTAAGTCCCATTGTCAGTAACGAACACCTGTAGGATCCCGAACCGGCAGACAATGTGTTTCTAGAAAAATTGTTGGGTCTACTGCTCGGTGATTGTTGTTAACGGCTCGGCCTCGATCCACTTCGTGAAATAATCGATTGTCACTATGAGAAACTTTCGTTGGCCCGTAGCCTTTGGAAATGGGCCTACCAGATCCATCCCCCACATTGCGAAGGGGGTCGGACTGGCCATGGTACGGAGGTTTGCTTGCGGAGCCCTTTTCACGGGGAGAACCGTTGACAGGGGCCACACTTCTTCACCAGGGTGAGGGCGTCTTGCAACATCGTGGGCCAGTAGTACCCGTGGTTCAAAGCCTTTCGCGCGAGCGAGCGGCTTTCCATATGGCACCCGCTGATTCCCTCATGTAGCTCCTTGAGAGCGTATTTTGCTTCATCGGGGGTTTGGCAGCGGAGATAGGGTCTTCCGCCCGTTGTTGTGTATGACCTTTTGAAGAGGGTCGCGTTGATCACGACGAACCTTTCTGAATGGACCCTGACCCGCCTTGCTTCGGCTCGGTCTTTGGGGAGCTCTCCCTTGATTAGAAATTTCTTGATAAGAGTGGTCCAGTCGGCAGGAAGAGCTCCATCTTCAATGCAGAGAGTCTTGGGGAAGTCTGTACTCGGCTTTAGGAGAACTTTGATCAGGACGGTGCGATGAGGCCTTCGAAGGAAGAGGAAGCCAGCTTCGACAGAGCGTCGGCTTGGGCGTTCTGCTCCCTGGGGATCCTTAAGACCGCCGACTCGTCGAATGACGTCAATAGCCGTCGGACCACGGCCATATACTTGATCATCCAATCGTCACGGGCCTCGTATTCTCCGGTGATCTGGTTAACCACGAGCTGAGAATCGCTGAAGGCCCTGATCTGTCTGGCGCCGGCCTGATGCGCCAGGGTGAGCCCGGCGATCATGGCCTCGTACTCTGCCTCGTTGTTAGAGGCCGAAAAGTTGGGGCGGAGGCAATATTGAAGGAGGAAACCGTCGGGACCTCGCAGAATGATGCCCGCACCAGTCCCCGCTTCGTAGGAGGAACCATCGACGTAAACTTTCCACGTCTGGTCGGCCTCTTTACATTCGGGTTGCTCGGAGATGGTGCATTCTGTGATGAAATCGGCGAGGGCCTGCCTTTTGATGGCCGTCCTTGGCTGATAGCCGATGTCGTATTGACTGAACTCGATCGACCATTTGACTAGTCGTCCAAAGCTCTCGGGCTTATAGAGCACGACTTTCAGAGGTTGGTCCGTGAGCACCTGGACTTAATGTGCCTGAAAATAGGGACAGAGCTTCAACTCGGCTATGATAGGGTTGACATTCGGGTCGAACGGGCCGGGTCGGGCCGGATCCGCCCGGGTTGGGCATTGACTTGGGCAGGTTCGGGCCGGTTTGGTGGCTTAACCGGGCCGGGCTGAAAGGTCTTTAAGGCGACCCGCCCAACTCGTGAACCCTTTCAGGTCCAACCTGGGTCGGGTCGACCGGCCGGTTGGCCCGTTTAGATAGATAGGTTTTTTTTTAAATAATTTTTTTAACTTAAAATAATAATAATAATAATAATAATAATAATAATAATAAACATTAAAAATCGTAATAATAATAATAAGATTGAAAGAGTGAAATTGGCAATAATAATAATAATAATAATAATAATAATAATAATAAACATTAAAAATCGTAATAATAATAATAAGATTGAAAGAGTGAAATTGGCCAAAAATATTGAAATATTATTCATATGAATATAAGTTATACAATTTTAACAATTTCTAATAAAATGAAGAATTCAATTTAGAAATATGTTTTATACACTAACATATTTCTTATATACAATTTTAATTTTCTTCAATTTTTCTAATTTAACATAACAAGCAAAGATATAATACAATTTCTAACGTGTCAGACGAGTTGCTATTACAAGCAAAGCTATTGTTGTTGTTGCTGCTGTTCTTCCGGCGAGTTGCTCCAACTTGTGGACGTTGATAATGTTTTCCCTTGTGTCCTATCTTTAGCCTTTAGCTAGTCTTCTGTGCAAACGGGCATCTCTAACGTGTCGGGCTTCAAGCGATTCCTGTAATCAATTAGATATCTGCCACTTGAAGAAAATGCACTTTCAGAAGCAACTGTAGAGGCATGAGGAGTTAGTAAATCTTTAGCCATAATTGACAGAATACTAAAAATGTGTTCATGGTCTTTCCACCATTGTAAAATATCTAGTTGAGAAGAAGGCTCAGAAACTTGTTGGTTATACCAATTTAATTCATTTGGTTGATTAGTCCTAAGTTTTTTTGATTGAATTTGTGCAAGTAAATTAAATGTTCTATCATTAAATATACTCTTACCCTTACCTTTAGAAGTAGCAGAAGAAGAACGAACTACAGAAGTTGTACTACTAGAAGCAAAACATCTATCAAAATAATCATACAAGTTATTTAATGTAGATTCAAACTGAACTAAAAAAGTAGCGCAATCAATTACTATTTCTACATTTTTTCCAAGTAATGTAAAAAACATTTCAATCAAACTCTTCGTACCTTTTAATTTGATACGAGGATCCATAACGGTAGCAACACAAATCAATATAGGAGGAGGAAAATAATACTTCAAAATTTTTTTGTATGCAGGTTTTACAATCCCACCAACATAAGTATCATTTAACATTTCGTTAAATGTTTGCATCATGCTAACTAATGAAATAAAAATGCTACTAGAAGTAGATTCATATGTTTTTGAAAATTTTAAAGTTGCGGTTTTAAAAGGTTCTAAAAATTTCAACAAAGATTCGGCATAAAGCAATCGGTGAGAGTCATTTCAAAATTTGGCATATTTTTTGCGATACAAAAATTATTTACAACTGCTTTATATTCGGTAACAACATGTAGTAAATCAAAAGTAGAATTCCATCGGTGTCTAACATCCTTTGGAAATCTTCTGTAAGGTACATTTGAAATCCGACACCAATTATTCCATTCTTGAAATACGCTGGGACTTAATGCAATGAAATGTACACAATTTCTAATTTTAACTATATATGGATCGGCTATTTTTAATGCATCCTGAACACATAAATTTAAAATATGACATGCACATCTAATATGAAAAATATTGTCAGATGAAGTGTTTAATACGGATTTTAAAGTAGTAATTGCTACATTGTTTTTTTGATGAATCGGATAGAGTCTTGCGACTCCAGCCATCAGCAAAAATTATAATAATATCAGAACAAACGTCAAATTTTACAAGCCGTAAAACAGAACAAAAAACTAGCAACCACAGACAAAACAAAACAGAGAAACCGAACACGGACAAGTACAAAGGTGACGAACAAGGAAACTGGTATGAAACTGGAGCGAAGAAGCGATGACGGATCTCGCCGAGGGCCTCAAACCAATGCAGTAGGAGAGACGAGAAGCCAGCCATGGGAAATCAACAAGGCTCGGGCAACAAACACCAACCCACCGACTGTCTAACACCGCCGATGAATGCCTGCAGCCTACTAACAACGAGCCCCCGCGTAAGCACGCAGAGCCGGAAAGAGATGTCGCAAAACCACTACACAGCATGCATTCCTCTGCAGCGAGGACAGCAAAAGAGTATCGGGGCTGAAAAAGAAACAAACCAATATGCCAGATGGTGCAAAAGGAGAACAGAGACAATAGCAAAAACACCCAGTAATCACAAACAAAATAGAAGCATGGCAACTCTGTCTGAGAACAGCACAACCATAATCAAAGACTGCTTCAAAGGCAGACGAACAGTCAGAAAACCAACACAACACAGAGTTGTACATTCTAGTCACAAAGACACCCATCAGCCAAAAGCAACCTTAGATCAATACATATAAGGGAAAAGAAAGAGAGAGGAAGAAATAAACCATCCAACTGAGCTGAAGCCCAGAGTTACAAAAAGATAAAGCAGCCAAAAAGACAAACCAGAAGGCATAGGTGCCTGCTGCTACCCCTGGGATGATCAAACCTGCGAGAAAAGGATAAAGAAAAAATGGTAAGCACAGAAGAAACGGCTTATAAAGCATGAAGAATGGTAAGACAACGCACAGAGTCGTATAATCTTTTAATCAAAGGAGAAACACTGCCATCGGTGCTCAGACCTGAGGCCCAGAGCTTAAACAGAAATAAGAAATCATCTATCATAGAAATTAAGGAGGAACAGCGATGTTGGAACAGCCTCTTGTTCCTTTCCTTCCAAATGATCTAGATAATTGTCTGAACCGACAGAATCCAAGCACTTCGAAACGAGACATTCGAAGGCGTAGAGAACCAACAAGATGCTAAAGAAGGGGGGATAGTACTCGTGTCCCACGCAAGAGAGACAATCTTCCACATCGGGAGAATGCCGGGGCATTGAACAAAAAGATGGTCAACATCCTCCGAGAGAGAAGAGCAAAACGGGCAGAGTTGCCCCCAAGCTAAATTCCTTTTGTTAAGAACTTCAACAGTGAGTAATTTGTTATAAAAAGCTAGCCATGACGTGATCTTCACCTTCAGGGGGGCGCAAGAGACCCAGAAGAGATTAGCGACCGGCGATTGAACGCCCCTAGTATTAAGGAAACGATAAAAAGATCTAACCGAAAAGATGCCAGCTGAATTCCAGCGCCAAGCAATACCTTCAAAAGGCCTCCACTCGTAGTTATTAAGAGATGAGATGAGTTCATTAAACTCGTCTGAAAGAGAGTGGGGAAGGTCAATTGAGAACTGTATGACCCAATGTCTACTATTATTAAGCCAAGTGAACGATTCCACAACTGTTGCCGAAGGATTGGCAGCCAACTGGAATAAGGAAGGATACGCAGAAGAGAGTTTGGTATTGCCAATCCAGAGGTCCGTCCAAAGTTTAGTTCTAGACCCATCAGAGCAAGTTCTAGATATGCCACAATTAAAAGCAGCGGACGCCTTCCATACACCTTTCCAGAAGGGGGAGGCGTAACGATTAACCGCTGAAGGGAATTCCCACCAGTGGCAAGAACGAGACCGATAATCCTTGATGCACCGAATCCAAGGTAAATGATCAAAATTATGAAGTTTCCACAACCATTTCCCTAAGAGGGCAATGTTATGATCCCTGAGATCCAAAACACCCAGGCCCCCTTCCGCTTTTGAGGTGCAGATAAATTTCCAATGGCTAAGATGGGAGCCTGGTTTAAAAGAGGATGATCCGGACCAGAAAAAATTACTTCTGATTTGATCAATCCTCTTGATCACCCAAGAGGGGATAAAGAAGAATGACATCAAGTAATGAGGCATAGCAGAAAGCACCGAGTTAATAAGGATCAGTCTGCCACCCCGGGAAAGAAGTTTACCAGACCAAACATTGAGTCTGGCTTCCACCTTATCAATAAGAGGGAACCAGTCCGACCTGTGCAGCTTGCCCCATCGAGGGGGGATGCCTAAGTAAGAGATTGGAAAGGAAGCAACAGGGCAATTAAAGAAGTTTGAGACCTCGACCTGGCGATTGGGGGAGCCCCCCAACCAGAGAACAGAAGATTTTTGGAAATTGATAGCTAATCTGGAGGCCATTTCGAAACAGTAAAGGAGAAGTTTAAGGTTATGCAGGGAATGGATGTTCGGTTTGGTGAAGATAATTGTGTTGTCTGCATATTGCAGATTAAAAACCCCCTCAAAGAGGTGAGAATTACCGAGACCCTCAATCATTTGCAAGTTCCACGCCTTCCTAAGAAGCTTGCTAAAGACATCGGCCACTAGGGAGAAGAGAAGGGAGGAAAGGGGGTCCCCTTGTCGGAGACCACATTTGAGTTTGAATTTGTGACCTTCCGAACCATTAATAATAATCGAGGAGGTTCCTGAAAACAAGCTGGATTTAATCCAAGCGATCTATTTGGGGCCGAACCTACGGTAAATGAGAATGTCAAGAAGGAACTCCCATTTAATGTTGTCGTAAGCTTTTTGAAAATCAAGCTTGAGTAAGATACACTCAGAATTAAATCTATGACAGTGGGAAATGATCTCTTGGGTCGAGGCCACGCTGTCAAGGATAAATCGGTCCTTGATGAAGCCCGATTGTGCTGAATCGATCATGGGAGATATGATAGCACTCAGTCTAGCTGAAAGGACTTTCATAATGATTTTGAAAGAAGTGTTGATCAAGCTGATAGGCCTGAAATTGGATAACACGTGCGCTCCCGCAACCTTGGGGATGAGCACAATGTGCGCATAATTGATGCGGTCAAAGGAAAAGCATCCCTGGTGGAGATCCGGAAACATTTTGAGAAGATCGACCTTAAGCCATTCCCAGAATTTTTGGAAGAAGGCAGGGAATCCATCGGGCCCTGGCGCCGAATCGCTTTTTAAAGCGAAGACGGCCGATTTAATTTCTTCCAGAGAGAAAGGGGCCTCAAGAGAAGAGAGGTCATGAGATTGGTTACCGTACGGTTGGAACCAATCGAGCTCTCACGAACGATGTTTATGCGAGCCAATTAGGTTTTTATAGAAAGAAAGGAACTCCCAGTGGATTTCCCCATCGGAAGTCAAATCCACCCCTTGTACGGTAATAGAAGAGATCCGGTTGCTACGCTGGCTATGGGAAGCGAAATTGTGAAAGAAAGCCGTATTGGCATCACCCTCCTTCAGCCATTTAACTCTAGCTCTTTGAGCCCATTTAATATGATCTTGATGGAGTATATCAGCATAGTCTTGCTTGCAAGAACTGCGCTCCGAGCGAAAAGAATCCGACAAGGGACCCAGCTCCATCTTATCGATGGAATCGATGGAAGAAGGGAGGAGGTTTTTAAGAAAATTAGTGTTGGATTGTCGCTCGGAATGCCAGATTTTGCAACCATGCTTGATAGCGTGGAGTTTAAGAAGGATGTTGCCCAACCCGGATGATCCGGTAATTGAGGCCAGACATTCCACCACCAGATTGACGAATAGCTGATCTTGTAGCCAGAGTTTTTCAAACCGAAATTTGCGATGGTGATTGAAATGAAAGTTGGAGAAAAGAGCGATCGGAACGTGATCGGAAGAAGGATTGGGGAGAGCCTGGGAGGAAGAACGATGGATACTGGAAATCCAGGAATGCGAGACCAGGAAGCGGTCAAGTTTGGCCAAAGTCGAGGGGTTGCGTTGGTTGTGGACCAGGTGAAAGACCTACCGGATAAAGGTAACTCGGTAAAATGCAAGTCCCGAATGCAATCGTTAAATAGGCAAGATTGGGAATTAGAGAAAACTGGATTCGACCTTTCGATCACAAATCTAGTGACGTTGAAGTCCCCACAAAGGAAGCAGAGGTCACTAGTATATTGTTGTAATGAGAGAAATTCGTTCCAGAATAGGGGCCGCTTCTCAGGACAGGAGGGGCCGTAAACCGAAATCACGGTGAGGGGACAATTGAAGGTTGTGCAAAGGAGTTGCTACATTGTTGTTAGATGCATTATCAAAACTAGTAATTTTATCGCAAATATGAAAAACATCACAAATTTCTAAAATACGGTTTGCTATTTTAGCGCTTCTATAGGAATACGGCAACGCCGCAAGTGATATGATTCTTTTTTGAAGAATCCAATCATTGTCGATCCAATGACAGGTTATTCCCATTGTTGGAATATTGTTGACACCCGTCCAACAATCCGAAGTTAAACTAACTCTATAAGTTAAACTCCATAAAATTGCAATCAAAGCGTCATTCATTTCATTGTACACTTTAAAACAATCCGATTTGTAAGTATTTCTCGGAATTCTTCTAAAATGAGGGTTTAAGGCCGTTTGATTAAAATTTTCTAAGTCTCTACTCTCAGGATAGGAAAATGGTAACTCTTCCTTTATGACTAATCAGGCCATTTTCCGACGAACAAGATCGGGATCATAAGGGTGGCTATCAACTAGACTGGTCCTAGGGTTGTTTTTTGTTGGCCTTGTAAGTTAGCAAGAAGGTCTTTATGGTTATTTTGGATGTGTCTACTATTTGTACCGGTGCCATCACCCCTCTTAAATTTGTATGTCTTAGAACATGTTTTACGAACTTTCAAATCTATACCCGGAGTTTGTTCGTCCGGGATATAATCGTAAAACTTATGTCAATCACTACGTTCTCCTCTACTTTTCCTACTACGGGGTTGTGTGGTTTCGGTTGGTTGTTATTCTTCTAATTATGTCACCTACAACCTCGTCGTGTGTATCCCATTGTTGGGTAGGAGGATCATGGTACTCTTGGGCGGGCTCACTAATTGGGACAATTGGTGGCCTACGGGAAGAGGAGGAATCTTGTCCGCTACGACCGCTACCGCGTGATCTAGATATAATGTAGTAATGTATGTAAAAAAAAACTGCACAATGTAGGAACGGTGAATTATAAAAAAAATCTAAAAAACAAAAGGGTTGAGATAAAGATCAAAAAATCAACAATAATTATAACTACAACACAAAAATAAAATAATGAGAGGTATGACATTTTGATACCGTTCACCGTGGATACGCGTATATAAAAAAAACCGTGAAAATAAGAATAGAAGTAGAACTAGAAATAAGTGATTCCGGAATTGAAGAGTTGAGGAGAGCTTAAAGGAGAATTGATGACTTGATCACTTGGAGTTGGACGAGAGTTGAAGACGTTGAATTTTGATTTCGATACGATCGAAATTTGATCGTGTATATGCCTTGAAGACTTGCTTGTCGAATACTTCAATTGTTGAAAAATTCCTTAGAAATGAGTTATAATAGTAGAGAGAGTTGAGAGTAAGGTGTGATTTTTTAATGGGGTTTTAGGGGGTATTTATAGGCTAAAAATATTTAAAAAATAAAAAAAAACCAAAAAAAACAAAAACAATGGCTATGAGAGAGCCAAACGGCTCTCTGTTGTAAGTGCACCCCCCAACAGCTCTGTTGACCAGCGGGTCAACGGTCGACCCGTGACGGGTCGAACGTTCGATCCGAACGGGTCCAACGGTTCGTAACCCGCGGGTCGACCCGCGGGTTGGTGGGCGGGTTGGGCATTTTAAACGGGCTCGCGGGTCGGGTTAAACGGGTTCGATTCGCATTTTTGACGACCCGGGTTCACGTGTTCGACCTGAACCCACCAGACCCTTTCACGGGCCGGGTTCAGCGGGCGAGTCGCGGGGGGGTCGCCGGTTGATCCGGCCCACTTGACATCCCTAGGCCATGACAAAGGCGTATGCTATCTTCTCTATTCTAGAGTATCTGGTCTCGGCGGCGAGCAGAACCTTGCTCACATAGTAGGAGGCTTTTGGACTCTTTCCTCTTCTCGAACGAGGACGACGCTGAACACGCTTTCCGAAGCCGAAAGGTAAAGCCAGAGGGGCTCGCCTGGTTCGGGCTTGCTGAAAAGAGGAGGGTTGGCGAGGTACTTCTTCAATTGGGCGAACGCCTCTTGCTGCTAAGTACCCCACTCGAATCCTTCGGTTCCGCTCAGTGCCTTGAAGAATGAGAGGGACTTCTCTCCTGACTCGGAGAGGAAATGGCCGATGGCAGCTAGTCTTTCCGTTAGCCTTTGGACTTCTTTGATGTTCCTGGGAGGGGCCATGTCTATTATGGCCTGGATTTTTTCGGGGTTTGCCTTAATGCTGCGCTGGCTGACGATGAACCCGAGGAATTTTTCCGAGGAGACGCCGAATGCACACTTCGCCGGATTGAGTCTCATGTTGTGGGTCCAAAGGACCCCAAAGGCCTCTTCCAGGTCGGCGACGTGATCCTGTCCCTGCTGGCTCTTGACGAGCATGTCGTCAACATACACCTCCATGTTTCGCCCAATTTGATCCTTGAAGACTCGGTTAGCGAGCCTCTGATAAGTAGCATCGGCATTCTTCAGCCCGAAGGGCATAACCCGGTAGCAATAAAGCCCTTGGTCCGTGACGAAGGACGTCTTGGCTATATCGGGAGGGAACATCCGGATCTGGTCATAGCCCGAGAAGGCATCCATGAAAGAAAGGAGCTCGTGACCCGATGTAGCGTCGATCAGAGCGTCGATGCTGGGGAGAGGGAATGGATCTTTGGGGCACGCCTTGTTGAGGTCTGTAAAGTCTATACTGATCCTCCAGCTCCCGCTTGCCTTTTTAACCATCACGACGTTTGCCAGCCACTCCGGGTAGCTGACCTCTTGTATGAAACGAGCGGACAAGAGTTTGTCCACTTCTGCTTTCACCGCCTGCTGTCGCTCCGGGGCGAACTTACTTCGCTTTTGGACGATCGGCTTCGAGCCGGGGATCACGTTGAGTTTGTGCATGATCAGATCAGGTCCTCGGAGATACCGGGCATATCGGAAGGCTTCCAGGCGAAGAGGTCGACATTGCGGCGAGTGCAGTCGATCAGGGCAGATTTGAGGTTAGGAGCAAGGGAGCAGCTCACTCGGAAATATCTTGACACGTCCTCTGTCTCGAACGAGATATCTTCTAACTCATCTGCCGGCTCAGGTTCTGGCTGGGTTCTCTCGAGCTGTAGCTCGACGGCATCTAGGGCGAATACACCGCCCCCGATCATCGTCATATAGCACGATCGTGCTGCTTCTTGGTTCCCTCGGACAACCCCTACACCGGTGTTGGTAGGGAATTTTATCTTTGGTGTAGGCCGAGGGAACCGCCTGGAGGGAGCAGAGCCCGGGACGGCCGAGTATGGTGTTGTAGGCTGCCTTGACGTTTAGGACCATGAAGTCCATCGACTCGGTCCGTCTGTGTGGGGTCGTATCGGCTGTGACGTCTAAGGTGACGATCCCCTCTATTGGCATCGGGACGCCGGAGAATCCGTGCAATGTGTACCCGGCTGACTTTAGCTTATCTCGAGAAAGCTTCAAGTTCTCGAAGGCCTCCAGGAAGAGGATGTTTACCGAGCTTCCGTTGTCCACGAGGATGCGACGGGCTTCGAAGTTCGCCATGCTGAGGCTGATGACGAGCGCATCACAGTGCGGGAGCTGAACTCCCTCCAGGTCTTTCCCAGAGAAGGAGACAGGGAGTTGCTGGACCTGGGGGGAGAGGAGGCTCTGGACGGCGTTGACTCCTCGGACGAACGCCTTGCGGGAGGTATTGGACTCTCTTCCCATGGGCCCTCCATGGACGCAATGCAAGATAGCTTGACCCTCAGGTTCTTCAGGCTCGAGGTCCTGCTCTGTAACACCCCATTTTTTTTTGAAAACTAAACCTCTAAATTCAATTCTTTCAATTTCTATATCACTTTAAACATAATCTAAGATAGATATATTTCAAATAAAATTTTGGCAGTCTCTCCTGAAATTTCTGCCTCGAAACACAGCTTACGGAATTCTGCTCTAAATTCCGTAGCTCACAACACAGGCAATATAATCATGGGCTCCCCAGGCCAAAATGAGCAGAATCACACAAGCAATATAAATATCATGCTCTGGGAGTCAACTCATAACATAATATCAATTATCAATTATCAATTAAAAACCATAAATTTCCTTTAAAAACTTATATAAGTAATAGAAAAACTGAAGAACTTTCCGAAAACTAAACACAGAACCCAATACTCCACAACGAGGTGGGTACGGGCTTTCTTACCTCATCACAGCACTATATCTATATATGTTCACTTTAACACAAAATAATACATCAACTGTCCATGTTTCTTTATATACTAAATACATAAATAATCTATCATCTCAACAAAATATAATTCATAACTCTATAACTACCTCATCGGGCTGCTAGCAAACCTGCAGGAGAGTTAGGGTTGTCCACCCTCAAGGAGGGACCCCCCTAACCCCCAGAAAACAACAGGGGTTAGCCATTTCTGGTGTGAGTATAACCATTAATCTAATAAATAAATTAAATTGTATAAAGAAAATAAATTAAACTTACAAACATCAAGTTAAGATGATGCAACCTGAAATCTGATCATAAAAACATCACCAATACGATTTTATATCAAAATACTCTTTAGATCTGCATCCAATTATGTAATTACCCATACTTCCCACATTTCACTATATGCTTCACATCGACCTCGTATATATCCTCATTTTACATTCGCATAATTCGAATTCACATACAATCCATTACTTTTCAATTTGAATTCCCTAACACGAATTGTCATCTTTTCACAATTATCGTCATAACAGCATTTTGTTATTTATATGAATAAAACCACGTGATGTTACTACATCATTTCTTCATCTCTATTTAGCCATGCACTTCATTTACTTGTATTATATTATCAACTCACCCATTCATCCTGAAGGTTGTGCCAAGGTGGGTAGTTCCCCGACACTTCCAAGGTACACAAACTTGTATCACGACATACTTTCTTTAATAACCATTTTCACAACCACTCTCTTATTACATACATCGCATGCATACAAACAACAATACCATCTACATCGTCATAACTTCTCATTACAGGTATTTATTTTATTGAATAACATCACATATCACATCATAAACATATGCATTCATACTCATAATGCCACATTCATTCATATCTCATAACACAAACACAACATCTCATTGCACATTGCAACTTGCTTGCAGTTCATCCCATCATTAACATATCACTTATTTGAATACTCATTCCTATTGCATCAAAAGCATGTTTTATAACTTATTCTCAACCCGTTATATCACTTCAGTAATTTCTCATTCTTACAAGTAATGTATCTAATTATCATTTTCACTAATAACACAAATTGCCATTAACTTCACTTGCATTCTCATCACAATATACTCCATATCCCAAACATAGTTTGGGCAATCACATATCACACCTCAAAGCCGATAGCTTGGGTAATAATCACCGCACCCCAAGTAATACTTGGGCAATATCACGTCATTTTCCAAGCCGATAGCTTGGTTATTAATTCACTTCAATTACTTTTCATCTTCACTTTACTTAATTCTCCGTGTCCATTACACATTACCGATATTAGATTAACTACTCACCATCTTATCCCGCGAATTACGCCAAGGCAGGTAGTTCCCACCATTTTCATAGAAATAGCGGGCAGGTAGTTCCTCGACACAATTCCAAGGTGCATCAACTCACATCATACTGTATTTTACTTAATAATCATTTACATAATATAATTACTTAATACTATTCATATTAAAACACGTCTCTTTTACTTTTTCATTTTAAATTAACCACATACACTCGTATTCCTTCATATTCATTTTTATTCACAACCACTTTCTTTCACATTCACAATTCACGTTCCACTTTCTTTACTCTCATATTTTTATTTTCACTTAGTTATTTTATTAGTTTGTCGACCAGTGAGCCACAGTATCCCAACATACTGAAAGCCGACAGCCCAGTAAACACGCGGCCCGATGCTCACACAGAGTCTTACTCGTCCGAGGCTCCGTCTTCCTCCTAGCCGAACTGGCGAGGGAACCACTAACCCCAAGTAAAACTTAGGTACTTCCTCCCAGCCGAAGCCAACTGGAAAAAACCACTGACCCCATGTAACCTGGGTACTTCCTCCCAGCCGAAGCCAAGAGGGAAAACCACTAACCGCAGATAAACTGGGTACTTCCTCGCGACAGCTGTCATCGAGGGAACAACTGGGCCTCAAGCCGATAGCTTGGGCGATAAAAACCACTTACCCCAAACATAGTTTGGGTCCACTTACCCCAAGCCGGTCCTTGGGTGTTAGGAGGTCTAGCCCAAACCCCCATAATTGCTGTAGGTACTGGTCAACAAAACCATCTGTTATTAGCATTAATCATTTCATCTTTCCATCTTACTTTATCAGCACAAGCATTGCACCTTTGAATTCAATAATTGCCACCCCATCGACTTTAATCACGTGAATTAATGACACATTTTATTAGCACATACCATCTTATCTTTTATCTTACCATTTAATGCATATCCAGTGCTCACAATATTAATCATCGTATCATTATACCACATTATTTATACACCCCGTCATTCAACAGATAAAACCATCATATCATATTATTGCGTAATATTAATGCGCCAAGATATTTATTTTGCCATAATATCCCACATTAAGAATACCATGTTATTCATTACCTCATTGTATCATATATAGGCATACGCCAAGTTATAACATTAATAAAAGAACTACATTATGTTATTCCATATCGTAAAAGTATCAAAATGTATACTTCATCACATTATAATATCATACTATTGCTCATTAATTCACTTCGAACATAATTATACTGTAAACATATACCCACTTACTAATTTCATCAATTATCACATCACGAGTCAATATCATGATATATATATATCACAAACGTACACCACACATGCGGGTTTCCAAGAAAAAGGGGTCAGAATCACTTATTTCCTCTAATTAAATCTCATAATATCCAATTATAGCATACTAGCTCATACACCATGTTCCATGTAAGTAAAATCACCTATAAGGGCCTATATATCTCAAAACATGCACAAAACATGCACTATAAATACACGGGTTTCCACAACATGATCACAATCACTAATTTCGTCTAATTACATCTTATAACATCCATCCATAGCATGCTAGCCCATACACAAGGCTCCACATATACAAATTAACTATATCGGCCTATATACCCCAAAAACATGCACAAAACATGCACGGGGTAAAAATATGCATAAACAATTTAATATATTTAGTTTTTATACATCAACACATCACATTAACCCATAATATGGGTTTTCATATACTTAAAATAGTTAATTTCACCAAATTTCTCAAAAATCCATTTTCGGACCCTTAAAAATCCGTATTTTCATTGAAAATCAATTTTTGGCATAACTTCTACAAAATATATTAAAAAGCCACGAAATTTGGCCACAATATAAAATGTTTATAGATACAACATACTCACCTGACGGATCGAGCAAACGATGTCCCACGTCCGCCGGGTAGCCAGTCGAAGTTCGACTTTTTCCACCTAATTGGAAAATTATAGGACCGATTAGCATAAAACTCAAAACTCGACCTACGGACCTTCAAATTTGAATTCGTCTGCACCCACACGTCACAAATGACATAAGTAGGTGAGCTACATCGATAGATTTCGAATTCGGGTCCCATACAAAAACTTACCCATCGATCGGAGGAGCCTTTTAAGGGAAATCCCCAAATATCTACTTGCGTTCATCCAATTCTCCTAATTTCTCAAATTAGGGTTAAATAATAGTAATAAAACTCAATAACACCTCCGAATCTAACAAATTCTCTCCTAAATCTCGTTCGGGCATTTCACCGAACACCCGGCGTGCACAATACACATACACTCTTTCTCATTCGATTTGATTGAGAATTAAGCCTACAAAACTCATCCTAAATTCATATTAATGCTTTCAAAAAATTTTACACCCTCAAATGCATTTTCTACAATTTTTAGAATCGAGTTTCCAACCCGATTTCATAAACCCTAAAATCCGAGTTTATGCCAAAATTAGAACTTCACATTTCCTTAATGATAATTCAAATCTTCAACTCGTAGCATGTTCTATGCGCTCTCTACACCTCCCTACATCAATTTCTAGTAAAAGAAATGAAAAGCATACAATTTAATAAACTAACATACAATCTCTCATACCTTCTTGAAATCTTCTTGAAAAATCAACACCGCCACGAGCTAAAGCACCCTTCAATAAGCCATCCCCTCAATTTAGTTTGAAAATTACGAAGAATAGGAGTGGATTTGGATGGGGGAGAGGGAGGCCGGAGCGGGTGTCGGGAGGAAGATACGGGAAAGGGAAAAGAAAGAAAGAAAGAAAGAAAGAAAAAAATGGGGAGGAGGGGGTTTTTAAAAATATATTATATATATTAATAATAATAAGGTATATTTACATATAAGCCCTCCAAATCCGAAATATTACAAATAAACCCCAACTCTTTTCTATAATAATACGAACAATACAAAATACATTAAAATTAACTTATAATAATTTCCCCAAAATTATGAAATAAAATAAACAATATTTATTCACATAAAATCTCAACTCATGGCCCCAATATATCAATAATACCCATCTACCACAAATATCCATACCAATATCAATATTTTAAAAATAAAATAAAATCAGATATAACTTAAAAATAATTCTCACCCCTACAAAATATAAAAACAAATATTTTCGGTATTTTAAAATCCGAGGTGTTACATGCTCGGGACGCTGTCTGGGTGCTCGAGGCGGAGGGCCTCCTGTTCCTCGTGTCCCTCTGATCCCGAGCATCTTCCCGCTTGAACTCCTGGTGGTACCCTCGTTGGATGAGGGTCTCGATCTCATCCTTCAGGGCGCGGCAATGGTCAGTGTCGTGCCTGTTGTTCCGGTGGAAGCGGCAGTAGAACCGCTGATCCCTCTTCTTGTTGTTGTTGGTCGGTCAGGGAGGAAATTGCACGAGGTCCCGGTCTTCAATAGCTAAGAGGACGGTTGATACGTTTTGCGTCAGCGGGGTGTACCTCTTGAAGCGGGGAACCGGGGAGACCTTTTTCGTGGTGCCCCCGTCTCTGGGGACCTTCTTTGCTGGTTTTGCTTCGTCGGCCTTGCGTTTCCCTTTTCCGGGAATTTCTTTGGACTCCTCTGGGTTCAGGGCCTCTTCAGCTCGGATGTATTTTTCGACCCGATTGAGGAGGTCGGGGAAATCTATCGGAGGCTTCTTTGCCAGGGAGGCATTCAGCTGACCGTGCTGGACGTTGTGCTGGAATGCTGCTGAAGCGACCCCTGGATCTAGGGAAGAGATCGACCTCGCCTCGGTTGTGAACCTACGGACGAATAACCGGAGTGACTCCCCTTCCTCTGCCGGAGGCCCGGTAGGGACGCACTCGTTTTTTCGGCCTTTCAGCTGGCCACGAAGTGAGCGAGGAAGTTGCTCTCCAGTTGGTTGAAAGAGTAGACGAAGTTTGTGGTCAGCTTGGAGAACCATTCCTGAGCCAAACCCCGGAGGGTGGCGGGGAAGGTGAGACATAAGAGGGGATCCGAAGCGCTGTGAATCATCATGAGGGTCTTGAAGCTCTCCATGTGATCAGCAGGATCACCTTTACCGTCATAAGTTTCGAATTGAGGTGGGCGGAAATTTCGGGGTATTTCTGCCTGCAAGATGACAGTGGAGAAAGGAGGTCGGGTTGGGCCTGTGGCCCTGGGCCGGCCTCGGGCCGCTTTCGTCGAAGCGGTCGAGGCGGTCCTCCATTTCTTGGAGGCGTTTCCAGACGTCATCGTCATACTCCGGCGGGACTGTCGGGCCGCGGGACGTGCTGGCCTCGGCATCCGAACGTGAGTGAGAGGGACGGATCGCCTTGTAGACGGGGGCCTCACTGATAGCCTCCATGATTTCTTTCCGGAAGTCCTGGAACTCCTGGTGGGTGACCGGAGCTCGCTCGGCCCGGTTTTGGTGGGCCAGCGGCCGCCGGCCGACGCGGCTGAGTGCCAGCCCCGCCCTTGGGACGGAGGTATGGAATGGTTCGGGGCCGAGTTGGAAGCGGCCCCTCCCCTAGTTCGGCTTGCCTGTCAACTCTGGATGACCCCTCGTTGGTCGGGTGGGACTGGACGGGAGGCACCTGGTTGGTGTTGGTGGTTGATCCCCGGATTGTTGGATTTATGAGCGTCGATCGGGGCATCCTGAGGAGGGACGTCCTGGCGACGCGCAGAAGTGACAGCTCTCCTGGCCTTGGGCGCCATGTGATCTTGGGTTGATGGGGTACGGTTGATAGCTATGCTCGGACCGGCGTCGGCACTAATGGTTTCCCACAGACGGCGCCATCCTGATGCGGTTTGTTTTTGGGGGGTGTGGGTGCACCAGGCGTGAGTTCTACTCGATTTGTATTTTTGCAGAACCTTTAGTACGGACGGTGGCCCCGACCCTCAGCTGGAGGAACGGCTCGAGAGTGAGGTGGAGATTGGATGCTTGGCTCGGATCTGGAGTCTCGGATCCGGAGTCCTGTGTACCTACACACGATCTAGTAACACCAGGGTTGGTCCCGGTGACAGACCCTCCGACGATCTAGTCAGCTACTGAAAGAGAGTAACAGTAACTAGGGTTTGAGAGGGAAAAGATGGATTACCTGCAGAAGGGATAGAGGGTCTGGTATTTATAGGAGAAGCCAACAGGGTCTGGACCCGTTTGGGCCCGGGTCTGGATCCGGTTGCCCGTGGGCCTGACGTGGCAGAAGCCCAAGCGGTATAGGGCTGACGTGGCAGAGGTCTAGGCGGTTTTCAGGCTGACGTGGCGGACCCGGATGATCCGGTGGTGCACGCTTTATGAGGGGATCCTGTAGCCCAGGAGGGGTCACGTCATCTGACCCATATCAATAGTCGTGGCATAGTGGACACGTGTGGGACACTGTCACACATGAATCTGACATGCCACTAACTATTTATGTGTAGTTTCTCAAAATTTTCTATTTTATTGGATTCTGTCCATGTCTACGAGCTCGTGTCTCTGGTTCTTAGGTAGACACACTTTGCTTCTTAGGTAGACTGACTATGATCGATTTTGACCACATTTGGAACCCAATTTTGCGCCACGAACACATCGTAAAAATGTTTTGGTATTTCAGTTGTTTCTAAATTGTAAAAGGACTTTATGCAGGTATTTATTATTTATACTGAATACATCTTTTCTTCTCTGTTTTTTTTCCCGTTAGTCCAAAAAATTAAAATGTTTTATAATCACGCATATTATGACTTAAAACTAAAATGAACTGTGCGGATCGTTCGCGGCGTGTCCCACCAAGTTATTTATATGATTCAATATGAGGGAACCACCTTCTATATGGGTGTGTTTGGCAAGTGGCATTTGAAGGAGAAAATGGGCAAACTCATGGAATCTCAAATCCAATTCTTATGTAATCTTAGGTATGAGATTTCTTGAGTTCCCACTTTTCTCTACTTCCCTCTCCAATTGTCACTTGCCAAACATAAACTAAGTATGAGGCCCTGTATACGGGTATAGGTACATGTACAGGTATGGATACGGGGATATAACAAACATGTAAAAAGTATGGTATGGGGGTATGGCTATATTATTTTAAATATAATTTAAATTATAAATTAATATACTCAAATCAACATAAAAGAGAATTCATACACTTCAAAAAAAATTTCGAAATTGCATTCAACATTAAGCTTTTGAACTACTGAAAATAAATCATTTATTCGTAACACTATTAGTCATGTCTATTTTAGTTACAAAATATGGCATACTTCATACGTCATAATCCACACAAAAGTACCCATGCTTTGTATATGAGGCCCATTCCTCATTATTTATACTGACTACACCATTCGTCACTCGTTCTTTTTTCCCTCTCTTTGGTGCAACAAATCATGTTCTAATTATATTGAAGGTTTCGTACGACCATATTTTAATGCATAAAACCTCAACAGTTGTTCATCTGCTTTTGAACTGCCTTTTATGATTGCAAATCCCTGTTATGGTAATCCAGATAATGTTCAACAATATCAATCTAATGTATGTCAAAGGAAGCACAAAAATAGAAGTCTAAACCAAAATTAGCTAATAGCTATAGTTTTCTTCTGCTTTACACATTCTAACATATTGAAAGTAGAACAGTAATTTGACATCTGGATTGTTCTCATCTTGCATGCTCTTGCTTGAGCACCTTTTGCTCAACCATGGGCTCTACTGTCTACAACTTTCTTTTGGTACCTTGGTACCATAAAGGAATTAAATTCTGTTCTTCTGCTTTCACTACTGTTTTTCCCTACTTTTACTTTTCCTTTTGATCAACTTAACTTTTGTAATCCAACTCAAGCTATATATCTTTGTGAAGTTTGAGGTGATTTAGAAAGAAAAATGTAGCAAGAGAACTAGGCCAAAACAAATGTGGCCCTAAAATTTCATATTCTTTACATTAAAGTGACCTGCTAGAAAGGTTTTATTCTTTTATTTGCTTTATGAATCATGAGAAAGGGATGTCTTGAATGCACTTGCCTTGTAGTTTAAATAAGACACTTCAATTATGTATTTATATTAACATGATATTCATACACAACTGCAACAACTCGTGCTATTAAAAAGAACAAAAAGAAAACTGAAACAACAATCCATATTCTGCTTCCAAATGTATATAGTGCCTTCACAGGACTGCTTTGGATTCATCACTTCGAGATCTGTGGTCCAACAAACTACATTCCGATTAGCTTCGTGTAATAGTTATTATGCCTCCGACTACTGAGATTGCAAACACAAACGGAAATGGAGATCAGATCAAGGTGGGAGCAACCGGCACAATTAGCTCCCTAATGTCGAAGGAACTTGAGTCCATCCAACATTCAACAGCTCAGGCCTCATCTTCGTCTGTAAAGAAGCTTCAAGGACCCCCGGTTTCGGTACCTTGTGGGTACTCTCCCAAAAGGACACAACTGAGGAAAAACCTACCAACTGATCCTAGCTGTAGTGCCAACAGTAGCTCCATCAATTACACCAGAAGTGGAAGAGATATTACTCAAAAGCCAAAGCCAAAACCCAGGATGAATGAACACAGCTCTCCGATGCTAGCGTCGTCGGAACCCACCCTAGACAAAACTACTACCAAAGACAAACTAGACAAGAAGAAGAAAGGACACACTCACATTGTCGAAGTGGTGGATATAAAGTGCAACAATCCCATGAGCAGTCGACTTAAAAAGCTTGGATTTTCTAAACTCTCCGAACCAACAGTTTAGCCTTCATGAGGAAGCTTCTTGCCTTCTGTCCTCAGATTCCGGTAACCAGTTTCAGTGATCTCCACAGTGGAACAAATGCTCGGTAAAAAACCACTGCTACCACCATTGCTACTTGCTTTCTTCTTCTTCTTCTTCTTCTTCTTCTTCTTCGTCGTAGGAGTCGGTGATAATTTGGGCATGGATGTCTTCTCCTTGCGGTCGAGCTCAAGCCTTTTGAAGTACTCAATCTCTTGGGTGATGAGGGAGGCAATGGTGCCTCGTGTTCCAATCTCCACTTGTTTTGGTGGTAAAGCTGCCATTTTGAGGGAAGAATGCGAAGGGGTTGGATGGTTTTATGTGGTTTTATTGTAAGAATGATGGAGTAGCATTGGGGGAGTGGCTTTGGTTGCTTTCTTTCTAGTGCATTAGGATTGGTGATGGCAATTTGATGTTATTTTTGTTTTCACATGACTGCTCTGTTTGAGTTTGGATGATAGTGAGTGATGAACTGATGATAGAAAATGGTAGGTCATATTCTTCTTGTGTCTTTAGCCATTTATGATATTATATATGGATTGCCCACAACGTTATATCTATTTTTGTGTTGTATGTGATGGTTTTTTCTTGTGATTTTTGGGGTCCTTGTTAAGATTTTATGGATGTTAATTGTTGCAATCATCCTCTTTTGTTCCCCCACCTTGAAGGGTATCCTTCAAGTAAAGCTTGGTTTGGTTACTGTAACAACTTTGAATTCAAGCTTGGATTGTTCAATAAACTGATACATGCTTGTGATCTTTTAGGTTAAAGAGATAACAAAACATGCATTTTTGGGTACATTTTGTTAATTCTCATAATAGCCAATTTTTAAACATAGTGATAAGAGTAGATTATTCACCATCATCATTGCTTGTATATTGTAGCTAGGTGGTTGGTTGATGGGAGCAACTATGAGATTTGATTAGGACTAAACCTTAGATCTTAATGCAGCATCATTGTACATAAGTATGTAACTAATACTCCAGGTTGGTGCATCTGTCCAACTACGGAAAGGTTTGTTGTGTCCTTGAAAGTGAATGATCACATTTGAAAGAGATGTGAGGGAACATCACCTTGAACAGTATGACAAAAGAATGGGCCCTTCTGAGCTATGTGAACAGCCGAATATCTGTCGAGTTTTATCATAGGATTCCAAAGGACTCGGGAGGCTGCCAAGGCTATAGCTAAAGAATGCAAGGGACACATTAATTAAAAAAAAAATAAAAAATGGGAGCTTTTGTTAATCAGTTATTTCTCTCAATGGTGAATACATTAGCCAGGTTATTTAGGGGCTTTTTTATAGTTTGTTGCAAAGAAACTTTAGCCGGAAATATGGAAACTTGTGAGCACAATGTAACATCGATGGCGCACAGCTCAATTTAGCTGGATGAAAGGCCTGAACAAAGGAATATTTCATTTCCATTATTTGTAACTACAATGTATAAAACATCCTCTACGAGACATAATTGGGCCTCTACATTTTTTCCCCTCTTATTCCGTATTTGATAGAACTAAAGTACATGTGGTAGATGGCATGTGTAGCTCAACTTGGGATGTGATTTGAGTGTATGGTGTAGAGCGACGTCCAGTCTTGCTCCCTCCCCCAAAAGTTTCTCATATAGAAGGCAAACGAATCGGGTGAGCTCCTCTTCATCGTCATCATTCCAATCCATAGTGTGATCGATTCCCTTTTCAGCATCATTGTCCTCCCAATCACTGATCGGACTGGCTGGATCTAGCTCTTCATCAGTGGTTTCTTCATCTGCAATAACAAATTTGCCATTCTCATTGTTTTCACCTGAGCCGGGGAATGCTAAGGACTGAGTATTGGGAGGTGCGACTTTTGATGCAATGACAGCTTTGGCACCTGAATCAAAGAATGCCTTCAACAGGCTCGGATGAGGCCCACACCTACCAGTGCAGATTATGACTCTGCCTCTCCATGCACCAACCTGGAATGTTGGATAAAAGAGCAAAGATCGGCAAGGAAAATAGCTAGTTAACAGTGAGAGCTAGGGAAAAGGGCTTCTATAAAACCAGGCAATCATTAACTAAATTTCTATATCAACATATGCTGGCAGACCTTATGCTTGTATTTGGAAATATCACAAAATTTTGGTGTTGATATTATGGTAGAAGCGTAGTATATTTCATACAATTCAAGCTTTTCTTTCTCAAGAAATAGCATTATCGTTTACATAGTTTACAAGGATGAGTCTACAATAAAGTCCCACTTTTTACACAGAAAGATTAGGAGTGGAAGTTCGTTCTGATAAACTAATAACCCTAGTTGTTTCAGGTGGCTTTTCCTTTCCCTACCTCATGCCATATGTACCTTCACCATCCTTTCCGTTTATTTGTTTGGTTGATTGGTTTCTTTTGTTTTATATTCTAATTCTAATTTTAGTTTTATTTATTTTATTTTATTTTATTTCCCTTTTTTTTACTGGCAAAAAAGCTTTGCTCTAACATGGAACATAAATTCTGTAATATTACTTTATGATGACTATGTGAACATCAAATTTTTTTACCACTGCCATTAAATAAGGATGACTACGCTACCCAAAAAAATTATAACGAAGAGAGTATGTTAAACTTGCAGCCAACTCACCATCCAGCGGACATCCTCAGATGTTAAATGAACAGCAGGAACTTTGCGACGAAACATATATGCACCAAGTTCCTGGTTATCATCCATTACCTACAAATTGTGTTGTATAAGTCAGCTTTTCAGTGAAGTCAAAAAGGAAAATACTGCCGAAAAAATTTAAATATACTTACTTGAGTTTGACAGCCTATATAACGATGAAGAATGCCTCCAACTTGAAATCGTGGCCACTGTTTAACCAAATCAGATACTGATGAAACCTTTGTTAAAGAACTAACATCCTTCCATTTATGAGCTTGCATCATTGACAACAGGCTCTGCTTAACACTCTGAAGAAACTTATCTGCATGCTCTCCAGGTTCAGCGACCACAAACACATCATTCTGCCAACTGATAAAAAAATTCCTATGTTAGAAACAATTAATTAGTACATGTCTTTGTCTCACAAAAAAATGACCTTAATATAGAACCAGTAGAATCATTTTGAAGTGCCAGATGTATTATGCCAACTTGTGGCAATTTCTGCAATTTCTCATGTATTGACCGAACATGTGTTGACGGTTGCCTTAATAGTGGGGGAGAAGCTGGGGCCAACAAAGATATTCCACCCATTTGATTACTGTCCAAGCTAAGTGGAGGAATCAAATCAATATGACTAGTACTGGGAGTGTATATGCGTGGACTTGATGGAAAGCTTCCAGTAAATAATGGAGATGTAAAAGGTGATTGAAAGCTTCCAGTAAATGACGAAGATGTAGATGCTGGAGGAACAGTAATTGTTAGCTTAGAAAACTCCGGAGTTCTTTTAGAAAGAGATGGACTCCTATCAATAAGAGATGGATTCCTGGTAGTATGATACAATTTAAATCCTTTAAGAGCACAAAATGTCTCAAGTGAGCGGGCATGGTTTACAGTCTTCCCGTCAGCAGGGCTATAAGAACACTCTACGAGTAGAATCATGCTCCTCCACCCTAAGGAAAGACTGTTCTCATCAATTGCTAAACCTGAAACAATTCAATAAATATATCAATTTAAATTTCACATGTATGTTTACCAAAAAGTTACACAACATAATGCCAAATTATAAACCTGAAGGTGGTAAACTCTTGGACTTTGACATATGGTGAATCTTTAGATGTTGAAAATGTTTGTCCTCATTTTGGTGTTTTGAATGCAGACGTTCACATACATTCTTGAAAGCTTCAGAGTTATTCTGAATGTATTCCTCAGTTGCAGCTTCCAATTTAAGCCAGAGAGAAGGATCAGTCTCATCTAATTCCATACCACATCGCTCATCGACTTTAGGGAAAAGGGGAAAAGGTAAGTTAGCAAGCTAAAGGATAATTGAAAAAACAATAAATTTTGAACATAATTAAATTTAAATAGTTTGAACTTTCCTGTGCAGTGAAAATTCAGACACAAATCACCTGGATTAAAACGATAATACTGCATGTGAGGAAGAGCAGGTATTAGTGTGTCCAATGCTTCCTCAACCCGTTCCACTGAACATGCACTCTCAATCAACACTTGTCCCGTATCAAGATAGCGCCAACCACCTTTGCGAGCCTAATCATCAATGTTAAGGAGAAGTTGTTAACAGTCTACTGTGTTAACTATTAGCTAGGTGCACAGTGAATCTAATAAAACAGCTCTACTATAATTAACTATTACATTTCTAAAAAGAATACCAAGTATTGTTGAAATAAAGTATTCTGTAGCGAGATTCGAATAGATGCTCTTGACAGCATGTGCAATGCTATGTCACCAGTGTAGCATTTTTAGCCTAATGTTTTTTTGTTCTTTTACATAGAAAAACTTATTATTATTATATTTATTTCTTATAAGATAAAATAAAGTCAAAATAGCAACACACTTTTAACTTGGTTTTTACTGTATTCCTCCAAAAAAATATGTGCATTTCATGTATCGCCCCCTGAAATCTTTGTATTTCCATACCCCATAAAAATTATCTGAGTGTTTTCAAAAAATTTCCTAATCTGTTAGCATAGTACAATAAAGAGGGTTCTTTTGCTGATTGTTAATCAAACATAATCATTTGGAAAATCCCAAACTGCTCATTCTTTTCCTCAAGAGTTTTTATCTTAAATCTTTTTGATATTATACTTTTCTAAATATTCTTGATGGTTAAGTTGATTTAGGGTTAGGAGTAGGACTGAAATTATGTTTTAGGAATGAAAGTAGAGTTAAGATTAGGATTAAGATATAGGATTTTTAGTATTCCCTGTCTTTAAACCTAGATAGGTTAATCTCAATCCGGATAGGTCAGATTAGATCGGTTTTGGAGGGGGCAATCCATTCCGTCCAATAAATATGGATCTATGATCTGGGCCAGGGATCGGCCAAGATGGGTGTGGGATTGCCCAGATCAGTCCGATTTGGGACAATACCATTGATCCGACGAATTACCAAAAAGGAAAAAAAAATCAATTTAAAATAATATAACTGAAATGGTTTATTTAAAGATAGAAAATAGTAAATTATTATTTTTTTGTCCACAAAAACAGCTGATACTAACAAGTACACCGACCCATACTACCAATTTGGCTAATACTGATCACGGTACCAAAATTTGACAACTCGATATTGTTCCCGATACTGAGATTTTGAACCTTGATACTAATAATATGTCAGTTCAGTTTGGAACTTTGTAAATACTAATTTATTTAGAGCACACCTTAAAGCAAGTTGAATCTCAGCAGGTTACCTTAGTTGGTACTGAACCACATCCTATAGATACTAAACAATCCACAGGTGTATCTGGCCATAAAAGTTGAGCTTCTCTTATTGCAAAAACAGTTGGATTGTTCGCTACAATAGCTCCATCTTGCCAACGATTGACATCTGTGAACAATAGTTAAAATAAAATTTAAAAAATGTCTCCTAACCCTCGATCAGAAGTGCTGTTAAGAAGATAGAGTACCAACATTTTCTATCATTTCAAAAAATATAACATTTTTGTTGTGATGACTTGATTATTTTTCAATTTGAAATGATATTAATTATAAACAAGGGTAAGCTTCTTCGAAATTAGTGTATCTGATTACAGACTAAGACCTCTCACATGCAAGTAGCACACGTAACAAGGAAAACACGGACCAAGCATATACAGGTTGAAGTCTATGAATAATTACCATCCGAATAGTCATCAAGATAATATGGTGCAGCAGATGAAGCTCTTATAGCCTCCCATACCCGATGCTTACAGCTGCCAATGAAAGCTTTCCGCCAGACACCAACTTGATAACTAGTGGAAGTTTCACCCGTTAATTTGATTGCAGGACTTTCAGCATTTACAGGAGAAATCTCAGGGGTGCCAATTGGATACTAGAGAAATAAAGAAGTGGTTATACATTGATACACCCTGGCGCTGCCAGAGACAGAGAGATGAAGGCAAGGAGAACATGTCCGCTAATAGTGTAAAATTAATGATGGTGGAATATATTCGCCAACAGTGAAAAGAGAAATAAAAAAAAGAGGATATTCCACAATTCAAGAACGCTAATAAGTAATAATGCATAATCCATCAAAGCTTTTGAGAAAATTAAAGAGAGCAATGTCTAACAGTGAATCTAGTACTAACACCACTAACTCATAGAGGATGGCAGATACTCTAAGAAACTATGTGATCTCATGGAGCATTAGCTTATAATATCTTAACAGAAAAAGGCTTCGAAGGAAAGAATAACGATAATAGTGGATAAGAAAGATACCATTAAAAGAAAAAAGAAAAGGCACACATATTGAGGAGTATAGATTGGTATGATTGCCAAAAGATAAGAGGCAAAGTTATTATAAAGAGTCAAAGACTCGAGAGCTAAAGGACAATTAAATAACAAAAAGAAAGGCCTTTAGAAGATGTGATGTTATGTAATAGTAATACCTTATAAGAAACACCTTCCGCATGAGATTAATAATATGTACTCATATACGTGAATCAGCACGAGAACATTGAAATAAAAGTAACCTGATAATTTCTGAAGATAAATGGTTGAGCTGGTATCGAGCTGACAAGAGTTGAAACAACAAAAACCTTCGGAATGCTCTTCACAGCAGATTCTATTAAGAGATCGCCATCATCATCAGCACACATCTCTTTCAGTAATCTTTCAAACTGATCTGCACTGTGCTGCAATAAAGTTCTGGGTTAAGGCATTATGCAGGCAGAAAGAAATGAACCAGAAAGCAAAAAGAACCCTCTTATTATTTCATACTTTGGATCCATGTACAACTACTCTAAAGCTTTGTGATGAACTTTTGAAAAGTTGATCTAGCTTCTCTTTCCAAGTTGCAGCTTCATCTTTTGGGATTGGTTCAGCAAACACGAGTTTCCCTTTGAAATAAATATTTCTAAAATAAGAGGTAAATAATTAAAAGGAAAACAAATGAATAGCAATCTTCTGTCACACTCAAGTATCTTTACCTAATGTTTTATATATTTCTTCACACTGATCTAAGGTCATTTGTTTTACAGTAAGAGCAATTGCAAGCATCCCACCAGTAGAAGTGCCGCATATGAGATCAAATAATTCATGTATACGTTTCCCAGTTCCTTGTTCAATTTGTCTGAGTATCTTCACAGTTGCCAGGCCCTTCATGCCACCTCCATCCATTGAGAGAATACGCAGTCCTCCCTTCCCAACTGGCCTACCCTTTACTGCACGACGCAAATTTTCGTTTTCGCCTGGAAGAGGATTGCATAAAGTTGATACTGATATATGCTATATAGACTGTATCTCAAAAGGAAAAAAATGAAATAGGAATAACATGCCAAGAATTGCTAAAGCACGTGCAGCAGCCTTATTAACGCGTTGTTCAGTTGATAGAGTTAGACGTAGGAGAAGTTCACGCAAGCTCTTGGACTGAGTTAGAGTGCGACGATTCTCCAAACAGAAAGCTAAATTGCCAACAGCAAATAGAGCTAATCGTTGAACCTGACAAGAAATACAGAAGATTTATATTGGATCGAGGACTATCAAATGACCAGCAATTTTTTTTTATTTGGTTTGATATTTAGGTCGTATAATATTAGTCTGACTTGTAAATAAGCTAAACTTGAGCTAAAAAATAATGGGCCAAACTCTAGCATGACTTGTTTGTTAACGTTTGGTTCGCTAAGGCTTGTTTTATTTTCGTTTACACACATGTGGATGACACATCTTGTTGTCAGATTCCTCATGTAACTTATTTTAAGTCGGGATGCCATTCATATCGGATATCTGGTCAAATATGGATCCAGATATGAACTAGACATGAATACATACATCTAAGTACATATCTGTTCGGGTACTGATATGGATACGGGTATGATTTTTCAAATCGGGTTCGATATAGATATGATTTTGTAAATAAGGTCGGATATGGATACAAATCCGGTATCAAAAAAAATATGCAGATACGGATACGGGTATCTACTAATCTATATATATATATATAAATATATTCCTTATATATGTACATATGCATGTTATATAAATTATAACTTTGAACTACAATTTAATTATGATCATTAACTAGTTAGAAACGTGATAATGAACCTATAGTAATCATGGAGGTCTAAAACCAAATAGCCCGAATTGATTCAATTTCCAGTAGATTGACTTGGGAAAATTATAGTGATCAATTAGCAAGAATACTCAGTAAGTGTAAATCTTAATGAAGCAAGTTGGAGTAAATTTCATTTGGATCATATTGTTATTCATATCCACAAATAGTTCCTTCCATATCTGTTTATACCCGGCTCGTATCTGTATGTATCTATATCCAATGTTCTTATATCTGGTTCATATTCTTTTCCAAAATTTAAAATATGCATATAAAAAAAAAATTCTGACCCATCTTCGTATCCTTATCCGTATTCGTCTTTAAAATGAGGATACGGATCTGGTATTGCTCATATGCAATCCATGTCCGATAAGATAGTATCCATAATATTAAGTAGTCACCTTGGGAACACTTGGCCAGTAGTTGTGTACAAATGCATGCACAAGAACATGTGTGTGCGTGACCGTGCGTGTATGCATGTGACTACGAATATGAATGTGCTTGTTATACACAGGTTAAGTGTCCCTTTGATAACTACATAGGTAAGACTAGGTAGTAAGCACAAAATTGAAATATATGTCACTGTAAAACGTGATCACGCTATTTACAGAGTGTCCTGCGATGTTTGTGTGTAAAATTTATCTACTTTTGGGGCCTATTTTTATAGTTTAAAAATATGAAAAATAACCATACTGATAACAAGAAGTTAATTAAAGCAGCTGAACTCGAAAGTTGATACATAAGCTTGTGGATAAAATTGTGGATGAGGTCAGGTTCAGCCACCTTATACCTATTATTGGCTATAGCAATCATTAAAAAAGCTACAAGCTACTACTCAAATTATTGTACCTCTGCATTTTTGTGTGCACATAGTACTTTGAGTGACTTAAATATTTCTTTAGTTAGCATCTTCTGCGCAACGGTATCAGAGGCAAAAGCCAAGGTGACGACCACTTGCAAGACAGAAATTAATTCTTCTTCTTCAACTGATTTCAGACCTGATTGAATGGGCTGCATGATATCAGCCTTCATTAACAACATTGCCAAAGTTACATCTGCAGCCAATGAAGAAAGAGCACAACATGCTTGCTCAACCTGTTCCATGAAGCAAATATCAAAAAAACAAATTCATGAATTGTGACGAAGAGCCGTATGTATCAAATGATATAGTTTTATGTAAGAAAGGAATTCTACTTACCACATGGAGATTATCGCTGGTTATCATGCTTATTAGCTGCCGTATAGCATTTTCTTCTCTGCCAATAGCTAGATGATTTACACGATCTTGCATAATTTTAGCAAGAGCAGAGGCCAGCAAAGGATGATGGCAGGAAGAAAAACGGAATATAAGAGAGAAGAAAGTGCTCAATTTGTGTCTTGATGCGATAAAGTAAGAGCTGTTGTCCATCTGAAGTCAACAGTCAAGTTTATAAGCAGCAACAACAACAACAAAAACAAAAATCCTTAACTACACAGTGAAAGATTTTAAAATTGGAAAATATGTTGTTACCTCTATTTGAACATTCACAGATTTTAGATTTTCAGTTGCCTCAATTCTGATATTGGCAAGAGACAAATGTCGCAGATTTTGCAAAGGTAAAATTTCAGGAAGAAACTCAAGAGGATTACCAAAGAGCCTTAGAATGCGAAGCTCGGACATAGCCCTGCCACAAAACTGAAGATTAATGTTAGATTTGGAGGCATACTGAAGTGTCTGCAAGAACATTTCGACCAAAATTGTACGATCAGTGACAGAATGACCTGAAATCCAAAAGTGGTCGTACAAGTCTGTTATGTTCCAATGATAACTCAACCAGAATCACGCACTGTTTCAGTTCAACTGCTCAAAATTTATCAATCAGCGAGTTAATGACATAGTACGGAGTATAAGTTAGGATAAAGTTAACTCTAGCACAAACATAACTCCGAGAAATTATCAATGAATGAATGGCCGTTGGTATTAGATCATAAAAGATTCAATCATACCAGGGAGAGAAACCAACATGTTAGAGTCAACATTTAGCACTTTCAAACTTTTCACTTCACCCAGTTCCGTTGGCAGTTGTGACAGCTTATTGTTATCAAGATATAGTCTTTCAAGTAGTGGCAATTGTATTAATTCTGCAGGTAGCACCTGTTAAATTTCCACAAGAAATTATAGATAAAAAAGAGAGATGTGTGCAATTTTAAATACCAGCAAGGTACCAGGTGACTGCATTAACACCCAGCGAGACTACTATCTTTTTAGTTATAAAAAGAGAGAGAAAAGACTACTATATTATTTTGCTACACAGCTAGCCTGTTATCAATTTTCTAATTTATACTGGCAACTGACACGCACAATTCCATGTGAAACAGAGCTGTAATTGTATCTAATATCATATTATACATAAGAAAGTTAACAAAAAGAAACAACAATAAAGAAAAGAAATTAGATACTTTCATGATACAGAATATATAGTAATTTCTCTCCTCAAGAGCTAAGTGGCAAATTTTCAAGAAGAAAATATCAGCCATAGAAAAAAGGTAAGGAATTACAGTGACTAACCTATTCAGGAATTTTATTTGTATAGTTTTTGTTTTCCTTGCATGACAAAAAAAATGTATTGACAACAATGGAGCAGCAAGAAATTTTATTTTTTTACTTGTTTTTATATTATTACTTTTTTTTGGGCAAAATTTTTATTGTTGAAATTATTCTATAATTTAATTTAATCCACCAAATTGGTGAGTGGACAATGCACAAAACTGAATTTCACTCATTTTCTTTTAGGACTATTATTTCTCCCGCCTTTAACAAAAAAAAACTATTATAAAAAATTACATAATAATATATTTAAAAGGGTAAAAATCAAGAAACCCCCCAAAGTTTCAAAAATAATCATGAAGCCCCCAACATTATTTTTCTATCAATAAACCCCTACTCCATTAGTTTTTAATTTTCCATTAACTGTATCATTTGTGAAATATCGTTTTTAACGTCTTCTCTTGTTTAAACAGATTTGAAGGAGAGGAGAGGAAGGGAGTGGAAGAAGTAGGGGGGGGGGGGGGGGGGGGGGGGGGGGGGGGGGGGGGGGGGGGGGGGGGGGGGGGGGGAGGGGGGTAGGGTAGGGAGTGGAAGGTGGGGAGCTTGCTTGGGGGAGGAGGGCTAGAGACTTATAGGTAGTTTGTTTGCAAGTAAGTGAAGGGAAAAGAAAGAAAAATGTGGATTTTGCCCAAATCCATGGTTATGTTGGAAGTAAGTGTTAAATCCACTCACTTCCTAGTATGACATTTTGCTGATGTATCTTGGAATTTTTGGGTGAAATCTTTTATGCTTCAAATGCCTCCGATTTCACTTGATAAACACCATAGCAAATATTTATACAATTCTTTCACCTCCCTCATTTCCAAGCTCTAAACCGAATGAAATTTCCTTTCCTTGTTAGAGTCACGACATTTCCCCTCTTCCCTCCATTCCCTTCCTGTCCCGCCAAAATCTCATCTCATGGGTTCAGAATCCCATATCTGAGTTGGGATCTAGGTTTTTTTCCCACTTTCAATTGGAATGGCACTCTTCCTTGATCATTGTTAGATTTGGAAGCTGTTTATCACCTAAATGTGTGATTTTTAAACTCTTCACTAAAAAATCAGGACTTTCTTATTATCTTTTGATCTTTCCTTTGTTTGATCTTTTGCATCATGTTTAGGCTTAAGCAACATCTAAATTTGTAGGGAAGGTGTCGAATTTCATTTTTTTGGATGAAACACAAATTTTTACTCTTTACAATTTTAGTGAAGACTTAAGAGGGGATGTACTCAGATTAATATACTCATTATATGAATATAATATAGTATAGAGTCAACGTTAAGTATTTAACTTGACTTATATTTGTTTCTATTTCTGTGCTTGATATTGTGGTGTGGTGTTTTCAGTACACTCCTATATGCATTCGCTATGTTCTTATTGATAGTTTGAGTTATTTTGATATATGAATATAATTGTGTCTTATTCTTCCATCTGCAGGCATACCAAATTCTAATTTTTATAAATGTGATATGGTATGAAAGACTTGGTCCTGATTTCATAAAATAATGGAAGCATAAATGTAAGGAGGAGGTCATTAATGAATTCTCTAAATTCATTGAGCATCCTCTGACCCTTTCTCTCAATTGTTCATATCAAGTATTTGGCAATATAAGCTTAACTTGAACTACTTATTCTAAATTGTTTTGATGCCACTTCCCATATTAGTTTGTAACAAGGATATTCATTAATTTCTTATCTTTGATGGGTTTTTTTTCCAAATTATTCATTGTAGATGATGATTTGCCCCATTATACTCTTTGGAGTTGTAATTTCATGAGGAGATGAATGTATTGATGAAGCAGCACAACTAATGTGGTTGGTTGTTAAGTCCCTATTATCACTTTCAATATGGCAAGGCAATTGCAGAATATATAGTTTTTCATTTATATTTCCATATTGCAACCATTTTGTGATGAAGCACGGATTTTCATATTACTTCAGTATGATGATCTATGGGCATTTCTGAGACCAAAAATTCATCTTTCTTAAAATCAGTTTTTGATATTGCTAAGTATCTATTTGTTGGTTCTGTATACCCTTTTCACAGATGTTTTATTTACAGAAAAGTCTCCTATACTAATGGTTTGAGGTTTCGGCTGATCAGTTTCAGTTTCGGACGTTTCGAAGAGAACTGATTTGAAACATGATGGCCGAAATCGGCATCGGCCGAAACCCATGTAAAAGGCTGCAAAATTAGAAGGAAAAAAAGACATTTCGATGTTGCAGATGATGGAAGATGGAGGAAGAGGGCAAGAAAAGTTAAAAAGAAAATGAAAGGGTTCACTTTTTATTTTTTTCGAACTATTCTAACCTGTTTTTGTCTCTTTTTTTAAAATACTCAATTAAAATTTATTTTTCTTCATTTCCCCCCCTCTTTCTTCCTTATTCCGTGGTGCAATGTAAAAGAAGGAGAAAGGAAATAGTGTTCTCCGATTTTGGGAGGTGGATGGTTAGGATATAATGAAAGGGTGCAGGGTCAGATCCAATCCAAATCTGACCCGAACCCACAAAATAAGAAAGTTTGTGTTTAAATGGGCATGTTTGAACTACCCGACCCACAAAACCATTCACTTAAAACAATTGAATTATCTGTAGAAAGCATATTTATTTTTCATTTAAACCCTTGTAGTTTCTAAAAATTAAAGGAGACGTCTTATATTGATACCCTTACATATACAAATATTAAATAAAAACCAAAATCGAATCCGAAAACTCGAACAAATCCTACTGAAACTACCAATACCTACCAATACTTTTCTTCTTTGATAAACCAAAACCAAAATCAAGACCTTAAACTTTGCCTATATTCCTTCTTGGTGAACATTTGCTTGCACTACACTAATTTGCTATATCATAATCTTTATGGTTTCCTACTTTTTGATGAGATAGATTACAAGCAACACTAGTATTGTCTGATACAAACACATTCATTTCCTTTAACATTTTTTCTATTGAATCAGTGTTTGTTTCAATTTTAGTGTCAGGTGAGATAGCTCTAGACTTGTTGGTCTTAATGACATTAATGCTAGCTATTTCAAGTCTACATAAGGTCTGAATGTCATGGTAATATATCAAGTCTATGTGAGGTGCTATATCACTTTAAACGAAATAGTACTTAGTATCATCTCATTCCATTGTGATCAACAAATTTCAATGATATTCGAAATTACAATGATTATTTTCACTTATTCTATACCAGTTTCATATAATACCCATGATGTTTCTCTCTATGGTTTGGTTTCGTCACTCTTTCCATAGCTCTAAAAAAAGGTAAAACCCCCGTTTTAAACGGGCCGTTTAAACAAATTTTGAGTCTACCGTTTTGTTTACGAGGAAAACGGGGTTGAAAATGAGTTCATCCATTTTGTTTAAAAACTAATGAAAATGAGTAAAAATAGGTTAATCGAGCAGTAAGCAGGCTTTTAAAAAAGAAGTTTTTCGGCTTGGAGTTTTATTTTTTATCAAATAATTCTATTAAACCAGATCCTTATGTATATAACAAACCTAAACTATTACACTTCGCAAGTTTCCTTAATTTTACAACGAACTAATGAACTATCAAATTTATTTTTACTTGTGCATATGATATGTCATGTGATGAACACTTCAATATTTGACATTTTCCATAATTTCCCCCCTTTATTTCTAGAGTTTTATATATTTTTCCTTCATATTTTCTATTTATAAAATATTGTTATATAAAAATAGAAAAACTGTTTTCCCATTTAAACCCAGTTTAATGGAATGAAACCCAATAGTGCCCGACCGTTTTGATCCCCGTTTCCATTTTTATAACCTTGACTCTTTTATCTAAAAAAAAACTTTGAATCTTTCCATTGTAGCTTGTTCTTTGCATCCCATCAAATTGAGAAGCTTCTTGTACATTTTGTTAAGGTTCAACACATTCTGGAGAATATTCATCAAAAAAAAAACACATTCTGGAGAATACATGTCTTGCTATGAGGTTATGTAATTTTTTGAAGTATAAGTTATTTTGACTTCGAACAATGTGTGCACCCCTCTCTATTATTTATAATTGGGACTGTAATTGTATTTTTCTTAAAAAATACTATTATTACTATTATTAGTTTCACATTCGATTGTAGGCGCCTCTAATTGTATTTGTGCCATTGGAAGATGTTTGCAATCATTTGTGGATTTAAGGATGAAAATGAATAGAAGTAGACTATGTGAGAGAGGGGTAATCTCACCATATTTGAGAGGGGTGTTTATATCCATGGTTCCTTGTATGTTTTACTTGGTTCCAAACTTGGAAAACAATAGGTCTTTGTTATTTTATTAATTTTTAGTTCACTTCCTTTGCTTTATTTTATATTTTGCCAAACACGGATTTTGCTTACAGGTGGTGTTTTATAATAGCATCCAAACAACTTCCAAGGAATTGGTTGTTTTCCTTTTCCAAAAGATTATAAATCCTTCGAATCCTTGAGTTCCTTCCATCCAAACAAGTCATCAGTGGATCTTGAAACCAACCTGAATCCATCTTCTTCTTTTTGTCTCTCATCTCTCCCTTTCAAATCTAACGTGAATCTAATCCGGGTTTAACTGACCTCTCTCTCTCTCTCTCTCTCTCTCTCTCTCTTTCCTTCCTCTCAAACCCAGTCTAAATCCATTACAGTAAGTAACCTCCTCTTCTTCCTCTCCCTCTTCTCCTCTCACATCCAACCTGAATTCACTGCGGAACCAACCCGAATTAACCTTTCTCTCTCTCACCTGAACCCAACCCATATTCAACCCACCAACATCTCCTCTCCCACCTCTCTCAAACCCAACTTGAATTCAATCCACCTAACAATTGCTAAGCCTTCTCCACCCCATATATGTTACTACCCTCCTCCCCCCACGACCTCCCACCTTCCATGCCCTCCCCTACTCCCCCATCCATCCCTCCCTCCTTTCTTTCCTTCCAATACATTTAAAATAAAGAAGATAGCAAATTGACATTTCACAGATAGAAGTTTAATGAAAAACATAAAAAATAATGGAAAGGGGGTTTATTGATCCAAAAATAACATTGTTCGGTTTCTTGATTATTTTTCAAAAGTTGTGCCACAGGAGGAGGGGGGGAAATAGTTAAAATTTGTAGAAGTTCAAGTATATCGTATGTAAGTTGACCACGTCGATTTCAAGCAAAAGTTAGAAGTTTGGTTAAAGTTGTACTTTAATGAATCAAAGAGATTGATTAATTTTGCCGAAGTTTAGAATGTTATAGTATCATTAAAGTTTTTGTCCTTTTCATTGAAGAAAATAGAACAAACTTACAATTTGGGATGTTAGAAATTTCATCAAACACCAAAAATATTAAACTTCTACTAAAACTGGAGAGCTGGCTTTTAGTTCTCAGTGACTTTGATTTCGTTTGTTCTTTGATACTTTGGCTGTTTTCGAATAGGTAACTTAAATACAAATTAATTGATGTTGGATGTAAATAAGTTTAGGGAACTTAATTACTATTAGGCAGTACCTATATACTAATAGAGTTGTTACTGGTCAGGAGGGAATTTCCCCTCAACCCTCAGCCCCTGGTAAAAATGTCTACAACATTAAGCACACTAAGAAATTCTTAAACCACTCTCAGACAGTTTTAGATTTAAACTTCCCAACACATAATAAGGTGCTTATAACAACTTAGAACATCAGCACTTACAAGAACTGATCATCCGAGTATTAATCAACACAAAGAAAATGCCAACCACTCCCTCATATGATAGTGACGTCATATAATTCAATGGAATGTCTTCTGAACACAGAAGGCAATCTTTAATCAAGATTAGCAAGTAAGGGATGCAAATAAAGCATAACTTCAAGCCTTGCATCTTTCCTAGAAATTAAATCATTGACTCGGTTCTTTATACCATATTGTCATCGTAAGGTGTTAACCATACAATGATATCTCAAGATTCTCTTCAGCTATCTTTGTAACAATTGTCCATCAAGTAAAATTTAGCCAACAGATAGCAAACCGTGGAAACAATCTTTCACAAAAGGAGGCGTATGGTGGCAAGATTTGAGAAGTTGACAAGAGAGGTCATGGATTCAAGTAATGCCTTACCCGTTATTTAGAGGAAATACTTTCCATGATTCGCGAAGGGGTGGAATTGCTCAATCTTATATCAAATTCAGAGGCTTTTCTAATTAGGTTCTAAAAATATGATAATTGCCTATTAGTTCCCCCAATTTGCAATTATACAGTTGGTATAGGTCCTTCTGTCAATTATTCAGTCCAAGAGATTCAGGACAACTGCTTAAACCCACCCAAGATGTACATATTACTAATATAACATAACTCTAATGATAATAATAATCCTAATACTAATTCCAAACTGCCATTATCCACTTCCTCCTCTCACATAAAATCTGCCATCTCCTTCTCCCTCCTCACCTTCCCTGCATTTAGTACCAAATCTCCTTCTCTCCTTCCCTTTTCTACTCTATTTAAGGGGTCCTAATGACAATTGCCATAATTTGTGGACAAAAATGCAAATACACATATTTTAAAAATCTACATTTATGATTTATACACATAGTTAATATGGTTTTGGGTACTAAATCCATATAAGGCACCCACAATTCTTTAATTTCCATATAAGGCACCCACAATTAACTAATTTCATATACAACACCCACAATGTTGGACTCACTTCAAAAATATGTGAGTTTTCTGTTATTGAATATTTTGTTAACCCTAATGGGAGGGGAGTAGAATGTCTAAATTACCCCCCCCCCCCCCCCCCCCCCTCACTTAATCAAATGTCTCTTATATCCAATAGCTTAAAAACTCCCTATTTTCCCATTCTATCCAACGGTTGATAATCCGTCTCATTTTCCCTAAAATCTCATCCATATTTGTCTTCAACCTTACTGATCCCCATCTTTATTACTTCAGTGTTTCTCCAACTTGTTACTCTAAACTCGCCCCATTTGTTTTTGCATAAGTAAAAACCCAAGTTTATCTCAAACTTCTCATTTTATATGTTTAGGTTGCGTTAAAGTGAGATATAATTGAAGTATGTAAGTATGTTTAATTGAAAGGCATGTTAATCATTTGCTAACTGTGGCTGACTTTTAACTAGGGCTAAACTAACAAACATCCATGAAGTGCTATTTTTGGAGTGAGCCCAACATTGTGGGTGTTATATATGATAATAGTGAATTGTGGGTTTCTTTTTTAAATTTAAAGAAATGTGATTGTCCTTCTGGGGAAAACCCTATATTTTTTTATTAGGAAAGCATAATATATAATATATATTTAAGGCCCTATTTGAAAACACACAAGTAGGATACCAATAGGCAATAGCTATCTTTTATGTAGAGATTAACAATCTATAAGTAGCAAGTCTCAACCTATACATGCAATTTTAGTGTAGTTTTACAAAATTTTCTTGTGGGAGTCGTGTCCTATCATGTCCATCTCGATGTGTCTGTGTTCGTGCTACTTATCACATACTTCAATTATCATAACTTGAGTTGTTTGGGGTCCTTTTCAAAGTTAGATAACTACAATACTCCCAGCGAAAAATTTGAGAAAACCATAGTTATCCAAACTCCATTCAGACCAAATTTATCTTCACCGAAGCAAGAAAAAACTTTAGTAAGAGCTAATGAACACTTTTTTCAAAAAGACAAAACTTACTTTTTAAGTTAGAGGTAGACGATTCTCTGCGGCTTGTGGGTAACATGTCTAAATGCATCGGAGAGATCGACAGCATCTCTTCAAAGGCTAAATTAGCTTCGGGGTGCATGCAAGTGGAAGCCATATTCAATATTCCCGACAACCATGATCGTATCAAGGCTTATTTGCTGAATGATGGCAATGTTTCTTTCTCGGTTTCGGTGCAATATCATGATGTGGCGAACCCTTGCGGGGCTGTTCCACCGCTGCCATCTGGACCCCCGAAGTCTGCTTCCATGCCAACTATCTCTTCTGCTCCATTCCACCCCGGTACCTCTTCTTCTTCTAAGTTTGATTGGAAGGGTGCGAACAAGTTTGCTTCAAGGAAAAAGTTCCCTCCTCCTACTAAAAACTTGGGCTCATCTAGCAGCTCGAAGATTTCTCCCTCCAAGCCACCTAACTTGGTTTGGATCAACCCTAACATTTCCTCTCTTCAAGCGGGAAAGATGCCTTCGTCTTTATCCTCTTCCTCAACCGTTCGACCTCCTATTCCCCCCTCTACCGATCCTCCGAAGCAGGCCCATTTAGAGGTGCCCTCTGCTTCGCACCCTCTCTCATCCTCTGTCCCGGCTTCAGTGTCGCAAGCTCCTTCCTCTCAATGGTCTCCTTGGGAGGTCAACCCCCATTTTGCGTCTGACTGGGATAAGTTCCAAAGGCAAGCTCATTTCTCCCGTATGATAGCCGCTGATCCAATCCTCACTCCCATCAAAGTCAAGTGCGATCCGCCATCAAAAGAGGCAAGTTGGATCGACCAAGATAATCTGCTTGAGGATGAGGAACCGGACCGTAAACGGGACCTCTCGCTCCATAAGGTATCTCCTCCCTCTTCTTCTTTTAAATTCAAACAATTTATTTTAGTCATTTCTTCTCTGCGACTAGAGTTTTCTGGGTTTCTTCTCTGTGGTTTTCCTTGTCCGCTACGGGAGTGTTTCCCTGCTGTTCTATTTTCGAATTTTCCCTTCTCAGTGTAAGCGACCTGAGGGTGGCTATGGAGACAAAACTAGGCATGACTAGACCCAATTTTCGATCCAGAAGCCATAGCAAGCAAGCTTCCTTGATTACTAACTCGCATTCTCCTATTCTTTCTCTTTCCTCTCCCATTGACGATAGAGTTTCTTCTTCTCTGCGGTCTCCTGTTAAGGAGGTTGAGCGCCCCGGTGTTCATTTCACTTCAGGGGTTAAGCCCCCGCTCCGTCTTATTAGATCTAGCGCGCGTTTAAAGTACAAAAAAACAGCGTTAACACCCGACTATCGTTCTCCCAGAGCCTCGACTTTATCAGTTGTTCCCCCTGGAGGATATCCTTCTCTGCTCCATCCCTTTTCAGACCAAAATCCTTTAGGCTCTGTCTTCCAACTTCAATATGACTCTTTGTCAGATCAAGAATTAGTCAGCATCACCCAAGATTTGGGTTTTATTGTCAGCTCGAACCCATCGTAATTTAGCGTCTCCATCAGGGAGATAGAACGTTGCAGAGTTCTGGAGCATCAGGGTGTCAATGATTAGTCTCTCTTGGAACATTCGGAATCTCAATTGCCCCGTTAAACAGAGGGCGATTTTTCATCTGATATCGTCTTCTCACTGTGATCTTATCTCTATCCAGGAATCGAAGCTTGATTCTCCCTCCCCTTCTATCCTTCGGACTATTGGAGGATCCATTATTTCTAAATGGATCTCGCTAGACGCCATAGGATCTAGGGGAGGTATTCTCCTCGGATTCAAAGAATCCGTATTCTTGCTTATAGCGGTTAATCGGCTTAACTTTTTTCTTATCGTCCAACTTCACTGGTCGACCTTCGATTGCAATCTCACGGTGATTTCCGTTTATGGGCCGTCCTCCTCGGACAGGCATCTTCTCTTTTTGAATGAATTCCAATCTCTTCACTCTTACTCCGTCAGCCTCTGTGTATTCTGTGGAGATTTTAATGTTACTAGGTTCGCGTCTGAAAGGTCGAACCCATCGCAATATGATTCTCTCTCTGCCAACTTCAACGACTGCATTCGCATGCTGCAATTGACCAACATCCCTCTTACTGGTAGATCCTTCACGTGGTCGAACCTTTGTCATTCTCCGACGATGGCTAAGCTCGATCGATTCCTGGTCTCCGAAAACTGGATTGATCGGTTTCACAACACTTGTTCCAAGGCTTTACCCAATCCTTCCTCTGACCACGTCCCGATTGTTCTTTATTCTAATTTCCCCTTCACACATTCCCATAAATTCATATTTGAAAAATTTTGGTTACAAGACCAAACATTTGTCAATCTGATTGTGGACTGCTTATCCTCGGTTACCAGATCTACCGGACTGAGTAGCATCCTCTTGAAACTTCACGCGATCAAATTTGGGTGTAAGATTTGGCGTAACGAAAGACAGTTTAATACTGATTTCCTAAAAAATTATTTTCTTGCGTCCATTGAATCCATTGATAAGATGGATGAACAAGGTCCTATTTCCGATGCTCTTCTCGATGAACGGCGGTTTTGCAAACGAGATTTTGCCAACCTTCTTTATCAAGACCATATTAAATGGGCGCAAAGAGCCAGACTTAAATGGCTTAAGGAGGGAGACAGCAACACCGCCTTCTTTCATAATTTTGCCTCGCATAGGCAACGGTGTAATCGAATCTCCTCGATCACCGACAACGGTATCGATTTGTCCAACAACAAGGAGATCCATCAAACCTTCCTTTCTTTCTATAAAAATCTCATTGGCTCGTCCAAACAACGAGCCATTAGTCTCGATTGGAACCATCTTTACGGTTCGCAGTATCAGGACCTCTCTCCCCTTGAAGTCCCCTTTTCCATGGAAGAGATTAAATCGTCGGTCTTCGCATTAAAAAGCGATACCGTGCCAGGACCGGACGGATTTCCCGCCTTCTTTTTCCAAAAGTTCTGGCACTGTTTGAAGGATGATCTCTTCCATATGTTTTCGGAGCTTCACCAAGGCTCATTCTCTTTTGACCGCATCAATTATGCACACATTGTGCTCATTCCCAAAATGATGGGTGCGCATACCATGGCTAATTTTAGGCCTATTAGTCGGATCAATTCCACTTTCAAAATCATTATAAAAGTTCTATCCGCTAGATTGGGCGAAGTGATCCCCTCATTAACTCTGCTCAATCGGGTTTCATCAAGGACCGCTTTATCCTTGATAGTGTGGCTTCCGCCCAAGAAATTATTTCCCATTGTCACTTCTCTAATTCAGAAGGTATCCTCCTCAAACTTGATTTCCAAAAAGCGTACGATAATGTTAACTGGGAGTTTCTGTTCGATTTACTTCTTCATAGAGGTTTTAGTCCCAAGTGGATTGCTTGGATTAAGTCCAATCTTTTCTCGGGAACCTCATCTATCATTATTAATGGTGCTGAAGGTCACAAATTTAAAATCAAATGTGGCCTTCGCCAGGGCGACCCGCTTTCTTCCCTCTTATTCTCCCTAGTAGCAGATGTCTTTAGTAAATTTCTTCGCAATGCTTGGGAAGCCCAGGTTATTGAAGGCCTGGGCAATTCTCGCGGATTCCATGGAGTTCTGAACCTTCAATATGCCGACGACACTATCATATTCGCCAAACCGAATTCCTACTCTCTCCGTAACCTTAAACTACTTCTTTATTGTTTTGAATTAGCATCGGGACTCACTATCAATTTTCAAAAATCTTCGGTGCTCTGGCTGGGAGGCTCTCCCAATCGCCAGCACGATATTTCCAATTTCTTTAACTGCCCTATCGCCTCATTCCCTATCACGTATTTGGGTATTCTCCTGAGATGGGATAAATTGCATAAGTCTAACTGGTCTCCCATGATAGATAAGGTCGAGTCTAGGCTCTCCGTCTGGGCTGGGAAACTGCTTTCCCGAGGAGGTAGACTGATCCTTCTCAATTCGGTTCTTTCTTCTATCCCTCTTTACATGATGTCCTTCTATTACGTTCCCTCTTGGGTTATCAAGAGGATTGACCAGATCAGAAGTAATTTTTTCTGGTCTGGCTCATCCGCTCACAAGCCAGGTTCTCACTTGAGTAACTGGAACCTTATTTGCTTGTCCAAGGAGGCTGGAGGTTTAGGGGTGTTAAACCTCAGGCATCAAAATTTGGCACTCCTGGATAAATGGCTTTGGAGATTCCTTAAATTTGGGGATTTACCTTGGATCCAAAGCATTAAGGTTAGGTGCTATTTGTCGGATCAGTGGTGGACTTTCCCCTCCACTATCCACCGTAACGCCTTCCCTTTCTGGAAAGGGGTCTGGAAAGCGGCAGCTGCTTTCCAATGTGGTATCTTCCATGAATGTTTCGATGGATCCAAGACCAAGTTCTGGACTGATCTATGGATTGGTAACACCAAACTCGCCACTTCTTTTCCTGCTCTCTTCCGTCTGGCTTTCAATCCCCTAGCCACGGTAGCTGAATCTTTCATCTTCTCCAACTCGTTAAGGCATTTGTTGATCCCATTCTCGATCAATTTGCCTACGCATTTAGTGGCCGACTTTAACGACCTCCTCTTATCCCTTAACAATTTCGTTTAGAAGGCTAGAGAAGATTTCTCTCGGCGTTGGAATTCGTCAGGTAACTTCACTGTTAAATCCTTTTATCAATTTCTTAACTTTAGAGGCACACTTTCTCCTTTCGTCAACTCTGTCTGGAAGTCCTGTGCCCCTCTTAAAGTGAAAATTCTCTCCTGGCTCGCACTCAACAATAGGCTGCTTACAGTTGAAATTCTTAACAAAAGGAACTTGGCGTGGGGCCAATTGTGTCCCCTGTGCTATCAGGCGTCAGAGGATGTAGACCACTTGTTTGTTGCGTGCGAATTCTCTCGCCCGCTATGGAAAATTAGCGCTCTTGCCTGGGAAGTTCCCTCTATTCCATCCAATTTATCCGATTGCTGGTCTACTCTTCCGTCTATTGTCAGTACCACAGACCGTGATATCTGTCGTTCCAAATTATCATTTGGATCACGTGGATAGAAAGAAATAACCGGATTTTCCGTCACACTGCTTCACCTTCCCGCTCGTTAATTGAGGAATTCTTATTTCTTTTTAATCTCTGGTCTTCGTCGCTAAATATTGAAGTTAGAGAGTCTCTTCACTTTAGCAGACTGGAGAACGCATTCCAGTGTCTTCGAAATCTTAATGCTTTATAATTTTCTTTCTCTTTAGTAATGTATTAGCTTTCTCCTCTTTGGTTGATGCGGTTCTTCCTTCCTTTTACTGCTTGCAGGGTTGAGGAAGTTTTGGCTTTGTTTGCTTTTGTTGCACTGCGCTGTTGCGCTGGTTTGCAGGGGTTTGGATTTTTCAGTTATGTGGTGGGAGGTTGGCCTTTCTTCCTCTTTTTCGATTTTGTTCTTCACCCTTACTGCAACTGCATATTCCTTAGCTGGCTCGTTTTGATGGTTATCTAATTATATGGTGTGTTTTTTTGGCTGTTTGGGGCTGTCTTGGCTGGGCTCTTATTGTGTGATGTAGCCGGACCCCTTTTTGTATTATCACAGGGTTGCTTGGATGTTCATTATATATGTTTTCACTCTCTATCTATTCTCGGACTGTGGCCTGATCTGGTTGTTATTGGCTTGCTTTAGTGTAATATATGGCTATTTCTGTTCAGTCCTCCATCGACATTAACTCTTGGATTGGAGGGGTTTGTCGTTTTACTAGTTCTCTCCTTCTTCTTTTGCTGCTCTGAGGGATTGTTATGAGGTTTGTTAGATTTTTATTATTGCTGTATTGTCTTTTATCTTTCTGCGCGGCTGTCTTTTGCTATCATCCCCGCTGACTGAGATTGTTTTGGCTCGCTCCATTGGCAGAGTTGCCGGGGGAAAGGCTTTGTTTAGGTTTGTGTTTGTTCTCTCAGCCATCGTCTTAGGCGTTCCTTTCGTTCCTCACGCCTGTTGCTATGGTGTTTTTGTTGCCATTGGGCGGCTTGAGGATCCTTCGGCCTGCCCAGTGGCCTCTCGCCGATTGTGATCCTTGTTGGTGCCTTGTATTTTGGTACCTGAGTGCTCTCACCATCCTTGCTGATTCATTGCCGGGAGGTTTTCTCTCCGGAGGATGCAGCTCGCGCCGCTGGCCTTCCATCCAGGCTGGATCTTGCCGCTCTTCTTCATGTATTTTCAGAATTCACTTTGTTTGTTCTTTGGTGCATTCAAGCTGTTTGATTTTGCATCGTTTGTTTGTATTTTCACTGCATCGCGCTTTACTGCTTGTAAAACCTTTCTTGTACTTTACTTTTTATTAATATATTGATTGCCTGGCTGGAGTCGTTAGACTCTATCCGTTACATCAAAAAAAGTTAGAGGTAGACGAACAATAACCCACTTCACCATACACCTCCACTAAAAAGGAAAAAAAAATTCGATCCTAACTTTGTTCCTGAGCATTCCCCAACATGAAAATAACAAATTAGTCCTACAAAACACTTAAAACATTGAAACTCACAGAAAGTCCGCAATGGCTAAGGCTCAACACCGTGACGCTATTCCAATGCTCAGCCGGAATAACACTCGATGTCACCAGCCTATTCAACACCCCGACCCCATCGCTCTGCCCCGACCCCACCACCGATTTCGTCAGCCTCAACACCTTCAACGGCTCCCTCCTCTTCATCACCCTCATCCAAACCCTAACCCTAACCTCATTCCCTTCCTCCTCCTCCTCAAGATCAATCAAGACCGTATCTTGCGGCGGCGGGAGTGCCACCATGAGCTGAGATTGCAACCGGAGGGCGACCTGGTCGTCGTCGTCGTACCCGGACCAGTCGAGGTCGATCCGAAACCCTAGATCTTGGGATTTAGGGGAACGGGGAGGGGACGACGGCGCGGAGTTTGAGGACTCGCCAGTGTCGCCGCCGTAGTCCAGGGATAGGTGGAAGATCTCCGATGCGCGCTTCCACCCCAAACCCCATGACATTTGGATCTAGGGTTAGGGTTAGGGTTTGGATTTGGATATGGGGGTTTTTTGGGGGGTGATTTGGATCGAAAACGGTGGGATATTTAGGGATTTGGATTTGGAATTTCGTCGGAGATTGAAGGCGGGAGGGAAAGAGAGACAGAACGCGGTGAGTAATTATTACTGTGGTTAATTTCTTAATTACATTTTGATGGATGGAGAGCTGATTTATCTCGACCGTTATAACTAACTGATGTTTTGGCACGTGCGGGAATTGGGTTGTGGATCATTGATTACTAGGCTAAATTTCAGAGACCCCCCTCAAGTTTCTTACTTTGTATCAATCAGTCTTCCTTATGCTAAAATGTAATAATACTAGATTTGCCCCTGGGCAAGTGCCTACGGCACGTCTTCGGAACGATGCAAAACACGAAAAGTCTGTAAACAGTAAAACAATAATTATGTAGCTCAAGTTTGAATAGTATGACAATAATTAGTTGTAAATAAAATTCCATGTTTCCATTAGTTTATGTTGAAAAATAATTATAAATGGGGATATAAAATCTAAATTTTTAGAACTTTAAGTGTAGAGTTGAAGAGATATTTACTATTTTTAATGTAACGTGTGAAAAAAAAACATTAAAATTCTGAAAATCTAAATTTCTAAGTAAATATAGAAATAATGGGAGAGAGAGATAGGGAGAGAGAGAAAGAGAGAAATATGAAAAAGTGAAGAGAGAAGAGAGAGATAGTAATAAAGTAATAAATTTTTTAGTTTTGGGGGAAAAAATTTGGTTTTGGAATTTGAAATTTAGGAGGAAAAATATATTTTGTGAGATTTGATCTAGGCCTTTGATTTGAGGGGGATTGATTGTGAGCCTATTGATAGCTTTCTTTGTAATTTATTTTATAGATGTGGGGGTAATCTATTTAAAGTGATCAAATTAATCATCAAATACCAAATATAGGCAGGTCAGTTCTATGATATATTTAATCAATCTAAATATCACTACCTGCACGTTACAACACAACTTTTGAGGGTATACAATATCATACATACAGGGCCGGCCCTAAGTTTTCGGGGTCCAAGGTGAACTCTCGAAATGGATTCCTCATATATTTTTATAAAAAATTGTATACAAAAGTTTGTACATTGATCAAAGCAAAATATGCAAATTATATATCATCGAATAACTGAGAAGAAAGAATCAAAAAGAGTTTGTTTTAAATGTGGGATTCGGGTTGAGGGTTGAAAGTAAGGATTTTGGGTTTGAATTTGAATGTGGATTTCGGGTTTGAGTTTCTATTGATTTAAATGTGGATTTGTTTTTAAATCACCCAAATTTAAATCCTCAAATTCAATCAAGCCCAAAACCAAATAATTGAAACAAAATTCTAAAAGCCCAAATATTTATTTTTGGGAGCTCCTAATAACAATTTTTTTACGCCCAAAATACGTGCCTATCTCTAATCTCTAATATTATAATGGGAGAAGGCATTAGTGTCATTTGTCATTTTGTCATTCTACTAACATGTGCAACGCACGTACATAACTAATATAAAGGAGGTTTCCGGTTCAAATTCTCCCTACGCCAGAATTTTTATTTTTATTTTTAAAAATTATTAAAACGTGCATCACACGTGTAACGTGCCTATATTTATAAGGGAAGTACAAATTTGGGGTCCCCTAAAATTACAAATTATCCGGGGCCTGAGGTGGCCACCTCACAGGGGGGCTGCATATATAATGTAAGTGGCATTTCTTCAAAATTTTAGGAGATTCTTGGTTTTAAGGAGACATAACACCCTTATTAGTATATGAAATTTTTTTCTAGCTTCAATTAACGCTCTCAGTATAAGGTGTACATCATTCTTACTAGTTATCTTACTCGTGTGATGCACATAATATAATTTGATGGTTGTTTAAATTTTGAGAAAGTTTATTAGTTATTTGTGAAATATTGTAAAAACCAAACTGAAAAGATGGCCAATCGGGTTTTTAACCGGTTCAGCCTACTTCTGGACCAGGTTCAGTGAGAGGAGGGATTACTTTTATCCTACTATCTATTGATAACTGTAATGGCACGGTGGTTAGCCAGTACAATGTGTTTTCTTAGAAGCACAGGTTCGAATTTCTGGCTTCCACATACGGGGTTCACTTCCAACCGGCCGGTTCACACCGACTTATCTGATTTTTACCACATTACTGGCTTTATGTGAACCCAGCCCGGTACATCTCCGTGTTCCGGTCGAGGCCAATGCGGTCCGGTTTTAACAACACTGATTTTGTGGATGCAATTGGAATCATTTGATTAGTTTAGTCTCTAGCATTTCCGATGTAGAAATCCATATAAACTGCTTTCAATTAAACAAACACGTGCAATGTATGTAAATTGTTTTTTGAATAGCTAAAGCGGCATCGAATCAAGTATTGAACTCCGAACTTGTCGTTAAAAGAGTTTCAACAGTTGTAGGAGCAATTCCGATTGGTGAGCTACTTAGTACTCGCTAGTTCGTAAGTAGCTAAAGTGACATCGAACCAAGTGTTGGACTCCAAACTTGTTGTTAAGAGAGTATCAACAGTTGTGGGAGCAATTCCGAATAGTGTGCTACTTAGTACTCGCTCGTTCGCAAGTAGCTAAAGCGGCATCGAACCAAGTGTCGGACTCCGAACTTGTTGTTAAAAGAGTTTCAACAGTTGCAGGAGCAATTCCAAATGGTGAGCTACTTAGTACTTGCTCGTTCGCAAGTAGCTAAAGCGGCATTGAACCAAGTGTTGAACTCCGAACTTGTTGTTTAATGAGTTCTTTTTGTTGTAAACCCCTAAGGTAGGACAACCAATATACTTAGAATAGAGAATTCCCAGGGGGTAGATCATCTTTATTGAAAACAACTAGGCGGCTGCTTCTAAATTGCGAGCCATTATTACACTTAATAAAGAAAAGAAACAAGATTCAAAATGTTTTAAGAAGAACGCTCTAGGAGAAGTTTCTTGGAGCGGTGTTCAAACACCCTCTTGGTACTTCAACAAGTGCTCTGCGTTTCATGTCCTCGGCACTCTCTTGCCCCCCGGGTCTTCAAGTTGATAAGTGCCTGGGCGGACAACTTTGAAGATCCTATATGGTCCTTCCCAATTGGGTGCCAACTTGCCTTTCTTGCTGGGGAAAGAAATTGATAGCTTTCTGAGCACCAGATCTCCTTCTTTGATATTAGCAAGGCGGATTCTCTTGTTATAGGATTGCTCAATCCTACGCCGATAGATTTCTTGCCGAATTGAGGATCTCTCACGGATCTCATCGATGAGGTCCAAGTTATCACGAAGCTCGTTTGCGTTTTGCTTTTCGTTGTAGGCTATTAAGCAGGGAGAAGGTAGACCCACCTCTAGAGGGATAACAGCTTCGGAGCCGTAAGTAAGGTTGAAGGGAAATTCTCCCGTGGGGGTCCTCTTTGTAGTGCGATAGCTCCAGAGCACATTGGGGAGCGGCTCTACCCATAACCCCTTAGCAGACCTACTCAGTCTCTTTTTCAGGCCAAAAAGAATTTGCCGATTGACGTTCTCTGCCTGACCATTGGACTGTGGGTAGGAGATCGAGGAGAATCATTGCTGAATGCCCAGATCTGCTCAAAAAGTGCGGAAGGCCGCCCCTGTGAACTGGGTCCCATTGTCCGTTACCAAGATTCGAGGAACTCCGAATCTGTAGACAACATTTTTCCAAAAGAAACGCTGCACTCTATTCTCCGTGATCGTCACTAGGGGCTTTGCCTCGATCCATTTTGAGAAATAGTCGATTGCTACAACAAGGAACTTTAGTTGGCTTGGTGCTGGAGGAAACGGCCCGAGCAGGTCCATTCCCTACATTGCAAAAGGGGTTGGACTGGATAGAGAGGAAAGCTGAGCTTGCGGTAGGCGGCGGATTGTTGAGAATTTTTGGCAAGGGCCGCATTGACGAACGTGTTGTTCAGCATCGCGAATGAGAGTAGGCCAGAAGTATCCATAGTTCAAGATTTTGCGGGCGAGGGACCTTGCTCATAAGTGAGCGCCACACATCCTTTCATGTACTTCTTTCAAAGCATACTGGGCTTCGTCGGGGGAGAGACATCTCAAGTAGGGTCTACCGTTTACTTGGGTGTAGGAGCATTTGTACAAGACTCCCTCGATGAGTGTGTACCGCTCGGCTCTGGTTTGAATCTTTCGGGCCTCTTTAGGGTCTAAGGGAAGGAACCCATCACTGAGGAACTCGAGCAGAGGCCTCATCCAATTCTCCCCGAGTTGTAAGGATAGTGTATCCATTGGCTCGGGGCCTTCTTCCTCGATGCTGGGCCTCAGTAGAACTTATAGAGTTTGTTCGAGCCCTTGGAGGGAAAAGGAAGCTAGCTTTGAGAGGGCGTCTACCTGCACATTATTTTCTCGAGGAATTTGCTGGAGTTGTGCGTCCTCGAAAGAGACCATCAGTTCCTTGACTTTGGCCAAGTACTTGGCCATGCGATTGTTTCGCGGTTCGTATTCCCCTGATACCTGGTTCACCACCAGCTGCGAGTCGCTAAATATCTTGACACGTTTGGGCCCGGCCTTGCGAGCCATGCACATGCCGGCTATAAGGGCTTCATGCTCAGCCTCGTTGTTGGACGCTCGAAAGTTGATACAGAGCGAGTATTGGAGGATGAAATCATCTGGACCAGCCAGTATGACTCCTGCTCCACTCCCATTGGCGCATGAGGAGCCATCAACATACACTGTCCAGAACGGGGGTTCCTTTATCGCATTGCTAGCATCGGGAAATGTGCTTTCTACTATGAACTCTGCTAGGGCTTGAGCCTTGCTAGCAGTTTGAGACTGGTAGCTGATATCATGCTGGCTCAGCTCGATGGACCACTTCATGAGGTGCCCCGAGGTCTCGGGCTTATGGAGGACTTGTTTGAGCTGCTGGTCGGTAAGAACGACCACCGAGTGAGATTGGAAGTAGGGGTGGAGCTTTCGGGCTGCCATGACCAAGGCATAGGCCATCTTCTCGAGCTTCGGATAACGGAGTTCAGCGTCCCTGAGGACTTTACTCACGTAGTAGATAGGCTTCTGCATCTTTTCTTCTTTTCTTACTAAAACAGCGCTGAGGGTCTGCTCCGAAGCAGCGAGGTATAAGTAGAGGACTTCCCCGGGTATTGGCTTGCTCAAGAGTAGGGGGTTGACTAAGTAGGCCTTGAGCTGGTCAAAGGATTCTTGTTGCTATTGTCCCCACTCAAAGCCTTAGCTGCCCTGGGGGCCTTCAAGAACGGGAGGCATTTTTCTCCGGATTTGGAGAAAAAATGCCCTATCGCCGCGAGGCGCCCGGTGGTAGGCCGAGGGTATGGCCTGAAGAGCAGCTAGGCCTGGTCGGCCCAGAATGACATTGTAAGCGGCCTTCACATCTACCACCATGAAGTCCATCGGCTCGGTCGGGTGGTTGGAGTTTTGCCAGCGGTTACGTCGAGAGTTATGATACCCTCGATCGTCACTGGCACCCCTGTGAACCCGTGGAGAGTGTAGCCGGTGGGCTTGAGTCGATCCCTGGACAACTTAAGACCCTGAAAGGCCTCGAGAATGAGAATGTTGACCGAACTGCCGTTGTCGACTAGGACCCGGCACGCGTCAAAATTGGCCATGTGGAGGTTTATTACCAACGCGTCACAATGGGGCGTCCGGACGCCCTCAAGATCTCTATCTAAAAAAGTGATAGGGACCCCAAGGCCCTTGGGGGAGGATGATTTTGCACAAAATTCACTTCCCGGACGAAGGCTTTTCGGGAGGAGTTGGAATCTCCCCCAATTGGGCCTCTGTGGATGAGTTGCAGGATGACCTCTGGTTCGGAGTTCGGGCTCTCCGCGTGCCGCTCGGGTCGCTTATTAGCCCCCTGGGGGGGAGAAGAGGAAGAGGATCCTCCCTGTCCTTCCTCACGAACCTGGAGAGTTGCCCTCTCTGAATTAGGACCTTGATCTTGTCTTTTAGGGCCCGGCAGTCATCCGTGTCGTGGCCGTGGTCCCGGTGGAAGCATCACCACTTGTCCCTCTTCCTCTTCTTACCCGGTGTGTTCATCTTCGGAGGTGGCGAGAGAAGACCCTCTTTCCCAACCTCCATCAGGATGGCAGAGACACTCGCGTTGAGCAGAGTGAACTTCTCGAAGCGGGGAGGAGGGCGACGCTGGCCTCCGTTGTCTTTCTGGAGCTTCGTAGCTCCTTCTTCAGCGCCCTTCCGTTTGTTCCCGGAGGAAGATCCCTTAAGAGCGGGGCGGGAGAGGGCTTCTTCCGCTCGGATATATTTCTCACTCCTGAGTAGGAGTTCTGGGAAATCCTAAGGAGGCTTCTTGGCAAGGGATGCTCTGAGGCTGTCGTTAGCGACATTGGATTGGAAGGCGGCAGAGACCACAGACTGGTCCAAGGAGGCAATGGATCTGGCCTCCGCGGTGAAACGTTTGACATAGTCTCTTATCCGCTCGCCCTTCCATTGATGAAACAATAGCAGAGAGGTGCTCGTTTTTTCAGCTCGGCAGCTACTCATGAAGTGAGTCAGGAAGAGGCCTTCGAGCTGATCGAAGGAGAATATGGAGGCCGGGGCTAGACGGAAGTACCATTCCCTTGCATGCCCCTTCAGCGTGGCCGAAATTTTTTTGCAGAGAAGTGCGTCCGACGCCTGGTGTATCATCATGAGAGTTTTAAAACTCTAGATGTGGTCAGCGGGGTCCGACTCCCCGTTGTATGATTCAAAATGAGGAGGCTTGAAGTTATCTGGGACCGGTGCCTCCATTATAGTCCGGGAGAATGGAGGCCTGCTGGGACGGAAATTCCTTGCCCGTTGCTCTTCCTCTCTGTCCAGTCGGTCAAGGCACCTCTCCATCTCGTGGAGACGGTGGTAGACCGAATCTTCCCTCCGGTCATACCTTGCCGAGGCCCGGGAATCATCCTCGTGCAGAAGGGGACTGGGAGTGCGACGACGATAGCTCGGGGCAGGTTGAGGACTGGGCATACGGCACCTATGTTCTGGGGTAGGTTGAGGACTGGGCACCCGCTGACTGTGGTCGGGGGCAACATTGAGGGCCCTCAGGATTGCCTCTTGAAATTGCTGGAACTCTGCCCTCATGACATGGGCCTTCTGCTCTCGGTGGTCCTGAGGGGCGGGTCGGCCAACTGGAGAACCCGGGATTCTCCTTTGACGACGCTGGGGCGACTCCCTTCGCGTCCTGGGAGAGTTGGACCTTCTGTGATCTGGCCTGCGGGGGGACCGGGCTCTAGCGGACCTGATCGTTGGACCCCTTTGATGTTCTCGGCGGGGTATCCCATCTTGGGTCCGCCTCTCATCTAAGCGGGTCCGGAGATCTACCCCATACTGTCTGTTGACGATGATGTTCCGGAGATCCTTCGGCGTAGGGGGACTGTGCGAGGCCATGGAGTCCGACGAGGAGTTGTGTATTGACACATGGTCACGGTAAGGAGGTTGCCCTTGTCGACTTCGGCGAGAGGGTCCCGCGGTAGCCTCTTATGGCCCTTAAGGAGCCTGTAGGGGCTAAGGTTCTTGAGGAAGGGGCCGTCTAGGCTGTGGTTGTTGGACGGGTTGAGGGAGAGGCTGTCCCGACTGCTGGACTTGTTGAGTGGGTTAAGGGGGAACCTCCTGGACTGGAGGAGGAGAAGGAGCGGGAGTGGCCCTGCGGTTAGAGACCGTCGTCTTCCCCTTCTTGGGAGGCATGGCTTGAAACTAGTTTGGCTGATGGGATAGGACTGGATCACTGTTTCTGTTTCCCATAGACGGTGCCAATCTGTTGCTGCTGATTTCGGGTGTGGAAGCAAACAGATGAATTTGTGGGTTCTTTGAGAAAAACAATTGAGCGAATCTGTTGAGCTTCACCTACATGTTGACTTGTTTCTTACTGCTGCTGCGAACCTGCAAAATATTCGATACACCGAGATGGATCCCGGCAACGAACCCTCCGACGCTCTTGTCAGTAATCTCAAAGATTAAAACAGATCTTTAGGTAGAAAAAGGTTGATTATCTTGTTACGGTAGGGGGAGAGGGGCATTTATAGTCGCCTTAGGGACCCGTTTCGAGATAAGGACAAATCTCTACTTTCCGGTGTTGATGGATAAGCTGGGGAGTTTAAACTCGTTTCCTAATAAGAAGTGGTTAAAACCGCCTCCTAGGGATAATCAGGAATTTGAATTACTTTTTATCCTTCTGAATTGTTTTGTAACGGGTTGGTATCATTATACAATAGGACAGATCCGTTTATGGGTTATTGGGCTTTGAAGAAGAGACCCAGTTCCCATTTCGGACCCGTTTGTAGGTGAAATTATCGTTTTACCCCAGAGAGCTTTAAGATTCGTGACCGATTTGAATGGTCCCGATTTAATCCTATTTTTAGCCATATCACTAGCCATGCCTCCGAAAGAAAATAGGAAGGCAGCGACGTCCAGCCGAAGAGCCACTCCTCTTTCTCCTCCCCCACTCCAAGATGTTCTTCCTCATCCAGATCAACAAGTTCAAAAACCACATCCAGAACAACCTCCTCCTCAACAGGCTCCTCCTAGGTCCAGGGGGGCTGCTCCGAGGGGCTCCCGTCAAAGCCGTCAGGGACAACCCTCTCACCATGACCATGTCTTGGTCCACAATCCTTCAACTGACTCCCTAGCCTCTCAAAGTCCTCCAGGGCCGAGAGATCTCCGACAAGTCATTGTTAACGGCCAGCAAGGGTAGACCTCCGAACCAGCTTGAATGAGAGGCGAGCCATTGATGAAGTCCCTCGCCTCAAGCACCGAAGGGCCCAGAGAGTCCGGTCCTCCCACAGACCAAGATCTAGAAGAACCCTCTCCCCAAGGAGGCGAAGAAAGTCCCTCCACGTCGTCAGCAGAGAAGTCTCACTCCGAAAAGTCTATCAGCACCAAGAAACTGCCAAGATGGAGGGCACCAGTCACACAGGAAGAGTTCCATAACTTCAAAGAGGACATATTGTGAGCCCTCAACATTGCTACTGGTCATGATCAACATGCACCTAGCCTTCGCCATACCCCGAGTCATGATCAACGTGCACCTAGCCCTCGCCATGCCACCACTCACGAAGGAAAATCCTGAGTGTCGATCCGACTTGACCAGAGGGACGACTCGGTCCATCGCCATCTCCAAGAGATGGAGAAGTGCCTTAGCAGACTCAACCTAGAAGAAGAACAGCGGGCCAAGAATTTCCACCCTAGCAGGCCTCCCTTCTCCAGGGCCATCATGGAAGCTCCGGTCCCTGAGACCATTAAGCCCCCCACTTCGAGTCCTACAATGGGGGGTCAGACCCAGCCGATCATATCAAGAGTTTCAAAACTCTCATGATAATTCACTAAGTCTCAGATGCGCTCCTTTGCAAGACTTTCCCGGCCACATTGAAAGGACCTACGAGAGAAGGGGACTCCCGATTGTCCCCCACCTCCATCTTCTCGTTCGACCAGTTTGAGCATCTCTTCCTCACCCACTTCGTCAGCAGTCGTCGAGCCGAGAAAATGAGTGCATCTTTGCTGGCACTCAGTCAGAGGAAGGGCGAGCGCCTGAGAGACTATGTCAGGCACTTCACCACCGAGGCTCGGTCTATCGCCTCTTTCGATCAGTTAGTGGCTTCGACAACATTTCGACACAACATCAACCATGCCGACCTAAAAGTGTCTCTCTACAAGAAGCCACCCCGGAACTTCTTGGAGCTCCTGCTGAGGAGTGAGAAGTATATCTAGGTAGAAGAAGCCCTCCATCCTCATGACCAGAAGGAACCCCTTTCCAGGAACAAACGGAAGGGTGCAAATGAAGAAGGCACTAAGAAGCTCCAGAAAGACAACAGCGGCTAGTGCCACCCTACTTCTCGTTTTGATAAATTTACCCCTCTCAATGCCACTGTCTCGGCTATCCTCATGGGGGTCGGCAAGGAAGGGTTGCTCCAACCTCTCCCAAAGATGAATACCCCTGGAAAAAAGAGGAACATATGTAAGTGGTGCCATTTCCATAGGGACCATGGCCACGACACAGATGACTGTTGGGCCCTTAAGGACGAGATCGAAGCCATCATTTAGAGAGGGCAACTGGCCAAGTTTGTTGGGAGGACATCGTTGATCCTCCTCCACCCCCAGGGGGCGAACAAGCGAGCTGAAAGACCTGCTGAGTCCCCTGAATCCGAACCTGAGGCAATCCTACACCTCATCCACGGAGGTCCAATGGGGGGAGAGTCAAACTCCTCCCGAAAAGCCTTTATCCGAGAAGTAAACTCAGTATAGAATCATCCTCCGCCCAAAGGTTTCAGGGTCCCCGTGACCTTTTCAGATAGAGACTTGGAAGGCGTCTGAACGCCTCACTGTGATGCTCTCGTAATCAGCCTTCACATGGCCAACCATGAAGTGTGTCGGATCCTAGTCGACAACAGTATCTTTGTCAATATCCTCTTCCTAGAGGCCTTCCAAGGCCTTAAGTTGTCCCAAGACCGCCTCAAACCCATTGGCTACTCTCCCCACGGATTATCCGGGGTGCCAGTGACCATCGAGGGAGTTATCACTCTTGACGTAACCGCTGGCAAGACCCCAACCACCCCAATAGAGCCAATGGATTTTATGGTTGTCGATGTAAAGGCTGCATACAATGCAATCCTTGGGCGACCCGGCCTGGCCTCACTTCGCCTCCTTATACGCCTTGTCGGTCTTCGCTCGCTCCGACCGGTCCCTATCGCTCGCCGCCTTGAGCTCTTTCTCTCTCTCCGCGAACTGCTCCAGTAGGTGGCTGAAGTGGCAAGTGATCTACAAAGACCAAAAAAATCTAAGTTACAAAGGCAAAAATAATAATTGTAAGTTACGAAGTGGCAAGTGATCTATTAATCCGCTAAAAATCTAGACAAAACTTACTGACATGTTGGCCCTGGCTATCTCCAGGATGTCGTCACCAACCGAACCTGCCTTCATGCAGCTCAGTCCTTCGGAGTCGCCAAGTGCTGCACCGCCTGCATGCTAATGGCAGAATCCTTGAGGAACCCGTGTTGTTTCATTGTAAGCCAGTCGGGGACGAAGAGCTTCTTGTGCTCCTCGGTGAGAATCGCTTCCGCTGTTGCAGTAAGAGGCGGAGCTTCCAGAGCCAGAGTGGCACCTAGAGTGAACTCCCCAGCAAACGGGGAAGGAGAAGCGGAAGGGGAGACTCAAAGTGAACCCCCGGAGAGGTGGGTGCCGAACCCCGAGCAGCTTTGGCAGGTGGGGGTCCCACGATAGTCCTCTTCCTTTTCTTCTCATCGAGAGCCTTGCTACTTAGACCCCTACGCTGGGACACCATCGACTTGAAATCCATCTTTGCTGCTTATGCAAAGTGAGACACCAAGGGATTAGCACAAGGAGATATATAAGTCTAAAATAAAAAAAATAAAAATGAAGAGAAACATAAGATGCGTACTAGGGTCTATAGGACTGAGACCCCCACCGAAGAGGACCTCCTTGATTACATCTTTCCAACACATAGCAGGTCAACTCAGAAGTTTCAAAACAATCTTATCCTCCTTCGGGCTCAAAACCGGCTCGACCTTCGCCCACTTCGGCACCTCCTCTCTCCACCTTTTGGGAATCTCCCATTCTACCCCGAATAAGAAAGTACTTTTCCTTCCAAAACTTGCTGGAGTCGGGGTTATCGATCAGCTTCACGCCCCGATGCGGCGACAGATAGTACCTATACTCATTTTTGCACTTTCGATAGATTCTGTAGAGTCTCTGGAGAACGCTAAGTTGAGGCTCGACTTCCGCCGCCGGACATTGAAGAACGTAGCCGTTGACATGCCTCCACATGTTTGGCATATACTGGATCGGACTCAGAGAGTACCACTTCAGTACCTCGGTCACAAACGGTGGAAAAGGAAGACGAAGGCCGGTGTAGAATGTGTTGAACAGAAAAAAGCACGAGTCAGAGGAGGTCAGCGAACAGGTTCTGACACCCGAGCCAAGAAGTAGAAGGTCGAACTCCCTCGGTATCATGAAGCACTCTCGGATGTGGACCAAGTCCCTCTCCGAAAATATGATGGGGTCTTGTCGACTTCGGAGTGCTCCCGAGGTCTATTCTCCTCGTACGAAGGCGACATTCCATACCACTCTAGACAGAAGGTCATCCGAATAATCTCGAACTTCGCTGAGGCTCGTTAAGGGGCACAGAAGCCTACCTAACTCTCCCGCTTCCCTCACCTTCTCTATTACCATCTCGGCAATGACCGACCCTACCACCCTCTTCCCCTTATCCACTGTCGGGGGAAGGATCAATTGTTGATCCCCTTTGTGTGGAGGTCTCATCCCCCGAGGAAACCCTAGACATCTTTTGATAAAATATATAAGCGAATATATATATATTTACCTTGATGTGACTACTACGATTGGAATAGTTCGCCGGAAAATCAAACGCCTGACCGCGACCGCTGGCAAAACCACCCAAGAGAGAAAGAAAATTTTTCAAAAGTCAAAGAAGAGAATGGGGAAATGAAAGGGGGTGTAGTCTTATAGAGAAGGAGGGCGTCGTTTTGGCTTCTGAGACCATTGGGCCCCCAAAACCACTGGACAACCCAAAAGACCAAACCATTGTGAATACTAAGCGACAAAACTCGAAAAGGCGGGAATCTCATGCAATGCGAAAAGCCATTGACTGGTCAATGATCAACGGTCAAAGGGGACACGTGTCACTTTACCGAGCCACCCTAGCTCTTCGGTGGCATACTCTGAGCAAACGCATCCCCTGATGCGAAATCACGCAAAAGCCGTTGACTGGTCAACGACCAACGGTCAAAGGGGACACATGTCACTCTATTGAACCACCATAGCTTTTTGGTGGCGTACTCTGAGCAAATGCGTCCCCGAACACAAAATCACGCAAAAGTCGTTGACTGGTCAATGGTCAACAGTCAAAGGGGACACGTGTCACTCTACCGAGCCACCCTAGCTATTCGATGGTGTACTCCGAGCATACATGTCCCCGAACATGAAATCACACAAAAGATGTTGACTGATCAATGGTCAACGATCAAAGGGGACACGTGTCACTCTGCCGAGCCACCCTAGCTCTTCGATGGCGTACCCCGAGCAAACACGCTCCCGAACGTGAAATCACGCAAAAATGGTCTACGATTAGCAGTCAACGGTCAAAGGACACGTGTCGTTCTTGCCTTTCCTTACCGTTCGATCTTCCAGATCTCCAAGCCGATCATGATCGATGGCCCAGATTTCACCACGTCGTCAGCTAATTTAATAAATCCTTTATTTAATTGTTAATTCGAATTTCTTATTTAAAAAATTCTGAGAAGTTAAACAAAAATCAAAAATATTAATTAAAAATTCTAAAAATAATTATTAAATTTGGGAAATATTTTTAAATTCCGATTTTTTTTTAGAATAACTAATTAAATTTTTTGAAAATTAATTATTTAATCTCGGAAATTGAGTAAGAATTTTGAAAAAAACGAATTAAAAAAAACCAAAAAATTTTGGAAAAATCACAAAAATTCCAAGGATAAACTTCAGCATCTCCCAAACACAAGAGAGCACTGTTACACTGTGAACGAGCTCTAGAAACATCCCCAAGAATGCCGATAGATACTATAAGCCACTAAGAATGGGCGAACTACTACTCAAAGGCTGTAAAACTCAGTCTTCGGGAGTGGGAGCTTGTGATATGTCTAAAAATAGAACAAAATTAGGAATGTTCAAATCGGGCACGAATCTCAAAGATCTCAGGGGTAAAACGGTAATTTCATATACAAACGGGTCCGAAAATGGGAAACTGAGCACTTTGCTAGCCTAATAACCCAAAAATGGGTCTGTATTACTGGATTTGGGCGATAGGCCATCACAAACAAAACTAGGTCGATGAAAGAGTGATTTAATTCATGATTATCTCTAAGAGACAGATTAAACTAAATCCCTTATCATAAAAAGATTTAAACTCACTTTCTTATCCAAAAATACCAAGACATAGAGATAAATGATTATCTTTAAATTGTCTCTAAAGGCGACTATAAATACCCCTCTACCACCACCATAAACAGGTAATCAGTATTTTCCCCACAAAACGCTCTTTCATAATCTCCTTGATTACTGACTTGAGTGTCAGAGGGTTCGTCACCGGGATCCATCCCGGTGTTTCAAACTTTTTGCATGTCAGCGGCAGGGTTGAGAAACAGTCAACGCCGGCAAGAAGTCAACAGGTTTGCTTTTATTGTTTCTAGAAGAATTCACAAATCATCTGTTTGCTCCCACACCAAAATTAGCAGCAACATTATTCATTTATAAATCATTGATCAATCTCAAACAAATACATAACTTCTTATCCATTATGTACAAAATTTCAATAAGATTTTCACATTGATAAAACTTTACCGAAATTACTCTTAATTTATTTCCCAATTAACAATTTACAACATTATTTTTAATACAAAATAAATCTCTATATTTTATATAACTATCTCAAATATTTCAAAGTTTAGTTTGCTTTAAAACGAGACGATTATTGAGTGGATCCAAGCAATCAATTGAAACATTTCTTCCAATTTTATAATGTATTTTAATCACAAGTTAAATCTTAAATGTATATATAGTTATCTCAAAAATGTTACATTTAAATACTAGATTAGTTTTAACCACTTTCTCAAAGAAATACATGCAAATAATAATAATAATAATAATAATAATAATAATAATAATAATAACAACAACAACAAAAGAATGGCCCTGTCCAGAATCGAACCCGAGCACAAACAATGCCCCAAATTGCAACCCACAACCAAGTTTCCAACTTGTTGGTGTAGATTCTTTCCAAAAAAATCATATATGCTTCTGCTTAATAATTAATGGAGTTTAAAAGACTTTTCAAAAAAATTGCAGTCCCCAAGGCTCGAACCCAAGACCTCCCACACCCCAACTTACACGCACAAACCAGTCTCCCAAATCTATAGTTTTGTCAACTGGCTCAAGATTAATCAATATGAACTAAATCTCACTCTGAGTGGTTTTTAAAAATAAAACCGAGATCAATCTGCACTCAGGCAAAATTGAACCTGTGACCTTGGGCGCTGTACACTGCACCCAAGCTCGTATGTTAAGACCAGAGTTCTCACATCTCACTCACTGTCGAATCTCTCAGAAATTAAACAACATGCTTACTGCTCTATACTCCAATTTCATTATTTCATAGTCGAATACAAATCTTAACTTATACAAATTAAACTCTATACTACAGGGAATAATAACATGGAAAATACAGTATTCAACATATCCACAATTACCCAAGTTTAAATTAATCATTAACATGAGACATCACATAATTTTAACCATACAAATACAATAGTGCACTTCTAAGACTACTTCTCATACGATTTCTCAATATAGTGTGTGTTCATTTATATTTAAAAGTTTTTCTAGCAACCATGACATTATCACATTAACAATTTAATGTAAATTAGCAATATAAACACATGATAATCAAAATTTCCTTTCTATTTCATCTAGTTTAATTAAATTAACATGCATTTAATTCTAAGATTAATTCACCACCCAAAGATTCTAGATTGCACATAACAAATCTTCTAATAATATCATGACACTATAAAGATTTAGAAACCAAAAAAATACCCACCTTTTTTTTTTATGAATCCTTAGCAAATTAGACTCCTAGAAGATAAGCCTGAAACTTCTCCTCCAAAATCTGCCCTCCAAGGAATCAACTGCCAAGATCTTTGAAAGTGCACCAAATGAAAATATTTTTCTTTCCTATGAATTGCTGGATGGGGATGTTTTTAAAGGAAAGAATTAACGAAGTTTATTAAACCACCCATTACTCCATATAACTACCCACTTAATCCACCACTTAATCACAATTTAAATCTTCTAAAAAAGTTGGTCGGCCAATTAAATAGGGTGTGGATAGCAGGGTTTTTGTATAATTTCATACATGCATATGATAGTATAGGATTTTATACGTGTGTAGCATATTTAGTTACTAAATTTTCCCGTGGGCACGTGCCTACGGCACGTCTTCGGAACAATACAGCATACGAAAAGTCTTGTAAAAAGTAAAACAACAATTATGTAGCTCAAGTTTGAATAGTATGACAATAATTAGTTGTAAATAAAAGTCCATATTTTCATTAGTATATGTTGAAAAATAATTATAAATGGGGGTATAAAATCCAACTTCTTAGAACTTTGAGGATGGAAAATGATGGAATTTAACAATGTAACATGAGCAATAAAAAAACATGAAAAATCTAAAAATTTACAAACCTGAAATCTGAAAATCTAAATTTCTAAGTAAATAGAGAGAGAGAGAGAGAGAGGGAGAAAGAAAGAGAGAAATATGAAAAAGTGAAGAGAGAATAGAGAGATAGTAAAAAAGTAATGAGTTTTTTTTCGTTTTGGGGAGAAAAAAATTGATTTTGTGGGAAAACTTTTTGGAGGGAAAATATGTTTTGGGAGGGTTAATCTGAGTTGTTGATTTGGTTTCAATTGAAGGGGAGCCACTTGATAGCTTTTCCTTGTGTTTTATTATATAGATTATAAGTGGGCTTAAATTAATTCTACCAAGGATTAAAAATTCAACATTCTATATATTAAATTTAAGCACAAAATATGAATATACACATGTTATTAATTTCATAAAAAAATATATACGTAATTTACACGTGTATTGAAGGCACGCGTTGTAACAACCCCAAATTTTTATAAATATTTATATGTATGATTTATTAAGCACAAAAACTATATTTTATTTTGAATGGAATTATTAGTGTGAAACTTTTCATGAAACATAATATATATCTCATTTTTGGAGTTGGGCTTGAGAAGCCCAATGAGACATACACCAAAAAAAAAAAAATGGATTTGGTCCATCTTTGGCTGGCCAAATATGAAGAATGGAGGGAAAGAGCTAGGGTTGAAGGGTTTTGTTTGAATTTTGAAAGATTCTTCATGATGGAGTTGGGAACCCTAGGGGTTTTGTTCACTCCTACACTCCACCTCCCCTCTCCTTCAATGCATGCAGCACTCACACTCTCCCTCTCTCTCTAATCCCGACCAAGACCACCACCCTCTATTTAATCCCCTCATCAAACTCTTACTCCATTTTCTTATCCCTAGTCCAATCTACAGTTATCTACTCCATTCTAAATCACTCCAAATCCCCTCCTACAATTGAGTTGCTATTTTGGAAGCAAGAAGGGCAAGAAGGAGTTAAGAGGAGCCAAGGACAAGGTGTCAAGGAAGCAAGGAGTGCAAATAAGGACGAGCAAGAACAAAGAGGCATGGCTTGGAGAGTGCATTGCATCTACAAAGAAGTGGGTGTTTCTAAACCTTTGTGGTGTTTAAATTTGTGTGGTGAAATCTTGATGTGATCTTGACAGCATGTGTAGGTCATGAAGTTTATGATTGAGTGATAAAATTCATTGCATGCTAGTTTTATTGATGGAAGACTAGATAAAAATCCAGTAAAATGATTTTACAGAACAATGTGTTAGGTCTGGATGCTATAACTTTAAAAATACTTAGATTTTGAAGCTAAAATTTTAAACATAGAATCTTATACATGTTATAAACCTTACTTCCAAATTTCATAATTTTTGGAATTTATTTGTTATTTTAATTAAATACGAACTTGAACATTGACTGTGTAGAAAACAGATTTAGCTTAGGTTCTGACTATGACTTTCCAAAGCTCATAAATCTGTAACGACTTAAGTTCTATTGCTGAAATTTGATTATGTGTTTCTAATATGTGTTAAGTGATCTAATATAAAATTTTATAATTTTTGACATCGTTTGCTATTTTTATAAAATCCGAAACTGTTGACTGTTCTAAAAAGAAAAGACAGAGTGAAGATGATCTAAACTGTTTTTAGTTAATCTTCAAGTAGTCATAAATTGAAAATTACTTGGTAGAATATATTAAAATTTAAATATGTTCTGTTACCATGTATGAAGAACTTATGTTTCAAATTTCATGAATTTTAGAGATCATTTGCTATTTTAAAAGTATTTTATGTTAGAACTAGTTAGTTGTTGCTCTGTTCTGGAAATTATTGCATGCATGTTAAAGAATGACTTATTTGACCACTTAAACGACTTAATCTGAAGAAGCATGTAAATAAAAAGTTGTAGTAGACACATAGATCTTTCTGTAATGTCTAAAAACTCATGATTTGGATCCGTACACGAATTAATGAATTTTGCAAGTGATAACAGAAACACACAGATTCTTAAAGCTCACTGTTTTGCACTATACCTATGAGATTGAGTTTGAACTTGTAGAATCTGAGTTTAAGTTGCTGTTGTGGGTTATAAATCATGTTGTGGATGTAGGAATGAGTTAGGACTTAAATTATCTAAAGTTTCATGTTATGAGTAGCTCATATGTGCTTGTAGACCACAATATAGACATACTTATTCACTGTTTTGAAGTAGAATTTGTGTTAAATGATTGTGTTTTAATGTGGATCATTTTGGAATGAAATTTATGCCCATTATGTGCTTGTGATTGCTGTCTACTTCAAGTAGAAGGATAGGGAGCACCCGATCGCGTTTCTTCAATGAAACGGGACCGGGAACGACACCGTTTTGGCATGAAAGCCAATTGTATGCTTGCTGTTTGGAAATGTGATATTCCATTTTAGAGATTTTTAGCACTCTTTTTTAGCATTCATGGTATAGAATTTATTCCTAGGGTAGTGTACCCATGTTGGGCTACATTGGTTGGATATTGAGACTATAGGATCAAGTCATGTTGGTATATTTAGACGGGTAGAATAGGACCCGTGTCGCCACGAACGCGAGAAAGGAAACGACTCGTGCACCGACGTGCTCTCCGTTCATAGAAGGATTATATCGTTGTGTTTGATACTACCACTTGTCGAGGACCGTAGAGCGTGAGGATAGCGGGAGCAACGTGTTTGGGTCGGGCCGATGTTGCGATCTAACTCCAAGCATAGATGGCAGTTGCGGCGATCAATGGAGTCGGCTCGTCGTTGGTTCAGGCCAAGTGCGGGCCGATGTTTCGGACGGATTTTGAGGGCTAGGTGGAGCCCTATTGTGGGATGGGTTAGACCCTAATAATTGAAAAAGAAAATTAACTAGAAAAGATTCAACATGTAGAACATAACTAGTTGTTCATAATAAACAAAGTTATTCTAAGTTAGGACATGAAAGTTGATAGATCGCCTAACTAAGAATTGACTAAAATGAATTAGACCTAGACTCTCCTAATAATTCATAATTAGACAATGAAAAGGATTAGAGATTGATTAGAGTTTTGGAATTCAGATAATCAGATGATCAGGTAAAAAGGCTAGTAATCATATAATTAACCTCATTCTTAATCTTGGTCCTAGAGTGGGTTTGCACTATTACTTTGGGTTGTGGTGTTGTAGGATTAGCTCGAGTCATGGTTAAATGTAAGGACAGGCACTAGTGGGTGTTGTGTTCGCCTGTCAGGGGGACACTTGGCTTCTTCGCGCATGGCCAAACCCTAGGTTCGTTTAATGCGGCAGGGAACTTAGAGACTGCTCTGTGAGTGAACTCTGTGGGTGCTCTATTGTCTTCGGTTTGAGTACCTTAATGACCGTAACAACCTTTGATGAGGTTTGGGGTGGTGGCGTCATCTCGACTGCAAGTTCTGGTCTAGTGTAAGGACGAGGATAGCGAAGTTGGGCAAACCCTAATATCCGTCAGGTCCTATGTTGATCAATGCGGGCATGGGACTTAGAGACTGCTCTGTGAGTGAACTCTATGGGGGCTCTAAAATAATGTCCTCAGCGAGGAGCCCTAGTGTCCGTATATCAGCTTTTGGTGATGTCCAGGAAGGTAGAATTACCGCAATCTACTATGGGTTCATCCATGATGGAGTAAGTCATACAACTGCGACCACTAGCATAGTGGGTAAAACACGAGTTAATGGACACCACTACCATGACAACGCCTGGAGTAAACCAGATGACTGCAATCTCATCATCACTAGAGTATTAGAGACAGGAGAGAGTACAAGAGTAGGATGCATAGAGGAGGATCAAACTTCAATGAAGAACGTCATTTGGTTGGGGAATGTGTAGTATGGGATACATATCTCTCCAATCAGACGTGCATTAGAATAAGAACATCGTGTGCATCATGAGTGTGCATTAGAATAGACCATGGCATACACCGACACTTGTTTGACATATCTTTTTGCATCAAATTTTGGTTGTTGAGGTTTGGAATCGCTATATTATGGCATAGCGAGGATCGTTGTATTATAGCATTCCGTCAGCTTTATTCAACTGACGTGCCCATAGTTAGGTGAGTTTCCAGGACTACCTGACCATGGGGAGCGCGGGAAGAATCGAGCCGTGGAAAGCATCCAAGTGGAAGTTTACTGTCCAATTTTATTGTATATTCATGATGTATCAATTTATTGTAATTGTTGTAATCATTGGACATTGTAATAACATTTTTATGTAATAAAAGTTTTTAATTTCCTGTGACTTTTCTGTGTTATTGACTCATTTGAAGTATGATTCTGGCTTGTGTTCCGAGTTCCAGTCTTAGGAATTTGGGGCGCTACACGCATATTTCACATAATAAACAAAAAATATATATGAGTTGGCTCAAAAATGAATTCAAATATGAAAAATGAATTCAACAAAATGATAAAAATAAATAATCGAAATATGTAGAAAATACGTACAATATTTATAACTTGGTTTGCCCGTTGACATGTGCCTACGGCACATGTCTTCGGAACGGTGTACCTGGTTTGATTATATAAAATAGTTTTAGAGGTCCAACAAATTAATTGAAGTAGGAAACATATTATATGAGGAAGCAACATATCTACCGTTAAGCTCAACCAGCGCCTTCTTGATTATTAGCTTGAACTTACCTGAAATTCATATAGTTTGTTAGAAACACTGCATAGAGTTTTTTTAAACTTCAGCATCACATTTAGATGCTTGTAATAGCTATGCAAGGACATGATCATATATGTTTTATAGACCTTACTCTCATCCCATAGCCACTATGAGCATGTCTAAATACTATACTAACCCAAGTTCAGGTGTGAAGGTATCTACAATACCAATAATCTGAACATTTGTTTGTCTGAGACTCAGTTTGTAATTGAAATACCTCTTATTATTATTTCAACCAAAATGTAATACATGATGTTCTCAAAACTCTAATCCAAGCTAATCATTTCTTTTATCTCCACTTTGTCTCCCCATTGCACCTTTATGAAAAAAAATCAAAATGGATCACTAACAAATTTACTTTAATTGTCTTTCTTGAGTGAAGAGTTTGTACTCTTCACTGGTAAACTCCACAATCCTATATATCCAAACATACACTAAAAAAATCTTATATGTTATGTTATCCATGGTTTCTAATAACCAGTGAAGGGAACACTTCACGATAGTATATTCTATTGTAGTAAAGAAATTAATGTTGCGTATTTGCCAAGTTATTTTAGGTTGCTGATCAGCTTACCTGTCCTGCTATGGTTTGGAAGCCTAAATTTAGGCCACCAAATAATCCATCTCTCACTTGCGTACACCTTAAATCAAAACCAATAAAAACTTATCAAATAAATCACCAAATTAAAAAATTTTAAACCCAAAAATAAAACAATCATAGCTCTCTGAACTTAGATCCCATGCACACACAAAATTCGAGTAAGCAAAAAACTGAGTAATCCCCTGCACACAAAAAATTAAAAATTAGAATGAGAGAATTCGGTTAATGAGAAGAAATTAGAGTTGCCGTATCACATGTAGAGTCTCTCGATTCAGTGGAGGGGAGTCGCCGATACGAAGTCGCTTGATAATCGTGCTCGATTTGGTGGAGGGGAGTCGCCCATACGAAATCAGTAGCATATCAGATATCGGTGACGACTTCTTGATTGGGGTTTGATATTGGATTTGGATCTGGATTGTAACCCCCATTCCCGACAATAGGTATTTTCCGTGTATTTTCTATAATTTTATTTTTATAAATTTATTTTGAGCTAAATTCGTTTCGTATCTTTTATTAAAAGTGTTTTCTAACCGAAAATTATATTCATTTCGAATGAGGGTGTATTATAATTTTACTCTCTATTTCTTATTTATCGACTTTTTATATTTTAGTCCAAATTTAATATGTCGTTACTATTGGATTTTTATGAATTTTTTGAACTCAAATCTTATTTTGACATTCATACTATTATCATTGTTATTGTTATTATTATTATTATTGTTACTATTATTATTATTGTTGTTGTTACTATTATGATTATTTTTATTTTTATTGATGTTATTGTTATTATTATTATTATTTTTATAATAATTATTATTACCATTGTTATAATCATTATTATTAGTATTACTATAATCAGTATTATCTTTTTTATTGTTATTATTTGCATTATTATTTTTTGGATTGTTAATATTGTTATTATCATTATTTCTGTTAAGCCTAAAACCCATACCCACTTCTTCTTATTGGACCCTAACCCAATATCCAAACCCAATATCCTACTAAACCCATATAAATACTATCCTACCTTATTCTAACCTACCCCCAGCTGCCCCCTACTATGCAGACCTCCCCCTATCCCCTACTTCTCATCCCCTACCCTCTCTCTCCCCTGTTCTTCGCTGAACCCCCTGAACCCACTTTGAAACCCACCATCGAGCCCTGTTCTTCCTCCCCCGCTCGTCTTCCACCTTCATCAACTCATCCCCGTCCCTTCATGTCACCCCCCAAACTTCCTCATCCTCCTGTTCTATCCCGCAACCGAACCCATCGAGCTCCTCCACCGAACCCTACCATCTTTATCAACTGAAACCCATCACCTTCCCTCTTCCTCTCCACTGCCTCATCGACTCCCGATCCCTGCCATGGCCTCGACCTCACTCCCTCTCCTTTCCCCTGTTTTTCCATTGCCGAGGCCATCAAAGCACTTCCGAGCGCCTCCAGCCTTGACCTAACCCAGCTACCGCCTTCGTCTTCATCTTCATCTCCTCCCTTCATCATCCCGATCGCCAGTCACCACCCCTGTCCCCTGCCTCTTCCACCTCATTGTCCATCGCCGTTGAGCCTCTCCCTGTCCCCTGTTTCGCCACCGAAATACATCGTCCCACTCATCTCTTCATCCTCGTCGCACCACCCTCATCTCCCTTGTGCGCCACTAGAGCCCCCTCGCAGCCATCGTCGCCGTTGATCCCCATCCGCTGTCGCTCTCCTTCTTGATTGTTGTTTGGTGTTCAAGAGAGGGGGGTTTGTTGATGTTGTTGCTGTTTTGGTTGGAAGGATCTGGTTGCATTTTGATCAGGCTTGGTCTTGATCTTTTGATCTCGACCCTTGATCATGTGGAGATTGCTGGATCTTTAGCCATCGATCGCTTAATCTTGAATCTTGATCTTGGTCGTTGGTTGCTTGATCTTGCACTTGATCTTCGATCGTCATTGAGATCCGTACCCGATCATGATCGTCACATCAATATTTGCTTGGTTTGCGATCGTCGCCGTTGCCGCCGGGATTCTCATCCCGTTATTCATGGTATTCATTTTCACCATCAATAAGGCAAGTCACTATCTTCTTGAATTGTTAATTGAATCAAATTCAAGTTTTGTTGAAACTCTTGCAAGTAGATCCCTTTGATATCGTATTATACATTGTTCATCTTCTTCGTTGGGTCTATTGAGGGTTTACACGAGCTAACCCCAATATTCTTGATATCGTGTCACTTTGACTCCAAAAATATTGAACCTTGCATACATCATATAGTATTGATGATAGGAAATTTTCATGCATCTCATAACACGATTAATTATTGTAGAGACAATTGCTAAGTTGTATGTTGTTTCATCGACTGATGGTTGATTGATGATAAATTAGTGAATGTATGTGTTCTAATTTTATTTATCATGTTTTGATACTCATCATGCTGATTATATAACTTATTGACTAATAGAATTGATACCCATCATGTTTACTTATTCCTTGAAAAATGCCCAAACTTGTATATTGCTTACTGGCTGTATGTTGTCTGCTATTTTCGAACCAATAAATGATCTTAAAACGAATAATTTTATGAATAAAAATTTTATCCTTATCTTTCTAGTTTCCAGAACATCTTGAATTTTTGAATTCCGAGTTGTGTAGCAAAAGTTATGCCCGTTTTACTATAGTTGTGTTTTTATTTCCAGATTTTTCAGATTCTTGTATCTTGCTTGCTTAAACTGTTAAAAGGCTGATCAAATGTTAAAATTTTACTCTGATAATTTCCAGAGTGTTAATTAACATGTTTAGAAGTCTAGAAAATATTTTTAATGAATTTATTATTGAGTTTTTGCTATTTCTAAAATTTTAATAACATGGTGTCGATTTTCTGCCTGAACATAAAATCTGTAAAAAATGGTGTGTTTGTCTTAGCTACTGTTGTCGGATTTTCAAATTTAAATATGCGTTGGAACCGTGTAGAAGTCTAGTTTCTAGAAAATCTAATGGATTCAGTTTTCTATTTCTGAAACAGCGGAAAATTGTATTTTTGTACAAACCACTCTTGCTGTCCAGAATTTCACTTTTCATTTTTCTTAAATTAATTGTTCCCTACATCGTAGTATTGCATGAATCGAAGTGTGTATGATATATTGCATGATCCTAATGAGTTATTATAATCGTTTACCATCCTATTGTTTCCCTTTTGTTATTATTGTTTATCTAATGTCTCAACTTGCATATTGTATTGTTGTATTAATAAAATAATTAATAAGTCGGGGTTTAAGGGATTGACTGTAGTAGTTGATGATATAGTGACTGTACACTGAAGTGTGGGCCATGTTTCCCAAAATATTGTGTGTTGGCTATTGTTATTGTTATCGGTTTATTGTTGGATTACTCACACAGTATCCCAATTGGTCGTGTATTGTTTATTGTTATTGAGCCAACCAGTGTGCACCAATGCTGCAAATACTATTATCGTGCCGTGTACATGATCTATAGAATCTTCCACTTAAGTCTAAAACGAAATTGATTATATGCATCAAACATGTAGTATGGGATGCAGTAGTATATGCATTAGTTAGGATTAAAATGATAATAGACTTAAGAATTGACACAACATCGACACTGCATATTGTTCCTCATTGTTCCTATTGATATCGAATATTGGCTAAGTGTTATTGATATTGATCATTGATTATTGTTACCGAATATTGAATCATTGTTCATGATATTGATTATTGATTATCGTGCCATGTTATTGATTCCTATTGATCCATTGAATTCATTGTTATACCATTATTCCATTATTCCCTGGTTTCTCTACTTGCCGTCCATGACTTGCTCTAAGGACAGTTTTTTTCCTCTGTTAGATGAAGTGTTCACAGGTGACGTAGGAGAATTGCTTGCTGGAATTGGAGAACAAACTTCCTGAAGATCTAATTCTTTCTTGTTGCTTTTTGTTTTATTGAACTTAATGTATTGAGTCTTATTATCTATTTGTGACTAGATTATTATTGTATTGGGCTTATGACTCGGATTTTGTTATTGTTTCCAGATATTGGATTATTGTACTTGGATATTTTATATTGCTTCATTTCAAGTATTATTGTTCATGAGATTATTATTATTTTCTACGCAATTGTTCTGTATTGATTATATTGTTGAGTTGATCGATTAAACAGCTTATGGGTGACGTTAGTCATTCGATGGGCCAATGTCATGTGCTCGAATTCCGTATTTTTGGTAAGCGGGGCATGACAAGGTTTTTAGTGGTATCAGAGCTCTGGTTTGGATAATATATCAGTCAAACGTGACTAACGAAAAGAAGTTTGGCTTTGATTGATATATTAATCAGATTTGGGTTTTATCGGTTTGACTCAATAGTATGTGCAATACAGTGATCACATGAACAATTTATATCCAACTTATGATCTGGAAACTAGTCTTATTTGATTCCTCTTTGATCCCTTCACATTAAGTTCCTTCATTTCTTGTTGTCTTTTGTCCCTTTTCCATTCATTGATTCCTTGTTGGGTATAATTTCATACTTTTTGCACCCATATTCTTTTAATTCTAGTGCTATCCTTTCTTTAATTTCTGTTCGGTTTATCGATCGGCATCGCTTGATCTGTTATGACATGTCTACAGCTTGGAGCTTCACCATCAGAATGGTACAACGGAAGCGTGGTGGGCCAATAACCCACAGGTCCCATGATCCTTTTGTTGCTTCTCTTCCTTTGTATTGTTTACTTCCTTATTCGTTCATTTGCTGTCATGTCCCGCTTCCCCAAAACTACGGAATGCAAGCACGTGACATGGCCCAGCGAATGACTTGCGTCATCCATGAGCTGTTATCGATTCAACTCAACAATATAAACAGAAAGTAATACAACCACGCATGAAATAAGGAGTAAACACATGAATAATAATACTTGAATTTTAAGCATAAAATAACCAACAAAATATCAATCCAACATCTGGAATCAACAATAATAATATTCGGGTCAAAAGCCCACAAATACAAGAATTAATAACATTGTTCAATTTATTAAAGTTCTTTAAATGAAACAATAATTATTTAAGCGGTGCAGCAAAACAATTCTTTCACCATTGTTACTCTCCTAGTCCGTCAGGCAAATCTTCTTGATTTCCTGTAAGTTGTTCATCTAAAAGAGAGAATAATATGTCCTTGGAGCAAGTCGTGGACAGCAAGTAGAGAAACAGAGAAACAATCACATTTACGGTATAACAATGAATTCAAAAAAAATAGAGTCGATGGTAATGAACAATGGAAAAATAGTAACAATGCAGTGTGCAATAACGATGATTGATAATGATGACAATAAACGATAACAATAATGGTAAGCAATAACGATAACACTGTTCAATGATGATGGCAAAATGCAATGACAATGCGATGAAGTCTTAAGTCTATTATTAATTTTAATCCTAACTAATGCACGTACTACTGCATCCCATACTACATGTTCAATGCATACAATCAATTTTGTTTAGACTAAGGTGGTAGATTCTATAGGTCATGTACTCGGCAAAATATAACACTGGCTATTGAGCAATTTTTTTTCACAATAATGATAACACTGGCCATTGGCAATTTCTTGCACAATGACGATAACACTAGCCATTTGCAATTTCTTACACAATGACGATAACGATATTTTGGGTACGATGCCCACATTCCCGAGTACAGTCACTATATTATCAACTATCATAGTCAACCCTTAACCCCGGCTTGATTAACATTCATTATTCAATTAATATGCAATACTAACAGGGAACAATAAGGACAGAAATATCAATGGAAAATGATAATGCGATTAATAAGGGACACCAGAATGATGACAACACAACCCTAAGATCATGCAATGTACTATATACAATCAAATATACCAAATTCAACATTATAGATTCAATTACATATTATTAAACATAGAAACCCAATTCTGGACAGCAGTAGGTTGCTGTACCAAAATTAGAATTTCTATTGCTACAGGATAGCAAATGTGGATCCGTCAGAAGTTCTAGAAGCTAGACTCCTGCTCGGTTCCAAAGCATATTTAAAGTCCAAATTCCAACAACAATAGCTAGGTGAATTTCAGTGTTCTTTACTGGTTACCGTTTCTGGCTCGTTATCAGTATTAACTAGTTTCAGTTGTAAAGGCAATAAATATTCATTTTAAAAATCAGAAAAAATAATTTTCATTACCCCAAGCATGTTGGATATAAATATAGAAATTATCATGGTAATATTTGATCATTAGTTTACCTAATTCATCAGCTTAACATGGTATGTGCATAAATCTGAAAATACAGCGCAACAGCAGTAAATTAGTTATAACTCATGCAATATAAGTTGGAATCCAAAAATTCTGGATGTTCTGGAAACTAGAAATATGGGGATACATTTCATATTCAGAAAGTTATTGATTTTGATGACATTATCTCGGTTGAAACAACATGGTAATGTTCAGGTTGACAATAAATTTCAGGGTTTGAACATATTCTTCATGAATAAAATGATTAAAATGTTAAGAACGATGAGTTAGGGGTTAACACTCATAAATCATAGCAAGTTACATCACATTCACACCTAGAACTTGCAGCTCAATGAGATCAATGCCGAATAATCTCCCGCCAATCTCGATATCACAACCCTCGTAATATCGATCAGCAATCAATTCTTTACCTGACGACATTGCCACTGACAAGACCCTGCCTGGAAAAAACTTAGGCTCCACACCTAAGACCTTGCAAAATTAGGCTACACAAAAGTATGCGAAGAACTAGTATCAAATGAAACTTTAGCTTTATTCCATTAACCAAACAAATCCTATTACATGAAGAATGATACTCAAATCTCCAATTTATTCTTAAACAAAGTTTTACTTAATACATTGAATAAAATAAAATTCAAAATTCTTGCATACCCTGAATCACATCCTCTGAGTTGCCCGCATCCTCCTCAGTTAATGCGAACACTTGCCCTTGCCAATGAAATTTTCCTCCTCTTGAACCACCCTTCCTCAACTGTGGACAGTAAAGCTTAGAATTTCCCACTTCCCCACACTGAAAACAAGTATGCTTTGCCAACTTGGGACACGCTGACCTGTAGTGACCCGCCTCCTTGCAGTAGTAACAAGTCACCTACTGAGATATAGGTGCCCTATGCTCTGGCTTACTAAATTTTCTCTGCTTCACTGGGAACTTCTTCCCACTCTGACTTACTGCTGGCCTCTTGTTCCTGTTCCAGGTCTCTTGGTCCTTCTGGAACTGATCCATATCCTCTTCTATCATAGCTGCTCTCCTGACCAGATTATCAAACCTCCATATGCCCAAAGGAATCATCCTCGACCTCAAACTCGGCCTCAAGCCCTGCTCGAATTTCTTGGCCTTCTTCGCTTCATCAACAATCAGCTCCGGTGCATACCTTGATAGCTGAGCGAACTTAGTCTCATATTCACGCACTGTCATGTTGCCCTGCTGCAGATTCAAGAATTCCATTGCCATCTTCTCCTGAATATCCAGAGGGAAGAACGATCCCTGAACTCATCCATAAAACCTTCCCAAGTCACTTGCTGATCTCCAAAGGTCCTCTTCACCGACTGCCACCAGACGCCATCATCCTTCTATAATTGCATAGCAGCCAATTTCACCTTGTTGACTTCTGGGGTCTCTAGGACTTCGAAGACCATCTCCATCTGTCTAATCCAGTCATCAGCCTCATTCGGATCAGACTGCCCCTTAAACACTAGCGGCTTCATCCGCTTGAAGGACTCAACCTGCTTGATAGGATCAGCATTAACAAACACTGGTCCAGCCCCCTGATTCTAATTCTGATTCTGATTGTGTGCCATATTAGCTGCCATGAATGCGTTCAAGGTCTGATACACCCCTGGCAATCTCAATCTCAAGATCAAGTCCAGCCCCATAGGAACTACTAGCCCCATCACCATTAGCACCATTCCTGGTCCTGGGTCCTACCATTTTTCTGAATACTACAAAACAAGGGTAAAGTTAGAGCATTACAACACAATTCATATTCACATCAATACCCCTTGGCAAAAACCCAATGTTGTAACTCTATATGATACTCACACTCTAATGTCCATACCTAAGTACTCACGCTCTAGTGTCCACACCTAGGTTTATTTTTATACCATGTTTATCATTATTATTGAAGCGTGCTCTGATACCAATCTCTGTAGCGCCCCGAATTTCCAATCTGATATCTCAGAAATATGTGGCACAATTTCCAGTATCAACTTCAATTATAATAGTTTACATAGCCAAAAATACAGATAAATTTTTCTTTCAACCTTTATTACATTAGTTCATTACAAAACACACCGGAAAGACAAACACCTTGAATTACAGTCTTTTCTTTACAACACATATTCACAATTTACATAAGCTATTACATCACTTTAACTCAAGCATACAAATCCCAAGCTATAAGTAATTACCTGTAAAACATGAGGCTAGAGATAAACCTAACCCCCAAAACTACAGGGGTCAGCCATAATGGTGTGAGTGACATAAAAATAAATAAATGCAACATAAATAAAACATAAAGCATAGAGTCATTACTAACATGTATTAACAGTAAGAATAAAATGAAATAAGGAACAACAATAAATAAAACATAAAAACATCAAGTGAAACTAGGCTAAGTATCAAGTGTAGAAAATAAGGAAACACATGCATAAAACCAAGTTAAGAAAACATCAGTGCTATATGCTGACTCTCTAATGCATACTTGTCGAATTCTATGCATCCCACTCTACATAGGTCCGGTGCAAGCCTTTAACGTTCTTCACTTGATAGGGTTTAATCCCCGTTATGCAAATAATCTTACCAAGATACTACTACGAGATAAAGATAAACTGTGAGTATTATCCCATGCCCCGATAATTTCGGAGGTCAATCTCTATCCACGGATAATTCCGACTATTTCACTCACACCTGGGAATCTTCGAGAATACCCCACACCGCAAGCTATGGCACCTTATCACATGAATACCACATGAGTGTCGTCTCGATCCCGATAATTCTAGAGATCAATCCCACACCGCAGGTAATTCCGAAGACAATTTCACTCGCACCTCAATAATTCTGGGGATTATCTCACACCGCAAGCCATACTGAGGTCCATAACCCATGTTCTTATTTCATCATATCACCATCTAGTGTCTGTCCATATCTTTTTAAGTTAATTAATTAATTAACAAAAATCTCGTAGAGTTGGTGTACCCTACCGGACTTAACTTAACACTGATCAATAATGTGCCTCAACAGGCCAAAACACAATATCTCAACTGCCGGTATACTAGGGTCCCACACATCCTCTAGAGACTCACACTTAACCATCCAAACTAAACTTTCATTAATCTAAACTTTAATAAAACAACTTGAAAACATATGTTCTGTAGAAAAATAGTATTTAGAATAGTAAATTATAGATTCCAAAACATTTAAAGAATCAACCGTTTAAAAGAACATCGGAATAACTCAAGAAAACATCAGTCAGAGGTGTAACAGTCGACTATAAACAATAATCGGTCGACTGTCCAGAACGAATACCCAAAACTTCAAGAAAAATAATTCTAAGTAATGGCAGTCGACTATAAAAGTCATCGGTCGACTGTCCAGAGCGAAAATCCAAAACATTGAGAAAACATCAAAACAGAGCAGTGTCAGTCGACTGTAAGAATGCATCGGTCGACTGTTCCGCGTAAAATTTTAAAACTTCAAGAAAATACAGCAGCCAGGTAACAACGGCCGACTGTATAAATTAACCGGTCGACAGTCGACCTGCAGACTGCAGTTTTTAGTTGTGCACATTTCAACCGATACGGAGTTTTACTTTATAAAAACGAATTCTGCTAAAAGCATATTTATGATATGATCAAATACGACTTGTAGGATATATAAGAGTCCATAAAAACAATCAAAACCACTTTGAATTAATAAAAATCACAATTTGTTGATAAACTCCAATTAGAACATGAATTTGTGCACATATTCAAAAATAGAGTTTTTAAGAATCGATCATACATCAAATTAACTTCATATTATGTTCCAAACCATATCAATACAAAAATAAGTTGAGATATAGTCAAATCCTCCGAAAACACACAAAGACTCAATTTCTTCAAAAGCAATGAAATACGATATTCATGTAAAATATTCGTGCATATTTGTGCACCAAGAAACTTCACAAATCCATCAATTAGAAATAACAAAATATTCAGATTTAATCTTAGTATTTGAGAAATCCAAATTCAAGTAAAATCATTCAAAAAATCACAATCCCCAAATTTATTATATTGCATCAAACCCAATTCAATTATCACAAATCTAATTCTCAAAACATGGTCTCTTAATTCATTAGTCCTTCTAAAAATTCCTCAAACTCAATCACTATTTTTAACTCATGAATATAAACAAATTTAACATTACCATAATCAAGTTGCACTCATCCAAACTCATTAATAGTAAAAATCTCTTCTTTAATCAATTTAGGCATAACATTTCACCATATTCAATCAAATCAGCATTAACCCAAAAGAAATAGATTACTCATGATTTATATTAGGTTATTTAACAATCTCAAATCATCCACATGCAATTCTACTCATAAATAACTAGGTTTTCATACAAGATCCAATTTTAATTCATCAATTCATCCAATCCATCATATATATATTCATACCCAAATCCTAGATGCTTTCTAGGAGATGAACCACCACATACAAAATTTAAGGAACAAAACAAAACAAATATATCACTCACTTTGTTGAAGAAATCGAACGAAGACAAATAGAAAATAAGAAATATCCCTCCGTCGCAAGAAATCCAAGATCCTTGCTTTAGAATTCCAATAAAATAAAATATAAGATATTCTTTGTGTTGTGCATCAAAGAGATGGCTGCACTTCACACTAAATAGGCCGGGATAAGGATCTAGGGTTTTTGAAGACATTTGCAAAATACTCATTTTAAGTACATTTTTACATATATGGATCCCCATACTAGGAAATTAGATAAAACCAAATTAATTGAGACTAAAAATCAAAATGGCCTCTTCCAATATCAGCCGGCACTGTTGAGAAACCCAGAATTACAAATTTGCATTTTCACCCCTCTAAAAGGCAATTTTGCAAAAAGATCCTCATTTATCAAAACTTGTAAAATAAATCAAATTTATTAAAAAAAAGTAAAATATTTTCTCCTGAGTTGACTAGGCATCATACCCAGCCCAAAAATCTGAAAATCTGGAGTTTTCACTCTAAGTGGTAATTTTGCACAAAAGTCCATCTTTTTGTAATATTTGCAAATAGGTCCAATAATCATCAGAAAATTTCAAAAAAATTCAAAAATAATATCTAATAATAAATAATGGGTTTTCCCAAAATAAATTTTGACTTTGAACTCCTCAAGAAGATATTTGCACGTGTTTCGCACGTGTAAAAAGATAAATTTTCAGAAGATGTTCATTAAATACCCAAAAAATCATTTTAATTCATTTATAAATCTTTAAAAAAATTATTTAGAAAATATGGGATATTAAATTGATAGTAGTAGTTGATGATATAGTGACTGTACACTGAAGTGTAGGCCATGTTTCCCAAAATATTGTGTGTTGCCCTTTGTTATTATTATCGGTTTATTGTTGGATTACTCACACAATATTCCAATTGATCATGTATTGTTTACTGTTATTGAGACAACCAGTGTGCACCAATGCTGCAAATACCGTTATCGTGCCGTTTACATGATCTATAGAATCTTCCACTTAAGTTTAAAATAAAATTGATTGTATGCATCAAATCTGTAGTATGGGATGTAGTAGTACATGCATTAGTTAGGATTAAAATGATAATAGACTTAAGAATTGACACAACATCGACAGTGCATATTGTTCCTTATTGTTCCTATTGATATCGAATATTGGCTAAGTGTCATTGATATTGATCATTGATTATTGTTATCAAATATTAGATCATTGTTTATAGCCATTGCATCGATTATCATGATATTGATTATTGATTATCGTGCCATGTTATTGATTCCTATTGATCCATTGAATTCATGGTTATACCATTATTCTATTGTTCCCTTCTTTCTCTACTTGCTGTCCATGACTTGCTCTAAGGAAAACTTTCTCCTCTCTTTAGATGAAGTGTTCACATATGACGAAGGAGAATTTCCTGCTGAAATTGGAGAACAAACTTCCTGAAGATCTAATGCTTTCGAGTTGCTTATTGTTTTATTGAACTTAATGTATTGAGTCTTATTATCTATTTGTGTAGTACCATGTATTTTTAAAATATTGTTTGAGATTAGAAAGTGAATTAAAATGGTTTTTTTGTAATTTAATAACTATCTCATCCTTTTTACACGTGCAAAATACGTGCAAATGTTGACTGGGAAGTTCAAAACTAAAAATTATTTTTGGAAAACTCATTATTTATTATTTGAGATTATTTGGGATTTTTCTAGATTTTTATAAAAATTATTGGATTTATTTGCAATTTTTACAAAAAGAAGGACTTTTGTGCAAAATTACCAAATGGGGGTGAAAACTCTAGATTTCTGGATTCTTGGGTTGAATATAATCCCTAGTAAATTCAGGAGTAAAGATTTTACCTCTAGTTTCTACACATTTGACTTATTCCACAAGTCTTGGTAAAAGAGGTTCTTTCTGCAAAATTGCTATTTGAAGGGTTGAAAATGCAAAATTTATTTTATGGCTTTCCCTACAGAGCCGGCTGATGCTGGAGGGGATCTTTTCAATTTTTGAACTTGATTAAAACTGGTTTTTACTAATTTCCAATAAAAGGGCCTAATTATAAAAAAGGGACATTTTAAAAAGGAGTATTTTGCAAATAATTTCTAAAACCCTAGAATCTTAAATCCCAAACTATATAGGGTTTGTGCAGCCATCATTCGCTGCACAATACAGGAGATTTATTATTGCATATTATTTTGGAGTTCAAAAGGAAGATCTTGGATTTCTTGCTAGGAGAAGCTTTTCTTATTATTTCTTTCATCTTCGTTCAATTCCTTCAACAAGGTGAGTGATATATTTGTTTTATTTTGTTCTTTGAATGTTGGATGTGGTGATTCATCTTTTAGAAAACATGCTAGGGTTGAGTATGAATATGTACATGATGGATTGAATGGATCGTTGAATTAAAAATTGATCTTTTGTGAACCCTAGTTATCCATGAATAGATTTGCATGTGTACGGTTTGAGATCCATATTATTTTGAGTTTGGTGAACACAACTTGATTATGATAATATTAACCTTGTATGTCCATGAGTTAATAATGATAATGGGGTTTGAGAAGTTTTTGAGAAGGATTAATGAGTTATGAGTTCTTGTCTTGAGTATTAGATTTGGGGGAAATTGAATGATATTTGATGCAACACAACTAAATTGGGGATTTTTGAAAATTGTGCAAGGTTTTACTCAAATTGGATTCCTTGAATATTAAGATTTAAATTCTGAATATGCTGCTATTTCTAATCGAAGGTCTTGTGGAATTTTCTTTAGTGCACGAACATGCACCAACGATTTACATGAATTTCATACTTCATTGTTATTAAAGAAAATCAACAATTTGCTATTTTTATTAATTTAAAGTTGTTTTGATTGTTTTATGGACTCTTTTATATCCTACAAGTCGTATTTGATCATATCAGAAATATACTTTTCACAGAATTCATTTTTATAAAGTAAAACTCCGTATCGATTGAAATGTGCATAACTAAAAACTGCAGTCTGCAGGTCAGCAGTCGACCGGTTAATTTATACAGTCGACCGTCGCTACCTGGCTACTGTATTTTTCTTGAAGTTTTAAAATATCACGCAGAACAGTCGACTGACCCATTTTTACAGTCGACTGAGTTGCTCTGTTTTGATATTTCCCTAAGATTTGGATTTTTACTCTAGACAGTCGACCGATGACCTCTTACAGTCGACTGTTAGTACTTAGAATTATTTTATGTAAAGTTCTGGAGTTGTCGTTCTGGACAGTCGACCTATGGCTTTTACAGTCGACTGCTATACTTAGATTTATTTTCTTGAAGTCTTGGATTTTTACTCTGGACAGTCGACCGACTCCTGTATATAGTCGACCGTTACTGATGTTCTTGAGTTATTCTGATGCTATTTTAAATAAGTTATTCTTTAAATGTTTTGGATCTACAATTTACTATTCTAAACCTTATTTCCTATTGAACATATGTTTCCAAATTGTTTATTAAAGTATTGTTAATGGAAGGTTTGGTTTGGATGGTTGAGTGTGAGTCCCTAGGGGGTGTGTGGGACCCTAGTATACCGGCAGTTGAGATAATTGTGCTTTGGGCCTGTTGAGGCATTTTAGTTGATCAGTTGTTGAGTTAAGTCCGGTGGGGTACACCAACTCTAGGTGATTCGTAAGTAAACTAATTAACTCAAAAGGTTAAGGACAGGCACTAGTGGTGATATGATGAAAGGAAACATGAGTTATGGATCTCAGTATGGCTCGTGGTGTAAGATAATCCCCGGAATTATCCAGGTGTGAGTGAAATAGTCTCCGAAATTACCTGTGGTGTGGGATTGATCTCCGAAATTATCGGGATCGAGGCAATGCACATGTGGTATTCATGTGATGAGGTGCCATCGCTTGCGGTATGGGGTATTCTCGAAGATTTCTAGGTGTGAGTGAAATAGTCTCCGAAATTATCTGTGGATAGAGATTGACCTCCGGAATTATCGGGGCATGGGCTAATACTCACAGTTTATCTTTATCTCGTAGTAGTCATCGTAGTAGGATTAGTTGCATAGTGGGGGATTAAACCCTACAATGTGGAGACGTTAAGGGCTTGCAACGGACCTATGTAGAGTGAGATGCATAGAATCCGACAAGTACGCATTAGAGAGTCAGCATATAGAATTGTGTTTTCTTGATTTGGTTTAAGCATGTATTTTTCCTGGTTTTCTACACTTGATACTTAGTCTAGTTCCACTTGATGTTTTCATGTCTTATTGTTATATCTTACCTTATATTGTTCTTACTTATTACATGTTATTTATGGTCACACCGTTATGGCTGACCCCTTTAGTTTTGGGAGTTAGGGTTATCTCTAGCCACATGTTTTACAGGTGATTACTTGTAGCTTGGATTTTGGATGCGTGAGTTAAAGTGGTGTAATGGGTTATGTATTGTTGTAAAAGAAATTGTTGTAAGGAAAGAAATTTGTGATTCAAGGTGTATTGTATTCCGCTGTGTTATGTAAAGATTAATGTAATGAAAGTTGAAATTTTTTTATTGGTATTTGGCTGTGTTTAATATTACATTTAAAGTTGATGCTGGGAATTGTGCCATGTATTTCTAAGATATCATATTGGAAATTCGGGGCGCTACAATTTGTGACTGGATTATTATTGTATTGGGCTTATGACCCGGATTTTGTTATTGTTTCCAGACGTTGGATTATTGTACTTAGATATTCTATATTGCTTCATTTCAAGTATTATTGTTCCCTATGCAATTGTTCTGTATTGATTATATTGTTGACTTGATTGATTAAACATCTTAAGGGTGACGTTAGTCATTCGCTGAGCCAATATCATGTGCTCGTATTCCGTATTTTTGGGAAGCGGGTCGTGACATGGATTTGCTTTGACAATCGCGCTTGAAAGGACGATGAAGGCTTCGCCAATGGAATGGAAGCGAAGGTTCAAGAAAATGGTTTTAGAGATTTGAAATTAGCGGCATAAAAACCCTAGGGGAGAGAGACAGAGAAATTTGAGCTCTCTATTTTGGGGAATAGACGGAGCAAACTAATCTGAATTGGAAAGAAAGAGAGAGAGAGAGAGAAAGAAATAATTAAATAAATAAAGGAGTTGTTTTGGGGGAGGGGGGTTTGAATTTGAGTTATGGGGAGAAACTTTTGGGGTGGAAAATGTCTTTTGGGAGCTTAGATCTGGACCATTGATTTCCTTACTATTGAAGGAGAGCCACTTGATAGCTTTTCTTTGTGTTTTATTATATAGATGTTACGGATATTATACGTAACGGTACAAAAAATATGTGCGTAACACATATGATGCAAAATTGTAATAACTCAATTTTGCGGGGTATTACAATGGTACCTGCTGTCTAATAGTTCATGCTTATCTTGTGGTGCTTAATTTCTGTTATGCTATACATTATTATTTTCTCTGGATTTAGGCTGTCATAGATCTATTTAGTACTGTCTCTGACTTTATGTCTTCTAATTCATAATACATATTTCTGAATCTCATTGCTCTTCTTTCTGAGATTAATTTTTCAAATTATTCAGTTTTGTATGGCACAGTATTAGATGCTCCATATAGTATCTGGGTAGTCATCCCAATCTTGATAACATATTCCGTTGTAAGTTCTTCATTATCATCCACATATTTCTGGATTTCTTAATACATTCTAACATATATTTTTGAGGCATTCGTTAAAGCCAAATAACTTTTTGCTGTTTTATATATTTACCTTGGTAACTGACTAAGTTTTTCATATTCTCTAGAAGGATAAATACAATGAATAAATCACTGTTCAAATAGAACTCGTGTCGTTCCTGGATTTGCTCCTGGTAGAATGATAGCCTTGTTTATGTGTTGTTGTGATATGGTCTTGATGAACTGGTTTATTTGAGGTACCCGACATAATTTTTCAATATATTATAAAAATATGCTATTCTTTGTATATTTTGTAGGTTCAATAAGTAAACTTTGTTTTTTAGGTAGCTTGTTTAGATGTAGACCCTCCCTATGGGATGGTTATTTTGATGTAAATACTGTTATATTGTGGAGTTGTGGGTTCACTCCCATCACTCATTTTTTCAGTAATATGTTCTGAATTTATATGGTGATAGAACAAACTCTGATGTCCGCATATTTGTAATTGTTATTAGTTAAATGCAACCTCTTAGGAAAACTATGTTTTCTTCTATTTGCTTGAATCTGTTTTCCATCCTGCAAAAAATAAAACTGTTAGTTTCTTGATAAGAAGCCTGATTTAATATTATATTTTCCTTTCATATTTTATATTGAAAAATCATAATGGGCTAGATCTATCTGCCATCTTATTAATCGTTTATTTTCTATAGTTGGAACTATTTTATTATTTATCCAGTTTTTTGCTTGAGTTTTTTCTATTCCGACTATGAATTTAGTATGTATAATAAATAACTCAAATTTATTTATATCTTTTAATATGGCTAATAATTCTTTTTCATTTATATGATCATTTTGTTGTGTTTGTGTAAACAGTCCACTAATGTATCTGGCTAATCAATCTAAATTTTCATCTTTTTCTATAAATTTTAATATTGCTCCCCAATTTTTTTACTTGCAAATGTTTCTATTATCCAAGTACATTCTTTTATAGGTAATCTTAATTTAGACGTTTTTTGTTTTAGTATTTTAAGTTTTTCTTCATCTTCTGTAGTCCATTCCCATTTCTTATTCTTTTTCAGTTTTTGTAGTACCCAATTTGTTTTTTCGGATAAGTTTGGTATATATAATCTTATTTGATTCAGCAATCTAATTATGGATTGTACGTTTCTTTTATCTTTTAAAATATTTGGAAATATTTTTATCTTTTATGTTATATGTGATTGTAGTTCAAATTTTTCGTGTGATAATTTTGTTCCTAAGAATTCTATCTATGTTTTTAATAACTCTATTTTATTTTTGATGATATTATTCCAGATTATTTTAGTATTTTTATAAATTTTAACAAATGTTCTATATCCTATTCTATATTTTCTGATCCTATGAGTATAGCATCTACATTACAATTATGAAATTATGGTATTTTTTAAATATCTCGTTCATATATTCTTGACATATTCCTGGACTATTCTTAAATCCAAATGGTTATACGTTCCCCTCATAAAATCCTTATGGTGTACTAAAAGCAGTAACTGGTTATGATTGTTCTGTTAATTTGATATGATAAAAGCCTGATTTACAGTAAAATTTTGAGTATATTATCTCTATTCTTACTGTATTTAGTAATATCTGTATATCTAGTAGTGGTTATACGAATATTTTAGTATTTTTATTGAATTCCTTATCATTTACTACCATTCTGGATTTACCTCTATTTTCTTCTGAGTGCTTTCTAACTATGAATGATGGTGATGAATGTAAACTTTGTGATTTTCTTATATATTTGTTCTCAAGTAATTCTTTTATGTGCATTTTAAATTCTTCTAGATCAATTAGAGTATGTCTTATGGGTTTTACTTTTATTATCTTGTTTCTATCTATTAATTCTATATTTTCTATAGGTTTGCTTAAGGGGTCTTCTCCACAAAGTTCTTCTAATTCCTTCTGTATGGTTTCTTGTGTAATTACTAAGTCTATTTGTATATTTGTCTATGTGACTTGTTTTGTTGGTGTTTTATTTGGAAGAAATTTAGATTCACTATGTTCACCATGCTGGGCTATAGAAACTCTGATATGTTGTAGATTTGTTCAACTATATGGTTGAGTTATATGAATGGCAGTAGCTTGGTGATTACAAGGCGTTGTAAAAATATGACTAATATATGTTTTATAGTGAGAATGTAGTATTTTTGCAAAAAGTCATTACCTAATAGTACATCATTTTTTTTTAAAAGAAAAGGTGGAGTACAGCCACTCTGTTTCATTAATAAGCGGTTAACAAAACATACCTGTAGATTCGGGAAAATGTACACAGAAGATAAGCAAGAAATAAAGCAGGAAATAAAACATAAAACCTGCAACTACAGAGGATGGTGGGACCAGTGGTCAGACAGTACAAACTACACAACAAGTACAAAGATGTGCTTTGGCATAAGCTCCCTCCACCACGTCTCTGACGGGTTTGAACATTCGTGGTCCTCAATCGACTGTGCTTCTCAATCCATCGTAGGACCAATCACAATCTTCTCGTCGTCATACTCATCCACTAGGAAGGTTCTAGCAATCCTGCCCTTAGGACCTGGTGCCGCTGTAGTAGCCCAAAGAGAGATCATGTGCATTATCGAAGTTAAGTTACTAGAAATACTATTGCGAGTCCCACAGAAGTAAAAGTTATTTTTTGTCTAGCCATAAAACTCAGGTGGTAACAGCGATGGCAATGTACCATGCCTCTTTCATAATGCTTCTCTCGTTAGCAAACCATGGACCAATCCACAGATCTTCATACACTTGTGGGTAGGAGGTCTTTTTTAGGGCTCTCAGAACTCTACTAGAACCACTTTGCTCCTAGGACATTCTACCAGTAAGTGGTTTCTAGTTTCTTGGTGAATAGAGCATAAACCGCATTTAGTAGCAATGTTCGGCCGACGTTTAGCGAGATTTTCTTGTGTAAGAATAACATCATTTAGGACCAACCAGAGAAAGACTTTAACTTAAAGTGGGGCCTTTGCCTTCCATAGGACAGAGGACCATGTCATAGTACAACCTCTGAAATGTACAGTTGTAGAGTGACCACATCGAGAAGGAGCCAGTCTTTTCCAATTCCCACACTTTGCGATCGGGGCTTTGAGAGAATCTAGCTCCAGAATGTGCTGCAGCTCCACTAGCTTCACTTGTGAATCCACTGATAAATGCATTTTAAAAGGAGGTCTCCAGTAACATATTTTCCATCCTTGGGCACCCGTGGCATGGGGATGGGATGTCTGATCATAGAGTTCTGGGTACAATTCCTTAAGTGAATGTGCTCCACACCACTTGTCCCACCAGAACATAGTCGTAAGGTCGTTGGCTAAGAAGGATGTAACACAACTATTGAATGAATCATGAGCTTTGGACACTCCTTTCCAGAACCATGATTCGGCCCTGTCCGGAAGCCCCGAATACGCGTCCCTCTTCCTTGCAGGTAGGGTCGGACAAAGACATGCCATCCTTCACCGTTCGGATGATACACTTTCTACCACCACTTGCCGAAGAGCGCAGGATTCATGTCTCTCAAGTCTATAACACCCAGACCCCCATGTATTTTCTTCATACAAACCTTCTCTCATCTGATGAGGTGGTACCCCCCCATATTTCTCTGCACCCTTCCACAAGAATGTTTTCCTAATTCAATCGATCCTTTGGATCACCCATTTACCAAGTTCAAAAACAACATGTAATATGTCAGTGGGTTGGACATAACTGCATTAATCAGAGTCTCCTCCCTCCCAAGGAGAGTGACTTACCTTTCCACCCTGCTAGTCTGTCCTCCACTCTATCGATGAGTATCAGCAAATCCGACTTCAATAGTCTACCGGGGCTAATAGGTAAACCTAGGTACTTTATAGGAAAATTCTTAAGTTTGAAATTTATGATGTCTGCATGAGATTTGGCTTCCTCTTCTTCCATCGCAGTAGGGATGAGGGCACTTTTGTGAAAATTTACTTCTAGTATGAACCATGCCTCAAAACAGTAGAGGACTCCCTTAAATGCGATTGTTTCTCCCATGTTCTTTTTTTTCAAATAGTAGGGTATCATCGGCGTACTGTAGGATCGTGCATCCTGATCGGTATCTTCCTCTAGCCTGTGGTGTGATCCAACCTGCACGTGTACACTTTTCCTTAATGAATTTTAGTACGTCTGCAAACACAGTAAATAATAGTGGGGAGAGCAGGTCCCCTTGTCTCAAACCCATTCTACAGAAGAATGGGTGCCCAACCACGCCATTCACATTTATAGATGTCCTACTCGTTGTCAAGCAATGGTTCACCTATTGGATCCACCTAGCGCCAAAGCCTCTCCCCCTAAGCGCTTCAAGAAAATAGTCCCACTCGACCGAATCATAGGCTTTTTCGATATCAAGCTTGAGTAAGTAGCTATTTTTATTTGATAAATGACACAGATGTATTGTTTCCTCAGCCATGGCTACACAGTCCAATATGCAGCGACCTTTAATAAAACATGTTTATTCTCAGCTGATCAGACCATCAATCACCATCCCGAATGTAACACCCCATACATTTAAATACTATATTTTGAATTAATAAATAATTTTGAAATCAATTTATTTAATTATTTTGGATTTTTGTAAAAATGACATTTTCACACGTGGAAATATTTTTTAGGTGCAAATTTCAACTTTTAAATTTATGAATAAATTATCCTATTTATAATTGATTATATTATAAAATTTGGGACTTATCTGGATAAAGAAACATTTTTTGTAAATACTTAAAAAGAAAAGGGTTTTTCTGCAAAACATCGGTTGGGCGAAAAATTCAAATTCAAAATTTGGTTGGGCTGCTTTGGTTGGCCAGTTTTGACAGGAGAGAGAATGAGGGGGAGTGATTTTATCGCTTGATTTTATTGAGTATATATATATATATATATATATATATATATATATGCAATTTTTGAATTGTTGGGGACTTCATTGGAAATACTTTTCTTGGTCAGAAAATTTGTTTGAAAAATCTAATCTTTATTAATATATAATAATTCTAAAATTTCTAGATTTTTATGAATAATTTATGGCATGTTTGCAAATATTTCAAAGTGAAGGACTTTTATGTAAAATTGCCACTTTGAGGCAAATTTTGAATTTTGGAAATTTCTGGCTGCAATGGGGGCCGGTCATTTAGGGGTGTCTAAGGGAGATTAATTCTTATCCTAATTGATTTAATTAACTACTTGATTTGGAATATATATATATATATATATGAGTATTCTTCCGTTGCAAACGGATCGGAAGCGGGTCTGTTCGCACGAACCCGTGCGAACTTTGATCTGGACCGTTGGATCAAAGATCCAACGGTCCATATTTTTTTAAAATAAAATTTTGCCTTAACCCGTCATCCCCAACGACGGGTTAAGGCAAATTTTTATTAAAAAAAAATATGGGCCTTAACCCGTCCTTCCCAAGAACGGGTTAAGGCTATCTATATTCATTTGTATTTCCATTCAGTTCGTCTTCTTCGGCGATTTCTCTCTCGCTCCTTCTTCTTTCTTCGACGAACCCAACGGCAAAAAAAACCCTAGCTCCGAAGAAGACTTGATCGACATCTCCGTTCGCTCCCCCTCCTCCCTCCCAACTCCAAAGATCGAAACCCTACTCTCTCATCGCCTCTTCGAAACGGAATACAAACCCTAGTTCTCCTCCAAATCGATTGTTTGGCTTGATTTGGACTTATTTTGTAAGGTATAGACTATTTTTTACCTCAATAATCTATATTTGTGTTTTTTTTTTCAATTTGTGTGTAGTAAATTATTTACAAATTGGGGAAAATTTTATATGCCTTAGTAGATTTTAGATGTAGAATCAGGTTGACTTCAAGTATATTCAATTGCCGAATTCTGTTGGTTGCGTTAGTAATTTGTAGAATTACAATTGTATATACGAAATTAGTTAGAAACTTTTCAGTGCGGTTATGGTTGAAAACCCTGCAAACAACTGTAAAAAAATACGAAACTTTGCGAGTAGGTTCGTCTCACGTAGTACAAGCCACCCCAATTTGTAGAAGCGAGTTTTGACTCACGGTTTGAGAGATACGGCCGCGTATCGCTTTTGGTTGAAAAAAACCAAGTAAAGCGGTACACGGCCGTATCTCCCGAACCGGGACTCGAATCTCGCTTCTATAAGTTTGGGTGGCTTGCTCTACGTGAATTCGACCAAGTCGAAAAGTTTTATAATTTTCGGATGCCGTTTGTGCGGTTTTCTTCAATTCCTCGCATGAGAAGGTTTTCACTTAGAATTTTGTAAGTGCGGTTAGAGTTGAAAACCCTTCAAATGACCTCCAAAAAATTTGAAACATTGCGAGTTGGTTGGTGTCCACTATGAGAAGCCAACCCAAGTTGTGGAAGCGATTTTCGACTCACGGTTCGACAGATACGGCCGTGTATCGCTTTCAGTTGAAAAAAACCAAGTAAAGCGGTTGACGGCCGTATCTCCCGAACCGTGACTCGAAACTCGCTTCTAAAAGTTTGGGTGGCTTGCCTTATGTGAATTCGACCTAGTCGGAAAGTTTTATAATTTTCGGATGTCGTTTGTGTGGTTTTCTTCAATTCCTCAAATGAGAAGTTTTTGACTTAGAATTTTCTAAGTGCGGTTAGATTAGAAAATACTTCAAACGACCTCCAAAAAATACGAAACTTTGCGAGTTGGTTCGTCTCACGTATGAGAAGTCACCCCAAGTTGTAGAAGTGAGTTTTGACTCAGGGTTCGAGAGATACGGCCGCGTATCGCTTTCGGTTGGAAAAAAACAACTAAAGTCGGTACACAGCCGTATCTCGCAAACCATGACTCAAAACTCGCTTCTACAAGTTCGGGTGGCTTGCCCTACGTATATCAGACCAAGTCGGAAAGTTGTATAATTTTCGGATGCCGTTTGTGCAGTTTTCTCAACTTCCTCGCATGAGAAGTTTTTGACTTAGAATTTTGTAAGTGCGGTTAGAGTTGAAAACACTTCAAACCACCTCCAAAAAATACGAAACATAGCGAGTTGGTTGGTGTCCCCTATGAAAAGCCAAACCAACTTGTAGAAGTGAGTTTCGACTCACGGTTCGAGAGATACGGACGCGTATCGCTTTCGGTTGGAAAAAACCAAGTATAGCGGTACACGGCCGTATCTCGCAAACCACGACTCGAAACTCGTTTCTACAAGTTCTGCTGGCTTACCCTACGTGAATTCAACCAATTGGGAAAGGTTTATAAATTTTTGGATGCCATTTGTGTGGTTTTCTATAAGTTAATGACTTTCAATATTTTTGTGCGGTTAGAGTTGAAAACCTTGCAAATGTTCTCCAAAAAATACGAAACTTTGCGAGTAAGTTGATCTCACTCACCACAACCCACCTCAACATGTAGAAGGGGGTTTCGTGTTACGGTTCGAGATATACGGCCGTGTATCGGTTTATTTGGGTTTTTTTACAACCTAAACCATCTTACACGTCCGTATCTCTTCAACCGAGATTTGAAACTCACTTCCACAAGTTGGGGTGACTTATGCTACGTGAATTCAACCAATTTCACCTTCAGTCCTTTTTTTGTTTTTATTTGTGCATTTTTTCCCACAATCTCGGTATATTTGTTTTGTTATCATTTGTACTAACCACATTTTAAATTTTTTGTCAGATATATAAATAGCTAGAACAAGGCAACCAAGGAACCCGTCCGGTAACACTAGTGGTGCACCAACTACTAAGGTAAGATTGATTATTATTATTGGTTTTAAATACGAATATGTAACATTATCTCAATAATAACATTTGTTATCTTTATTTGTGTAGGTTGGTGGCTGTCAATCCACATCTGCTGAGGCAGGTCCGTCGTTCTCGGTTCCCGTTACATCACCCGGATCCGTGGACACAAGCATACTCACCTTGCAACCCAAACAACTATCCGAAGCCGTGTGGAATGGGTCCGATAAAAAATGTAATTTCCGGAAGCACGTAGTTCTTCCTTTCGACCCCCGTATCACGCCATACTTGGTGGAGGCCGGTTTCTACGGAGCAAGATTCATGGGTTCAGTGAAGCTAGATCGGCCACTACTTACAGCTCTAGTCGAGCGATGGAGGCCGGAGACCCACACATTCCACCTACCAGTGGGTGAGATGACTGTGACCCTACAAGATGTGGCAATGATAACTGGACTACCATTAGATGGGGTTGCCGTGACGGGGAACATGGACTTCGATCGAGTTGAAGTTGTTCGTGACTTACTCGGTATCGACCTGCAGTTGATAGTTCTACAAACAAAAGAGGCCGTTGAAAAAGAAATCCTCGATAATGTGCCCACAAATTTTGATGAAGATTTATTGTATGAACAAATAGAAGCTGCGAAAGATAAAGCGGAGGCTGAAGTGATGGATGAAACTTTCGATGGTAAATCACTGTACATCAGCTGGTTAAAATTTCAGTTCGAGGAGGAATATTTGGCCCCCGATTCGGACGAGCAAACCCTAACGTACTATGCACGTGCATACATTTTTAGTTTGATAGGGGGAGTGATCTTCCCGAACTCATCCAGATCAACTGTGCCGCTAATGTACCTACAGTTGTTGGAGAATTTCCGGTATGCGGGTCGTTTTAGTTGGGGGAGTGCGCCACTGGCGCTACTATATAGGAATTTGTGCACATGTTCTTTAGGTAGCGTACAGATGGGTGGCCCAATGGTGCTACTGCAGATCTAGAGTTGGGAACGCATCCACATCGGACGTCCCCGTATTGTTCAGGTTACATCGGATTGGTTGGCCAACCCAGGGGCAGCGGAGTTGTTACCTCCTCTAGGAGCATATTGGGCGGGCCGGCACACGTGGGTCGATAACCCACGCCAATCTTTAACCTACTACAGAGATGAGTTAGACAATCTGCGGGACCAGTTCGTCAATTGGGAACCGTACTCGACCGCCAGGTTGCAACGGGTTCCTCCAGTCTGCGTAGACAATGCCCTTTGGTTGACGGCTGCACCTCTTGTGAATTTTGGAGTTGTCGAGTTCCAGTATCCTGATAGAGTCTTGCGGCAATTTGGATATCAACAAAATATTCCCGAGGTCAGGTCTTATGATAAAAAGTTGCACAAGGTGAGGGGAACGGGACGAGTGCCCAACTTCGATTGGGCTGATTACCATCGTTACCATGTAGCCAACTGGAACACCATGCGGCGGTAAATGACACCGAATATGATGTTCGTCGCGATACTGTATGATGGCTCCCTCCAGCAGGCATACATGATGTGGTACAAGTGAATAACACGGTTGTATGTTTCTCCAAAGGCCGCTGTACCAGCTGGTGTGCAACTTCTGATTCCCTCTACCCAGGCAGAACCAGCTCCAGCATATTCCTCCTCCCAGCCGATGTTGATAAATTGTTATAGGTAACTAATGTATAGTTTGTTTATATGTTGATAAATTGTTGTAGGTGAATACCAGGCATGGTGTTCAAGCCAAAGTGGACAACACCTTCATTTGTAATTTTTGTATTTTGGACATGTGTAACTTGATATGTATAATTTTTGTGTAAATTTTTGAAAATTGAATTCATTTCAATTAATTATGTGGTTTGATTAACATTGTACATTTGTACGCCTTCAAATTCTTTGTGAAGATATCTATTGTATTATTTACTTTGATGTAATGTTGTAGGTGAATTTGTGAACAACATTTGATGAAGTTGTTTCTGTATCAGAAAAAATGTACACAGCCAAACACAAACAAAAGTGTTGCACAAATATCTATACTTAACCCGTTATTGAAGATAACGGGTTATTTGAGCTTAACCCGTTATCACTAAGGATGGGATAGGTAGAGAGATATTGACAGTCCTTTCGAAGCCTACAGACCATGTCTTAATAAAGTTCGGCTAATATGGCTCTTCTTAACCTGTCATTGTGAACAACGTGTAATGTGACCTTAACCCGTTCTTCACGACAACGTGTTAGGTAGAGCGATATTGGCAGTCCTTTAACTCCTACATACCAAAGTACTGCCAATATCGCTCTCTTTAATCCGTTCTTGTGAATAACGGGTTAAGTTCACTTAACCCGTCGTTCACAAGAACGAGTTCGGTAGAGAGTTATTGGGAGGACCTTATCCAAGTTTTCAAAATATACTGCCAAAATCTACTTACTTAACCCGTTCTTATGAATAACGGGTTAAGGTCACTTAACCCGTTCTTATGAATAACGAGTTAGGGAGTTTGAAATTTTGGGTTTTCTACAAATTTCTCTTCACTCTTTGCGAGAATTGTCTCCTGAACTGTGCAAAGTGACATTAATATGCCCATAATTGTTTATAATTTTTATTAATTTCCATTTACTGCCACGTAACTAACTACTATAAATTTGAACTTGTTATAGGTGGTGTAAAAGTTCAAAAAATAAATTGTGAGATTTCAAACCAAGGGTTAGGGTTAGGGTTAGGTTAAGATAGGGTTATTGTAGGGTTAGGGTTAGTAGTGAGTGTTTTTTTTTTGATTAATTAGGTTAATATTTGTAGATCCTCACATTTAGATTTTACTTTGCAACATGTGGAACCACATGTACAACATGGCAATAATCTTAACTTGTAGTACAAGTCGTTAACTTGTAGTACATTAACGGGTCGTTCTAAATTCCCAGATTAATGAATCCATCCATCCATCAGTCAATCAATTTGATGCTCCCACCTTGCTCTTTCTTTATCATAACCACACGTGATTTCTGAATTTCGTTCAAATCCCCCAAATCTTGTAGTTATGAACAATATCATCCAAAACCCTATAATCTCTCTTCAATCGTCAATGGAGTTTCCAAAATCGAGATGAAAGTATGGGAATGAAGGTTCAAATCAGGTCTAATCAAATATATCTTCCCCCAAGCCAGCCTATACTCAGACTCAGCTCGCTAATCAAATAATTCTGCTTCATCCCTATCCTCATCTTCCCGTCTCTATCTTCTTCATGTCATCAATGGCTTCCAAAAAACCATTTATTGCTACATGTGGTTTTTTTGGTCTACACTTAGTTTTTTCCCATATGTAGGCTACATGTGGGATCTACATTTGGCTATGTACTTTA